>OY294051.1:10708122-10842373 GCA_958510825.1 Brachypterus glaber
ATTTGTTTACAAACAAACCGAGATGTTGGCGATAATTTATATTAACGGTATGCGTATTCTAGAGAGAAGAGTTATTAGTTCGTTGGTCGTCCACCTCTCGATGTGATGTGATGTGATCTGATCATCGGAAAATTTAGAGCATTTTTTTTAGTTGGTGCAATGCAATGCAAAATGGATGGAGCTAGGTGGCGTTCGCCAGGGTACCTATTCTTGACTTTCGGGGAGTAGAACAACGCTTAGAATATGACGCATAGGGAACGTTCAAGTATTACGTAACGCAAATTGTACCAAAATTCATACACTTCGTACCCCGGTTCTCGCGTTATTATAGATTATAGAGATTTCATATTTTGGCTATCCCCCTAATAGGGGTCGTGTTCAATTTTTTTAGCGTATTTTTGAGGTTTATGACGTTTTATGTCGATATAAATCAATGTCGATATAAATCAATTTCCGTCGAAAGATAGTTCTGTCCGGTGAGCACGATAACTTAAGAACACTTTAAGCTATAGACTTGAAATTTGGCATACAGGTATGTTACCAAACGTTCTCGCTTGGAATTCGTGAACATTGGGGTGCGGCAAGGGAGTAGAATACATTTTTTTACAAAAATTTGAAAATTGCTATATAGGGGTTTTAAGGTTACTGAAATTGAATATGATTATAAAAAAATTTTAACTCCACCCCCGCGGGGGTGAGGGGGTAAATATTTTTAAATATTTTCAATATTTTCGTCAAAATTAGCATATAGGGGTTTTTGGGTCGACGAATCTAAAACTAATAATAGAATTAAATCTTATAATAAATTTTTTCTAATTTCACCCCCTGCGGATCGGGGGGTAGTTTTTGTGAAAATTGGTATATTGAGATTGCTAAAAGTAGATCTGATAATAAAACAAATTTAACTCCACCCCCTGAAAGGCGGGGGGTAGTTTTCGTGAAAATTGGTATATTGTGGTTTTTGAGGTTGCTGAAAGTAAATCTGTTAATAAAAAAATTTTAACTCCACCCCCTACGGGGCTGGGGTTATTTTTATTGAAAATTGATATATTGGGGTTTTTGGGGTCGCTAAAACTGAATCTTGAAGGTTTCTGAAAATGAATCTCATAATAAAAAATCCATTTTACGCGCGAAGGTGAAACATGGGAAAGCTCTTTTACTGGGTAGTGTAATTCACATGTGAAAAATATTAATAATACTAACATTTTATGTCATTTTTGAATATAAACTAAAATTAATAAAACTTTACACGTAAGTTTTAAACCTCGTAACTAAATTTACACTTGCTATAATTTTTTATGAGGTGATTAAAAATATATGTCAAGTGAACTTTATTATTGCATATCAGATAAAAATAAAAATAATAAAGGAAAAATCCAAAGAACTTTTACCTCAAGGAGGAGCTTGATGAAATCTACCGTATGCTTTGTTTGAAGCGTGAACCAACTACGGTGAGGGGCTGGTGGGGAGTGACTATTGTTTACACTTAGTACGTGTAAAGAGAGAGAAAGAATGTGTAAACTCACAGTCTAATGTCCTAAAATGACTGACAGGGGTACAGTGTGGCCGATTGAAAACATATACTTTGGATATTTTATTGTAAATTTTAAGAAACATTAGTTCTGTATGAGTTTTATATGAACTAGTAGTTTAATTTTAATAGATTTAAATATACTATATTATTAAACATAATTATAGTAAACACAATAAAGTTTTTTACATTTTTAATTTAAGTATAATGATTTGAATTCATGATAAGGTGGAAACTACGCAACATCGCTACTAGGTAGCCTGAAAGTCGACTAGCGACATCTACATTTTACACCACAAAGCTGATCGCGTTTCTGTTAGTAAATAAACAAACAAAAAGATGACACATTCATAAACATTGGTCTGAAATTACTTCTTTAGGTAAAAGTTCTTCGGAAAAATCATTAAAAATAAAAGTTCTGACGCGGTACATCTTCCATTTTGTTTTTATAATAATAGTTATATCCGAATAATATAAATTGAAAAGAAAACGAAACTAAAAAGAATAAATACCGTAATTTCACACAACATAGTCCAGAATCTAACAACTATGGTCCAGCTTCACACCTATATTCCATGAGCAGCGTATTTTTAAAAAAAAAACTTTGAAAACTTGTTGCTGTATATTCCATATACACCAACTTTCATAAGAAATTGTAAACATTTAAAAATAATTACCCCCCGCCCCTTGGGGGCCTTGGACTATAGTTGTGTGACTGGACTATAGTTGTGTGAAATTACGCTAGTGTTCAAATGATAGGTACCTACATAAGTACACTTGGAATAAAAAAAAGTTCTACAGCATTGAACCTTGAGGTATACCAAATTTTTAAAATTTTAGCTGTTTTAAGTGCTTTATTGACAACGAAATTTTTAGGGTTATGTACAATGTCAGTGGATTTAAAAACGGTATAAAATAATAATAATTTCTCGAAAAAATATATTCTTATTGGTAAAAATTACAATTAAAAAAAATTCAAGTTATAATATAACAGAAATAAAAAAATACGTTAATAAAATACGTTAATAAAATAACGAAAAACAATAAGAATATAATAGAATAGAATAGAATACTTTATTAATGCCAGCTAAGCACAAGTGCCTTTACATACGTCATATAAACAGAAAAATAAATATAAAGCAATTTAACATATAAATTTAAAAATAATTTACATATAAATAAACACATTAAAAAATAAAATAATTTAAATTAAACTAGATCGCCGAAGTTATTTGCAAGAAACTCATCTGTACTAAAGAAAGCCCTCTGCAGTAAGTAACGTTTTACTCTAGTTATAAATACTCTAGGATTAAGTTGCCTTATAGAAATAGGTAATACATTATAAAATTTTATACAATAGTAGTTTGTACCAACCGAGGTCCTGACCAGTCTCAGATTCTCCTGTCTTACAACTTCTCCCCTACGTACAGAATTTTGGATCGAGAAATTGTTCATGTTATTTTTTATATAGATTAAGCAGTGTAAGATATATAGACACGGAAATGTTAAAATTTGTAGCCTTGTAAAATCATCCTGGCAATCGTCTCGATAGTTCAGTCCGGCTACAGTGCGTACTGCTCTCCTTTGCAGGCGGAAAATTCTCTCCTTGGATGAGGAGTGACCCCAGGCTAGGATCCCATACGACATAACCGACTGAACTACCGATAAGTACACCGATCTAAGAACACTTCCAGAAAGTGAGTTGGAAAGACTTTTCAAAAGATAACATCCCTTGCCAAGTTTATTTGCTAGATCATTACACTACTCAATCCACAAAAGCCTCGAGTCTAGGTGAATGCCCAAAAATTTTGTAGTAGAAGGAGTGTTTCCAGGATCATACTGACGCATTGAGAAAAACACGTTAACTGTGTTAACGCTCAGTTTGTTAGAATTAAACCAGAGTTTGACCCGCGACTGCGCCTCAGAACCTCTCTAATGTAACATTATCAACTAAATCCAAAAAGTTAGGCAGATCATTACCATAAATTAAAAAAAGTACGGGTCTAAGATAGACCCCTGTGGAACTCCGAAGTCAATGGGTAGTTCATCAGAAACTGCATCATTGCTGCAAACACACTGGGTCCTATTTGTTAGATAGGATACCAGAAGCTTGCAGCCTTTTGGGAGGAAACCATAGTAATAGAACTTCCGAAGTAAAATTTCATAAGAAACGCAGCCAATTTTTAATTTAAAAATATGGAGTTAAATGGAGAATTTTATAAGCTTTAAAATGATGTATTACACGACCCCCCTTTCCATTTAAAAAAATGTGCCCGCATGCCCCCCTGCCCACATTTTAAGAGCTGAAAGTATTAAATATATGCTAAAAGATAGTTTAAATTGTCTTATTTAAAAGTTCCAAATTTGAAGTCGATATCTCAACTGGTTCAAAAGTTAAGAGGGGGGGGGGTGACTTTTGGACCGCTCTGTATATCTCTGACTTAGTTAGTCCTCAATTGACTTTAATGACAAGTTGGATTTAAATGGTACAATTTTTTGGTGTAGTTGTAAAATCGCAACTAATAGGGTCATAAAAAATTAATATATAATGGACATTCTTTGTAAAACAAATTATAATTTGATGATAATTATAAACCCCTTAATCTGACTTCGGATTTTGATTCAGCGATGAAAAATATATAAAAAAAGACCTGTCTCGTCAAAGGTTCAGGGTACTTTTTTTGTTTTGTGGGCCTGTGTTATTACTTACCATTAAGATTAACACAAAGTGTCCATATGCCTCCATGCATGGGCACTAAAAAAGCGATCGTCCTATCCTTAACATCGTTCGTTGACACCCTGGCAACCGTTCTGTCTAATAACCACTGCAACCGGACTGTCCCATTGGCCAGTTCCGTCAAAGTCTCCTTGTCCCATGTCACCTCTTCCCAGTGGTCTGTCATTATCGCGGCGCATAACATTCCTGTGGCACAAGTTGTCAAAACCAGGGTTCCTGAAAAAAATCTCACGCCTGTACAAGAGACTAACAATAATGCGGGAACAGTTCAACTGTGCTTATGAATGGTTGTTGTCTGGGGCGAAGCCCCTGGGTATGTATTCTCGGGCTCGAGAGAACGCATTCCCGGGAAAAAGGTAGTGTGGGTTGCATATTATTTCTCTCGAAACGCAAAACTACTTATTCTTGAACTTCACTTCGCACGAAAATTGAGGAACTTTACTTCTACTCGGGATCGTGAGAAGCGGTAGTTCACGGAAATTTTGACATATAAGTTAGTCGCGCGCATTCGAACATAACCCTATTTTTGCTTTGGTTTTGTGTTGTTAATTTGAACACCTTTTTGTTTTATAATAGTTAATCGTAATTAATAAAAGATTTTTTATATTTATAAATTATTATACATATTATGATAATAATAATATAACGATGGATGATTTGGAAATTGTGGGGGCTGTTGCCCTTTTGGGAGATTAATAAAATTTAGAAGGATTTTTTTTTGCTGACTGCTAGTTGGCGCAGATCTTTTTCTGGTTTTATTTTCAGTAATTTCTTACTAATAATATATTATACTTCTATATATTAATTAAAAAAATATTTAAACCTCAGCACTTGTTTACAAAAAAAGTAAATTAATGACAGCTTGTCATAAGCTGCTTGTACACGCAAACTCGTGCGCATAATCTGATTGGTTAAAATCCACTAAAATACTTGGCAACGCTGCAGAGATCCCATCACGCTCCCTGCTCTTCAAGAATAGCATTTTTTAACTTTGGGGAACTTATATGATGTGATCAGTTCCCTTCCTACGAAAATTGTTCACGTTCTCTCGAGCCCAAGAATAGATACCCTGGAGTACTTATTGGCAGGAAAGGATCCTTTGACAAAAAAAAAACAGTTTAAATATTCCCGTTTATTTAGTCTTGGGAATTAGCGGAAAATATATTATTATCAAGTTATTTTTAAAGGTATTTTCTTTGATTTGTTGTTAATTTTATTAAAATTGTTTTTGGTTATTTTTAAGTTTGAGAAAAACAAGAGGCTTTTAAAACAAAAAAATAGGTAAATCTCACTAGGATAATAAGTAGGAGGGAAGTAGAAAATTTTCACTATAGTTTTAATATGATTGGACAAAAAGAAACACATGGTGGTAAATACTGTTAAATAATTATTATTGGTTAATAAAAACGTTAAAAATAACACTGTCACCCAAAAAGAAAAAAACTTCCGGATTTTTTCCTGTGTATTTTGAGGCGCTGAATCCGAATTTGGGGTCAAAATAGCACCTTATCCGATTAGTTTTCGAGATAACCTCAAATAACCTTATTTTCGAGTACGAGTACGTTTTTTGAGGTTATTTCCAAAATTAATCGGATACCGTGCTATTTTGACCTCAAATTTGAATTCAGCGCCTCAAAATACATATGAATACAATGGTCTCCGAAAAAATTATTGACCTTTTTTTTGTGTGGCCACAAAAAAGGTCAATAATTTTTTTAGAGATCTATGTATTTTAAGGCGCTGAAACCGAATTTTCGTACTCGAAAATAAGGTTATTTGAGGTTATCTCCAAAACTAATCGGATGAGGTGCTATTTTGACCCGAAATTCGGATTCAGCGCCTCAAAATACACAGGAATACGATGGCCTCCAGACCTTTTTTTGTGTGTGGCTGTGTAATCCTTAAATTCTTTTATGCACGGCCGTGATTAATAGGCCTGTAAAAATAAACCTTTTAAAACCCAAAACGGCCGTGGATAAAGTATAGTATTCTACTCACGTATAATAGCTATTAATAATTCGGGTGATTAGGCCACTCGCCTATCGGCTCGTATCCCAAAATTCACCCTTATTGATAAATAGCAATTATACGCTCGTTGAATAATATACTATTATCCATGGCCGTGATTAATAGACCTATTAACTACGGGTCTGTAAAAATAAACCGCTTAAACTTTAAAACGGCCATGGATAAAGTATAGTATTCTACTCGCGTATAATAGCTATTAACCCGAGTGGCATGTCGCTCTTCATTTTCGGGACGAAATATCGCCTTTTACATTAATCAATATGGCCCATATCGCCTCGAGATCGCCCGATATCGCCTCGAGATCGCCCGATATCGCCTCAAGATCGCCCGATAAGGCCCGATATCGCCTCATATCACCTCTCGAAGGGACGAAATACTGCCTCTGTAACATACCCCTCGTATTAATAATTCGGGTGATTAGGCCACTCGCCTGTCGGCTCGTGTCCCGAAATTCACCCTCATTGATTAATAGCAATTATTATACACTTGAATAATATACTATTATTAAAAACATAAAAATAATGATATTTTGGAAAAGTCTAAACCAAGCAGAGTGGAGCGAGTACGATAACAAGAAATGAGATAGGAAAAGTTATTATTCCATGATATTCTTTCTTAACCTAAAATAGTATATTAAAGTACTAGTTTCATAACATACGTTTTTAGCGCACGAGTACAAGTTTAGAAAACGAGCCGCTTGCGGCGAGTTTTCTAAAGTTCTAGTGCGCTAAAAACGTGTTATGAAACGAGTGCTTCATACAATTTTTTCTATTTTGCTCTAAAATTTAGAAAAACTTTCATTTAAATTGATGACTGATTTAGGGATTTTTGTTTTGGATTGGTATTACAGTTTGTACCATGTTTAAAATTCTAAGAACAAATGATATTTTGATATATTTTATATTCATCTCTTCTCTTTTTTACTGGAATTAACCAAGCCACAATTTTAACATGGTAAAAATAACCTAAACACAAAATTTTGTAGAAAATTCAACTTTAAAGCGACATTGACATTTGCACGGAAAACGTCAAGCGATAGACCAGGTCTGTTGCCAACCCAAAAGAACAAAAAGTACAGACCTCTTATAGGCCTATAAGGACACGCAAAATGCGTGTGATTATGAGCTTATAAGAGTCGCAAAATAGAAAAAATATTTATTTTTAATTAAAAAAAAAAATAAACAATCGATTGCAATCGTCTGATGATCAGTTTATTTAACTTGAAGGAGTTTATTTATTTGTTTACGTAAAAAAATTCATCCTTACCTAGTAGAAAAAACACACTAGGGTGGACGCTGCAGTTCCAACCGCCGTCCTCGTCGGTTTCTGCGCTGTCCATCAAGGTGTCGTAGTCGACCACCAGCAGGTTGTACTCGGTGTCGTGCCGCTTCAGCTTGAAGGCCGCCGTCTCTAGGCTGGGAGAATGACGGGTAAATTTTGATTTTTTTAGGGTTTTTGTTTTCGTGGTGTGGTTGGTACGTGTTGCTTTTGTGCGTATTTTTTGTCTGTTGAGAAAAGTATAAAAAATATGTTACAGCAAGTATAGATGGCGCCTTCAGCTTATGTCTGTTAAGCGTAGTATATCCTGAATTTTTAGTAAGAATTTTATTGTATACAAGCAGCAACTTTGTAATTTTTCTGGAACGTAACTGGAATGTTTGTGCTATTTAGGTAGGTACTGTGCATGTATTACGAAAGATTTGTTCTCCGTATTAGTATATTGAGTGTTGCTGAGTCTAAATAAATTGTTCTATTATTATTTATTATTGATAGCTCATACACAGTCATGTAAAGTACAGGGGCAGGGGGAAATAAATTAATCAAGATCTTACATAGGAAAGGGTCTAAAGAGTCCAAAAATCATGCGACAATATGTAACAAGAAACCTTAAATATTATATTATTATAATATGTGAAAATTATTAAAAATAATTTACAATACTTTTTTGGTAATAAAGCTATTTTGAATAAATAAAAGAGACATATCATATTTGGATTTTTTCGCGCAATCTTAGTCAGCAAGCAGTTTCCGGTATTTTAATAAACAGCCCAGCCAACAGGTACCTAGGTAATGTACCTACATTAGCTTTTCATTACATGCAAGTGTCTTATATTTAAAGTATTTCAAATGTATTATGTATATAATCTTTATAATTTGGTTTATATTTTTTGCCATAATAAATAAGAAGAAACACTTAACTTATAACTTTAAGCATTTCGTTCCTAACCTCAAAAAAGTGATGAAAGTTAAAGCATTTCATCACTTTTTTGAGGTTAGGAACGAAATGCGACCTGACCGAGTCAAACCAAACCCTAGATTCGGATTCAGCGACCCCAAAAACGTATAGAAATGTATGTCTGGTTTGAGGCATCAGACCTTTTTTTTGTGTGCAAAAAGTCCAAGGATCCTAAACCATGTTTTGATTAGTAGATATTTACCAAATTTTATTCGAGGGGTGAGCATTGCCCACTGAGCAACTCACCATAATTTGTATAGTGATTACCTATTTCACGTAATCATTTCTTAAAGATCACGTGATTCTGTATAAGATTACGCGACGATTAGGTAATCGATTACGAATACTTTGATTACGCTTAGTTGTCCACCCCTCGGTTTTAATGTAAACTATGTTGAATTTTTTTGTGTTCTTACGTTAATAACTCGATATACCTGTATTATAGACTGCTTTACTGACTGGGATAAATAGAAAAAGTCAGCATTTTTCATAATATGCTGCATAATTATAATATATTTGATACGCAGTGGTATTAATTATTAAAACAATGGTTTTTGAAAATAAAAAAATATGGATATCGTAGAAATTAGTTTAAAAGACTTTAAAAACGAATACATTAGTGACTGTGAAAACATTGGTGAGATTGAATTTAAAAGTGAAACTTGTGTTAAAAGTGATATAAACATAATAGGACTTGATGGAGAAGAAAATATAGATCAATTTATACGCGAAAACAAATATAACCTTAAAACAGAAATTGAAGAAAATGATAATGTTTTAGAACATGGTAATGACAAAGGGATAGAAGAAAAAGTAAAAGAAAATGGAGATGACAGAGAAAAGTTTCTAATTGAAAATGTACAAAAGTTTAAAACTGAAATAGAAATAGAAGAAAATGTTATAAAAGGTAGTAATGACAGAGAAAATGAGCATATAATTGAACATAACCTTAAAACTGGAACAGAAATAGAAAAAAATTATAAGAGAAAGCGGACATGAAAGAGAAACATTTAGAGTTGAAAATGGACTAAACTTTAAGATCAAAATGGAAGCAGAAAAAAATGAAAATGCTAATGGCAGAGCAAATGAACATGAAAATAAACATGAAAATGAACATACCCTTAAAACTGAAATTAAAATAGAAATAGAAGAAAACGTAAGAGAAAATGAACAAGACAGAGAAACATTTAGAATTAAAAATGGAGATCACTTTAAAACTGAAGTAGAAAGAGAAGAAAATGCAACGGAAAATAGTAATGACATAGAAACAAATGTAATTGAAAATAAAGATGAAAATGAACACAAAATTGAAGTTGAAATAGAAGAAAATGAAAATACCAATGACAGAGGAACAAATGTAACTGAAGATGAACATAATCTTAAAACTGAAATGGAAATAGAACAAAACGAACTAATTCGAAATGAAGATAGTATAAATGGTAATAATACTGACCAAATAGAAAAAAATATACAAGAATATGGACACACGATTAAAAGTGAAATAGAAATAGTGGAACATGGATTAGTTAAAACTGAATATGATAGTTTTCGAATTGAAAATTATTGCGTGAAGGACCAGTACTTACAAAGAATATATATAGAAATGTATAAAAATAGTAGGAACATTTCCAGACGTAGATCAAGTAAGTATTATTAACACGGGTCGGATCGAAGTAGCCATTACCGGGGGAATGCAAAAATTACCTAGCGGAATGTCATGTCGACGCTGTTAATACTCAGTGAGTCACTTGGTCATGGTCCATGACTCATAGAGAAAGAAAACTAAAAGTTTACGCAACTATGCTGCCCCAGTAAGCTAAAAAGCCGTAACTCCAATTTTATGGATTTTTAATTAACCTTACACTTAGTTGTGCATTTCCATGGGCAATTTATTGAACCAATCAAATTTGAGTAAATAGTTTCATTTATGCAGTTATAAACATATGAAAATTGCAGTATCTCCAAAATAAGGGACTTTTACTAAGCTAAAAAGCGGTGACTCAAAATAATTTTTTTATTATGAAAGAAAATATTAGTGGCATATCGGACAAACAGTTTTTTATTACCTAATATATTAAAATAAAATTAGAAGAATTTGAAGCATTAATAAAACACTTTCTTTTTTCATTATTATAGCTTTTGTATGACTAGGTTTTCCGGAAATAGCCAGAAAAAACTGCTGCCAACAAAATAATACTTTTCCCCGCAAGTCTTTGTCCATTAAAACAATTATTTTGGAAAAAAAATATATATTTTTTAATTTCAAGTACTTACATGTACTTTAAAGTACTTGAAAGTACTTCCATGTATTTCGAAGTACTTCCGAGTATTTTCCAGTTCTATCAAGTAAAAAAAATGGTGCAAAAAAGCTTTACCCCTGACAGAATTTATATTGGCTAAATCAGGTCTATTCACGTGCGTAAACAATATTGCTATTTTGGCAATATTGATTATTTACATCTGCAAAAGCTTTTTGGTTCAAAATTTATAAATGTAGTTTTATTTTTTAACAGGAAAAATAGAAAAAGGCCAAAAAAGACACAAGGGCCCAAGTTTTCGATTTTTAAATATTGGAGATAACGAACCACTTATAAAATACATTAATAAGAATGGAAACATATACAAAGAAAACGTCAAAAATTCAAAAATAAGAAAGAAGAATGCCGAAAGACAAAGACGGTGCAGAGCTAGAAAACAATCCATGGAACCAAGAAAACAACTCACTCAATTGGAAATAAAACAAATGCGCATCGCTGCTGTAAAACAGTTGGAGATAATCGAAAAAAGTAGAGAAAATATAAAAAGTACTAGTATACCAGTAAAATTAAGTAAATCATTAGCTTTAAAGACACTTAGTATTAAAGATAAACCAAAGAACTGCAGAGGTGAAACTTGACATGAAAACTAAAATAAAAATTCAAAAATGTGGAAATAACATAAATATTGAATTCTTATATAAAATTCCAATTTTGTAAATTTTCTTTGACTTACTTTTTTGTGGTATTTATTAAGTGTGAGTCTAGGATTCCAATATGATATTCCTATGTATTTTTTCCCGCTGAAACTGAATCCGCAACCCGTTTAACCCCTACACGTCAGGATTTTGACATAACCTCAAAAAACACCCGAAAAACTACTGAAACCTCTAAAATCATCTATGCCTTACCACTGTCACCCCCCTGTCCCCAAGTTGCTAATTCTTAAACCCCAGAAACCCATAATTCCCTAACCTCATAATACCATAGCCGCATAACCTCCAAACCCCCTAACCTCATTAAGTAGAAAGATCTAGTTTGGGACAACACAAAAAATTCTTCAGTTTTTTTGTGGAACATAGTCATAGGTAAGTAACTCTATAACCCCAAAATCCCCCAGCACCATAACCTCAAAATCCCTTCACTTCGTAACCCCATATACTATATCCCCTTAATCCCGTTATCCTATTCTGTGGATAAGTCCGGTTAAAAAAATAATGAAGTAGACCTTGATTCATGACTTCACTCACAAAACTTATGATTTTGAGAACCGGACTTCTCCACGGAATAGGATGATGGGCTTAAGAGGTTATAATATATGGGGTTACGGAGTGAAGGGGTTAGGAGGTGTGATATGATTTTAGGGTTATACAGTTACTTATTCATAACTATATTCTACAAGAAAATTTCACGTAATTGTTCTGTGTTCCCGAACCAGATTTTTCTACTTAATCAGGTTATGGGGTTTTGAGGTTATGGAGTAATGGTATTCCGAGGTGAGGGGATTATGGGGTTACGAAATTACGAATTTGGAGGAAGGGGGTGAAAGTGGTATGGAGTAGATGATTTTAGCGATTTCAGTAGTTTTTCGGGTGTTTTTTGAGGTTTGGAAATCAAAATCCTGACGTGTAGGGGTTAAACGGGTTACGGATTCGGTTTCAGCTGGAAAAAATACATAGGAATATCATATTGGAATCCAACACTCACAAAATTTTTTTTTTGTGGGCTTGTGTAATTTATTAAAAGTGTTTCTGGAATTTGCAGCTTTTGGAGCGTTCGGGTAGGAAGATCTATTCACTTATTTGACTTCATGTCAATTTTCATCAACTAAAATGGCAATGACAGTTGCCATGAAGTTAGCAATGGAGTCAAAAGAGTTAAAAGATTGTGCTACCCGAAAGCTATTGTTGGATTCTCTTATTACCCCAGGTATTTTATTTCGTCGGGGTAATAAAAAACACTTTTTAAACTCTTTATTTTTAGAATTTTTCTCGGAAAATTACAATGTCGAAGAAAATCGAAATAAAGTTGTTTGCATAAAATATAAAATATAAAAAATACTGAATTTGTTAAAAAAGGCAATTTTTTATGAAATAATTCGATTGTTGGGGAATGGACCATTTAAATTACGTCGAAGCGACAAATTAGGCATTCAAAATAAGTATAACTATTCTACAAGATAAAATTGATTAACCAATTAATAATAGTGTTTTTCATATTTGTTTAGTTTTTTTATTATTTTTTTTAAATGCGTTTTTTACTTTGACTTTTTGAGTTTTCAGAATAAAATTTTGTTTATTAATTTAATTAATTTTTTAATCTTTATTAATTTTTGTTCAAATTTTAATTAAACAGACGTGCTTTAGAGGTGTCTCTTGTATATTCAGTTTATGGGATATAATGTTTCTGTTTCTTAAAACCCAATAAGGAGTAAAAAGAAACAAAATTTGAAATAATAATAATATTTTTTTACCACTAAACATATTAGTATTATCTGAATATTATACAAGAAACTTAATACTACATATCAATACATAATCCAAAAGAAAATTAAGTTTCTGCCTTTAAGTTCTAATTCTAACATGCTCCTTTTCTTAAAACCCCGAGTGTTTCTTATTACCCCTTTCTCCCCTATTTGAAAACAAAATTTCAATTTTGACAAAAAAAATTGAGTTAGCCACTTTGCAGACGGACACGTCAAAATAATTATGGTTATGGTTATTAGGGTGGAGGGTAGCTATCTACACGCACTTAGGCCACTTAGCTGGGCCCATTGTACTACCTCCCTTTGGTCGCAGCAATTTAACCTCTCAGCCATCCAATTCTTTGAATATATCTAAGAAGATGTCTGGGAGTGATGCTGCTTATACCAGCCATGTCGAGCCAGTACTCGTCTAGCATGGACCCTCTTATTAAGGCTAACGCTGGACAGTGACATAACACATGTTCCATTGTTTCCTCTTCCATGTAGCATCCTCTACAGATGGGGTCGACTGGCTTCCCCATGATGTTAAGATGCTTATTTAGTTTGCAGTGACCTGTTACGATGCTTGCAAACTGTTTTAGGTTATCCCTTTTTAGTTGCATACAAAAGCGTGCTGTCTTTTCACACGGAGTGGGAAGGGCTGCTCTTGCATGTTTACAGTCGTTTCTCGTAATCCAATTACGGGTGTGTTTTATGTGGGTTTCTTGATTAATGAGAGCTGTTTTAAAAGCGACAGATACAGGGATTATGGGCTCTGGACCAATAGGTACAGAGCCTGAGCCTGCTCGTGCCAATCTATCAGCTTCTTCATTGCCTACATTTCCATTATGCCCCTTTACCCATGAGAGTGTAACAGTATTAGAAACTGCCGCTTCCTCCAGGGATTGGTGACATTCCAAAACTAGCTTTGAAGTAATTTTGAAAGACTTGATTGCTAGTATGGAAGCTTTGCTATACGTAAGAATAGTTATTCTTTTATTACTGATTTCCCTTTCAGAAATAGCTCTCGCAGCATTTGTTATGCCTATTACCTTTGCCTGAAAGACCGAGGAATGCTTGCCAAGGGAAATGCTTATTTCTAACTCTAGATCAGGGCAGAAAACTCCTGCACCTGATCCTTCGATTGTCTTTGAACCATCAGTGTACATGACAATGTCAGGTACGCTGTCAGTTTCTTCTTTAGTGGAAGCATAAGCTTGGTATGATCTATTAAAGATATACCTGGGAGCAACTAGATCGGTCTGAGATTTAAGAATGGGAGCTTGTGACACAAACCGTTCAAGAATAGACTCATGTCCAGTACGCGTCAAAATATTTTATATAATTATATTTTTTCACTTCTAGCTTTAGAGCATATCATTATTTATCATGTTTTCAGACTGTTAAATCAATTTTCTTCACCTATAGCAATAATAATTTTTTCTCGCCTAGTAGTAAATTTTATAAACAATTGATTTCTGTCACTTTAGATGTTTCAGTTCTTTGTGCAATTTTTACTAATTAAACCCAAGAAAATAGGTTTAAATAACTTTTTATTTATTAAATATAATTAATTATAATTATTACCAATTAATACAATTAATAATTAGCTAAATATTATGAAAAAAAAAAAAAAAAAAAAAAAATTAAACGTCAGTTCAAAGTATTTTTTTGAGCAAATGTCATTGATTAGGGCTACTTGATTTTTATGAAAATTTCAAGAAATATCATCTGTTAATAATTTATTTTATTATTTGAATAAAAATAGTTAAATAGTGCTAGTAGTGAAAAATGGTAATTATATACCAAGGTAGAGAAGACATTTTTTATAGCGGAGCGTATTAAATCCCGAGCTACGTAGCAGCGAGTTCGGGGCTATAATAGTCTTCTCTACCGTGGTTTATATAACTATTTTTATTCAAATAATAAAATAAATTATTAACAGAGATGATATTTCTTGAAATTTTCATAAAAATCAAGTAGCCTTGATCAATGACATTTAATCAAATAAATACTTTGAACTGAAGTTTAAAAATTTAGTTTTTTTTAATATTTTTGTTTTTTATAATATTTAGCTAATTATTGATTGTACTAAATGGTAATAATTATAATTAATTATATTTAATAAATAGAAAGTTATTTAAAGCCATTTTCTTGGGTTTAATTAGTAAAAATTGCACAAAGAACTGAAACATCTAAAGTGTCAGAAATCAATTGTTTATAAAATTTACTCCTACTAGGAGAGAAAAAAATATTATTGATATAGGTGAGGAAAATTAATTTCACAGTCTGATAACATGATAAATAATGGTATTTTCTAAAGCTAGTAGTGGAAAAACTAATACATGGACCACGGTAGAGAAGACTATTATAGCCTCGCACTCTTATAGAAAATTTCTTCTCTACCTTGGTATATAATTACTATTATTTGACTCATTAAGGACGTTAACTATTTTATACTACAGGGTGTGCTTAATTACACTACCCGACATGATTTATATACTATTGATGAGATATATAGGGTCTAGAAGTATTTTTTCTCCTGATTTCAAATCTGTTTTTAGAATTCTTCCATCACGTCACAATTTTGATATACAGGGTGTTTTATAATAAAAATAGGCATTTTTTTGAACGTCGAGAGATTTCACATTTATGAATATTTTTTTTTCAAATTTGGTACACTTGTTAAAAATTTGTGTGCTTTTCGAATATTTTAAAAAAGTTTTAAATATCGATTGTCATTTGTTTTTTATAATAAAAAGAAAAAGTTTTTTCGTTGCCAAAATTTCAAAAGATGGAATTTTTCGATGTAACTAACAAAAAAACACTCTGTATTTATATGGCTTCAATTTGGTTTCAACTTTTTTTTGAACGACCTTCTGGAAGCGGCACAATATCAGTTTTAAGTCAATTATGTCAGATATTTTAACAGCGTTTTGCATAGTTTAAGAACAATAAGTAGGCTTTGTACAAAAATTTGACGTTTTAAGTCAAGTTAAATTATTCAATCAATTAACTAGATGAAACGTTGGAAGCACCCTGTCAAAACATCGGCACTATTGTACACTAAAAAAAAAACTTAAAAAGAGCTTTTATTTAAAATATAATTTTTTGAAATCGGGTTATAAATATCTGAAATATGCTAAAAAAACCTTTTACTGCTTTAAACGCCAATATCTTTTAAACAATGCGTTTTAGGAAAACGTTGTTTATAACATTTTTTGACCAATTTAAAATTATCTTTTATATAAGTGCTAAATTAACCAAATACAATAATAATTGCCTTAATTATAAACAAAAAACGCTAAAAATAGGAGTTTTACCCTATTTTTACCCCCTTACCCCAATCGTTTACCCCCAAAATCTAATCAGCGATAAGAAACAATATGCAAAAAACCGCAAGTCGATATCTCATGTAGAAATGGAGTTAGAGAGTTTACACCCAGACAGACAGACAGACAGACAGACAGACGGACGCAAAAATTTTTTTTACTGCTTTCGACTCAGAATGGTGTAAAACGTCGAGAAATGTGAAAAAAACGTGGTCAAAGATTTTGACTTTTCGGCGAAGATTTCAATACATCGGCACTCTTAGTAGCACTAAGTGCCGATGTAATAAAATAAACAAATAAATGATAAAAATAAATAAGGTTAACTTTTTAAACATAAATAAACTGTATCTTAAGAAGTAAATAGAACATTGACTTAAAATGTCAAATTCTAGCCTACTTATTCTTCTTGAACTATGCAAATTGCTGTTAAAATAGCTGACATAACGGACTTAAAATTAATATTGCGCCGCTTCCAGAAGGTCCTTCAAAAAAAAAATTGAAATCGAAATGAAGCCAGATAAACACAGAGTGTTTTTTTCATAGTTACATCGAAAAATTCCATCTTTTGAAATTTTGGCAACGAAAAAACTTTTTCTTTTTATTATAAAAAACAAATGACAATCAATATTTAAAAAAATTTTAAAATATTCGAAAAGCACACAAATTTTTAACAAGTGTACCAAATTTGAAAAAAAAATATTTATAAATGTAAAATCCCCCGACATTTAAAAAAATGCCTTTTTTTATTATAAAACGCCCTGTATATCAAAACTGTGACGTGATAGAAAAATTCTGAAAACGGATATGAAATCAGGGGAAATAACACTTCTAGACCCATTATATACAGGGTGATCCATAACTGGCATGCCAAAATTTAAGAGGTGATTCTAGATCCAAAAATATAAAAAAAGTTCCTATAAAGGTTGGTCCGGAAATGAGCCCTAAGGGATCTAGGGCCCTTTAAAATTGTAATAAAAATAAGGTTTTTAATTAATAACTTGGGTACCGTTTAAGCTAGAGCGGCGAGCTTTTGTATGTATACTAGTATTAATAAGGGCAATAAGTTTATGTTAATTTATTTTTTTAATTTATTCAGAGGCGTGCCCAGACGGACAAAATATATGAGGCTTAAAACATTTTTGCCCCAAACTTTTCTATGTGTATGTTTTTTGGATTTGTTGTAAAAAAATTAGATTTCTAGAGTAAAAATACATATAAAATATCATATAGTGTAACACTGTAGGAGCAACCGTTATCAAAAAAAAATGCAATTAAGAGGAAGTAACATTTTGTGCCACCAAAAACGTTACTTTTTAAAAGGCTATTACTCCTTTAATATTAAATTTAGGTGTTTTGGTGTATAATACTTTTTTGCTCAGTTTTAAATGAAGAATCACCCTACAGCATTAAAATTTTATTGGTGCTTTTTTTTTGTTCCCCATTCAATACGTCATCTTCGAAGGGCCGTAGCTCCCTTAGGGCTCATTTCCGGACCAACCTTTATAGAAACTTTTTCATATTTTTGGATGTAGAATCACCTCTTAAATTTCGGTACGCGAGTTCTGGTACAGGCTGTATCATAAATAGTATATTTCAAAAGTTTCAAATTGTCGGGTAGTGTTATAATTATTAATTGTGCAGTAAACCTTACACATGTGTAAGGTTTACTCCAACTGGTATCCTGTAAAATGTAGTGATTGCAGCACCTTCACCAAATATTTTTTTTGGCGCCTTCACCAAAGTTTCTCAATTCTACCAACTTAACAGCGACAAAATTTTATCGCCGTTTCATTAACCTCAGTTTTTATATTTATTCCTTGAACTAAGTTACACAAATTGTGTTCGTTTAAATAAACAATAAAAGAACGTGTTAGCAAAATCTAGAAACCAAGGTACGTCTTGAAAATCACTATTATCATTTTTATCATATACAACCAATTTGTAAGGTTATGTTTAGCAATAAATGTTTATAATATCCTTATGCAGAAATACAAAATATTTTTTGCCTGGTACAAAAATTCTACTTTTTGTGTTTTTTTTTTGTTCATTTAATTTAATTCAGCATGCGCCTACATAGTGATCCATCAACTTTGTTTTGTAAAATACAAAATAATAATAAATACTTACGTTGATTTCCCTTTTATTGTTTGACTTTCCCCGAGGAAAGTCTTTCGTTTAGCAAAAAAAAATTTTAAAAATCTAAAAAACATGACTTCGTCTGTCGGTCGGTCGGTAGGTCTGTCTGCTCGGGAAATTTGTGACCACGATAACTCGAGAACGCTTTGAGCTTGACTTATTTTTGATTTTTTTACTTTTTAAAACTTTTTTTTTAATTTATTTATTTATTTATTGACAATTTGACTTGTGTAAACGATTTTGTAATTGTGCTAGCACCAATAAAGATTATTATTATTACTATAGTTATTATTATAGCTAATTCCAATTTCCCGAATAAAAACGCTAAAATATTATTTGTTTTAGGTGGGGCACCCGCTAAATAACTAAATTTTTATACTCGGTTGTATTTTAAATTTAAAACCAATTTAGCTGTAGAGCTGTCGAGACTATACTAATTTAAATATTACTGATATGATTTTTTAAGTGCTTTTTCTTTAATTTAAAATAATTATTGTTCACAAAATCAAAAAGTTCTTTTTGCTTAATTTCCACCTGGTATATTTATATTTAACCAATAATACATTTTGCCTATATAAAGAAATTTACACTGGCTTTTATTACAGTGTTAACTACAAGAAAAGAAAATGGACCAGTCACTAAAAACTGAAACACATACAACAGAAATTAAAACTGAGTGTGAAGATGAAATTAAGATTGAGTATGAGTTTGATGATGCATTTAAGATGGCTGAAGTTGAAATGAAAAATGAAAGTGAAATAGAAATAGAGTATGACTCAGAAAGCCGTTTATGTTATAAAGAATATAAAATAGAAAATAATAGTCCACCAGAAATAAACGTAGAAGTTGATATTCACGATAGGATCGAAACTAAGTCGGAAATAATTAAAATTCCAACCGAAAATGTAATAGGAAATAAGAAATTTGAAACTTTTTGTAAAAGTAAAATTGATTTGGCCTCAGAACAGCTTGCTGCCTTGCAGCAGCTGAGAGAATTACCGCGACTAGCATCTAATAAAACAAAAGAAAAAACAGCAACAATTGGGAATAGGGATAAGAAAAGAAAGAATAAAGTCAATAAAAACTCAGATACATTACAATTAGGCATTACTAAAGAGTTAAGAGTGATTTTATACCGAAATAAACTTATTGAAAGTCCACCAGAAATAAACGTAGAAGTTGATATTCACGATACGATCGAAACTAAGTCGGAAATAATTAAAATTCCAACCGAAAATGTAATAGGAAATGAGAAATTTGAAACTGTTTCTAAAAGTAAATTTGATTTGGCCTCAGAGCAGTTTGCTGCTTTTCAGCAGCTGCAAGAATTACCGCGACAAGCATCTAATAAAACAAAAGAAAAAACAGCAACAATTGGGAATAGGGATAAGAAAAGAAAGAATAAAGTCAATAAAAACTCAGATGCATTACAATTAGGCGTTACTAAAGAGTTAAGAGTGATTTTATACCGAAATAAACTTATTGAAAGACAAATATCAAAAATAAAACAAAAAACCGCAACTCAAAAAAATAAATTTCAAACAGTTGAAGATATTCGTAAACTTGCTTTAGAGCAATTAAGTAAAATTAAGAGATCACGTTCAAACAAAGTAAAGAAAAGTTCAAGAAATGAAACAAAAACAAAAGGAAAAAGTAAAAGAATGCCAAATAAAGGACAAAATAAAAACAAAAAAAAACTAAACTTAAAATGAAGGATTTTCATTCAATTCGGCCTCCAATAGAACCAGATAAAACAAGTAAAATCAATAACTTAAATAAAATAAAGAAAGAACCAAGTGTATTTCAATTGGAAAATAACCTCGAACTAAAAGAATTATGGGTAATATTAATCCGAAATTTATTTGACCAAAAACTAATAACACCAGTACAGGATAAACCTAAAATTTCAAGTAAGAAAAGAAAATATAAAGCTGCTTCATTTACACAAGTTAAGAAAATCAAAAACAAACGTAGAATAAACAATAATAACTTGGATTATAAAAAGGAGAAAATAGAAATAATTCGTGTTGAATTGAAGTTAAACAGTTAAAATCACTTTCCAAATCAAACACAGTGGTCAGTGTACGACGAATCAAAGAAGAATTAGATGCCTTTAAACATAAAGAGTTAGGAATTATTTTACCACGAATTAATGTAAATGATACAGGTATTACAACTCAAATAAATGGTAGTACAGGTGGTACGAATGAAGAAAATGAAAATAGTATATATGAAAATGTAGGACAAATTGAAAAGTTCCTAGAAATAGAACTGACTATTGTAGATGAACCTCTAGTATTACGGGAGGGATCTGGTATTGAAACTAAACATAAATATAATATAAGTGTTAAAGCGATAGAAGGGCCTGAAGTAAATAATTTTACACCCACAGATAGTCAGGTAGGCAAATTCTCCCTGATACTCATAGCAGCACTGACCAAGAGTTCTGTCCTAAAACTTCATTGGAACATATGCGTCATATGTTTAATCAAAGGCCAGAAGAAAAGGATAGTACAGATAATACCAAAGAAATTAAATCAAATTTAAACTTTACAGGAAGCCTTTCAGAAGATAGCACAGATGGATATATACAGGGTGTATTTGAAATAGCGTAGGAAATTTTAACAGGTGATTCTACATGATAAAATATGACAAAAAGTTCCTATAAACATATGTCTAAAAAAGCGTCATAAGGGAGCTACGCCCCTTTGAAATTGGCTAAAAAAATCGGTTTTTATTTAATAACTCAGGAACTATTTGAGATATCTTAACAAGGTTTTGCACGTGAATTAATCCTAATAAGGCCCATCTTTGTATGTCATTTTCACGTACTTATTTAAACCAGGGGTGTGCGAAACGGGGGGGCCTTGTTGAAAACCAAAATTTTAATGATGCAGTGCGAATGTACATTAAAAACTAAGAAAAAAACCTCATATACAGGTACTTTTTCAAATCAATCCTAATGGAGCTATGGTCTCCTAAATATGCACCATTTTTAAAGGGCTATGGTAGCTTTAAAAGCCTTTTTTCGACCTACATGTATGGAAACTTTTTTTTCTTAGTTTTTGATGTAAAATAACATTGCATCATTAAAATTTTGGTTTTCGACATTTTAGTATTTAATTTTTCGTCCTCGAACCTTGAAATTTCACCTTCAAATGAACTTTTCTCGAAAACGGTTAATCCTACAGTATTACAACAAGAGTACCTTTTTTATGTATTTTGACCTAAGGAATCATCTTTTAAAATTAAAATTGCAAAAAAGTTACACAGAAAAAAGTTTGGGACAAAAAATTGATAAGCCCCCCCCCCCCGTTTCGCACACCCCTGGTTGAAATAAGTACATGAAAATAAAACATAAAAACGGGCCTTGGTAGGATTAGTTGACGTGCAAAACCTCGTTGATATATCTCAAAGGGTTCCTGAGTTATTAAATAAAACCCGATTTTTTTAGCCACTTTCAAAGGGGCGGAGCTCCCTTATGACGCATTTTTAGACATATGTTTATAGGAACTTTTTGTCATATTTTATGATGTAGAATCATCTGTTAAAATTTCCGATGCTATTTCAAATACACCGTGTATATATAATGTTATAATAAATTTAAAAGTGACAGTGAACTGGAATATACCAGTAAAATAAGAAGTGCAGACAAAAACTTAAAAATTAAAACAAATAGTCATAGTTCAAAGGATCGTCTCAGGAGCACCTATACTGATCTGTCTCAAGTAGAATATAGTCAAAGAAATACAATGGAGCAGGTAACTAAACAAATGTCAACTATAAGGCCAGAAGAAAAAAATAGTAGTATTGAAAGTATGAAAGAAACAAAGGACGAGTTAACCAAATATATGAATGCATGAAACCGAATCAAATATTACAGGATGCCATGTAAAAGAAAAAATACATGAATATGATTTTAAAAATGGACGTAAAATTAAAGTAGCGGAAGGAAGGGAACCAATTAATAGTAATTTTCGTAACGAGTAAGCGACTTTAGTTCTCAGTGCACGAGAATGAAGTTTATTTGACGACGCGAAGCGAGGTCAACAAATCATTCTAGTGTACTAAGGACTTGTCGCAAACGAGTTGCGAACAACACCTTTTCTTCGATCTACAGTCTAGACTCTTTAAAAATGTATATTTTAAAGAATTACCTGTGTTTAAATTTTTGTCAAAATGAAAGCTATGTGTAATCGTTTGGATAAACGTTGCTGAAGACTAGCTATTCTGATTCTATTTTTCCCATTTTTTTTTAATGCTAATATTGTCATGAACTAATTTGGTATTGATACAGGGTGGCCCATAAGTCGCTTTCCCATTTAAAAATTGAATAACTTTTTTGTTTGTCAATTTTTTTTATTTATGTTTTTTACAATACCTATAGAATACAGGAAATCGTTTTTTTTTAACTATGTATGAAAAATCATGTCTTTTAAATGACGTCCATTTTCCGCTTCGTAAACACGGGCTCTTTTCACGACATTATCCATGACAGCTCTTTCGTAAAAAATAATCACTGAAAAAAAATAACAATAAAAATCGACTTTCTCAAAAGCTGCTTTAATTATCACTTTAATTTTAGCCTTGTTTTGGTTAGTAGGTCTTCTACTACAAAATCCTTCATTAAAAAATCTGGTGCTAAATTATTTAATTTTTTAAGGCTTAAAACGCTTCATACAATTAAAAATTATTTTCAATTTTTTTATATAAAAATTGTTGTAGAATATAACTTTTTTGTTATGGAAATAAGGAGAAAAATATCTTTAACTTTAACTGTATATAATTTAGACTGAAATTGTGTATTAGGGCGCTTTAGTTTACAAATGTAATTTAAAAAAATATACTTGTCTTGTTTTGAGAAACTTTAATCTTAACGTACGTTCTTAATAAGAACTGCTTATACTCGTATTATGTAAAATTAAAAACTATATAATACATACATATTTATATTAAATATAACTTTTATTAAATACATACTATATATTTACATATTGAATGCAATAAAGTTATTAAATGTTATTATAAGTTTTAATCGCACCATATTATGTTTCTAAATTATTTTAATTGTTAAAAAATAATATTTACTTTTGACGTAATATAATGACATCTAGCTTTCATACTTGGCAAATTTTTCTCAGTGTATATACAGGGTGTCTCATCTAATACAGATCAATCGTTTTTTGGCGTTATTAAAGTTATCGGAATAAAATCCAAAAAGCGATATGTGTGCCTAAACAAAAGTTTTTTACTAGCTTTTATTTCTGATATACAATTTTTTTAACTGTCGCTTTAAATAATATTTTTAAAACGTTATTATAACATTAAACTATTCTATTGTAGATATCCGACTCTGTTTTTTAGTCGAATTGCTGGTTCCCTTACGGGCCTTAGTCCTATATTTTTATCGCGATTATGGTGTCCATTGCGTGTTAAACTCGGTTTAATGTTTATAATTAATTACGCAACATATTAGTTTGTTTTACTTTGCGTTCAACTTAATTAAACAAAATTTAAAAATTAATTTAAACATACAAATAATTTGATTTCGCCTAACATGAATACCAAATTCGCGATCACTGATTTTTATAAATAATAATTTATAACCCTGTATAAGTATACCTAAATTATTAAGAAAAAAGTTAGTTATTGATTTATTACAAAAAATATATTACCTTACAAGTCCCACAATTATGTCAAGGTCCTATTTAACTCCTGACTAGCTGACTCGACAGGACCTTTCCACTAGAAATGGGAACATGTGGCGTGTAGTCTTTTGTCCTCGTGGATTTTGACGGCCTGAAAATAAAATAAATTAATATAAAATCAAAATTAATAATAGAAAAATAGTAAATAGCTTAGTTTACACCATGTGAACTATATTTTAAGTTCAGGTACTTTTTATCGACCTATATCTGTTTACAGAACACCATAAACAGGGATAGGTAGATAAAAAGAACCTGAACTTAAAATATAGTCCCATGGTATAAACTAAGCGTATTATGTACCTACTTAGTATTTAAACTTTAAAGGATAGAAAATTAAAGTTTAAAATTAATTTTTAACCTACCATACCTCACTCCAACTATAAATTTATGTAAGCACTGCCGATTTTATTTAAAAAGCATTAATAGGTTTTATCAAGGTGGGCATTGAAATCGTACATTTTACAACATAGTTTGATTAAGTTTCACATGTAAGAATTAATTTGTAAAGTAAGATTATTTGTCAAATTCAAAACGATTCAACGAAAAAACACAGTATCTGCTTTGATTTTTTTTTCTAAAAATTAAAATTAGTAGAATAAAATTTATTGGAAAAATAAAACAGCCTAATTTACATAACTTTTCTAATTATGAAGCATTATAAGAATAATTTAAATAGTACCATACAAAACACTAACACAACTAACAAAAAATCCAGTACTTACTGTATTTTACCCTAGACGGTTTTTGTCAAAAGCTTAACCCAACTTTTAAAATCTCTTGTCAAAATGATATGATGTAAAATTTACGATTTCAATGACTCCCTTGATAAAACCTATTAATGTTTTAAAAAAAAAATCGGCAGAGCAAACACATCTTTTAAACTTTACTATATGAAAAATGCCTTCTGATATCTAAAATCAATAATAACTTAATTGAAAATATATCCCAATAATTAACACTAAACTAATTAAAAATTTGACCAATGAAATGACAGAATTATATGTCACTTTTAATTTTATTGGTTAAATTCTTAGTTAGTTTAGTGTTATTTATTGGGCTGACTAATCTTTAGTAGTTATCTTATTTTTTTATTATTGACCGCAGCACATGTTGCCAAACTGAAAAAAATTGTTTTATAGTATATTATTCAATGAGCGTATAATAATTGCTATTAATCAATGAGGGTAAATTTTGGGACACGAGCCGAAAGGCGAGTGACCTAATCACCCGAATGATTAATAGCTATTATACGCGAGTGGAATACTATACTTTATCCATGGTCGTTTAAAAATTTTAAACGATTTATTTTTACAGACCCGTGATTAATAGGCCTATTAATCAAGGCCGTGGATAATAGTATATTATTCAATGAGCGTATAATAGATGCTATTAATCAATGAGGGTGAATTTTGGGGCACGAGCCGAAAGGCGAGTGACCTAATCACCCGAATAATTAAGATCTATTATACGCGAGTAGAATTTTATACTTTATCCACGGTCGTTTTAAGTTTTAAACGGTTTATTTCTACAGACCCGTGATTAATAGGCCCATTAATCACGGCCGTGGATAAAAATATTTTTTATTGAATTAAATCTTAAATGGTTTACTATACATAAATATGTTTGAGTCAAAATTGAGTTTTAACATTAAAGGGTTCTGGACAAAAAGGGAAAAATTTAAACTTCTTTTAAATTGTCGTAAATCATCGGCTACAGTTCGATCCGTTAGAGGCTAGCCGATAATCGGCAAATGTAATGTTTCAAAGCACTTATCATCCAAATAATGGCATTCAAAAATGTTTTATTTTGATTTAGTAAGCCAGTTGTAACATTCCGTCGATGAAAATTAAAAATCCTCAGGGTTAATAGAAAATTGGAAGTTGTAAAGTTGCCAAGCAAGCCCACAAAGAGAAAAAACTATTTACCAAAGCCTTTCGAGGATATAAAATCCAAAATTTTAGTACAAGAAAAAAAAATATTTTTAGCATAGATGAAACCAAAAATGCTTCTGGTTTAAAGATTGCGCATGTTATGTTATTCCGAATTTTCCACAATATTCAATAGTAGACCTTTTTAATGGCAAAGAAGTTGAGTTTTCTAAACCAAATCTAAATACCAATAAATACATTATGAAATCATACATTCTTTAATTATGCTCTGCTTATGTACTTCGGTAGACATAGAACTTTTATTTTCAGATTATAAATATACTTTTGGTAAAACAAGACGAAGCTTAATAGCCGAAAACATGGAGAAAATCTTGATGATATATTTTTATTTTCAACAATAATATTATGTTTAAAAATATGGCTACATTTAGTTTTAGAACACTTACATGTAAATATTTTGTAAAATATACATAATATAGTTTTTTGTTGTTTACCTTTGATATTTATATAGTTATAAATATTTTGTAATACTAAAAGTATAGTTATTTCCCCGTGTCATAATATTAATACACCTCTTTAACATAGTCGTCAAGTTACGCTATGAATAATAACTATCGCGGGATGTTTAAGAAAGTGTGCCATTAATCTTTAAAAACTTTGTTTTATAAATAACATTTGCGCGACCCTCGTAATCAATACCAAATATCCGGGGTATGGTATGGTGATAAATAGTACATTATTGTACCATTGATCACATTACAATAAAATATAAACATATACGTTTTTTCTATAACTGTTTAACATTTAAATTCTCAAAAAATAAATAGTCTGTAGGATTTTTTTTTTTTTATTTATTTATTTTTATTTATTTAGGTATACAAATTTTTTATAATTTACAAAATATATAAAAATTAATACAAAAAATATAAAAAAATGATAAACTTAAGAAATTAACAAAAATTAGTGCCTAGTGTAGGTACTGAACTAAATCTATAAAAGATTCACAGAAACACTGCCACAGAAGTTGCCTTGTTATCAGGAGAGACTCTTTCCGTTGTTATATTTTAAAAAATGGCTTTTAGAAAAATATAAAAGTAAATTTTATCCAAGGTACAACAGTCTCCCCTAATATTTTTTCTACCGCCTAAAGCTAGCAACTCCAATATTATTAAAAAATGTTTTAAAATTATTTTCATATAGCGTCAGTTTGACAAATAATGTGATATTTCAACATTATTTCCCAGTCGTTATTTTCGCATGGATGCCTCGGGCAGTTGAAACTCTATCTATCTATTTTCCTTCCGACTTATTTTTTATAAAAAAATATATATTTTTTTAATACTTTTTAAAGTGGAACTAGAAACGGAAGTAAAATGAAATATTACGACGTGTTCAATATTAAATTAATATCCATAAAATATAACTTTAGGAATTTTGTATTTTATTATTCTCTTCCCAGCTTTCGAGTTACAAGAAAATTTAATACTGTGTACCTAGTGTACACTTAAACTCAAAAGAATCTAACCAACTAAAAAAAGCTTTTATCCAATACATACAGATAATAAGACAATTACCAGCTTTATTTTAAATAGATAAACTCAATAATAACCCCCGCGTGGCTTTTACTTTATTGAGTGGATAATTATTTATTTTACCCACTCAACTGTCACTTGTCAAATTATTTTCTTGTAAATGTCATTAAAATTTTTAATAAAAATATGAATTCCTAAGCTATTTATTGGATAAAACCTTGTATGGCACTCATGGGTAAACCGATATTGCCCTCTCGAAAATTAACCTGCTTGGCTGACGCCTCGCAGGTTAATTTTCTCATGGGCAATATCTTACTTTACCCACTAGTACCATAAATAACTATTTTTTTTAATTTAAGTTTTTCGAAAACTACTTAATGGGTTTGACTGATCCTTTTTTTGTTTTAAACCTTAAATTTTCTCTGTATTTAGTTAGAAAATGTTACGCCGCGTTACATGGGGAGGGAGGGTGGGGGTCGAAAATGGCCAAATTTTACGTTACGTAAGACCTAAACGTTTCCTTTAAATGTTTCAGTTCTGTGTGCAATTTTTACTAATTAAACCCAAAAAAATAGCTTTAAATAACTTTCTGTTTATTAAATATAATTATTTATAATTAATACAATCAATAATTAGAATAATGAAAAATCTTGCTGTTAAGAACACTTTAATAAAAAACTAAATATATATAAACAGTGCCAACGTTTCGAAGGTAATATTGTCCCTTCTTCTTTAGGGTAAAAATTAAAAATAGAAATAAAAAATTATATAAATTTAAAATCTAATTGTCAAAAAACTGATAGATGAAAATTAATTAAAATAGGTAAAGGTGTAAAGGTGTATAGATACATAAGTGTATAAAGTATAGGTATAAGTGTTTAGTTAAGATATGTAAATAAGTAAAAAATTAAGATATGTGAATAAGTAAAAAACCAATTGACAAAAAATAAATAAAAATATACAAAATTCATTATTTAATAATATTTAAGTATATTTTACTGAGATATTGGGTGTCTGTCCTATAATTTACAGTATTATTATTAATTTTGATATTTATCATTTCCAAAATATAATAATATAATTTTTTATTTTTATTTTTAATTTTTACCTTGAAGAAGAAGGGACAATATTACCTTCGAAACGTTGGCACTGTGTTCTTAACAGCAAGATTTTTTCATTATTTTATATAAAAAGAACAAGAAATATTATAATCAATAATTAGCTAAATATTATGAAAAAAAAAATTTATAAAAAAACCAAATTTTTAAACGTCAGTTTAAAGTATTTATTTGAGCAAATGTCATTGATCAAGACTACTTGATTTTTATGAAAATTTCAAGAAATGTAATTTCTGTTAATAATTTATTCTAGTATTTGAATAAAAATAGTTAAATAGTGCTAGTAGTGAAAAAGCTAATATATAAACCACGGTAGAGAAGACGATTATAGCCTCACACTCTTAAATCATACGCTCGGCTATAAAAAATGTCTTCTCTACCTTGGTATATAATTACTACTATTCGCAACTGTATATGTAATACATACATTACATGTATTAATAAAGTTTGGGAAGTACGTGATTTCTTGTCCCACTGTTTTCCACGCCTGGATATGACCTGTAATGAAAAATAGAGACCAAGAGACTATTTATTACTGGTGTGCAATTTAAATCATTAATTTCCGCTAGATGGCGCCACCGATTAAAATATAATTATTAACGCTTAAAGCAAGATGGCTGAATTGCTCATGATAAACAAGAATATAATCTAATACATTTCGTTTAAAAAACTTGAATGTACAGTTTTAGTCAATGTTTTTTACTTTTGAGACTGAGAAGGATAATAAATGTTATAAACGGTGCCTTGTGAGCTATCAACAAATGTTTTTTTGTGGTTGTTTATTTGGGTTACGCGTATTCGGAACTTCAGTTTTATATGATTGTGCTTTTCTTGTAAAATTCATGAAAAATATATTTGTGGTAAATATGAAGAGAAGTAAAAAGCTTAGTATTATAGTATTATTTTCTTCATTTGAATTCAAACTTCTAGGTTTCAAAAAAATTAGTACTTTATGGAAAATGGTACTTTTTCTCGACTTATATGTGGTCTCGGAAAAGTACAATTTTCCTAGTCGACCTGTGATCTACTATTTATAGTACACGGGGTCCGCCTGCCAGTAGTGCTATCTCGTATTTTTTTGTTTTGAAATTATAAATTGGTCAAATAAGAGGAAAGTGGGTAAAAAAATAATTTAGTTCTCATTCACAGGCCCAAAAATCCAAACTTTGAACTTTTTTCGTGTTTCTCCGAAATATTTCATTAACAAATTTGTATTAATAATACAGATACAGCCAAAAAGTTATATATGTAAAATTGTACATACATATGCTTTATAAAAAATGTAGATATTTTTTTTATCTCCATGGGTGGAGAGTCTGGGGGGTTGAACATGTCAAAAGAAATATATCCTAAAATTGTCTGGTACCCTTAACCAGAATGTTTTTCTCAAGTTTTTTTTAGTGATTTAAACAATTTTTACAATAAAAGACCTCCTTTTGCTAGAAAATCGCACGCACAGTGGCAAAATTTTATCATAAAGCTCGTGATTTTTTTTCACTGTGCGTTTGATTATGAAACAAATGAGGGATGAGGAAGGTCTTTTATTGTCAAAATTGTAAAATCGCTAAAGAAAAACTCGAGAAAACTCTTCTGGTTAAGGGCACCAGACAATTTTAGGGGCTGTGCATATACTACGTAACGCAATTTTTTGAAATATTTGACCCGCTCCCCCCCTGTGTCACAAGCTCTCATATGCACTTAGCCTCCCACCCCCAGGGTGTAACGTAACAATATCCAAATTAGTAATTTTTCCTAATATAAATCCCTATTGTTTTTGAAAGTAATCCCTCCAAAAACATAAAAGTTATGGGGGGATAAACTTTTAAAAGATTATATTTTTCAAAAAAAAATCAATTTTTCAATAAATTAGGGTCACTTCATCTGGAATATCTTAGTTCTTCTGTACTTGGTCTGTTTTTGCTCTATTTATCATTTTTTGTTTTTTTTTTTCGAAAGAAGAAAGCAAAAACAGAATTCAAGAAGATGTAGTAAATAAATGAATTCTGAATACTTTCTTAAAGAACAGTAAGTTACCCTAGAAATATATATCGTTTAATGACTTGAAACCTTAAAAATGTCACGGATTAACAGGGTCACTAGCGGATGACATTCTTTCTATTTACACGTTCTAATTTAACTCGTAACGATAATGTAGTTAACTGAAACAACTGTAAAGTCCTTAATGCTCTAGAAATAAAGGAGATCTTTACAAAAGAAAAAAAAAAGTAATTTCTTAAGTTAAATTCGCCCAGTTTTATTTTAAGGGTCATTTCTAATAAAAAAAATATACAGGGTGATTCATAAATAGAGTGCACTATTTTAAGGAGTGATTCTAGGTCCAAAAATATGAAATAAGTTACTATAAAGGTTGGTCTGGAAATGAGCCCTAAGGGATCTACATGGTACATCTGAAAAGTAGTATTTATTTAATATCTCTGGAACCCACAGTAAAGATTTTTTGCATATGTCTTAACCTATTCGTAGCCAAGCTTTTTATTTTCATAAAAAAAGGATTATAGATAGATATTGTTGCCCAGAGTCATGGAAAAATATTTAAAAAAATTCTAGTCTTTTCCTTTTTTTTATTTTTGATTTAAAAAAAATGTTCCATGCATGCATTTCTCCTCGAAACGTCGGCGTTTTGAGTCCTACAACCTACAAACCCCAGGTACTTAATAATAACTGTTAACAATAAAAATTTATAATATTACTCTCAGTGCTGAGAAGTATGATAAATTTTGAAACAGTTAAGGCCTAAATTGATTTATATTGACATAAAAACGGATAGATGGATTTGAAAAATATGATGCCGTGGTATGCTGCTAAGCTGAAAGGTCCTATATATGTATGTTTAACATACATAGATAGGATCTTTTAGCTTAGGACGGCAGTATATATATCTACTAGTACTACTATTTCAAGTTTGGTCAAAATCCGTGAGATGAGTGCAAAATCTTGGCACGCTAGTCGCGATATGACCCATATACAGTCGGTTAAGTAAGAGCGTGTCTCGCATTGTTTATTTAAGAATATATACTATTTTTTTTTACATTTAATTACAGTTAATGAATGATAGATCAATGCAAATAACAGTAACTTGTCCAGTCTCCATTTGCGTCAATGATCGCCTGACATCGTCGGGGCATACTTTAAACAAAGACCTCGATATTGTCCGAATTTCTCGCGATAGCTGCTTTAATGTGTATATCTTTTTCCCACGAAGCTTGTGCTTATTAAATGACCACACATTCTCAATGGGGTTTGCGTCGGGCGATTGGGACGGCCAATCCAGCGTGATGATGTCGGATGTCCTCTTCCACTGGCTACACAACTTGCTCCGATATTTGGGGTCGTTTTCCTCTCGGAGGATCCACTTATTTTTATCGCCATACGAACGTTTGGCGGTCGGTATAAGAGTTTTTTGTAAATCTCGATCATTTTTTTCAGCGTTCAAGTTGTACGTAAAGAGAAATAACAATCAAAAATCTTTTTCCGAGAGACAACCCCAAACATTAATCTTTACAGGGTGTTTCACGGTTAGGTGGACCAATCGGTTGGTGGAGGATGCCCAGGCCCGGGGGGTGATAACGTAACCCCAGAAGGAAGCCTCATCGGTTTCTTTATCGTACTTCACCGCTTTAAGACGTGAGCCTGGAGATGAGTACGAATTATTTCATGTGGTATATCCAAACCATACTGCATCAGTTTTTTTGCGCCTTGGCGCAGGGTTAATTGAGGATTCTGCGAAAACATGTTATAATCATTTTTTCGTGCTTAGCCGACACCTTTCCTGTTGAGCCACGATCTGGTAAGTCGTCAACATTTTTCGTTTTCGAGTATCATTTCACCCACTTGTTGAAGAATGTCTTTGACTTTCCCATATACTTTGCAGCCGCTGTAGGCGTCATTTCCGGACCTTTCGTGTGCAAACAGAGGAAGACATCCTCGAACCGTAATGCGTACGCAGCACTCATGTTTTAAAACGTGCTGAGTCACTAAAAATAAGGTTAAGTAAAAGTCTTTATGTACAAAGCATTGTCGGCCAGGAGGTAAAGTATATCCCCGAAAAAAAAGTAGGGATCTCTCTTACCGACGATACGACACGCTCTTACTTGAACGACTGTATAATACGCTCGGTCATAAAAAAATGTATTCTCTACCTTGTTACATACAAAATTACTACTTATCTGTATGCATGTGAAGAGTATAATAAATTGACCAATCAATAATCCAATTACCCATAGACAAACTTGTAAGTTTGGTTCGTTGAGCAGCGTAACAAACCAATTTACAAATTGACCTAGCTGTCTCTATTAAATTGAAGCTGAAAGCTCAATTAATCCTTTAAGAGTATACTCTATAATATACAGTGTACATTATATGTATACACAAACAGTAGTAAAGTATTTGTGATACTTGTGTTAGGTAGGAAGTATAAGCATACTTGAACTAAACACATTTAACTAATTAAAAAAAAAAACAAATTAATAATTTTTTTTTAAGTCCAATTAGTACCTACTTTCTCCAAAAATTAGTAATTATTACTATTACTTACTTTTAGTATTTTTAAGGCCAGCTTACTCCAAAAAACGTAATTTTTTTCAACACATTTTATTTATAGTACAAAACATGTTGAGTAATCAATTTTTTTACATATGAAAGCACATATATGAAATTACTTGAAAAAAATTTATTTTTTTTTCAAAATGGCGTTCCTGAAAATGGCTGCTGAAACTCATCTGATTCGTAGATGGATGACATAATTTCTTGGAAAAGAATTATCTGAGAGCAAAAAACAAAACGGTTTCATGTTCTGTATCAAATTGGCTATGGCCTCAAGCAGAATGAAACATTTTCAATGAAAAAAAACAAAATGGCGGACTTTTGAATTTTTTTTACCCTTTTTTTCACTTTTAATTGTTTATAACTTTTTTAAATAATAATGAATATTTCTGGTTCTGCTTGAGGCCATAGCCAGACATCTAAAGAGTAAAATGCCGTTTGGTTCATATCGATAAGTGCAATAGTTTTGAAATGAGAGTGTCATCCATCTACGAATCAGATGAGTTTCAGCAGCCATTTTCAGGACCGCCATTTTGAAAAAAAAAAAAATTTTTTTTCAAGTAATTTCATATATCGTCCACTAAAGGCTCTAGTTGTCTAACTCCAAATTTTTCAAAAATGAGATTTTTATCAAATTTGCTTCATTATCTGATTACCAACATACTTCAAAAAAAAGTTGCATTAAACCAATATCAGCCTCAAAAAATGCAAAAATGTAAATATTTTAAGTCGCTAAGTGTCTAACTCCATCATATGATTGTGAGAAATCAATTAAATGAGAACTGTCACTAATGTCAAACTATTTCTCGACAACAGGGGATCCCGTTTCAAATATTTGTTAATTTACTGTTTGATGATAATTATAATTATTGCCATTAATAATGTATATATATTATGCCTACCTAGTAGTAATATTATATATTAAATATAAAAATATAAATTTTTTGTAATAATATTACGCGATATAATACGATAGGTATCCTCTTTTATCTTCCCTTGGAGTTAGACCATTAGTGAATTTAGATTCTGTGGTTAAAATTTAATTTTCAAATAATTTATATAAAATAGATAACAATGAAAAGTTTTAAATACATTAACACATTTCAAACATTTTTACCTGTGAACAAGCTAGTTTTAAAGTTCTAAATTGCTATAATTAAGTTTTAAATCGTTTTTTACGTCTCCTGAAAAATATGACGTTTTGAAGTTAGACCGTTAGAGCCTTTAGATGACGATATGTGCTTTCATATGTAAAAAAATTGATAACTCAACATGTTTTGTACTATAAATAAAATGTATTGAAAAAAAATACGTTTTTTGGAGTAAGCTGGCCTTAATACTCGGTATGAATATCTATTATAACCCAAAACAGGAATGCAGTCGAGAGGTTTTAACACGTTGATCGACTTAACCCCTTGTGATCGACTTTTCCCCGGTTGACGGTATAATACATTACACACATACATAAAATGTATAGGAAGTTTTCTTTAAAACAAACATGGTGTTTGGAAGGGATATAAGCAAAAAAAAATACCCTGTTTGGGACAGTGGCTCATCCAGAGGTCTGTCAAGTTTTTCATGTAATACAGGTGTATAAAAGCAAAACCTATGTATTTTCTGCAATACAATATTTTTTAAATTAAAGTATAAATTACCCATTCCTATAACAATAACACAAAAAATATTGATATTTTGCAAAAAAAAAAAAAATTGTAAAAATGTTTAAACAGTATTGTTATAAATAATTGATTTTTATTCAATTTTATGTAAACAAAGTAGCTGTGAGTTGAAACAAAAAAGTGACTAACTTTGCCCCATATTAACCTAGAACAATCTTTTTTTTTCTAAAATCGTGTAAAAATACCAGCTTTTTGAATATTAAGAAATCATTCTCCTAAAAGTAATTGCAACAAAGTTATTTAAATTGTTTTACAAGGTAAAAATGACAGTGTTTTTGTAACGAGATTTTGCAATGCTAAAATCGAATTTTTTTTAAATTAATAGTTTCTTTTGATCAAACAATTCTTGACCTTTCATAAGATACCCACATATTTTCATTATTGTACTTTTTACACAATAACAAAGTCGTAGGTTGATTTTTGCAAAATTTATTGTTTATTAAATAATATGCAAATTTTGATCGTTTTTTGACGTTTTCTAAGCAACAAATCATCCTATCGACATTTAAAAAACGTCATTTTGAAGGTTTTTTAATTTCCTACAAGATGGTTGATAAAAAAAATCAACTTTTTTACTGGTATGCAAAAATAAAAATTTTCTGAACTTTAATTGTTAATATCTTAAAAACCACACCAAATCCACCGCAGCAAATACGTTGGTTTTGCACCTGTATTACCTGAAAAACTTGACAGACCTCTGGATGAACCAGTGTCATGGCAAAAGTTTCATATCCCTCGACTAATTCTTAGCCATCGAATATTCTTTGGTATTTAGTCGAGTATTTAGTCGTGAAAACAAATGACGGTATTTTTTTAAAACAACCAATTTTGTAGGTACTACCATAATAAAGCGACACACGTAGTGGTTTTTATTACATTTATCTTTTTTCTTTATTTGTAAAAAGTTTATATGAAAATAAAATGGAAAAATATTTTGATGGCAAGATCTTAAGACGTGAAAGCGAACTTCGATATACCATTAAGATTTGAGTTCTATTTTTTTTATAAAAGGTTTTTGGCATAAAACAAACATAGACGCCTAATAGAACTCTTAAATGTCAGGTTTATCTAGCCTTGCAGGGTCCTGGAGCAATGACCGCAAAATACGAGATAAGGACGTAACATAGGTTTATTAAGTCACGTATGATTTCCTATATATATATTGTGCTATTCTTATAATAGTATATTAAAGTACTAGTTTCATAACATACGTTTTTAGCGCACGAGTACAAGTTTAGAAAACGAGCCGCTTGTGGTGAGTTTTCTAAAGTACTAGTGCGCTAAAAACGTGTTATAAAACGAGTGCTTTATACAATTTTTTCTATTTTGCTCTAAAATTTTTAAAAACTTACATTTAAATTGACGACTGATTTGGGGATTTTTGTTTCGAATTGGCATTACAGTTTTTGCCATGTTTAAAATTCTAAGAACGAATATTATTTTGATATATTTTATAGTAATTTCTTCTCTTTTCCACTGCAAGTAACCAAGCCACAACTTTAACACGTTAAAATATAACCTAAACACAAAATTTTGTAGAAAATTAAACTTTAAACCGACGTTCACAATTGCACGGCAAACGTCAAGACTTTTGTCTGTTGCCAACCCAAAAGAAAAAAAAGTAGAGACCTCTTATGGGCCTATAAAAACACGCAAAATGCGTGTGATTATGAGCTTATAAGAGTTGCAAAATAGAAAAAGTATATTATCTTATATCGCACTGTGAATGCAAGACCACCATAACTCAAAAATGAACGAGCTGAAAAACAGTTTTTTAATTACCGTCTGTTAAATTTGTATTTATTTGGATTTCGTGATTCTTTAAACCCTCATTCATGACCTTTTTTTTTTAGTTATTTAGCAAAATTTTATTGACAAATTGTCAGAAAATAGAGTGATATTGTTATTGCACTAACTTTATTGGTGATATTGTGGAAAAATTGCCAAACAAGTCACCTTAACGGGGGTTTCTTGAAACTATTCAACAAAGCATTAGCTAATCAGACACTTGAAATGTGACAAATTGCTTTGGAATGACATTATACAAAATGACACTAAACGTCCATCAGATTTATTAGAGATTAAACGTTTCGAGAAACTGACTGTAAGTGCAATAAAATGTTTAGCACCTGTTATTATATTTTCGGCCATTGCACAAAAATGTATTTAAAATTAATTGTGCAAAGATTTTTTTTTGCATAATGTTCACGAATATATTTAAGTATTATTATTAGGGATCGGATTTTAGGGAGTCGTGACGTCAAAATACATAGCCGGGTACAATTACGATTTAGTTGGGCTCTTTAATAATCCAAATTTAATTTTATAGTATTGTGGCATGGTGGCTGGGTATTACTTTTACCAAGTTAAAAAAAAATCTGCCTGGCCAATCGTTGTTTATTCGCAATAAAAGGTCACGTGACGTTTATAACTTGTGATTAAAATTAATTTTGTATTTTTTTACTTACTTTAAATATTAAATTGTCCTTGCTCCTCATCTCCTTTATGGGTTTTTGTATTCACATGTCTTAAAATATTAGTTTTTCTTTCCCAAGTTAAGTCTGCAGTGTAAAGTATTGCCGTCCACTCGTTCTAGATAATCTTAAATCCACGATTTAACAGTAGTAAGTAATGGTTTTAGGAACATTTTATTAAGGGATTTAACTAATTAAATGAACGGTGACAAATGCATATTAGATTAGGCCCAACAGGTATGTATATTTAAAAAGAAAAAGTTAGAGCAAAAAAGAAATTAATTCGCATTGCTAAGATAAGTCAAACAAAATGACTCAATTTAAGGCCTATCCAGAAGCTTGCATAAGAACATAAAACATAAGAATGCGATGCTGTGATTGGTTTACAAGATACATGGCGGCACATCAAGCCAATCACGGCATCGCATTGTTATGTACTATGTTGTTATGCGAGCCTGTGGATATGCCCTTACTTGCAATAAAAACCTTGTTTCCGCATGCGCGTGATACTAACCAATAAAATAACGTACATCGTACACGCTTGATCTTACATCTCACGTATTTCGTAGCACGCATACGGAAGCAAGTTTAGAGCTTTTAGATCTCTATGTTTTAGTTGTGTAATTTTGTATTTTAATTATATTTTATTTATAATATGAAAAAAAAAGATTTGAGTAAAAATCATAATTTGGAAGAAATTTTTAAAAACAATTTTCATATAAACGTCACGTGACGAGTCACGTGAGCTGTTATTGCGAATATAAAAGGATTGGCCAGGCAGATTTTTCAATTTGATAATAGTTATACCCAGCCACCATGTTACAATATTATTAAATAAAATTTGGATTATTTAAAAGTCCAACTAAATCATAATTTTCGAATCTGTTTTTTTTTTCAACGCTAGGGGATTTTCATAATATTTATATACTTTTCTTTGTAAATATAGTAGTTTGATAGCTTATAAAACATTTTAATAAAATTATTATTAATTTTTTGTACCCGGCTATGGATTTTTACGTCACGACTCGGTAAAATCCGATCTCTAATAATTATTATATTACTCACCATGTTAGGTTAGTTATGACTTCATAACATTTAGCACCTCACAGCTGATTTTTTTAGGATCGTTTTGATATTTAAAATCAAGTGGTAATCTTGTCTGACAAAAATTTTCTAGCAATACCGTTTCGGACGCTCTAAAGTTAAGAGTTGGTCCCCAAAAAAAAAACGCCCCGCTACCGAGTATTTTCTTGAGTAAGAAGTTGTTTGACTGAACATAAAGAACACATAATATCATAATATGTATGTATATTATAGAAAATCCCAACGGTGAGGTAATAAAAAAAAATCTACTGGGCGTGGGCTCCCGGACTATACCACTGCACACTATTTAGAATAAGTAGGCTTTTTACCATTTTGGCGAAGGCGCCACTTAGAAAATATGTAGAAATCAAAGAATAATGATTAAGCCGTGAAGATATGTAATGCTACGCATTCCATTATATACTATTCACAGTAAATGGTATATTGCAAATAGGTACTTAACCCATTCCGCTCCATTATATCCACGTATGGATATTTGGAGGTATAGCAAAAAATACCACAATATCCACAGTTGGATATTACGGGATTTTCCATATACATTTTAATCTGGTATAGGGACCGGTACCTTGAAAAACTGGCTAGAGCGGAAGGGCTTAAAAACATATTGTTTTTCACAAAAAAACCTTAAAAATAAAACCACAATTTTAGTATTCTTTTTTTACTTTGGACAACATAATATGTAATAATATTATCAAAATATTTTTTTTCGCACAATTCGCTATTACTGAGTTCTAACTCAGCAAGGTGTTGTGATCACTAAGAGCACAAATAAAAAGGGTGCGCTTGGTATTAGGCGTATGTATATCTCTCAGTATACAAGGCACAAAAACTATAAAAATTTTCAATGCATCTTCCAGTATACAAAAAACCTTTAAGGGTTAAAAAACGAAAAAATTTTTTTTTAATTTTCTTGCGAAAGAAGTAAAGTTATTGATTTATAGTTTTTTATTTATTTTTTTAAAGTTTAACCCCCAATTTTAAATAAGACAACTTGAAATGTGGGCAGGGGGGCATTGAGCGACATTGTTTTAAATGAAAAGGAGGTCGTGTGATACATCATACTAAAGCTTATAAAATTCTTCATTTAACTATATTTCATTTATATTTTTTTAAACATTTTTTTTTGGGTTTAAAATAGGGTGAAAATGAGTATTTTTGTCAAAATTTCTCTAAAAAATCAAACAATTTTTTAAAAATAACTAATTTCGCGATGAAAAAAACGTAAATTATACTTTTAAACTAATTTTAATTGACATAAATAAAAACTTACAAAAAAAAACTTAAAAAATTGCATTTTTTAGCACAAAAAGTCAAGTCAAAACTTTAAAAAAATTGTTTAGAAAATTAAAAAATATACAGTCCAATAGAGAATTTTATTTGCTTAAAAATGATGTATCACACGACCCCCCTTTTCATTTAATAAATAAAAATCCCCCCATGCCCCCCTGTCCACATTTTAAAAGCTGAAAGTATCAAATATATGTACTGAATGCGAGCCTGCACGAAAGCGACTACAATGAAAAATGAAGATTATTAACTTCCCAGATTTTTTTTATTTATGTTCAAAATTAATGGAGAACCCCTAGCACAAGTTAAAGCTTATTTGGGGTTCTCCATGGATCTGTAATAATACCAAACAAATAAACAAATAAATAAATACTATATGCTTAAAGATAGTTTAAGTTGTCTTATTTAAGATGGTTTTCTCAGAACTTGATTATCTCTTTTAGTTTTAGAGAAAATCGCTGGGTAAATAGGGACACCCGGTATAATGTAGTAGTGTACTACTACATTAAAATGTAGTATTAATACATTTTTCTATAACCAGATTGAATATAAATAGTTTTTTTTTCACGACCAAGACTAAAACCTAATTTTACGCTTTCATTTTCGGGACTAAACCTTGATAATATTAAAATATTATACTTACTATGTGCTTTGCTGGTTCAAAAATTAGGTTTGGTGGTGTTTTGTAGTAAATTAGCGATTCAAACCAATTTACTTGATTTTAACAAAGAAAACCTTTAAAAATAACTGTTATAACAATTTATACATAACTTAAAATTTATCATCTTCGTCCATTTTTTTGACGTTTGTGTCAACCATATTAAAAAACAATTGAAATCGCGATAGCCATGAAACTGACTTTTCGCAATTTACTGGCATCTTGATTAAATTACGAAAATAAAACAACCGATTTTAGACGCGTGGTTTTTAATTTTATCTACCTACCTAAATTATGTTTGGTCCTGCAAAAAATAGTGTATATACCTCAGGACTAAACTTGGCTGTTTTAGTCCCTTGCATTTCTGTTTCCCTCGCTCGCTACGCTCGCTCAGGAAACACTAATGCAGCGGGACTAAAACAGCCAGTTTAGTCCCTTGGTATATAAGTTACTATTTTTCTTTCAGGTAATAACTTAAAATTTTCTACAAATATTTGTTTAAATCATTAACTTAAAATATACTTCAATTCAAACCATTTAATGTTATTTACCCTTTTGTAAATATCTAAGGATGAATGCCAATGATAAATGTTGAAGTCGACCTTTGATAATAAAACCTGGTTCTGAACCTATACATCTATTCAAATGTTTTCGCTTAAGCCACAAATCGGTAAACATTCATATTTCATCTTGTCTACTCACGGCAAAAAGGGCCGCGTTTGTGGGATATACTTAGGTTCCCGTTTAAGTATCACGTAACGCACTTTATTGATAAATTTTAAACCATTTAACAATTTTTAAAATAAATTTAGTCTCAAATTGTTAAAGAATAATTTAAAGCCAAAATCATTTCGAACTTCATCTCGAAGAATACAGTGTAAAAAATTAAAATTCATTAAACAATTTTTGGAAAACCAAACAAATATGTTTTTTTTTTATAGATTTTCTATAAAATCTTGTACTTAAGTTCTGCGTTCTGCGCGTGATAAGCTTGGGTACAATTACTTGTTTTTACAGTTTGGCATAACTGTCATCTTGAAAAAATCACATAACCTCAAATAGTTGTAGAAGCTTTCTGGTGCTATCTAAGCGTTGAGAGAGAAGCTGCTTGCATGTAAAGCTAACCTGACATTTTTGATTTTGCCATTGGGTACAATCAATTGTGTTTTGCGCTGGCAACGTCGCGACTGCCCATTATTATTATTATTATCCCCTCTCTAGATATTATTATCCCCTCTCTAGATATTATTATCCCCTCTCTAGATATTATTATCCCCTTTCTAGATATTACATCAATGTTGATTTGTTTTCAGTATAACATATACAAAGCCAATTGTAAACAAACCACTATAGCGGAGAGGTGGCTGGGAGGTGAAGTCTACCTAAAACAAAGCTAATTGAAAACAAACCACTATAGAGGGGAGGTGAAGTCTACCTAAATGTTGCACTGTAAAAATTTCGGTTTGGCGTGGACTCAAAGCGCATCTAGAGAGATGGGATATATGATCTAATGACTGTCCTACCTCAGTACAACAGATCTATATAAAATCGGTAGGGCAGTGAGATTAACCCTCCTTTCTATAAAATTAAGTACCTAGATTATTCCCAGTTAACTGTCAGTTTTGGACTCCTTGATTGGTTAGATTTGACAGTTATCTGAGAATAATCCAAGTAAACAGTTGTATGGAAAGTAGCTCTAGTAAGCTACCTATTGGTAGTAGTAGTAGTAGGGTAGATATACAGCCTGTTCCAGAACTGGCGTACAGAAATTTGAGGGTATATTAAAAACCCTCTGGAAAATATGAAAAAAATGTCAACAAAAATCGTTCTTCGTTCAATTCCAAAATAAGAACGCTTTAAGTGGACCAATACTATTGCTGATTAAATTACCTTTAAAAGTTGTATTTGTAACTAATGAAGCAAATTTAATTATTGCAGGTACATATTCTGTAGGTTGACATGGTGATTAATGTGACATAAATATTTATTAATGTCAAAAACCACCGCCGGAAGGAGTGACCCTATAAAAATAGAATATTTGATAGCCTCTGTCAGTTTTGTCAAAATATAATAACCTAAAAAGATTCTAGTCTCAAACAATGCACTCGTCAACAATTAAAATGCAACCATAGTAATAAGTAGGGAAAAACTAATTTGTAGGTAATTTAACATCAGCAACAGGATTGATCAGATTAAATAGCTTCCTTTTTAATAAGTATTGAAGATGGATTTTTTTTGAATTTTTTTTTCATATTTTCCAGAGGGTTTTTAATATACCCTTAAATTTCTGTACGCGAGTTCTGGAACAGGCTGTATGTAGATACAGCCTGTTCCAGAACTACTACTACTACTACTACCGACACAATGTTCTATTTGGAATAAGTAAATATTGTGGTTGTTTTCCATCCATATTTCTGGTGAAAGACAAAGAACCGTTTAGACATTTCATATATTTTGATTAAAAGTTAATTGTATCAAATTTTATAAATAATTATATCCGTGGCTGCCACCTTTATTAAATCAAATTACATGCAGAAAGTTCTTAATTTATCTACCTCGAAAGTTTACTGTGGCAATAAATACAACCGCGTTACTCCCTCAACCTCGTATCTCCAAATAAATTTTCAGTTCTTAGCACTAATAAATTATGTACATTTACATGTAGTTAGTTAGTTTATAAGTTTTTATTGGAATAATTAATTGTAGTTTTTAGGCATATTGAATGGGGAACAAAAAAAAGCATCAATAAAATTTTAATGCTGCAGGGTGATTCTTCATTTAAAACTGAGCAAAAAAGTATTCTTCACCAAAACACCTAAATTTAATATTAAAGGAGTAATAATCTTTTAAAAAGTAACGTTTTTGGTGTCATCTTTTATGTATTTTTACTCAAGGAATTCATATTTTTTATAAAAATCCAAAAAAGAGTACACAAAAAAGTTTGGGGCAAAAATGTGTTGAGTCTAATAAATTTTTCCGTCTACGGACGCCTCTGGATAAATTCATAAAAATAAATCAACATAAACTTCCTGCCCTTATTAATACTAGTATGCATACTTAAAGGATAACAGAGTTATTAATTAAAAACCTTATTTTTATTACAATTTTAAAGGGCCGTAGCTTCTCTAGGGCTAATTTGCGGACCAACCTTTTTTTGATATTTTTGGATGCAGAATCACCTCTTAAATTTTGACATGCCAATTATTGATCAGCCTGTATAATAAAATATAGTTCTGTATAAGAGGGGTAGATAGATGAACAGATTCGGATTCAACGTAGAATATTTTCTAAAAACAAATTAAAATTAATTTTATTCTGAGAATACAATTTATATATATGTAGTATGCTGTACTGATAAGTGAAAATACCTTACCCCTATGATGGTTTTTTTTACCCCTCTTTTCTCTAATCTAAAATCGTGCTTATTGTTTGCTTTTTAATTTATAAAATGTAATTTATTTGTGGATTAATACGTTATAATTAAGAGGTATGTGTATTAAATATAAATTATATTCTCTCCCTAAATATCAATTCGTGATACAAGGTTAGGTACTGGTGTTTTTTTTTCAAATTTTACTCAGATTAATCCCAATTTTTGGAAAATGCAACTCCTGCTAAAGCAGTCGTTGCATTTTCGTCATTGGGATTAATATTCGTAAAATTTATGTAAAAAACCACCGATACCTAACCTAGTATCACTTATGATATTACCCCTGAAAGTACTCTATCTAAAATGGGACTTAAATTTTAATTTTTTTTTTAGGACGAAATTAAATAAACTGATTTAAAAAAAGTCCAAATCCATAGATTTTCTTTTAATTTAGGTAATTTTTTTTTTAATAGAAAACGATAAGGAATCACGAACCTTGCGTGGCATGCGGACAGACGGATGGACATCTTAAAAGTTGTTTAGAATTGTATGTAACGTACTTGGTTACAATTTTCTTTGATTTTTGGGTCCGAAGTAATAGTATCTTACAGTACTAGTTTCATAACATACGTTTTTAGCGCACGAGTACAAGTTTAGAATACGAGCCGCTTGTGGCGAGTTTTCTAAAGTACTAGTGCTCTAAAAACGCGTTATGAAACGAGTGCTTTATACAATTTAGCTCTAAAATTTGAAAAAAATTACATTTAAATTGATGACTGATTTAGGGATTTTTGTTTCGAGTTGGCATTACAGTTTTCGCCATGTTTAAAATTCTAAGAACAAATGACATTTTGATATATTTTATAGTCATGTCTTCTCTTTTTCACTGCAAGTAACCTAGCCACAATTTTAACACGGTAAAAAATAACCTAAACACAAAATGTTGTAGAAGATTAAACTTTAAAGCGACATTGACATTTGCACGGAAAACGTCATGCGATAGGCTTTTGTCTGCTGCCAACCCAAAGAAAAAAAAAGTACACACCTCTTATGAGCCTATAAGAACACGCAAAATGCGTGTGATTATGAGATTATAAGAGTCGCAAAATAGAAAAACGTATAATAGGTACTTCTATGGTGTTAAGCTACGAGGAGTTAAAAATAAAATTGCTAAAACATCAAAAATATAAAATATAACGATTTTGTATATACCTATCGCCGACAGTTACCAGGGTTAAAGATAAAAAAAATGTTAGACGTTCTTAACTTGACCTTCGTTTGTCATGTCCGTGAATTGTTATTTTTATCAAAGCGTTGCACGCAAAAATATAGGTTTATTTGAATATGAATTAACTCAAGGATAAGTATAACTTCTAATTCAGAATGTATATTTTAAAAGTTCTGAATAAAATATAATATATTCAAAATTAAATACAGATTTTATAAATGCCTTTTAACTTGTTGAACCTATGCATTTTACATTTTATTTGTAAAAAAGTAGTATACAGGGTGATCATTTTAAAACGATCCACCTAAAATATCTCGCAAACTAAGCACAATGTAAACTTTCTAAAAAACAGGTGGGTAATTGCAGCATTGCTTACGTTACATCTTACGCCTATTTTAAGTTATAATTGTATACATTTGTTAATTATATTAAGACACATAATATTTAAATACAATATTTATGTTCAGTAAATCGCAAAGTAACAAAACATATATTTATAATTAGTATAATAAGTTTAATTTGTGATAAATTTATAATTTTATGTAATGTTGCTCACATTTTGTGACTAAGATTTGACTTTTTACATGTCTTTAAATTTCTGTTCTGTTTTAGAATATAAAATCTTTTTAAAACTAATTGTGCATTTGAAAATGTTTTGGAAGTCAGGCTAAAATGTAATAAATTACGGAAATATGTATTAAAAGATGATTATCCGTTGCTTACGTTACATGGGAATTCGTTGCTTACGTTACATTAAAAGTCCCTATATTTTTTTGCATACCTAGAGTGTTCTTCGACTGGTACACTTTTAGTTTTTGTCCCAGGTATTGCTTTCCCATTTTAATGTTTTCAAAATTTTGGAAAAGCCTTGTATTCGTGCATAAAATTAATTTTTTTTGCGTACTTTTTTTTATGACATTTTTTGTCGATATAAATTAATTTCGAGCAAATAAAAAAAAAACGATAAAATATAAGTAAATATACTCCATGGCTCATTTTTGTATGTATATGCAGTATTGTTTTTGATTTTTTTTATTTTGCTCACATAATGTGTGATATTATCTTTATTTACGTTACGTTTACTTTGAAATGGTTTGAAATTAAAAATCTCCAAAATCCGTAACAAAATAATATTTAACTTTCGCTTTATTGAATGTTTCGTTATGAACATGTTACGGTTTTGTTTTCGTTGTTTCACATTTAATGTAGCTTACCTTTTAAATATTTATCGCACGTGTGTATATAGGTAATATTTTCGTACGATTTCAAAATATAAAATCTCTAAAAATTTATAAATTTATTTAGAGAATTTTATAATATGTAATATGTTAAAAAAACATTAAAAATATATTGGTAAAAAATCCTTGAAATAGGGTCGGAAATTTTAACAGGTGATTCTACATGATAAAATTTGACAAAAAGTTCATATAAACATATGTCTAAAAATGCGTCATAGGGGAGCTACGCCCCTTTGAAATTGGCTAAAAAAATCGGTTTTTATTTAATAACTCAGGAACCCTTTGAGATATATTAACGAGGTTTTGCACGTGAATTAATCCTAATAAGGCCCATCTTTGTATGTAATTTTCACGTACTTATTTAAACCAGGGGTGTGCGAAAAGGGGGGTCCTTATCAGTTTTTTGTCCCAAACTTTTTTCTGTGTAACTTTTTTGCAATTTTATTTTTAAAATATGATTTCTCAGGTCAAAATACATAAAAAAGGTACTCTTGTTGTAATACTGTAGGATTAACCGTTTTCGAGAAAAGTTAATTTGAAGGTAAAATTTCACTGTTCGAGGACGAAAAATTAAATACTAAACTGTCGAAAACCAAAATTTTAATGATGCAATGTTATTCTACATCAAAAGCTAAGAAAAAAAGTTTCCATACATGTAGGTCGAAAAAACGCTTTTAAAGCTACCATAGCCCTTTAAAAATGGTGCATATTTAGGAGACCATAGCTCCATTAGGATTCATTTTTGGAAGTACCTGTATATGAGGTTTTTTTCTTAGTTTTTAATGTACATTCGCCCTGCATCATTAAAATTTTGGTTTTCAACATTTTAGTATTTAATTTTTCGTCCTCGAACCGTGGAATTTTACCTTCAAATGATTTTTTCTCGAAAACGATTAATCCTATAGTATTACAACAAGAGTACCTTTTTTATGTATTTTGATCTGGGGAATCATATTTCAAAAATAAAATTGCAAAAAAGTTACACAGAAAAAAGTTTGGGACAAAAAACTGATAAGCCCCCCCCGTTTCGCACACCCCTGGTTTAAATAAGTACGTGAAAATTACATACAAAGATGGGCCTTATTAGGATTAATTCACGTGCAAAACCTCGTTAATATATCTAAAAGGGTTCCTGAGTTATTAAATAAAAACCGATTTTTTTAGCCACTTTCAAAGGGGCGTAGCTCCCTTATGACGCATTTTTAGACATATGTTTATAGGAACTTTTTGTCATTTTTTATGATGTAAAACCATCTGTTAAAATTTCCGACCCTATTTCAAATACACCGTGTATATTCAAATGAAGAGTTTTTTGCGTTAAATTTGTGACAGTTTATCCTTAAATTACAATTATCTTATAAATGCATGTAAATGTAATGTAAAATGTAGTGTTTTTTATTACTCTGTTATATTATTATTTATAATATTTATTATTATGGATGAATAAATTACTATACTATACTAATTGTAAAACTAATAAATTACTATTCTTATTTAAATTTTTACAATTATGGTGAAGGCGCAAGCATTATTTTTGATTGTTTTTGAGTTCCGATATTTTTTTTATAACTGGCGGGTCCAACATAAGCATGTGAATATCAAAGTCCCGACCGCTTGGCCCGCGAGGAACACGTTCGTGTCTCTTAAAATCAAACGTTAAAAAATACAAAAAAAATAAGATACCTAATTATAAATAAAAAATATACAGCTGTGGGGTTTTTATGAATAAATCTCAAGATTTATGTAACAAAAAACTGCGGGTAATGGAAAAGTTTGACTTACCGGGGCTCAACGTATTAATTCTACTTACCTTTTTAGTATTTATGTCACGTATAATGTTGAAACGATTTTAGAATATTAAATCGATAAATATCCATAAATTCGGAGAATATTATATATTTTATGTACCTATATTATTCAATAATATTATACATATATTTAATATAAAGAGTTTTTGGACAAACCATTAGGATATGTTAAACTTATTACGCATTAATTGACAATGTTGCAATTTCAATTCATATTCAAAAACATTTATTTCGTTGTTTTTAATAATTATTTCGTTATGCCTGTTTTATCATATTTTATTTGACCTTTGCGAAAACGCCTACCCTCTGAGAGAGAGTGGGTCAACATGTGTGTGTTAGGTGGAACAGACAGATATACAGTTGGACAGAACCCAAGTAGAATTAATATAAGTATAAAAAAATGCTTATTTTTAAAAATATTTTTCGTTATTCCTGTTTTGTACAGTACTAAATGAAGTACCATAATTTTTACAGTTAATTTTACCAACCTTTTTAATATTTATGTCACGTATAATGTTCGAACGATTTTAGAATATCAAATTTCTAGCCAAAAAATTAGATCATATATTATTATTATTACCTATATTATTATTATTATATGCTTAATTGACAGTGTTAATATTTTAAATATATTAAAAAATCGTTTATTCCGTTCTTTTAAATAATTTATTTCGTTATGCGTGTTTTTCAACGCAGTCCTGTTTTTAATTTTTCACATTTTAATTTACTTTCGCAAAAACACCTCATCACCGAGGGGGTGTGGATCAAAATAGATGGAACCCAAGTAAAATTAATATAAAGTTTTTAAATACTTAACTTTACCCTTCGTTAGTCGCAATATCTATCAGATACACCTAAAATATAAATTTTATTTTATTTTCCTGGCAAAGGTTCTCCCCCTTTAGGTATTCCTCTGCATCATTACTCACCACGTATCAGTGCTAATTAAACCACGTTTTGTTGTGTGTCGCAAACTAGGCGATCCACTCAACACTGTCAGATACATTGCGACAAGTCACGTTTTTTTATGTATCTAAGACATAAAAAAACCTTACATATACTTATAAAACTTGTTCCTTACTATTTTGCAAATCCTATTGCATTAACAAGAGGCCCTTAAAGTATGTTACTTAAAAAATAAATAGAAAAAAACATTTAAAAACATGTATATCTATGATACATTGCGACTAAAATTGTTAGTATTTATATTGCGACTAACGAAGGGTTAATATTATTTTTTTTCTGTTTTGCACAGTAGTAGGTAAAGCCCTATAATTACATCGGCACTAAGAGTGCCGATGTATTGAAATCTTCGCCGAAAACTCAAAATCTTTGACCACGTTTTTTTCACATTTCTCTATGTTTTAGACAATTCTGAGTCGAAATCAGTAAAAAAAATTTGCGTCTGACTGTCTGTCTGTCTGTCTGTCTGTCTGTCTGTCTGTCTGTCTGTCTGTCTGTCTGTCTGTCTGTCTGTCTGTCTGGGTGTAAACTCTCTAACTCCATTTCTACATGAGATATCGACTTGCGGTTTTTTGCATATTGTTTCTTATCGTATTCCGAAGAGCTGATTAGATTTTGGGGGTAAACGATTGGGGGTAAGGGGGTAAAAATAGGGTAAAACTCCTATTTTTAGCGTTTTTTGTTTATAGTTAAGGCAATTATTATTGTATTTGGTTAATTTAGCACTTATATAAAAGATAATTTTAAATTGGTCAAAAAATGTTATAAGCGTTTTCCTAAAACGCATTGTTTTCGAGATATTGGCGTTTAAAGCAGTAAAAGTTTTTTTATAACCCGATTTCAAAAAATTATATTTTAAATAAAAGCTCTTTTTAAGCCCTATAAAAAATGTTATATACAGTTTTTTGCTAGATTATAATGTTTTAAAGATGCAGAATTTAAAATCAAACAAAACACCTAGTTTGAAATTTGCAAACTAGATGGCTCTAGTGTACAATAGTGCCGATGTTTTGACGGTGCTTGCAACGTTTCATCTAGTTTACACATTTAATTTTACTTACCTTTTTAATATTTATGTCACTTATAATGTTTGAACGATTGCAGAATAATTAATTTCCAGCCAAAAATCCATAAATTTATTTAGATAAAATTATATATACCTATTATGTACTTATATTATTATTATATGCTTAATATTAAAGCGTTTTTAAATAAGCTATTTAGAGGCACTGCGTTAAAATTACTAAGCAATAATTGACAATGTTAATATTTTAAATATAATATTCAAAAATCGTTTATTTCGTTGTTTTAAATAATTTATATCGTTATGCGTGTTTTCCAACGCAGTCTTGTTTTTGATTTTTCACATTTCAATTGACCGTCGCGAAAACGCGTCGGAAAATTGTGGCTTTTCCGACGTCCACAGCACACTACGTTTTCCGCTCTACTAACAGGAGCGTGACGTTGACTGTGGCTTTTCCATGTTGCGGTGATGTCAAATCGTGCCGTGTTGATGGAAAACTATCGCATTATAGGGAAAACTAGGAGACCATGAATCATTTTGGATTTTCCTTAGGAAAACCTTGGTTTGTTTAGCAAAAAGTGTGCATTTTATGCAAAACCGTCACGCAAGAAGTCATGTATACTTTGCAAGAAATTATTAAGAATTCACTAGAATTCATCAGGAGTTAACAGGAATTCCTATCGGATATCACATGATTTCTCAGGATTTCGAAAAAAATCTATAGTCTGTTTTTTCAAGCAAGATAGTAAATTAAAAATCGCACAGTAAATATTTTTACAACAGGTTTGAATAGTATATGTTTGTGTATAGAATATAGTTATGTTTTATAAAATAAACTACGCAGTATATTCGCACATCCAATATTCGAATCTGTTTTAAAAATATTCACTGTGCGATTTTTAATTTACTATCTTGCTTAAAGAAACAGATCATAGTAATTTATTAATATATAAAAAATTTCTATGAATATCTGCAGGAAGTCATAGTTAAGGGCTGGTTTAAGTACAATTATATCCAAATTAACTAAATCATTAACTCAAGAATTGGACCAATAAAATATCAGATTTATTTGTCTACCATTATTATCTTTCATTCTCATTTTGGTTAAATTCCTAATTAGTTAATTCAGTTAGAATTATACACAAACCAGCCTTAGGTCAAAGTTATAAATTCCCGAGGGGTTTATTTACTGGACAATCCTTGTACACATATCTAACAATCTCTAAATATCTAACAATCTTCTACAATCCTTAACAATTCCTTCTTCCACAATCATCTACAATACTCCACAATCTTCAACAATCTTCCACAATCATCTGAAATCTTCCCACAATCTTTATTAAAATTTTGTACAATCTTTCACAATCTTTGACAATTTTCCACAATCCTTTGATTCTCATAATCCTTGTACATTTTTTTTTTCAATAAATAAACCCCTCGAAATTCCTTAGAAGAGCGATATACATTTCATGTGGATGGGGTGATGAACAGCACACCAAATGAGATGTGAATCGCTATCCTGGTGTCCTAATTGTATGTAAATGGTGTTTATTACTTTGGCGTACCCAACTGGTCCAAAGTATCATACACTCAGAAAATGTCATTCTATTTTTAATACTAAATTTTATTTGTAAATACATATTTGTTATTTATATCGCCACCATTGGTATTTAATACTTTACTTGTGATATTAAATACTGAAATGTGTTTATTGTATACAAAATGTTGTCATACTAACATAGAGACCGTGCTGGTACATTTGAATCCTCACGCAACATGTGTTTATTAATACTAGCATGCTATAGTAAAAATTACTGTAACATTTGGTAAAGCATATCACACTTATAGTATGGTATACTTTGAGTCGTTGTTAAGTTGTATTACTGATCTAGTTTAAAGTATGTTACACTAATCAGAAAAGTTAACAATCGGTAAATAATACCAAAATTTTGATTAGTAATAATATAAAGATTGCAATCACACATAATTACACACTGATAAAATAATCAATCCTTTTTTACTTTTCTCTGTATTATACTAATCAAAATTTTGGTATTATTTACCGATTGTTATTTAACTAAATACTGTAACATACTTTAAACTAGATCAATAATACAACAACTACAACTTAAAGTATACCAAACTATAACTGTGATATAATTTACCAAATGCTACAGTATTAATAAACACATGTTGCGTGGGGATCCAAATGTACCAGCACGGTCTCTATGTTAGTATGACACGATTTTGTATACAATACACACATTGCAGTATTTAATATCACAAGTTAAGTATTAAATACCAATGGTGGCGATATAAATAAAAAATATATATTAACAAATAACATTCAGTATTAAAAATACAACGAAATTTTCTGAGTATATGCTTGCTGTGTAAAAAGTATTGATCATGTTTCTTACTTTCAAGCAACCTCGGAAGAAAGAATTGTTATGACGATTTTAATGTACTTTTCTGTTTGAATTAAGGTCCGGAAAAACAATATTCCGGTGTCCGTCCTTCTGTCCTGAGGTTTTGATCTGTCAAACGGTATTTACTGATAAACAAAAATCAAAAAAATCGACATTCTTAAAAAATGGCTCCAACTATTTTGCTTAAATTTTGTACGTTAATGTAAAATTACAAACGTAATAACATATTATTAACGGTTTTTTTCCGGAAAGATCACATAAGAGCGGGCAATATTTTTTATTCACAACCATTTAGTAATTGGCTAATTACATATATACATAAAAGTTGGAAAATGAATTATTATTAACTACAACTTCATAAAAAGTTAGAAACACCTCATTTCCCTCCCTTGGTCGGAAAGGCTCTTGTAGCTAACTTCACGTATGTCACTTGTTAAAACGTTGAACTTATTGACCTAAATTTTATGACAAAACAGTTTTAAATGCATTTATTCTTTTATTTATTAATTTATTCATGATTTATTTTTATAAAATAACATCACATATAAATTTAAGTTATATTTTTTTGGCATTTATGAAAAATAAACAGTGACTATTTCCAACTTTATAGGTTATTATTATATTACTATTTTTTGGTTAAGTTAAACGTGATAAACTTTAGTTAAAAAGAAAAATGCTTTACAGTATAACGTACCTAACTTGATATAACAAATAACCAATTTACCTTTGTGGCCAATCATTTGTCGTATTGCTTTAGTGTATCCCTGCTATAATCAAAATTGTCATTAAGCTTTAGCTAGTGTATAAATTTAAATTTTCTGTTTTTCTTCGTATTTTATAAATGAAACTTTTTCCACCTCAGTATGTAATATACTATTTCCTACGATCCTCTATGAAAATGACATTTAGCACACTCTTTTGTTCTTTAGGAAACGCCTTATATCACACTAGTGATATTTTCATATCACCCTGGTGCGATATTTATGTATGGAGGGTTGCCTAATTTTATTTAGATATTTACCTCCTAGATTCTACGAATTTTATTCACCTTGTTTTATAAGCCATTTTCCACAACCTTTTTTGATATATTTTATGTTTTTTAACCCAAATATTTCTGTTTTTCATGTCAAAAATAGAAACTATAGTTATAGAGGAAAGTCGCCTAATTTCGGATACCATTTACAATGTATTCAATATTTAATACTCGGTATTACTTTTTGATATTTTTTTTATATAACCAGATACAACTTATTATAGCGAACCATGATTTATTATAAAAGCAATTTTATTACAGTTTATTTTTTCCAAAAAACACGGTTAAAAAAAATCAGCGCATTTTTGTGCATTTGAAAAAGGGCTCCTAATTTCGGAAATATCCGAAAAAAATTTTTCAAGAGTAGATCTGGATCCCATTGCTTATGTTTCTTGTTATTCCTTCACATTTAAGACGTAATTTAATCATTAAGCGATTTTCTACGAAATACTATAGGAACTATAATTTTAGATTCCCAATTTCGAATATCTTAGTATCTTAGGTAATTTTCGTTTTTTCAAAATTGTTTATCTTAGTTTGTTGTATCATTATAAAAATAATAATTAATGGTTGGTTATCCTGAATAATAATTACCTTGCGGATATCCGAAATTGTGAATCAAATGCACAAAAATGGTCTATCCGAAATTAGGCAACTTTCTGCTTTTTAGATTAGAAATTTGTAGAATGTTTACGTTTTCAAATTGCTTAATTATGAATAGTGGATCAACTTAACTAACATCATAACTTACCCAAGACAGAATCACGAACTTTTATAACGATTATTTATAAAATAAACAAGCATAATAATGCAACTGAGCACAAAACTGCCATTTGCAATATAAACGATTTGTGCTGCCATTTAAAGGGGAGAAGCACTACCGTTATCATATTACAGGACGGATTTAGTTTGACTTTTGGCTTTACATAAAAGTAGGTTTCTGTTTACCTTTGCAGACAGTATCTTAAATACACTACTATCCGAAAATTGGAAACCATCCGAAATTAGGCGCATTTCCTCTAACGTTACTATTTTGACCATTACTGTCTAGATTTTATAAAAATTACTTAATTTTGATTTAGTTACCTTACATTTTATGAAAAACATCAAAATACACACTATTTTTCTTACGAAATGTAAAACAGTACAATTTTACTGTTTTATATGGCAGCATAACCACAGAAATCTAATTTAACTAGCATATAGACAACCCACTAAACGGCTATGTAAATATAAAGAAAACTAAAGGTAAATGAAAATCATATTTACTGTTTGACATACATATATAAATTTGTATGCTATTTATTATTATTTTGTGCTTTGCTATTAATAAAAATAAAAAATAAAATAAGAAACTTCATATTTTTTCGGGATCGTAGGAAAAATAGTGTACATCGTACATCGTTGGAAAGTGTATTTCATACACTCGTGGGGTTTCCTCACTTGCCTGGCGGCTCGTTCGTAAACCTTCTCACTCGCGTGAAATATATCACTTTCCACACTAGTTATGCAATATACTATTTCCTACACCCTATACGTTATATTCGAAATAATGTGCAGTGAATAATACCTATGCTGCTCTCATATAAGGAATTAGACGAAGTTACGCGAATTTACTCGAATAGCACCCGAATTGATATGATCTTCGCCTTTTACCACACTTTAGCAAATGAGTCACTGTACATTATATCGAATATATACTGATTTTACATATATAAAATCAGCTGATCAGCAGATATCTGCTTTAGAAAAAATAATAAACGTCAAACACATAACCTCAAATTGACCCACTAATTTTAAGAAATGTTTTGCATTTTTTTTTGTGTTTAGGTGTTACGTCGTAGGAAAAATAGTATATGCACATCGACGAAAACCATTTCAGTGTACATCCTTCTTAACTTGGCTGCGCCTCGTAAAAAAAGCACTCTCGTGCACTAAAAACTAGGTTCGCGTACTCGGTGCGTAATATACTATTGAAGCGCTATTGGCGCAGGCACCTTAAAATTTACATTTGTGGTGACTTTTATAATCATCAGTAGTCGGCGACTTTCCAGTAATCGCATAGGCGCCGCGTCGACTCTAGCGTTGAGGCGAGGTTTTAAATATTTATATTTTTATTTCTTTTTATCTTGCTTTTAATGATTCCATTTAAACGAGTAAGGTGGGAAAAAAAGTTATCGACAAATAAAAATTAAAAACTTTCGTATTCTTAAAAGATAAAAATCGAATATCGGTTTTTTCTTTGAAAAACACCGATATATATACATATTTATAGTTAATATGTATAGTTAATATTGTTGTGGGTAACAAATTGGTCGTCAAATGTTTCGATTTATATAAATTTCCCTCATAATTCGGCAAAATTATTCCGTAAGCCTATGTTTCTGTGTTTATTTTCAACGTTGATGAGTCATAACTGAGTTTACGCCGAATACTGATAATCACCGAAAATAAACTGATATGAAAATAACGAGAAGTAATCAGACAAGAGTGCCATCTGGTCAGTTTTGGTCAGCAAACTAAGGACATCAACCAACATTTCAGAAAAATCTGCGGGAAGACAGTTTCCTGAATAAATGTGCGGGATCCTTTGGACCGTAGTTTTCTTTTATCCAAAGTTCTCAGCTGGGGTTGTTTTTTGTCCTTTTTTTGGACCCAGATAATATCATATAATGATGGCAACACAGCCTTGTTTAGACCGGTCGTTGACTAACATCGATAAGCCGCTGTTGAAGAGGCCACTGCTTTTTCCTAGTTATCTTTGTTTTTTGTATCACAATTTTCTAGATTTCCGCGGGATTCTCTCCTAGACGGCGACATTGGCCAGTCAAAAAGCATACACTGTAAAAAATATGTACTAAATTACATAAAGTTTACATACAAAATATACATATTAACTTTATTTCAAATTTAATGTAAAATTACATTTGCAGAGTCTCATGTAATATTTTAGTAAAAGTGCTGTAAATTTAAAAGAATATTTTGTTCCAAAACAAAAGTGGACTAGTTCAAATTCATTCTGACGACACTTTATCTTCACAGCTTGTTGAAAACCATGGTTTTAAATTAAATTTTTGTTTTGTAACTCGGCCAAACTGCAAATTAAAACTTCATAATCTTATTAAAAATTCATTAAAACTCGAATTGTTACACCAAAGTTTTTAAAACAGTTTTGTATAGGCACTGACGCTAAAAAAGGCCCAGTGTACATGTTACAACTTAAAATGAAGTCACGTTATCTATGTGAACTGCGGTGACTTCTAAAACACTACCGAAAAAGGCTACTTTTAATTTACCCGAGGAACGTCAAGCATTATTAAAAAAAAACATTTTGGCTGTCCGAAAAATTTGTGAACGCTTTGAACGAAAGACCCTATTAAGTTTAGGTTTTTTGGAACGAACGCAAAAATATTCTTTTAGTTGTTGATAGTACACTATATCCTTATTACATACCACTAGTCACCTTTTCGTTTTTTTAACTTTATTTTTGGTTTGGACTTTTTTCTAATGTCCATTAGTACTTTGGTACTAGTTAGTGCAGTACCGAATGTAAAGGCAGTCTACTATCAACAACTAAAAAAAAAAATTGGGTGGCAAAAGGCAAAAAGTGAAACGGACAGTCTCTAGAAACTGGTTCGAAAGTCAGTATAAGCCGGTGGTTCCCTCTACTACTAGCCCACACAAGTCCTGGACTTAGGGGATGCTTAATTAAGTAGAATAGTACGAGGTTAAACAGACATGTATGTTATTCCAAAAAGCCTAAACTCGCACTGTGCGTCATCGAGGATTTACTGTCCGAAAACTACCCGTCGGCACGATTCAAATTTTTTGAAAAACATAGGGAATGGTCTCCTGTTAGTACTTTACATAACAGCGTAAAAATTATTTTGTAGATCAACTTGTTTATATTAAATTTTAAATAAACAAAACAAAGTAATACCGTCATCGAGAATTTGTTGGTAGAAAACTACCCCTCATCAGGATCCGAAAATTTTGAAAATATTATGGAATGTTCTTCCAGTAATACTTTACATAACAGCGTAAAAATTTTTGGTAGATAAATTTGTTTATATTTATTTTTAAACAAACAAAACAGAGAAATGCCGTCATCGAGCATTTGTTGGTTGAAAACTACCCCTCAGCACAAAATTTGAAAAAGATAGAGAATGGTGTTTTAGTACTTTACATAACATACGTTTGTTATGTAAAGTACTAAAGTAAAAATGGACCGGAAGTCCTATCCCATTTTTTCACAAAATTTTGGGACCCTGTAAAGTTTAGGTTTTTTGGAATGACCACCCAATTTTTTTTTAGTTGTTACTGCATTTACCTTTCGTACGCACTTTAAGCTAGTGCCAAAGTATCAATGAAATTTTTTTTTTCTTATTCTAAATAACATCATCACATGATAACTATTAGATATTCAGGGGATATACTTTCTAGATATAGGGTATATCCAGTGGATAGCCTGGATTGCCATTAGATATCCCATGGACATCCTGGATATCCATGATGGATTTCTAATGGATATCCAGTGGATATACTTTAGGGAGTTTAAAAAAATAGATGTCCACTGGATAGTTCGTGGATATCCAGTGGATACCCTGCCAGGATCTGGATATAGGCGGACATTTGGATGTCCATGGGACATCTAATAGCAATCCAGGATATTCACTGGATATACTCTATATCCAGAAAGTATATCCCCTGGATATCTAATAGTTATTATGTGCTGTCTGGGTTAATCAGTAGGTATTTATATATTTATAAAATAATAGTTATTTATGGTACTAGTGGGTAAAGTAAGATATTGCCCATGTGAAAATTAAGCGAGGCGTCAGCCAAGCAGGTTAATTTTCGAGAGGGCTATATCGGTTTACCCATGAGTGCCATACAAGGTTTTATCCAATAAATAGCTTAGGAATTCATATTTTTATTAAAAAATTTAATGACATTTACAAGAAAATAATTTGACAAGTGACAGTTGAGTGGGTAAAATAAATAATTATCCACTCAATAAAGTAAAAGCCACGTGGGGGTTATTATTGAGTTTATCTATTTAAAATAAAGCTGGTAATTGTCTTATTATCTGTATGTATTGGATACAAATATTTTAGGGGTTTTATCTCATATCCTTCATGATTCTGAGCCATGACTACAAATTGCGAAACAATTCCCTTCGTTGGCATTAGTACACAGTTAATATAATCATTCATTGGCAATATTTGGCTCTTTTTTAAAAATCGTAATAAATCAACTTTTTTAATTAAAGCTCGTTAAAACTTACTTTCTATAAGTAAAGTCTCGCATTAATATTTTTTAATTTTTTTTTAGAATATTTCCGATAAGAAAATATCTATCTGTTTGTCCTTCTGGGAAATTTGTGATAATAACTCGAGAATGCTTTGAGTTAAAGACTTACAATTTGAACCACGAGTTGAACCATATAATTTATTATAATAAGTTCTCGGTTGCAGTTGTTTTTGGTAAAAATCGTGTTGGGGGGTAAGGGGGTCAAATAAAATATAAAACTTTTATTTTTAAAAATCAAAAACCTTTTTTTTTATTTTAATCTATAGGGGAAAGCAATCTTTTGTTAGCAGCAGTATTTTTGTTTATATTTCACCGTGAAAGAAACGCCTGCTTATCAATATGATATTTTTTACTTCAGTTTTTTCAATTACTGAAATATTTCTTGTTCGGTATTTCGTCCAGTTTTGAAAAGTGTTTCCTCCTTTCAACTACTCACTTATTTATTTTATTTATTTTGAATTTAAACGTAAGTTTTTATTTTTTTATATATATGTTTTGTATTTTGGGCCCTGTAGGCCCGTAAGGGCTTAGGATCCTAGGACTGGCAAAACCAAAATTATGATTTTAAAATTATTTACATTAGATATTTAACATGATAAATTATTTACAAAATTTTTCTTAAAACCGATTTTTCCGATATATTTTTTTATATTGCAAAATTCAGCAGGGCCCTTACTATAGGGCCCTACATGGGACAAATATTTTGAATGGTATTTTTTTTTGTTTTTTTCGCAAAAAAATAAAAAAAATATATTTGTTGAAAAATCTATTAAAGTTTTTTTTTTGAAAAAAAAATTTCAAAGTATTTGGGAAAATACAAAACCTATACCATTGACTATGAATAGTATATAATGGAATGCGTAGCATTATACTATATCTGAAAGGTCTAAAGACAAAGTGAACTAAGCGTCACTTTTTCAAAAATTTTGGTTTTTATTGCAGACCGTACCTAGGATATCAAAATCTCCACCATGGACTACAAATAAAAAAAAACAAAAATGGCGCTTGGTTCACTTTGGTTTTAGACCGACCATCTGGAAAAAAACAACAAAATATTTGTAGTTTTAGTTACAATTTTCAACAGAAACTTCTCTCTAATTTCCTATTATCGACCAGCTTGGAAATAACCTGCGCATGATCATAAATGATGTATACTTTAATTTAGGCCCGGCGTATTTTACAATGTTTTGCTGAACGATAAACGCCGTATTTTTTAATATTACTGTTCTAAGTGGGTTAATAAATAAAAAAAATACTGCGTGAGGTAGATATAAAGTTATTGTATGTATTTTATTTTTGTTTTTGCTTCTTAAATAGTATATTATGCACCTAGTATGCGAACTAAGTCTTTAGTGTTCGAGACTAATGTTTTTTTTTTATGCTGAGACGGAGTCGAGGCAAATAATTAGTCGAGAACACTTAAGACAGTTCGCATACGTGGTGCATATACTATTTACCTAAAGCTAGTAACTCCAAATATCAGTTAAAAATAAAGTTTATAAATTATTTTGACATAGCTGTTAGTTTGACAAATAAGTTGAAAAAAGTTAGTAGTTCTCAAAAATGTCTCATTATTGACCGTCGTCAATAAACAATGCTTAACAACGGTCAATAATAAATGAGTTCACTGATTTTATTGGTTGCCAAGGTAAACAAGCCTTGACAACAATAGATAATATGTAAGCTAGCACTTAATTAGGTAGTAGAAAAAATGTTGTTTTGTCGCAAAAATCTTTTAATTATAATTATTTAATGTTATAATAAAAAAATTGCCCATTGTTATAATATTTTATTTAAATTTAAAATTAAGCTTAAGTTTTAAGCGACATTCTAATTTAGGGTATTGGGCCATTTCATAAAACACAATTAAAAAAATATTTCCATCCTCATGTCCTCAAAAATACCATAACAAAATTTAGATAAAAAAAAATTATGACACATTTGAAAATTAGAAAAAAAATAAAAACAATATTTTTATAAGGTACGATTTTTTTAATCAGACCCTAACTTTATTTTTTTTTGAGCTGAAATTTGGCACATAAATTTGTTACGGTATTTTTTATAACATGAGGGGGTAGGCCTAATCGGCATATTTTACAATATTTTGCTGAACTACAAAAGTCTATTTTTTTAATATTACTGTGCACTAACCACTTGTGGTTAAATAAATAATTTAAATAATTTCTTGTTTTCTTAAAAAAATGCTGTATTCTAGAATATTTGCTTTAAAACATTTTTTAAGTATACGTCGATTAAATTATATAACGCTTTAATCGTAAAGTTGAGAGCGCGCTGGCTCATCCATAGCGCGCTGGCTCATCCATAGCGCGCTGGCCTATCCATAGCGCGCTGACCTATCCATAAAAATCCGTGTAAATAATGTACAACAATTTTTCGTATCTAATATTTTTTAATTTATTTTTTCTTCGGTTGATTCTAAAAGAGACAATTTTTGTTCATGTTTTACGGGAGAAAAGTTGAACTTTGTGGCCCTAGGGCCAAAAAGTTTTTTTCGCCCGCTAACTAAAACTTGTTGTTTTTAAGCTTTTTAAAAGAAGATGCTTTACCTTTACTTTAATATTTATAAAGAAATATGACCTTTTGGTCTTGAACTAACTGTTATTTTTGACCAGATACAGTTATTATAATCATTTCATACAAAATAAAAATTTTTTTTATAACATAAATATAACCTCAAAATATATGTTAACTGATTAGTCTTTATTCATTCACTAAAATAAGTTAAAAACACAAAATTTCAATTGTAAAATCAATTTCAATATTTATAATATTCATAGAACGGTTCAGAAGTATTACTCTAGGAGCGTTACGTAATACTTAAACGTTCCCTTATCATAATTACTACACTTCTGCTCAAAAATATCGGCCCACCTAAAAAAATACACATTTTCAAATGCTAATAACTCCAAAACTATTCAATAGATTTATTTGACCTTTTTTTTATTTTAAAGCTTAAACTTTTAGCTCTTAATTACTGGAATAAAAATTATCAAAAATCTTTTTTTAAACCGGCAGCAATGAAAATTACACAGCTATGTTTTTTTACTGCTTCTTTTGATATGCGCACGGTTTGCCACTGCATATTTTTTTACAATTTAATTAATTGATTTTATAGGCCAATTAAATGGGAGTAATTTCTTTTTTAACTTTTTAATTTTCCTTTTCTCGTTTAGGAGATATACGGTTTTTTCTGAAAATAAACATTTTTGCAAATAACAAAAAAACTACACAGTGGATTTAATTGATTTATTTTTTAATTTGAAGCTTAAGTCCTTAACTTTTATTTATTTAATTTAAGTTTCTGGTGCAAACATGTTTAAACTGGGTTTACATTGCTTAAATAGTCATGTTTTTTTTACCCAATCTTTTTTGATGCAATTTAACCACAAACTCAAATGTTTCCATAAGTTTTAAAACTTATTCTAAAAGCCACACTTATTGTGACTGATTCCTTCTTTTATTTTTTATCATAAGTCTTCTCATTTAGGAGAAATTAAAGTTTTTCGGAAAAAGTGACTTTTTAATCAGTGGGCTAGTGCCACCCCTGTAAAACTGTATATGACGGAAAAGCGTCGATAGAATATAAAGATCTATTGCACTTCTATAACTTTAGCTTAAATAAATACATTTAATTAACACGTTTTCTGCGTTAGCAACTTTTTGGTTCCCAGCTCAGACTGCGTTTTGAGGCATATATGTCGAACGAACTTTGCACAGACTGTTTAAATCTCTAATGGTACTCCAAAAACAAGTTCTAACGTCTTTTTAAGGACTTTTTGCTTTTTAATTTTTTTTAAACAAAATATTTTATCAAATAAAATAACAATAAACAAATTTTAAATTTTATTAAAATTATTTAATAACAATTATAAACACAAAAAAACGTATTAGACGTGTATGTTTTTTTACAACAATGCTGTTTTTCGTTATTATTAGTTACATTACATTATGGTCAATAAAACATTCAATTTAATTTAAAAAAACACTAAAACTAACCAACATTACACGGTTGAGGCTAGGTTATCAATGTGTATACACTATAGTTAAAATTTATCTACATAAATATTATAGACGTTATAGTCATATTTCCCAATGTTTTTCGTACAGAATTAGGTTTTAAAAATGGTTTGAGGCAGCTGTATATCCCATGCCTGGCAGCATTTACTCCTATTCTTTTCAAAATAATAATTCCATTCCTTTTTTTGTACATTTTCCAATTTTTTTTTCACAAATATTCCATACCGTAATTAAATACAACAATAGTTCAGAACCACACAATTATAGTCCAGCCACATATATTCCATAAGCAGTTTATTTTAAAAAATATGTATTATTTTTCCATCAAATTTGTTGCTATTTACCAGCACTTATTTCCAAGCCACCCATGAGGTAAAGTGATTAGTTCGTTTTTTTTATACTGGTTTCCCCATTAGGCCTAATCCACAAAAAACTTGCAAACTCAATAAGAATAATACAGAACACAATAACAGAATACTCAATAACAGAACACAATAACAGAATGCTCAATAACAACCATACAGAACACAATAAAAGAATACTCAATAACAAAACACAATTAGAGAATACACAATAACAGAATACTCAATAACAATAATACAGGACACAAAATTTTGAAAAATGTGTTTTTAGTGTAATTACTGCTCGTATTGAGATCTACTGATCTGTATAACTGGCATATTACATGAACTATGCTATAGTTATATGTAATATGCCAGTTATACAGCTCGGTAGATCCTAATAAGAGCCGTAATTACACTAAAAACACATTTTTCAAAATTTTCTATTATAACACTGTTCTGTAACGGGTGCGATATGTCTAATATTAATATCTGGTATTTCCCCCCCTAGCCCTAAGTACATCCTGTACTCTATTACTCATAGAGAGAATTAAGTTTCTTATAGTATTCTGAGGTATATTTTCCCATTCTTCCTCGACTGCTATAATTAGTTCTGGAATTGTCGCTGGCGCTGGGTTCCTTGATCGAATTCTTCTTTTTAACTCATCCCAGAGATGTTCGATTGGGTTAAGATCGGGGCTATTAGCTGGCCACTCTAAGACGTCGATACCGACATCTCTTAAGTATCGTCTGACATTTGCTGCAGTATGCGGCTTTGCATTGTCTTGCATGTAAATAAAGTCATCGCCTATAAATCCGGAGTAAGGTACGACGTGCTCTTCCAAAATTTCTTCGACATACCTTTCCGCTGTAAGACTTCGCCTTTGCCGTCCACGTTCTTCCCTTATAATAAAAACGGGTTCAGTTTTAGCTTCCAATGATATACCTCCCCATATCATGCACGATCCACCACCATAACTAACTTTTTCTGCAATGCAGGCCTGTGCATAACGTTCTCCAGGACGTCGGTAGACACGCTGTCTTGCATCATTCCCAAATAGACATATCCTGGTTTCATCAGAAAACATAACCTTTGCCCATTGGTTTCTGTCCCAGTTTAAATGTCTTCTTGCAAACTGCAGCCTGGCACGACGATGGTTAGCAGTGAGTTTAGGTCCAGTTGCGGCCTTTCTTTCAAAAAGCCTTCGACCAATAGTGGACCTACTTACTTCTACACCTCTTGTTTCTTGAAGCCGTGATCTCAAATTAACTGAATTTAGACGACGATTCCGCAGGGAATTAAGCTCGATAAATCGGCCATCCCGAGCGGACGTGCACCTATGTCTGCCAGCTCCTTGGCGTCGACTAAAGGAACCGGTCTCCTCAAAACGTTGGAATACTCTTCTTACCGCTGCTCTCGTAATATTTAACTGTTGAGCAACATAACGCTGACTGTGCCCTTCTTGTAGCAGAGCTACAGCATGGGCAGCTACTTCCGGACTTGTTTCCATTTAAATAATACAATTAAATAAAATTTTAACGAGTTAAAAAAGTATTGTCACATAAGTGACAAGTCTTGTCAATCATAAAAAAGTTAGTTACAGTGGTGGCACTAGCCCACCACTTAAAAAGTCCTTATTTACCAAAAAACCATAATTTCTCCTAAATGAGAAGACTTATGATAAAAAATAAAAGACGGAATCAGTCACAATAAGTGTGGCTTTTAGAATAAGTTTTAAAACTTATGGAAAGATTTGAGTTTGTGTTTAAATTGCAACAAAAAAGATCGAGTAAAAAAAACATGACTATTTAAGCAATGTAAACTCAGTTTAAACATGTTTCCAACAGAAACCTAAATTAAATAAATAAAAGTTTACGATTTAAGCTTCAAATTAAAAAAAAAATCAATTAAATCCATTGCGTAGTTTTTTTGTTACTTGCAAAAATGTAAATTTTTAGAAAAAACCTTATATCTCCTAAACGAGAAAAGGAAAATTAAAAAATTTAAAAAGAGATTACTTCCATTTAATTAGGCTATAAAATCAATTAATTAAATTGTAAAAAAATATGCAGTGGCGAACCATGCGCATATCGAAAGGTGCAGTAAAAAAACATAGCTGTGCACTTTTCATTGCTGCCGGTATAAAAAAAGATGTTTGATAATTTTTATTCCATTAAGTAAGAGCTAAAAGTTCAAGCTTCAAAATAAAAAAAAGATCGAATAAATCCATTAAATAGTTTTGGAGATATTTGCATTCAAAAATGTGTATTTTTTTAGGTGGGCCGATATTTTTGAGCAGAAGTGTATTATATTTATTATTTTTTTTTTCAGATGGCTGACGTAACCGTAAACACCGAAAGCAAGAACCCCAGAGAATTGTTGGGACAAGGAATCAAGGCCTACGTCCTACAGGACTACTCCGCTGCTGTGCAGGCACTCAGTAAAGCTAGTGAACTCCTGGTGGAAGAACATGGCAACGATCTTCACGACTCCCTAGGTAAATATCCAATGAAAAAATTGTACATAATATTAGCAGAATTTTTTTTTTTTAATTAACAAGGGGGAAAGTAAATTAGTTTCTAAATTTCCAAAATCGCCAAAAGACGTCCCAGATAAAAACTTCTTGGATAGAAATGTGTCCGTCTGACCACCCGTTCGTCCAATGCTACGTTTTTTGTAAGCAAAAAAAGTCCAAACGAAAAAAAAATCCATTAAAAAGTTTGACGAGGCACAACTTGACCAGAAAATAATACAAACAATAGTGTTACCACTAGGGTCACTTCATCTGTACTTGGTCTGTTTTTGCTCTGGTTCAAGTTCAAAAACCGAAAACTAACGAAAGAGAACGAAAGAACAAAGTAAGACTAAGATGAAGTGACCCTAGTTACCACAAAACACCGCAAAAACGAATTTAAAACGAAATATATTTTTATCCAATACATACAGATAATGAGACAATTACCAGCTTTATTTTAAGTAGATAAACTCAATAATAACCCCCGCGTGGCTTTTACTTTATTGAGTGGATAAATATTTATTTTACTCACTCAACTGTCACTTGTCAAATTATTTTCTTGTAAATGTCATTAAAATTTTTAATAAAAAATGAATTTCTAAGCTATTTATTGGATAAAACCTTGTATGGCACTCAGGGGTAAACCGATATTGCCCTCTCGAAAATTAACCTGCTTGGCTGACGGTTAATTTTCTCATGGGCAATATCTTACTTTACCCACTAGTACCATAAATAACTATTTTTTACAGGAGAAGTATATTTATACTATGGCAAAGCACTTCTCGCTTTATCACGCGAAGAATCTGAGGCATTAGGAGACGCTGTCCCGAAAAACGCAGACGAAGATGAAGAGGAAGAAGAGGACGATAACGACGAAGCCGATCAAAATGAAGAGAACGAGGAAAAAGCCAGTGAAACTGAAGAAAAGGCCAAAGTAGAAGAAAACGGCGAAAAAACAGAATCTGAAAAGGCAGTAACCAATGGCAAAGCAGAAAAACCAGAGGCTGAATCAAAAGAAAATGACACCGAACCAGCAGGTTCCGGTGAAGCAAACGGCGCAGAACCATCTGGTTCTGGAGAAGGTGAACAATCGGTAGCAGAAGAAGATGATGAACCTACCGATCTCCAAGTCGCTTGGGAAGTGTTGGAACTTGCAAAGAAGATCTACGAAAAACAAGGAGAAAAAGGCCATAAAAACCTTTCCGAAACGATGATTGTCCTTGGAGAAATTTCCATGGAAAGCGAAAACTTCGAGTCTGCAATTAACGATGTCAAAGAAGGCCTTGAAATCCAGAAAAAGATATACGGTACCGACAACAGAACAATCGCTGAAACTTTGTATAAATTGGGAGTTGCCTACTCTACGAACTCCCAAATTGAAGATGCTATTAGAAGTTTTAACGAGTCCTTGGAATGCCTGAAGAATAGAATCAATTCGTTGGAGAAGAATGAAGATAAAAAAGATGCCGTTGATGAAGAAATTGCTGAAATTAAATGCTTGATTCCGGATATTGAAGAAAAGATTGCCGATATGAAGAATTATAAGGAAGAGGTGAGTTTACAAAAGTTTTTATTGTACTGGTATTGGATATGGGCTCAGTAATAGACCATTTTTTATTTTAGTCGGTAAAGGGTTTTTATAGAGAATATTTAAAATATATCTGTAAAGAACAGAGTATACTACGGTCATTAACGAATAGAATTGAAGTTGAAATACATATTTTTTTCTCTGGATATTTTGGAAGAGTCACTTTGCGAATCCTAAATAAGACTGACTGGAACTACTACACAAAATAAAAAATCTTAAAGGGCTTGAACAGCCTATAGTAAAAAAAACAAGGCAGGACTTGAAAAATAATATTTCTTCAAGAGCCCGATCAGCCTTTACTAAAAAAAATGTGTAGGAGAAAACTTAAGGACCTCAAGTCCAGTGTATTCTTGTTTGATACTTTTTAGTTTAGGGAATGTTCAAGTATTACGTAACGCAAATTGTACCAAAATTCATAGACTTCATACCCCGGTTCTCGCGTTATTATAGATTATAGAGATTTCATATTTTGGCTATCCCCCCTAATAGGGGGTGTGTTAGGGGGGGTAGCCAAAATATGAAATCTCTACAGCCTTGAATAACGCGAGAACCGAGGTATAAAGTGTATGAATTTTGGTATATTTTGCGTTACGTAATTCTTGAACGTTCCCTTATCAGTCGGGTATTTTTTATAAAATTAATTTATTTATTTTAAACTTTTTAAACGTATTTTTTTTGTTAAATAGAAGGTTTTTTTAGGCTAATAAATACAGCTAACCTAGTCGAAACATGTACAAATACAGCTGTAACTATAATAACTATTATTCATGGGACTTCTCTTGATACCTTATTCATAAAAATTCATTCAAAAATTCATAAAAATAAAACAAGTTTTTTATTTTTTCTCTTTATAAATCCCTGATGATTGCAGCCCAAATAGGGTAAACATGGACTTTTATATAACCTATGTCACCCTCGGCATGAAGACGAATCGTTTAAGACCTTATTCATAAAAATTAAACGAGTTTTTATTTTTTCTCTTTATAAATCCCTGATGATAGCAGCCCAAATAGGCGAAACATGGGCTTTTATATAACTTATATCACCCGCGGTATCAAGACAAATATCTTGACACCTCAGTTGTCAAGTTCGGATAAGAGGTTTAGGCTGTAGAGCAAATTTCATAATTTGTGCTGATGATAAAACGAATATGCTCGAAACGTGGGCAAATACATAACTATAATAACTACTATTATTCATCGGATCAAGGCGCATCGTTTGATATGTTATTCATAAAAACCGGATGAGTTTTTTGTTTTTTCTCTTTATGAATCCCTAATGATGACATCCCAAATGGGCGAAACATGGACTTTTATATAGCCTATGTCACCTGCGGCATGAAGACGAATCGTTTAAGACCTTAATTGCCAAATTCGGTCCAGGCGTTTAGGCTGTAGGGTGGTACAAACATACATACATACATACATACATAGACTGTTAAACATATTTTCCTCCTTTCTTGGTCAGTCGGGTAAAAATACAGCTTTTCCATCCAGGAATCAGCACTGCTCTACCCCGTATAAGTTTTGAATGTATGTTTAATACGAAAAAAATTATTGATATTTTTACGTTTGAGTCGGTGAATTTTATAAATTTGGTCAGAGAACACCCGGAAAAGTCAGGGAATTTGAAAGTTTAATAATTTTGAGAACCCGGCATAAAGCTTTACTTATTAGTCATGTCAGTTAAAACGATGTTTCATTTATTATATTTACCCCTTAAATAATATATCTCAACGCTTTCTTCAGTTATTATGTTTAGAACGTTACACATACAAAAGTTTTATTATTAAAAAAACTTGATAAATTCATTTCAGATAGACTAGTTCCGAAATTTTGTAAAATAAATTATATGACCGTAGTATACAAAGTAAAAAGATTTAAAAATAATTAAAAAAAATATATATTTATTCCAGGAGGAAAAAGAAGGAGATAAGCTATGTGATCATCTAGATACTGTGATCTTAGAAAGATTCGAATGCCTAAAAGTGCACACAAATGCCTGTTGCGAATCTTGTTAATTATTTTATTAAAGTGTCATTCCATTATGTTACGTTCGTTACAGCAAATTTCTTTTAAACGTATTTCTTGAAAAAAAAAAAAAAAAAAAAAACAAACCAATATTAATTTTTTCTCAAGGTTGAACTTTTTAGCAAACATAGCTGTAACGTTTGTTACATACCAAGGAATAGCTAAAACAGTATTTTACCTTTTAAAATTTTGTCAGTATTATGTTTTGTTTTGTCATTTTTACTATTATTGCTATTTATTAAAATTCAGGCTGAACCGCGGCTGTTTTTATACATAAGAAACGTTTTTTAAATTAAGCTATTAACTATTTTTGTACTTTTTTAATAAAATATTTTTGGATTAAAACAGTTATTTTATTTATTCTCTATATTTACCTACCTATATCTACAGAAACAAACACATTATGTTTATGATATAGTACATTAAACTACTAGTTTCATAACATACGTTTTTAGCGCACGAGTACAAGTTTAGAAAACAATCCGCTTGCGGCGAGTTTTCTAAAGTACTAGTGCTCTAAAAACGTATTATGAAACGAGTGCTTTATACATTTTTTTCTATTTTGCTTAAATATTTAAAAAACTTACATTTAAATTGATGACTGCAATTAACCAGCCCACAATTTTAACACGGTAAAAAATAACCCAAACACAAAATTTTGTAAAAAATTAAACTTTAAATCGACATTGACATTGGCACGTAAAACGTCAAGAGATAGGCTTTGTATTTTGCCAACCCAACAGAAAAAAAAAGTAGAGATCTCTTATGGGCCTATAAGAACACGCAAAATGCGTGTGATTATGAGCTTATAAGAGTCACAAAATAGAAAAAATAATTTATTTCCCGTGCAAAAAATATTGTACGCCCACGGTGCGAATTTTTGTGCCGATAAGAAAAAACAATGGCCCAACGCGAAACTAGCTGAAATCGATTCCTTATAAGTCTAGCTTCCATTTTATACCAAGTTTAAAATAATTCATTGAAGAAAAAAATAGTATTTATTAAACTTATTATTTTTTTAGTGTATTTTTTGAATTTTTTTGAATATTAAACTTTTGTAGATTTTTTTATCTGTTTTTAACTAATTTTTGGCCGCTGATTGCAAAAATATTTATACAATGTATAATATACAGGATGACCCATAAGTCGCTTTACCATTTAAAAATTGAATACTTTTTTGTTTGTAAATTTTTTTATTTATTTTTTTTACAATATAGAGTAGAGAAAATGTTTTTTTTTTAACTATGTATGAAATATCATGCCTTTTAAATGACGTCCATTTTTCGCTTTGCAAGCACGGGCTCTTCGCGACATTTTCCATGACGCCTCTTAACATGTATGGCATAAGCTGTTGGATAGTCCTGGGCTTGTTGACATACACCCGATTCTTCAGGTAACCCCAAAGAAAAAAGTCTGGTGCTATCAAATCGGGCGATCGTGAAGGACAATGAAAATTTCGCGAATTTTCGCCCTTCAAAAATCTGCATTAAAAGCTGCATTGTGGCTCTGGCCGTATGACAGTTGCCCCATCTTGCTCCCACCATGTATCTGGCATGTACTCCACTGCAGGGCGCAAAATTATTTTCAGCATTGCGCGATATCGATCGCCGTTCACCGTAACTGTATTGCCATCTTCCTCGCAGAAGTAAGGCCCGATTACAATTTGGAATGTTACACCAAACCGTGACCATGAGGGGGTGAAATTCACGTTGATGCACGACCCTACCTGGAGCTATAGATGTTAAGAGCCGTCATTAAAAATGTTATTCAATTTTTAAATGGTAAAGTGACTTATGGGCCACCCTGTACATACTTAAACGAAATCGGCAATTATAATAATAATAGCCTTTATTTCTTAAAGAAAAGGGCGAAGTTTAGCCTATGGCTATTCTTACACTTAACCCAATACAACAGTTTTATCATAAAATTATTAAAAAATATAAATCAATATAAAAAAAAAAACGTAAAATTATACAATATAAAAAAATCCTAAATAAAAATGTATACAAAAAAAAAATCACAGGTAAGTATATTAATGTAAACCAACCAATCATCTAGATAGAAAAAAAATAGTGTATTTTATTATTCGGCGAGGTATTCGGGTATTTAATTATAATTTCTTTAAAAAAATAATTGTTTCAGCTTTTTCTTACAAGTTGCTATAGAGCAATTTCGAAACACATCGCAGTGCTCATTGTACAGTACCACCGACTGGTATGTAAATGATTTTTCAAACATGACTAGATTATGCCTGGGCATAGTTAGTCTATTAGCCTGTCGTATATTTACATCATGAGCATTATTTCTAAAAATTAGTTTTCGCCTTAAAGATACAGGTGTGGAACTTTCTAAAAGCTTTAGACAGAAAGTTATGTGTGCTACTTTCCACTGACTTTCCATTTTTAACCATTGGAGCTCTTTAATTTTTTCTGTTACGTGATCATACTTTCGTAAACCATAAATGAACCTACAGCAACTGTTTTGTATTTTTTGAACCCGTTGTTGGTCTATTGCGTCTAGACAAGGAAAGTATACTGTGATGTAGTATAAAAGATTAGATAAAACCAAACTTTCACAAAGTTGCTTTCTTAGTCTAAAGCCTAAAAAATCCCTACCTGCATATAAAAGTCTAAGTTTTAATTATCACAGATTGTCATGGTTTATTTTTTTAACAAAACTTTTACAGCAAAACTGATGTTTTCAAAACAGTAAAAATATCTATGACTCTAAAAATAAGCTTAATAAATTTGGGTCAAACTCTACACTAAAAAAATTATAAGTTTGGATACTTTTTCGTCGATGTGTTTTTGTATTTTAAACTTTCTATACTATAAAAGCTAATAAAACTTATAAGGAATAATTTGTTAGTTTCGCATTGGGCCATTTTTTTTTGTTATTGACCTAAAAAATTACGATGTGTGCCTTGTGAGAGTTACTGCTTACTGCCAAATAAAAAATGGCAATTGCCAAAGAAAAATTATAAAATAGTGTTTATATTATATATTCAAATTTGGATATCTTTCATTTAAGGCAATCAAAAATTTGGCTTCAGCAATTTGTGAAGCAAAACCAAGTGAAGCAAGTTCTTCAAAAGCAGCTTCAGATATCTCCCATTTGGTGAAACGCAAAAGAAAAGTGGAGGAAATCTTGGAAGAAAAGGAACAAGAAACAACAGAGAGCCCAGCTAAAAAACCATCTCCGTAATTTTTTAATCGTTCACAAGTTAACTATAAGTAGGGGAATACCCTAAGGGGATATTCAGAAAACAACATCTACAATAAAATCTTGTCTTCCCTTAAAAAAACATTTAAAAAATTTTGATTAATATGTTTTGTAAATTTAATTGTCTTATTTATTTTATTTAGTATTTTATTAATTTTTTTAAAATTAGACTTTTTTTAATAATAATTACCTGTTTCGTTAATATTAATCACTGTAAAACAAGAATAATTATTTGAAATAAAACTAAGGATACATTTTTAATTTGTTTTTAATTTTCAAATGCCATTTTATACATATTTGTAATTAATCATTGAAAACATTATTAAAAACAGCAATAATTGTTTCCTATAATATTTATAGAACGACTAACCTTAATTTTTCACAAAATATAAGGTTTATAATAAAAACATTACGGCATATAAACTACTAAAGACCAGTATTATAGGGGAACTCAGGGTGAACTAGGCCACAGGGTTGACTGGTCCACCTGGATTTTATCAAGTTTGTTTATTACTATTGGCGCATTAGTGCAAATTCTAGTGATATTTAGTTAGTAGTATTGTTTAAAGTATTATGGCGGACCGTGTTGCCCACGTGTAAGTCGTAGTAAAGAAAGTTCTTTTTTTTTCGATGAAAAGTAGGTATATACCTTAAGTTTTATTAATACTTTATTATTAATAGGAGGATATAGACTAATATTTTACCTAATATACTGAGTATTTTGTTAATTATTCTGCATAATTGCCGCCTTCTATCTTATTAAGTATTAAAATTTTATGATTTCATTCAGTGGTGTCACTCAGGGTTAACTGGTTTGGGGTTAACTAGACATGGTCAAAATCACTTATGTCAATATTAATTAGTTCGGGCTTAACTTGGCCATGTCCAGTTAACCCCGGACCAATTAACCCTGAGATATATCTAATATTAAACATATTATGCTGTCTATTTTTATGTCAGAATTAAATTTCATTTGATTTTAAATCGTTTTTATTCACAATAATTACAATACAATATATTTTTGTTAGTGGACCAGTTAACCCTGAGTTGTGGTCCAGTTAACCCTGGCCTATGGGGTAAACTGGTCCAGCGGGGTTAACTGCTTTATCGTCAATAACTTTTTTTATATAAATAATATTTGTCTGAAGTATTAATATGTTCTAACTATAGTAATAATCTACCTTTTGGTATGGAAAATATTTGAAAATTGTTTACAGGTTTTTCAAAAACTCGATATGAAAAAAAGCTGCCCAGTTAACCCCGACTTCCCCTACCTAGGAATACTGCTTCAGTATTATACTGAATATTACTGGATATTAGTTCAGCATGTACTTTGGATACATTATGACTTATTTTAGTCATTTTCAATAAAATAACACACATATTACGTTCTTCAGTTGTTATCAAACGCACTGTTCTATTTTTAGATTTGTATTCGTAGATCCCTTTTCACAGCTCATTTTTAGTTAGTGCCTATCCACAGACTCTTATGCGAGCCTAGCATAACGTTCTAAGCCAGCGCACAAGATACATGACGGCACATCAAGCCATCACGCCGTATTGTAATGTACTTATTATGATAGCCTTTGGATAGGCCTTTAGGAAAAAAAAATGTCCAGTAAAATATATATTTTGCGGAAAGGACAGAAAGACCTCGGTCGTTGGCATATTGGGTAACCAATAAACATGATAATAAAAGTTCTCCGCATGAAACAACGTCTCAGACGAAAGGGGGAGGAACTATTCGCGCTCTCTTCTTTCCGTCAAAAGCGTTATAAGGCGTGCGTGCCTACAACGGGCCTTTTAATATAGTCCAATTATATAACTCTTTTAAATATTAATATATTACTTTTAAAAAGTTTATATGAGTAGGTCATAGTTTAACTATAGGTATATTAAAAACATAGAATGTTGCGTTTTATTTTTTTAATTTTATTTATTTTTTAGTTTAACGTAACTCTGGGACCTTATGTATGAAGGCATTTTATACCGTAATAGACTGACGTTATACAAATAATTTTAAAGTGCTTTAAATCTACGCACGCCATTCCATTTCACTTTTCAAATAATTATTTCTTCGTTCCATGTTTTATACACACATCGCCAAAATTCTTGCCCCCCTCCCCCCAATTAATTTAAAACGTAAACAAAAATTATTCTAACAAATATGTGGGTTCAATTCTACATTCTATTGAAATGCTTTATCACATGTAAGGTTATTTTAATGGCATGAGTACACCTCCAGGAATTAAATTTAAAAAATCGTATCAATAAATTTTTATTGAAATAATTCAAAGTCCAAAAAGTCACAAAATGTGAGAAACAAAGTTAACAACCAGTATGTCCTCCTCTGTTCTCAATCAAAACATTAACACGTTGTGCACGCCAACAAAAAGGTTGTTAATGGCTTCCTGCGATATGTTATTCCATTCTTCTTGAGCAGGAAAAATTAGCTCCTCAAGGTGAATAGGGGGTTATTTCTATTCAAAATGACCCTTTTTAGCACATCCCACATGTTCTCGTAAGGATTCATGTCAGGTGTGTTTACTGGCCAGTTTATTCTTTGCTGTAGCAAATTGGTATCCCTTCTTGTGCGGTGGGGAGTGGTGTTAAATAATGTTTTGGGCGTAAATGTTTTGCCTGAGAACAGAGGAGGACATACTGGTTGTTATTGACATCTTTATTCCTCACATTTTGTGACGACTTTGATCATGTGTGAGACAAATCCAGATTATCTTATAAATTTAGAAAAAATAATAAAAAAAAATAAAATAATTTGGCTTAACGTTTGGCTAGTTACTGCTGAAAACTTTAATATTATCCAAACTTTTTAGATATCGTCACTCAAAATGCAAAATGTCATAATATGACATATGTTACTTTTTTGTTCTAGGTTGTTGGAAACCTAAATTAAATGAAATTAAACTTCACACTCTTCACTGTGTAAAATTTTGACATTCGACCTTTTGCACTTTGAGTGACAATATACGCATTTATAATACAGTATCATCGACGATGAACGTTAAAATAAAACTAAAAATATATTTTTAAGTCATGTATTTAATTTTCAAAATGCCATTTTAAATATGTTTATAAATAATTATAATTATTCAAAATTTTATTGATATAATTCGAAAATTTTATTGATATAATTCGTTTTCTAGCTTTTTCTTGTACCATAAGTTTGCAGCTAGTTGTATTATTCTTAAGGTAAGTACCACTCTGATGACTACAAAAATAGTTAAACATTAAGTGTGACTGTAACTTCAACGCCAAATAAAACGATTTGGTAGTATTTTGTTTACTTGTCTCGATTTTTGGACCTCCCGAGTAACTATTTTTTGTCAGGTTTAAAAGTGAAAGTTGGTTTTTGATTATTGGGTGACTAAACAAAGCCGGGGTTACTAAAGTACCCACCCTAGAGAATATTAGATAACATACCGCCCCTCCAAAAAGTAATTGGACAAAAAATTGTGATCCACTGATCCACTGCAATCATCTGTTTCCGATACTTAATGAGCAAAAAACTAACGCCTAACTATTATAATAATTATTTATACAAAGATATACGAGCATAATGCAACTAACTACGTGGTAATACAAGATCCCTATCATAAAATTATTATAAATTCTAATAGACTTAGTCTATAATGTCAATGTCGATTCAAAATTCCAAATAAATTTTTCACTAAAATTGCGACAAAAAGAATACTAAAACCTAAAAAGAATGCTGGCCAGCAGTATAAGATGGAAAAAAATTGTGATCATTACAAGATAAAGCAATTTCCGCCGATGCATCTTAATGAAGATTTTTTGAAAATTTCAAGTACCTCTAATGATATTATTTCGACTATTTTTTTCTCAAAATTAATGGAGAGCCCCTAGCACAAGCCAGAAGCTTATTTGGGGCTCTCCATGACTCTGTATAAAATGTTAAAATAAATAAATAATCGGCCTAGTAGAAATTTAACAGATAAACGCGTATTTATTGTATAAATGTCCCGATTTATAACGTTAAAATTCCTAAAGTTAGGCATTTAACATCGAAACAACATTCATCTAGCGTTAGATCAAGTCATTCTAATGTTATTTTTTACCAGGGCAAGTACATAAGGTGCAAAGTACATTTGTAAAAGAGTAGAGATGTAAAAAAGGGAAGTTATCACAGAAATATAACAGTAAGAGTTGTAAAAGAGGGCAGCTATAAGACAGTAGAAATATCGCAGTCGAGATATCACAGAGTAAAAATATAACAGAGTAAAGACGTTGAAGAGTAGTCTCTAAGAGATAGAGAAGATTAGAGATACCGCAGAGTAGAAAAATACAGAGTGGAGATTTATTTGCATTTTTTTTTAAGTTAACATCTTTTTTATAGATTGTACTTACATAATCCAATGGTAGATACAAGAAGTGCTACCCATGGGAATGTCATGCTGTGTCTAAGTGATTTTAGGATTGTCATCATTTTCAATAGGCTCCTGTAATGATTGTAGTACATTCCATATAAAGTAACCAAAACATATGGAAATATTAGAATGGAGTTTCTCTAAAACAAAAAAAAAATAGATATATATGAGCACGTCAGAGTAAAAGGGAGGCTCCCGAAAGTCAGGAGGAAAAAGTAGACTGAAATATTTTTAAGGGCAAAAGCGAGACAATGCTGCCGTGCTACGACAGAATGTCATATCTGTAAAAAAACGGATTTTCGGTTTTATGTATTTTTCAAATCAGGGATCCCTGAAATGCAAAACACCGAAAATCCGTCTTTGCAGATAGAACATTTTGTCGTAGAACGGCAGCATTTGTCTTGCTTTTGCCCTTAACTATATTTCAGTCTCTTTTTTCCTCTCGACTCGCGGAAGTCTCTTTTTTACTCTGAAATGCTCATACTTAATACTGTTTTTTTGTCAATAAAACCGTATCGCGATAAGAAAATTCGAGCCCATGAGCAAAAAAATTCGTGGATTTTGCGATTGGGGGGGACTGCCCGGGCGCACCCCTATTACTCTAACCTGGGTCCATAGACCGTGGACCTTCGCACTATGTAGTCAAACAGAAAAAAATTGTTGAAAAATATTTTTTTGGTGAATTAAATCTTAAATGGTTTACTATACATAAATATTTTTGAGTCAAAATTGAGTTTTAACATTGATGGGTTCTGAGGAAAAAGGGTAAAATTTAAAATTAAAAATAATTAACCCCCAATTCGTACGCCCCTGAATAAATTTATAGTTCTTGGACAATATTTAATTAAAAAAATTCAGTATATTAGATTAGGAGAAAAATTTATATCATTAGCTTAGACGGTGTCTGAGATATTAAATAAAAATCTAATTTTAAGGTGTCCTCTTTAAAGGACTGTGTTTTTGCTTAGAGGTCTTTCAGAAACCACGTTTAAATATTTTTTTGTTCATATATGTTAATTTAGGAGCATTTCCAATATAAATAATTAATGATTGATTTTAAAAAATAAAATTTACTTCGAAAATCGTGGTTCAGTTCGCCAAACTTATCGTGCGCTACGTCCATTTTACGGTCGACATAATCGTCCATCTGAGCAAGTAATTCGAAAAACCTTGGATCGTTTTTGCACCACGCATACTCTAATTGATAATACGCATCCGCAGAGAAGTCGTACAGTGCGCACCGAAGAAGCTGTTGGTGCTGTGGAGCGTAGTGTTGGGATGCCGTTACATCCACAAAAAGTCACTGTTTGGTGTGCATTATGGGCTGGTGGAATCATTGGTCCATATTTCTTCAAAAATGATGCCGGCCAGAATGTTACAGTCAATGGAGAGCCCTATAGATCCATGATTACTGACTTTTTCGTTCCCCAATTAAATGGTATTAATGTGGAAGAGCTGTGGTTTCAACAAAACGGCGCAACATGCCACACAGCACACGCCACAATTAATTTATTGAATTAAACATTCGATGAGCGCATAATTTCGCGTAATGGACCTGTGAATTGACCTCCAAGATCGTGTGATCTAAAACCTTTGGATTACTTTCTGTGGGGATATGTGAAGTCGCTAGTCTACGCCGATAAACCAGAGACAATGGAAGACTTGGAAGCCAACATTAACCGCGTTATTGCCGATATAAGGCCCCAGATGCTCGAAAGAGTAGTAGAAAATTGGACTTCCAGATTGCGCTTTATTCGAGCCAGCTGCGGCGCCCATATGCCCGAAATTATATTTAAACAGTAATGGCATAAAATTATCTTTCCAATAAAGCCAATACCATGGCCATTACTACGATTTTTATGTGTTTTATTTGATTTTAAAGTTATATACCTCTAAAAAAAACACCCTTTACTTATAACTTTTTTTGGTTTTATTTCAGCTATCTAATATTTACACATTTTAAGAACTGTGTATATTAGAATATTTTGGTGTATAAATTTTAAATACGCACTAATTCGTGCGCAATTATTTTTAAATTTTATCACAAAATATCAAAAATTTGTATTTTTTCATAAGAAAATGCTCATAACTTCATTTTGGCTATGTTTGGCTATCTAGTATTTATACACTATTTAGACTACACGGTGTTCTAGAAAAACTTTTAAATGACATGACAACTTCCATTTTTTTTTCTTTTTGGAATTTGTTATATGAGCTCTAATTAAAAAAATACGACCAAAATTTTAAAAATCGTTAGAGCCGTTTTTGGAAAAAATGTGTTTTTTAGAAAATATCTCTGATATTTCAGGCTAACATACTCGGTTTGCCCTCGATGTCTCGGATTTTGTCCAAATTTGGCAGTGGTACCACTATGGTACCTAAGCACTCCATCCAATTTTTTTTCAAAATGGTCGATCCGTTCACTATACTGGGCGTCCCACCAAGTTCTTGATATAGCTTATCTCCGTTATTTGAAAAGGTATTAAAATTTGCAAAAAATAGCATTAAATCAAAGCCAAAGATTTTACTGACTTATTCAAAACCGCCCCTTGCTTACCCACTCCTTTGAAACTACCCCCTACTTCTGTTTTTCAAATAACACCCCCTAATTCTTATTAAAGACTATGAAAGTGCACTTTATTCTAAATTCAGCCGTTTATTATAAGTGGTATCTTAGATTTTAAGCGGCTCTAAATAACAATTATTATTTATTGGGTGGTATTTAAAACAAAATTGCGGGTAGTTCTAGGAGACTGGGTTGTTATGAGTTGGTTTTGAATATATTAATCAATTTTCTTTTGGGTACAATTTAACGTAAGTTTTTGGAAAATTTTCTGGTTAAATTTAAAATGAAATGTGCTTTTATATTCTTTAGTAAAATAGGAAAGTGCTATTTAAAAAACTACTTGGAGGTGGTTTCAAGAGGGTGGATTAATAAGGGGTAGTTTTGCATATGTCAGTAAATTGTACTTTGACTCCAATTTAATTTAATTTTTTTTATATTTTTAAATAACGGAGATATAGCCCGTCTAAAACCTGGTGGGACATTATTATTAATAAATAATAATTGTTATTGGAAGCCCCTTAAAAGAATAAGATACTATTTATAATACATAGTTTAATTCAAAATGAAGTTTCATATTCTTAGACAAAAATGGGTGTGGAAGGTGTTATTTGAAAATCAGAGGGTGGGGTGGTTACAAGGGAGTGAGTAAGCAATGGAGGGGGGGAGGGTGGAATAAGTTAATAAAATCTTTTTTGCCTCCCATTTAACGCTATTTTTTACAAAAAATTTACCTTGTCAAATAACGGAGATATAACTTGTCAAGAACCTGGTTGGTGGGACACCCGGTATCGTGAACGGATGGACCGTTTTGAAAAAAAAATTGGATGGAGTGCTTAGGTACCATAGTGGTACCACTATGCCAAGTTTGGTCGAAATCCGAGATATCGAGGGCAAACCGAGTATGTTAGCGTGAAATATCAGAGATATTTTCTAAAAAACAAATTTTTTTCAAAAACGGCTCTAACGATTTTTAAAATTTTGGTCTTATTTTTTTAATTAGAGCTCATATCGATACCCCCAAGCAACAAAGCCGTAACTCATATATTGTCATTTTTCACGACAGCTAAATTTTAAAATATTTTTTTTTTGTTATTTTTTAGTGGGTAAATGATTGAAGTGGAAAAGGAAGTCATGTGATACATCATTTGAAAGCTTATAAAATTCTCTGTTTAACTGTTTAAGTATTTATTGTTTATTTACTGTTTGTTTCTGATAATATTCAAGTTTAGAATTTCTTACTTTAGTGATTTTAAGTAAACTTTTGCTTAAAGTGGACTGTGGAGAAACCTGAGTAGTACCACCATGTGTGTCTTTTTTCAAGGCGTTTACCTATGAGTATAACTCAAAATGGGTCTAACTTGAGTTACATCCTTGTTGCTTGGGAGTGTCGATATAACAAAGTCCAAAAAGAAGAAAAAAAATGGAAGTTGTCATGTCATTTAAAAATTCTTCTAGAACAGCGTGACTACTTCTGTAGGAACATTTTAATATAAAAATTAAAAATGCGCTTCAGTGCGCGCGCTATTATTTGTAAACTGTATTTCCGCTTCTCATTAAAAAAAAATGGCTTAAGGCTTTAATCTAAAAGTAAGACTTTTTTTAATTAATTTTATCGTAAATATTATTTTGTTTCATTAAAGCTATGTATGTTAAGAAAAAATGCTATTTTGGTATACACGCATCAGTATATGGTTAACAATTAAATTTTACATTGGTATGCACGGAAAGAAATTAGTGGGCTCTGCGCTATACATTATAAGATATTTGGTAACAGTGGCAAATTATAGTGATTTAAGCTATAGATTATAAGGGACACAATAACTAATAATGTTAAAAATAAATTGGAAACGATTATATATATTACAGACACGATTATATTTATTACAGGCACTATTATAAATTTACAGAAATTTTATTATATTATAAAAATTATTAGCACGGACAATAATTAAATCTATTTAAGCTATAAATGCCATACTATTTGTTATATTTTATTATTCACTAAACAATTAAAGTATTTCATATAAATTTTTACACTGACTGCCATAATTGTAAGATAAAGCCTTGTATTTATATAATAAGCGATTATAATTTGCTTGGTATGTGTGTTATAGCGCTCCTAGCTATAATTTTTTTTTCCGTGTGGAAAATCGACTGGCGTTTAGACCCTAATTAACCAAAAACAAAATCAATGCATTTTTATAAAGCAGAATAGTCTAGTTATTGTTTTTTTGTACGGTTTAATGTTTTATTTATGAAATTCGTTTTCCTTTTTGGACACCAAAACAGTGCTTGGGCGGTATAGTGCGCTGGTTGATTTGAACTTACGGTTGATAATCCCTTATGTAGTAACCAGCAACAAAAGGCCATAAATAGTACATCTTGTAGGTGAAATGATACTGCAATTCCTATAAAGTATATTGTAATATTATTAATTAGTAAAAGTGGTAAAAATACAATGTAAATATTAGGGCTGTCCAAATTTGGCGCCCTTTAATCGGGTTGACTCCTCAATAAAAATGAGGAGGTAAAAATCAAAACGTAATTTTTGACTTTGTGACTGGGCAGCTTCTCAATTAGTAAACAATACAATTTGATTGTCAAGTAATTGAAAAGCTGCTATGTCACAAAGACAAAAACTGCGTTTTGATTTTCACCTCCTCAAATATGTCATCAACTGCAGCTAAATTATGACTTTTGGAGCTTCTAGATATTTTTATGGAGGCGTTTTCCTCATGGTCTTGTAGCACCATTGACATCTGGTAAAAAATAAAAGATTAAATAACAATTTTTTTATTTAACATTGATCAATTTTTAGAAACAAGTGTTGGAAGAACCTGACTTTTCAGTCACCTGAAATGATATATGAGGAGTTTAGGTACCATCATTTTCATAGAAAACGCTCACATCACAGAACCCTGAGGTACCCCAACATTTTAAATTTTTAGTTGTGGTATATGTACTTTACTAAGATTGACACTGACATTTTCCGTAATAATTAAGTAAGGTTAAAGTACAGTCTATATTATATAGTGCAAGTCCTATAACTGTCTTTAAGCATATATGCTTATAAGCAAAAAGGTTAACAAATTTTATTATAAATGATATTTATACAGTATGTCTCCAGATAGAGTTACAAACAGGAATTTATTTTTTATTTTTGATTTGATCTCAAAAAAAGTCACTCTTTATAACTTGCCCTGCTTGATTTTAAACTCACAAAACACTAAGCGCTTTTTGTACAACTCTTACGGTTCATGGAATAATGTTTTTTTCTTCAAAATAGTGTCTTCAAAAATATAAAGAAAAAAAACATCATCAAGAGTGACTTATTTTATATCAAAAATAAAAAAATCTTCTTTGTAATTCTAACAGTTGGTTTGTGTAATTTGGTGTAATTTTTGCGTGCCAAGCCTCAATGATGGCCTGTCGTAATTCTTCAGCATTATGACCCAGGAAAGTTAGTTTCTTCCCTCGCTCTGACTCCGGTATGGAAAGGGTTTTCCCGCAGATAATTCATTAATTGCATAATATGCAATTATTATATTATAATAATTATAATATATATTAGAAGATATTATCTTCTTCTGCACTACTCATTCTACTTCGAACAGAACCCCGCTTTCTGCTAATCTGTCCAGTTTCTTCAAGTTTTTTCTTTGCTCGCATTATAGTGCTGTTTGCAACATAACTAATGTGAATTATTTTGACAAGTAATGTCATAATAATATTTGAAAAATAAATGTCAAAGAGACCTTGATAAAGTTCAATATAATCTGTAACATTTTTAGGTGTAAGCGTTTATTATGAAAACGATGGTACCATGGACCAAAAAGACCCAAAATTTGCTTTGCATGACCAATTTATATTTTTTTACCTGTAACATTGGCACTAAATTCAGTTTTTGCTACAGCAAACAGTGAAGCAAACAACCATAAAGATACCAACAGTAACGCAGAATATGTTTTATTGGGAGTATCTTCCTCGGACTTCACTATGTAATATTTTTCTACACTATTGTTTCTAATCAAATCAGGTTTTTTGATAATAATTGTGCTAGAGTCTGCGTCTAATAATTTTGTTTTCTCCATTGTAGATTTTTGATATATTTACCCCCTGGAAAGCTGCTAAAAACCACACACAAAATAATTTACACAAATGACATTTTAAAATGTCAATATCTTTCAAAACAACACCTCATTTGTTAAAAGATGAGAAAGGTAAAATCTATGGTCAGGTAATAATTTTTGTCAAATTTGGAAATATGTCAGTGTCAAAATTGTTTAGTACAACATGAAAATACCATTTCATACAATACTGGGTCCCATTTTGAAAAGTAACCAGAAAAGTATAAAATCCTTCTGTACTCACCCGGCATTGACATTTTCCCCTATTTATGTTGGCATACTAGGCTCTGTTGGAGTGGTAAGTTATCTCTTTTAACATTAACGTTAAAGCACTTAAAACAACCTTAAATGACTTAAAATGCTTTGTAAAAAATTGCCATATAAGCGTGTGCCCTGAGGCAGTCGTCTGATTGGCTGACCAGGCAACTTTGTACCCCCTGTGCCCGGGCTTGTGGCTATCTGGACTTCTTTTTCCATCCTAGTAATAGTGGTGCATTCGCCAAAATTTTAAAAATTGTGAGTTTACAAGCAAAAGGCGCCAAGCCAATTTAGTTAAACTACTTTATTTATTTTTAAATCAACAAATGGGACAACATTATGTCCAAACATGTAATTGCGACTTACAGTAGGTAGTTCTTTATTTTTCAAAAATATTTAGGGGCTGTTCAAGAATGACGTCACCTCCATAGGGGGAGGGGGTTATTGGTCAAAAGGTGACGAAAAGTGATGAAGGGGGGAGGGGGGTCTGACCAAAAGTGACGTCAACTTTAAAAAATTGTGTACGTGTTTTTAAACAATTTTAGTAAAAATACTTATAGTAGAATTTTTATAAAAAAACTACGACATAAAAGACTGGATTAAATTTTACTTTAGGCGTCGCGACGCGTCGCTCTACAAAAAATTGTAATTATTTTTTCCCTATTCCTTAAAATAAGATTTAACCACCAGGAGCTCTGGGCCTAAAGGGCCTGTTCAAAGCTAAGTTGTACCCAAGATTTTGCTTTATTTGTTGATTTATTGTTTTAACCTATAGGTTTAAAAGTTTTAAAATATATTAAACCCGTATTTAACTTTTTATAATATTATATATTTTTTTAAATAAATAAGTTTAGGATAGTTCTTTAATCTTTAGTTCCTAGTATATGAAAAATATAATTGCCTAAATGAGATCCTATGTTTTTTGTCCGTAGACGCTTTTTTAAATAAAAGAAAATTGTAAACCTATTATAATGGGACCATATCTAGAAAAATAGGCGCAGTGGGGGGTGGGGGGGTCTGCCAAAAGGTGACGTAATTTTTTTGTATTTTATAGGGGGGTCTAGGTGACGAAGGGGGGAGGGGGTTTCAAAATTGGTCAAAAATAGGTGACGTCATTCTTGAACAGCCCCTTATTACCTACAATAATTAAAAAATAAATGAAAATTTAATTTGTAAATATCTCAAAACCATGTTTTATGACTTAGTGCTCTTTGCTTGTAAGCCCATGAAATATTCTTTTTAGGTTTTAAGCGTTTTTGATATTATAAGAATAATAAATTGTGGTCCTATTTTACCTGGTTATTTATGGAGATGCAATAGCAAAGGAAATAAATGTATAGCTCCAGAAACAGAAAGAGATTTTAAATTAATAGGTTTAGCCTGGTCTTTTGAATATTATTTATTTTTACTCATAGGGTTAATAACGGTAAGTGATTTTTTTCATGCTTATAGTTTTTTAGTGTTGCGATTATTTTTTTTTTGCTTTTATATCAAGTCCCGGGATTTTTACTTCATAGGAGAAACTAGCAGCGAATATTGGGGGTGGGGCACCTAAACATTTGGGGGTTAATGTTGTCTTTTTATACATTTTAATATATTTGATTAATATCCTTCCTGAGAATTGGTGGGAGGAAGCAATTTCGCCTTGATTTGCGTCATTGAAATAACGCGTTGCATAGATGCTTTGGATTCAAACAGATTGAAAATAAAATCTAACTGTTTGAATTTGTTTAAATCCGTTTTTGGAATCGCATTTGTGAATTAAACATTTCCATATGAAAATTCATGGGATTTCGCGAGTTTTTATGTATATTGAAACCGGTTTTATCACATTTTTTTTATATTGCTATTCATGGCGTAGGGCTAAATTTAGAAACAAAATACTATTCACCTATTCTTTGCATGAAAAAACTTTTTTAATAAAACACGGTCTTTCAAAACCACATGTTGATATTTTAAGTGGTGATTCTAAATTAAAAAAAAAAATATGAAAAAAATAGTTCCCTTCTTAGAATCTAAGGGTACATCTAAAAAGTAGTTTTTATTTATTATCTCTGGAACCAATTGAACCACAGTAACGAATATTTGCACATGCCTTAACATTAATAATTTTATGTAATTTTTGCCTCAAAGTTTGTGTGTGACTGGCAAAAATGCCGAGTAAGAATAAAAAAATACCGAAGAAGAAAATAATGATGACTAAAAAAAAGGTCCTCATTCGAAAACAAATTTACCGAATGAATCAAAGGTTTGCCGAATGAAAAAAGTTTCGTCAGGCCAGCAACCAAAACTTGGCGCACCTACAGAAAAAAAATGGCGCTCAAAAAAAAATACCATCAAGAAAAAAGCTTGTCCCTGACGGTTTTTACCAAACTTGGCGCCCCTACAATTAAAAAATACCCTAAAAAAAGCTTTGTCCCTGACGATTTCTACCAAACTTGGCACCCCTACAAACAATTAAGAAATTGGTGCCCCAAAAAATACCCTCCAGAAAAAAAGCTAGCTTTGTCCCTGACGGTTTCTACAAAACTTGGTTCCTCTAAAAAATTGACGCCCCAAAAAATACCCTCCTGAAAAAAAGCTTTGTCCCTGACAGTTTCTACCAAACTTGGCGCCTCTACAATTGGGAAATTGGCGCCCCAAAAAATACCCTCCAAAAAAAGGCTTGTCCCTAACGGTTTCTACCTAACTTGGCGCCCCTAAAAAATTGACGCCTGGCGCCTTACCTCCAGAAAAAAATCTTTGCCCCTGACAGTTTCCACCAATCTTGGCACTCATACAATCAATTAGGAAATTGGCGCCCCAAAAAATACCCTCTAGAAAAAAACTCGCTTTGTAGCTGACAGTCTCTACCAAACTTGGCGCCTCTAAAAAATTGACGCCCCAAAAAATACCCTCCAGAAAAAAAGCTAGCTTTGTCCCTGACGGTCTCTACTAAACTTGGCGCCTCTAAAAAATTGACGCCCCAAAAAATACCCTCCTGATAAAAAGCTTTGTCCCTGACAGTTTCTACCAAACTTGGCGCCCCTACAATTATGAAATTGGCGCCCCAAAAAATAGCCTCCAGAAAAAGGTTTTGTCCCTAACGGTTTCTACCAAACTTGGCGCCCCTAAAAAATTGACGCCTGACGCCTTGCCTCCAGAAAAAAAGCTTTGCCCCAGACAGTTTCTACCAAACTTGGCACCCCTACAATCAATTAGGAAATTGGCGCCCCAAAAAATACCCTCCAGAAAAAAAGCTAGCTTTGTCCCTGACGGTCTCTACAAAACTTGGCGCCTCTAAAAAATTGACGCTCCAAAAAATACTCTCCTGAAAAAAAGCTTTGTCCCTGACAGTTTCTACCAAACTTGGCGCCCCTACAATTAGGAAATTGGCGCCCCAAAAAATACCCTCCTGAAAAAAAGCTTTGTCCCTGACAGTTTCTACCAAACTTGGCACCCCTACAATCAATTAGGAAATTGGCGCCCCAAAAAATACCCTCCAGAAAAAAAGCTAGCTTTGTCCCTGACGGTCTGACTAAAAAAAAAAAGAAAAAGGGCCTTACCACCACAAAAATTATTTGCCGAATGACTCTCAAAGATTTCCGACTGGAAAAGTGAGGGTGTCACACCTGCCCGATACCGTAGGTACATCCGTTCTTCAGAAAATTGCAGTTGATGAGACAATTTCACCTTCTGACCATCAAAAATAGGAACTAAAAAATAAATACACTATTAAAAATTTCAATACTGTAGGGTGATTCTACATTAAAATCAGTTTTAAGAGTACTATGGCCTCTTAAAGAAAAGCACTTTTTAAGGGACCGTAGCTCCCTTAAAAGCGATTTGTGTACTGGAACTTTTCTTTAAAGTTTTTGATGTAAAATCGCAGTGCAGATTGAAATTTTTATTGGCGCACCTTTTAGTTACTATTTTGTGTGCGTGAAATTTTCTTTCTAACTGCAATTTTTTTGGGAACGGTTGAACCTACAGCATTACATAAAGAGTACCTTTTTGCTAAAGAATCATATTTTATTGAGAAAAGTCTACAGATAAAAAAGTTTGGAGCAAAAATGTGACATCGCCTTCATCCCTGGTTAAAATTACTAAATAAAAATTACATAAAATAATAGCCTTTATCAATGTTAAGGCATGTGCAAAATTCATTACTGTGGTTCATAAGGTTCTAGCTATATTAAATAAAAACTGCTTTTAAGATGTACCCTTAGAAGGGTCGTACGACCTCTACAAGCTACGTAGCTCCCTTAGGAGTCACTTTTGGACTAACCTTTAGAGGAACTCTTTCACATTTTTTAATGTAAAACCACCTACATGTTGTTTTGGAACACCCTGTATTAGGGTGGGTCAAAAAAACCGACTAATTTTTTTTTACTTTATACTCTGAAAAATCGGTTGCTAGACACATCTAGAAAATTCTCACCAAATATGAGCTTTTAATTTTGATAAAAAGGTTCTCCGCCTTAAAATTTTCCATTTTTTCCTCAGTATTAGAAACAAAAATTCATATCTCTTTGACAACTGTTCGTTAAAAAGTATCTCCCATATTCTTGTAGGAAATCGAACGCTCTACAAAAAAGGTCTCTTACATTTTTTTCGTAAACCTCACCGTTTAAAAGATATCAAAGGTTAAAGTTTTATTATTTTAAGAGACATTTCTGTTTTGCTTTTGAATTTTATAACTCGCTTACAAAAAATTGTTATGAATTGCGCAATTCATAGTTTTGTAGGAAATTAACTGCTCTACAAAAATGGTCTCTTATGATTTGTCCATTAAATTAAGCGTTTAAAAGATATTCATCATCACACTTCAATGCTTACTAATTTTAATAGTTTTTGATGAATAATTCGAAAAAATTCAATTTAATTTATGAGTTTCACGAAAATTTATACAAATTTGAGTTTCTATCGTAAGAGTAACTCTTATAGATGTTTCCCTTTTGAAAATTTATTTGAAACTTTTTTATTTTAATAATATTTTCATAAAATTTATCTTTATAATAACTTATTATTTTATTATTATTTTTTTCAAAATTTAATAAATCATTGACTCTTAGAGTTAGAAATAATGCACTAATTTTTTTTTCAATATAACCAAACATACGTAGGACTAAAAAAAACGAGACAAATAGTTTAAAACATTTCTCTTTTCATAGGAACTCAAATTTGTATAAATTTTCGTGAAACTCATAAATTAAATTGAAATTTTTCGAATTATTCATCAAAAACTATTAAAATTAGTATGCATTGAAGTTTGACGATGAATATCTTTTAAACGCTTAATTTAATCGACAAATCATAAGAGACCATTTTTGTAGAGCAGTTAATTTCCTACAAAACTATAGGCAATGAAGAAGCTGATAGATTGGCACGAGCAGGCTCAGGCTCTGTACCTATTGGTCCAGAGCCCATAATCCCTGTATCTGTCGCTTTTAAAACAGCTCTCATTAATCAAGAAACTCACATAAAACACACCCGTAATTGGATTACGAGAAACGATTGTAAACATGCAAGAGCAGCCCTTCCCACTCCGTGTGAAAAGACAGCACGCTTTTGTATGCAACTAAAAAGGGATAACCTAAGACAGTTTGCAAGCATCGTAACAGGTCACTGCAAACTAAATAAGCATCTTAACATCATGGGGAAGCCAGTCGACCCCATCTGTAGAGGATGCTACATGGAAGAGGAAACAATGGAACATGTGTTATGTCACTGTCCAGCGTTAGCCTTAATAAGAGGGTCCATGCTAGACGAGTACTGGCTCGACATGGCCGGTATAAGCAGCATCACTCCCAGACATCTTCTTAGATATATTCAAAGAATTGGATGGCTGAGAGGTTAAATTAAATGCTGCGACCAAAGGGAGGTAGTACAATGGGCCCAGCTAAGTGGCCTAAGTGCGTGTAGATAGCTACCCTCCACCCTAATAACCATAACCTACAAAACTAGGAGTTGCGCAATTCATAACAATTTTTTGTAAGCGAGTTATAAAATTTATAAGCAAAACAGAAATGTCTCTTAAAATAATCAAAATTTAACCTTTGAAATCTTTTAAACGGTGAGGTTTACAAAAAAATTGCAAGAGACCTTTTTTGTAGAGCGTTCGATTTCCTACAAGAATATGGGGAGATACTTTTTAACGAACAGTTGTCAAAGAGATGAATTTTTGTTTCTAATACTGAGGAAAAAATGGAAAATTGTAAAGCGGAGAACCTTTTTATCAAAATTAAGAGCTCATATTTGGTGAGAATTTTCTAGAGGTGTCTAGCAACCGATTTTTCAGAGTATAAAGTAAAAAAAAATAGTCGTTTTTTTTGACCCACCCTACCCTGTATATTATCAATTATTATTTATTTTTCAGGGTAACCCAATATTTTTCCTTCCATTTTTAATAATTCACGCAATCATAGTATTTTTAGAATTTTGTATATTTTGTGTACGGGTATTTTCGAATGGAATAGTATTCTCAAAATCTAGTCTAATAATGGCAATGTTTATGATTTATAACTGGCTAGCAGTTTTCTGTACAAGTGCCCACTGTGCGTCTAAATGTGATTTGGATTAAAAAGTTTTATAATTACCTAAAAAATATATTTTATAATAATTATAATTATTATGTATTTATTTTATAATATATTTTAAAATGTTTTGTTCATATGACTGATTTAATCGAGGATTAACCAAGTATTTGGCATTTGATCAAATTCGTGGTAGTTTACACCACAATCAAATCTTATCCGAATCCGAATTTGAGGTCAAAATACGATTAGTTTTTGGTTTAAATTCGGATTCAGCACCTCAAAATTTATAGGAATACAATGGTTTCGAAAAAGGTATTTGACCTTTTTTTATGTGGCTGTGTAATGGACAGAAAAAAGTTTGGGACAAAAAACTGATAACCCCCCCCATTTTGCACACCCCTGGTTAAAATAACTACATGAAAATAGCATACGAAGATGGGCCTTATTAAGAGTAGTGCAAAACCTCGTTGCTATATCTCAAAGAGTTCCTGAGTTATTAAATAAAAACCGAATTTTTAGCCACTTTCAAATGGGCTTAGCTCCCTTACGATGCATTTTTATATACTCTTGTCAATCTGAGAATGCGACTCTGACGTCACAGCTCGTAAATTAAAAAGCACTCTGTAGTGTAACTGAAACTTATTTATTAAGACTTAATACATAATTATTATATAGAAAATGTATATAAAAGAAAATCGTTTATTACATCTTAAGAAATTAGTTTCAATTGCCCTTGAAAGTGGTATTTAGTTTACGTGCTGTGACGTCAGAATCGCCTTCTCAGATTGACACGAGTATAAATATTTTTATAGGAACTTTTTGTCATATTTTCTGATGTAGAATATCAGCAAAATAAAATGGTTTTTTATTTTTGTATCAAGAGCGAAAAATTACTGATTTCTGCGTCCTTGTGAACCTTGCTAATCATTGAATCGATAAAATGTCAAAAAATATTTATATGATAAAGTTTGGGGCAAAACAGTTACATCCCCCCTCCCCCATTTTGCACGTCCCTGTTTAAAATTACCAAATAAAAATTACATAAAAGGATAGCCTTTATCAATGTTTAGGCATGTGTAAAAATCGTTACTATATTTCATGGGATTCCAGAGATATTAAATAAAAACTACTTTTCAGATGTACCCTTAGAAGGGTAGCTCGCTTTGGACTTATTTCCCGACCAATCTTTATAGGAACTTTTTTTCATATTTTTTGACCTAGAATCCCCTCTTAAAATGTTGTACCTTATTTATGAATCACCCTGTATATACACTTAAGTTGACATGACAGCAAGCGGAAAAAATAATTTCTGCCTGTTGTTAGTTAACAACGAGCGCCAAATAGAAAAAGTCGAATGGATCGTAGGAAATAGTTATTATCGGCTATATATATATATTCAACTTCAATATGCAGGAGAAGTAAATAAAACAATCGCGCACGCGGCAGCTGGCGCGTGGTTTCATTGGTTAGAACACTCGAATGTTGCGAGAGTAGGGATGTAGAAAATTAAACAGGTCAGTACGTGAGTACTTGCGAAGAAGCGTGCAATGCATTACAATGGACCGTTTTATAGAAATATTTTGTTTTGAGTCCTACCCTGTCACTAAATCCGTTGTTGTCAGGTGCGTTTGTTTACTGCATTTTGAAGTTGAATATACTATAAACGCTTCGATCAGCAAATTCCACGCTCAAGCTGAAATCAGTCATTTTGCGCTCCCAAAACAAACAACATTTTTTCTACAATCTAAATAAATAAATTTTAGGCAGTAAGTTTATAAACTTATAAGGTCGGAGGATTGCAATTTTCTACAAATCTGGTGTAAAATTTTAACCCTTTCGAGACTAACGGTACATATATGTACCAGCAATTAAAAAACTACATGTTCTGTCAATAATTGATAAATGATACATGGTTGTACTCAAAATTTAATTTTGAATCAATATATGTCAAAATATACAGGGTGTTTCATTAAAAAAAAGTTGAGGTCATTTCCGGCAAAATCGGAAGTGACACAATTTGTTTTAAAATGTATTTTATTTGATTATTTCCATTCTCTAAATTTCAATTTGATAAGTTATTAAACAAAAAAAGTTATAGTGGGGTACCACTATTTTGTGGCACCCGGTATATAAATATATATACCAGCAGTCCTGTGGGGTAGTTCCAACGTCTACCAGCAGTCTTAGTTACAAAACAGATGTTATTATTTAGAGGTATAAAAGACCAACATAGCATATAAAAAGACTGGTGGTACATATTTATACCTCTACCCCACCCCATCCTGAGAGAATTTTTTAATGCAGACAGACTCAAAAGTATTCATTGTATCCAAAAATTTCAAAAATTTAAAAAAAGAGTAATCCTTTCTTAAAAAAATCGTCTCGAAAGGATTAAAGAAACATTCTATTAGGCAAAAAAGTCATTCATTTGGCTTTTAAAAAGAAAAAAAAATACCTAAATTTGATTAAGGCTAGCCGCTTTTAGACTAGATTAAGATAATTCTATTCCATAAAAAATATGAAATACATATCTAATGCTTGTTTTATTTTTTAGGGAAACCCAATATTTTTTCTGCCGTTTTTAATAATCCATGCAGGCATAGTGTGTCTAGAATTTGTAATATTTTGTGTAAAAATTTTTACTGATGGAATAGTATTTTCGAAATCTAGTCTAATGATGGCCATGTTTATGGTTTATAACTGGTTTGCAGTGTTCTGTGCATTTGCCCATGTTACGACAAAATGCGATTTGTAGAAAAACAGGATATCTAAGTCAAAATATAGTTTATAATTTTGTATACTTTTATATATTTAATATATTATTTATTAATATCTTTAGGTTTTTTTTGTTATTACCCAGCAAACATTGGTACGTTGGTCACTGGTCCGAAAAGTATTGGTAAACGATCATCCATTGCTAATGTTGGTAATACGTTGGGCCGACTTAGGCAAAGGGTAATTTTAAGCGAATAATTTAAATTAACATTGGTACACCGTTGGCTATCGATCGTCGTTTGCCACCATTTGGCCGCATTATTACTATCATATTAATTACCACTGCACCATTTATATAGTCGGGATTTGGTACAGTGGCCTTATGTTGACTTAATATCATCATATGCCAATATGACTAACCAATTTCGGGCCAATTTGTTTGTTTATTTGTTTATTTGTTTAACCTCGTACTATTCTACTTAATTAAGCATCCCCTAAGTCCAGGACTTGTGTGGGCTAGTAGTAGAGGGAACCACCGGCTTATACTGACTTTCGAAGCAGTTTCTAGGGATTGTCCGTTTCACTTATCGCCTTCGCCAAATTTCAATTATTAATTAACTGAAAAAGGCAAATCGGCGCCAGTGAGAATCGAACTCACGATAGTAGACTTGCTATACATACGCGCTAGCCACTACGCTATGCCTCCCAATATGCCAATATTGGCGAACGATGATCGTTTGCTAACTTTTTGCTACTTTTCGGCCACCGTACCAATTACCGCTAAAAATCCAAGTATCAGATTTTAGTACGTTGGCCAATATTGGCCAATATTGACCATTGTAATGCTCGGGCTTAAATTGGCAATCGATGATCGTTTGCCAATTTTTTGCCGCTTATAGGCCATTATCGCTAAAAATCCAAATATCAGATTTTAGTACGTTGGCCAATGGTCGGGCCAAAATTAGCAATCAATGATCGTTTTACAATTTTTTGCCGCTTTTCGGCCATCGTACCAACTATCAGATTTTAGTACGTTGGCCAATGGTCGTTTGCCTTTTTTTTACCTCTGTTCCAAATTGTATCTCACCAACAATACAATGAAAAAATTTAATAAGAACCAAACCAGATTTTGTGTAGTCAGCCTGCTAATTTGGTGCACTTCAATGGATTAGCGAATGAGAAAATTGGGAAAATCCTACATTGGCCAACAATTGGCCAACAAAGGCCGCAGTATTATAAACCAACGTACGTTGGCCTTAGGTTGGCTAATGTATGATTTTACTATCAACCCTAAATCGTTCATTCGCGTAAGTAAGGCCGCCCTACATTGGGCCAATGTCCAAATTCACATTGAGCCTACATACTGAGAATACATCAGCCGCCCTAAGGCCTCATACAATGAGCCAATGTTGGCAAAAATGCATTGGTCCTACATTGTCCGCCCGAAGGCAGCTTTAAACCCAACGATAATTTCGATCGTAAAATTGTACATTAGCCAACCTAAGGCCAATGATAAGTTTCCGACTAGGAGAAGTATTAGTAGTTGTCTACATCTAGAAATAGATGGCGCACAAGTAGGAATACATCAAACTAATGACTTTACTCCCTTTGCGAATAAAGTCAAAAACTGGATGTTCTGTGGTTTTCTTAATCAGCGTACAGAGATGACTCTAGGTATTGAAGAGGGCAGCCCGAAACTGTCAGTCTACCAATAACACTGCGATGATTAGAAAATATATTGATGGAATAATTAATGATTATTATATATATATTCGAATAATAGACATTAATTATTAATTATAGTACACTAGTCAAAAGAAGAAAATAGTATATTATGATGCAAGGACAAGAAATAATGTTTCTTGGTCGCATGCGGAGATTGTAAATGGAGGTGTGAGCCGAGATTCACAACCGCGTAAGACCGAGATTTTTTATTCGCTTGTAAACATATTTTTAACAAAAAAAGGTAAAAATAATAAGTAAAATTAGTTTTAATTTGGTTACGTCAGTTATAACTGTCCTGTCCTTCTGGCTATTTATTTTAAGAATATTCTTAGAAGGTTTTTGTGCTATCAGGGTGTCCCTCATGGAAAATTGTCAGATATATCTGACAATTTTCCATAAGGGACATGTCTCTGCTGCAGCAAAAGTACTTTGGCGGGCTGAAGCCCTCCAAAATAAAACAAAAGGCAAACTCTTAATAAAACTGTCACTTTTAACTTAAAATTTCTAACCAAAAAATGTCACTGTGGAATACAAGTGAATAAAAAAGTTATTTAGGTATTCTTATAAAAAATGTTGAAAGTGGATATCGACACTCCCAAGCAACAAGGACGTAACTCAAGTTAGACCCATTTTAAGTTATACTCATAGGTAAATGCCTTAAAAAAAGACACACATGGTGGTACTACTCAGATTTCTCCACAGGCCATTTTAACCAAAATTTTACCAAGAAACACTAAAGTAAAAAATTTTAAACTTGAATATTATCAGAAACAAACAATAAATAAACAATAAATACTTATACAGTTAAATAGAGAATTTTATAAGCTTTCAAATGACGTATCGCATGGCTTCCTTTTCCACTTCAATCATTTACCCACCCTTAAATAACAAAAAAAATATTTTAGAAATTTAGCTGTCGTGAAAAATGACAACATATGAGTTACGGCTTTGTTGCTTGGGGGTATCGATATGTTTGTTGCACTGTACAGTTGCAGTAAACAAACTTTATCTTGATATCCTTTGTTTTTTTTTTTTAATAAAGGTCGTTTTTAAGTTTGTAATCATTTAATAAATTCAAATTTAAAGACATTGCATTTAAACATATTGGACCGAGGCTAGAATTGATTGATTTGACCATACCACATTGTTTTTAACAAGTCTCCAAACTAATTTACACTTCCATAATGGCAGCCAGTTATTGGATACCCAGTCCAGATTAGCATTGGTAAGAGAATAATTTCCCTATAAAATAAAGGGGTAGCACATTAAAATATGAAAAACCCAACTGCATACAGTGGGGTCCTAGGTGCGGTCCAAAAGTCACCCTCCCCCTTGAGATTTCATAAAATAGATTTTTTTTCGCTTTTTTATACTTCTTAATATGTGTTGAATACGCTCCTAAAATATTTTGACTAAATTTGTCTTTTATAAACATATACCGGGTGTCCCAACTCTATTTACCCAGCGATTTTCTCAAAAACTAAAAGAGATAATCAAGTTCTGCGAAAACTACCTTAAATTAGACAACTAACTATCTTTTATCATATATTTGATACTTTTAGCTCTTAAAATGTGGGCAGGCGGGCATGGGGGATTTATTTTAAATGAAAAGGGGGGACTATATTTTTTAATTTTTTAAACAATTTTTTTTAAGTTTTGATTTTAAAACGGTTCCAGCGATTAAATAAAAAACTATTTAACATATTGACTTAAATCTTTCGGAATTTTGTCGAAAATCATGTTGGCGAGTTCGCTAGTATAATTTTTTTTTCAAAGGCTTGTAATTTATTTTTTATTCCCCCTTTTTACCCGTTCTTGGTCTGAAAAATGGATTTTTTTTCACTAAAATACGCATGGAATTTTTGTTTCTTTGGAATTTTGACTTATGTCGACCCTGGCGAACTAAAGTACGTAATTTTTAACAAAACTCTTTTTGATTTTTGTGTTTCGGGCCATTGGGGGCGGAGCTATCGCTGGAACCGTTTGCCATGTTTTTTGTGGTGTCTAACTTCAAAATAACCTATTTCCTCGCCTGTTTCTTAGTATTTTACTTTTCTGCTCGTTACCATGGCAGCAAGCAGAAAAGTGATTTTTTTCGCGCTGGAGTATAAGCAACCGGCATGTCAATCGTAAAACAGCTGTCAGTTATTTTCGACTAGATGTTGGTCCGCCATTTTTTTAATATGAAATTATTATTTATTTTAAATCAAATCTCAATTTCGTGTGCTAAATATTTGTGTGCTATAATAAATTATATTTGTTGTAACGAAGAAATTATGGAGAGTAACTGTGATTAGGATTTTACTTTTACACCAATAATTGTTAAAACTGTTTAATATCTAAATTCTGTCGTGTTATTCTTGTTATATTTATTCATAAAATAATAAAAATGTTTAAATTTCTTAATTGATAATTGCTTGCCTGAACTCAGCTACGCGTCGTGCGGAAAAGAGACTCTTTCCACACTTGTTAGGAAAATAGCTATTTTTGCATATTCTAAATTTACAGGGCGAAATATAAAATATATTCAAAAGAAGTTTCATTAAACTATTCGTTTGAATATAGGTATTTGATATTTGTAACTTTTAAAATGTGGTCATATGGGAGATTTTTTTTTTAATAGAAATAGGGGCCATTTTAAATTAAAATTCTCTATTGAGACATATATTTTTTTTTAATTTTTAAACTCTTTTAACAGTATTAATTTTATTTTTTTTTGTAAATTTTTTAAGATTTTTTAATTTTATTTTTGATTTTTTTATTTATATCATATAAATTAGTTCCCTGATAACACACTTCATCCTAAGAAGGTTTTTTAATCGTTCCCTTGAAAAGGTTCTTAGCATAATGCTGTAAACATGCTAAGCATGTTCTTAAAAGGTGCACTGCTGTAGTAGCATAAGTGCTTAAACTCTAAACATTCTTGCATGATTAGAGTATTTTGCTAAGAATATTCCCAATACATATTCTTAAAATATTCTAATGGGAATATTTTTAGAATAATGCTATAGTGCACATGCTAAGCATGATTAGAGTATTTTGCTAAGAATATGCTCAAATACATATTCTTAAAATATTCTAATGGGAATGTTTTTAGAATAGTAATATGGCGTTATATTATTTTAATTTTATTAGGTTAGAATTACAAATATTCTTAAAATTGTAGTTAATAACATAAGTTTTACCGTAGTAGTAGTAGAAATGGATGTATTTTTAGACATAAAGTCATTATTATATAGTTTTAGACAAAAAATTAAAATTATTATTTTTTGAAATGATAATTATTTACTATTTTTTTCTCTAAACATTGGATTTTTGTGTGGCGCATGATTTTTATGTTTGGTACAAAGTTTACTTTCACAGTAAAACTGCATATCCCATATGAATCTTACCTGATGGATGATATATCTAAAGATTTTTATATACTTTAATTATTAGGTTTATCACAAAGATGTAAAAATTTTCGCCATGTCCAAATTTATGATATCACTCCACAAAAAGGATAGAGTATTATAAAATAAAATTGAAAGAAAGAGAAAAACTACATTAATGCAGAATTCTGAAACGCCTACCTACTTTGTTTGCGCATGCGCAATATTCAATATTATTACTTAAATGCATCAAATTAGAATATTTTTAGAAGCATGCTAAGAATATTCTTAAAAGTACATGTACCTACTTCTAAGAATATTCTTAACATGCTTCTTAAAACATTCTTATTTGATGCAGAGGCTTTTAAGAACCTTCTTAGGAACTCCCAGCACGATTAAAACGGTATCCTTTGCATTTCTTTAATCGTTCTTAGAATATCCTGAGCAAAATAGACATGCTTCTAAGAAGCATGCTGTACTTCCGGCTATTTATTTTAAGAATATTCTTAGAAGGTTTTGGTGCTATCAGGGTTTATATTACCTACGAGATTACCTATATAGGTACATATAATTAACATTTTTGCAACCCAATTAAAAAAAAGTCTAAAAAAATATATGGTCAAATAGAAAATGATTAAAGAAAGGTCCAAAACCATAAAAAAAATACCCCCCCCCTTACCCGCCTGGAGGTTGAAAAATGGGAAAGCTTTTTTACTATGGTCTATTTTTTCAAACAAGATAGTAAATTAAAAATCGCACAGTAAATATTTTTATAACAGGTTTGAATAGTATATGTTTAGAATATACACTTCTGCTCAAAAATATCGGCCCACCTAAAAAAATACACATTTTCAAATGCTAATAACTCCAAAACTATTCAATAGATTTATTTGACCTTTTTTTTATTTTAAAGCTTGAACTTTTAGCTCCTAATTACTGGAATAAAAATTATCAAAAATCTTTTTTTAAACCGGCAGCAATGAAAATTACACAGCTATGTTTTTTTACTGCTTCTTTCGATATGCGCACGGTTTGCCACTGCATATTTTTTTACAATTTAATTAATTGATTTTATAGGCCAATTAAATGGGAGTAATTTCTTTTTTAACTTTTTAATTTTCCTTTTCTCGTTTAGGAGATATACGGTTTTTTCTGAAAATAAACATTTTTGCAAATAACAAAAAAACTACACAGTGGATTTAATTGATTTATTTTTTAATTTGAAGCTTAAGTCCTTAACTTTTATTTATTTAATTTAAGTTTCTGGTGCAAACATGTTTAAACTGGGTTTACATTGCTTAAATAGTCATGTTTTTTTTACCCAATCTTTTTTGATGCAATTTAACCACAAACTCAAATGTTTCCATAAGTTTTAAAACTTATTCTAAAAGCCACACTTATTGTGACTGATTCCTTCTTTTATTTTTTATCATAAGTCTTCTCATTTAGGAGAAATTAAAGTTTTTCGGAAAAAGTGACTTTTTAATCAGTGGGCTAGTGCCACCCCTGTAAAACTGTATATGACGGAAAAGCGTCGATAGAATATAAAGATCTATTGCACTTCTATAACTTTAGCTTAAATAAATACATTTAATTAACACGTTTTCTGCGTTAGCAACTTTTTGGTTCCCAGCTCAGACTGCTTTTTGAGGCATATATGTCGAACGAACTTTGCACAGACTGTTTAAATCTCTAATGGTACTCCAAAAACAAGTTCTAACGTCTTTTTAAGGACTTTTTGCTTTTTAATTTTTTTTAAACAAAATATTTTATCAAATAAAATAACAATAAACAAATTTTAAATTTTATTAAAATTATTTAATAACAATTATAAACACAAAAAAACGTATTAGACGTGTATGTTTTTTTACAACAATGCTGTTTTTCGTTATTATTAGTTACATTACATTATGGTCAATAAAACATTCAATTTAATTTAAGAAAACACTAAAACTAACCAACATTACACGGTTGAGGCTAGGTGTATTTTTTTAGGTGGGCCGATATTTTTGAGCAGAAGTGTAGTTATGTTTTATAAAATAAACTAAGCAGTATATTCTCACATCCAATATTCGAATCTGTTTTGAAAATATTCACTGTGCGATTTTTAATTTACTCTCTTGCTTGAAAAAACAGACCATAGGCAATGTATTTCTTCTTCGATAAATCAAACTTAAGTCTATTTTCAGAATTTTGGCATTTTTCTTTATTGTTAGGGATATTCAGGCTGAAGTCTTTTAAAACATCCACCCGCACGGTGTTCTAGAAGAACTTTTAAATCCATTTTTTTTTGTCTTTTTGGAATTTGTTATATGAGCTCTAATTAAAAAAATAGAAACAAAATTTTAAAAATCGTTAGAGCCGGTTTTGAAAAAAATGTGTTTTTAGGAAAATATCTCTTATATTTCACGCTAAAATACTCGGTTTGCCCTCGATATCTCGGATTTTGACCAAACTTGGCATAGTGGTACCACTATGGTACCTAAGCCTAAAGTCCAAATTTTTTTCAAACGGTCCATCCGTTCACGATACCGGGTGTCCCACCAACCAGGTTCTTGACAAGTTATATCTTCGTTATTTGAAAAGGTAATTTTTTTTGTAAAAAATAGCGTTAAATGGGAGCCAAAAAAAAATATTGACTTATTCAACCCCCCCCTCCATTGCTTACTCACTCCCTTGTAACCACCCCACCCTCTGATTTTCAAATAACACTTCCCATCCCCATTTTTATCTAAGAATATAAAATTATATTTCATTTTGAATTAAACCATGTATTATAAATAGTATCTTATTCTTTTAAGGGGCTTCCAATAACAATTATTATTTAGTAATAATAATGTCCCGCCAGGTTTTAGACGAACTATATCTCCGTTATTTAAAAATATAAAAAAGTTAAAAAAAAAATAAATTGGAGTCAAAGTAGAATTTACTGACATATGCAAAACTACCCCTTATTAACCCACCCTCTTGGAACCACCTTCAACTAGTTTTTTAAATAGCACTTCCCTATTTTACTAAAGAATATAAAACCACATTTCATTTTAAATTTAACCAGAAAATTTTCCAAAAACTTAAGTTAAATTGTACCCAAAAGAAAATTGATTAATATATTTAAAACCAACTCATAACAACCCAGTCTCCTGGAACTACCCGCAAATTTGTTTTAAATACCACCCTTCTATTAATAAATAATAATTGTTATTTAAAGCCCCTTAAAATCTAAGATACCACTTATAATAAATGGTTGAATTCAAAATAAAGTGCACTTTCATAGTCTTTAATAAGAACTAGGGGGTACTATTTGAAAAACAGAAGTTGGGGGTAGTTTCAAGGGAGTGGGTAAGCAAGGGGCGGTTTTGAATAAGTCGGTAAAATCTTCTTTGGCTTTGATTTAATGCTATTTTTTGCAAATTTTTAAATAACGGAGATAAGCTATTTCAAGAACTTGGTGGGACACCCAGTATAGTGAACGGATGGACCGTTTTGAAAAAAAATTGGATGGAGTGCTTAGGTACCATAGTGGTAACACTATAAAAAACACATTTTTTTCAAAAACGGCTCTAACGAGTTTTAAAATTTTGTACTTATTTTTTTAATTAAAGCTCATATAACAAAAAGAAAAAAAAAGGAAGTTGTCATGTCATTTAAAAGTTCTTCTAGAACAGCGTGCCCGGTAGTACTTACTTTTTGGATTGGACATGATTTAGGATAGGTCGCTAACTCTTCTTTGTGATCAGATACAAGAAACATTACACTAATATCAGTTGTTAAAAATTTACATACTGGTCTTTTATATGAAAACGCTGTTTTCTTGTACACGTTTCCAGATAATTTATAAATTTCACCTTCCAGCTAAAAATAAATTTTTCAATATTCTTAGGGGACGTCCATAAAAGTCAATTTTTTGTGGTAACGCTGGTTAACCTGTATGTATCTCTTTCTCTGTTAAATTGATGAGTTAAAAAAAGAAAGAAATACATATTTCCCTAACTTGGTAAGTAACCGCTGCTCCACAAAAAATTGACTAAAGTATGTCACGTTCATAAGGGAGGGATAGAGACCCTGAATAAAGTGGCATTAAACTTTGTGTGACGTTTAATGTCATTAGACAGGGTCATTCAGAAATAGGGTCATTTATTTTAAGGGGTCATTCTGCATAAGAAAATATGAAAAAAGATGTCTAAAAATGCGTCATAAGGGAGCTAAAAAATTCGGTTTTTATTTAAGAACATTTTCATATTTTATTTTCATGTACTTATTTTAACCAGGGATGTGCGAAACGGGGGGGTGGGGGACTTACCACTTTTTTGTCCCAAACTTTTTTTTGTGTAACTTTTTTGTAATTTTATTATTGGTACATGATTCCTCAGGTCAAAATACCTTAAAAGGTACTCTTGTTGTAGAGCTTGTTGAAATACTGTAGGATTAACCGTTTTCAAAAAAAAAAAACATTTAAAGGTGATAATTTACGTTTTGAGGACGAAAAATTAAATACTAAAATGTTAAAAACCAAAATTTTAATAATGCGGGATGATTTTAAATCAAAAACCAAGAAAATGGTGTTTATACATACAGGTCGGAAAATTGCTTTTAAAGCTAATATGCACGCTAGTCTTGAATGCATATTAAGTTTTAGTGACTTGTCTATGCAAACCAACAGTTAGACCTGTTAGTAGGAAGTCTACAAATTATAAAATCATTGAAAGTTGATGAGGAGTCATCTGTATGCGTTCATGAACTCAGAAAATAATTAAATGATGTCATAATGACTTCCACGTGGAATAACAAATTTTGTCCGGGTAGGCCTTAAACCAATTTAATTTTTGGGTTAATTTGATCATACAAATAGCTAGCACAATATAAGCCTAGGCGTATGTTGTGTTACTACCCAGTGAACAATGATTAGGCGGCCGCCCTAAGATCGATCGTTAGCATCCGATATTTACAAATCATATGCAAACGTCAATCTAACATTGTCATATGATGTTTGCCGTTGACCGAGGTTAACTTTTATAACGTTAATTGGCGGATAATAAAGATTCGAAAAAAAATCAAACTTCTTGAATGAAGCCTTATTTAAAAGCAATTAAATTTTTTCTCGTTTGATGATCAAAATTTTGAAGGTTTTAATAATTACACTAGGCAACACGGTTTCTTGCCCCGGTTGGAGTCATATGTTTTTTAACTAATTTTGGGTCGCTGAAACCGAATCTGGCCTCAGAATATTTATATTACCTAAGTTTTCTGAGAAAAATGAGATAAAAATGTTAAAAAATCATTATTTTATCCCTCTTTTGTTCTAAAATCCTGGGAGACAAAAATATTCCAAGGACAAATTTGGATTCCGCGACTCAATATTAGTTAAAAAATACCCAACTTAAAACATAGAAACTTTAAATTCATAGGTAGAATAAATAGGGATATTATGAAAAAAAAAATATAAAAAAAAATGGACAATGTGACAAAACTAAGTAGGGGTGGAGGGTAAGAAGAAGGGTGCATAAGGGGACAAGCTTATCGCCACGTACTCATGCTAAAAATTGTCAAAAATCATTACTAGGGGGTCAAAAATGAACTAAAAGAATGTTACGTATTATGGTTCTTATGTAATAAAGTAACATTTTTATGATGTAGAACCATTAAAAAAACAAAACAAAAATACACAATATTTTGTTTTATAAATTATTTTTAAATTGGCATAATTGCATGTACTAAAATTTAAAAAATAAGACGTGCTGAATTTTTTTTAAGGTCAAATTTGGATTCTGCGCCTTTAAATTGGTAAGAAAAATAAATTTTTTGGGCTCGGGAAAAAGTTTACACTGTGTACTTTAATTTTATATCTTTTTCATTTATTTACTTTTTAGGAACAAACTAAGCAAAATAAAAAAATATTTGTATAAATATTTTTGTAGAGAATTTTATAATCTACAAATTAAGTTCTATAAAGTTTTTAAAAAAATTTGATAGTTTTGCCACAAATGAGCAATTAAGTAAACTCTGCACTTTCATTTTAACCTTTTTATTTTTTTTCGCGTACTTACAGTAGGTTCTTGACATATAGATTTTTGAATTCCTCGTATTTTTTTTAATATACACTAAAATTTTCAAAATTCTACTCTTTTTTTTAAAGATTTTGAAAAAAAAAAGGTCATTATTATCTGAACTTATATCTCAAAAATTTTAGGTGCTGGAATTTTTCTAAGGTCAGATTCGGATTCTAGGCCCTCGAATTAGTAAGAAAAATTTACTTTCCGATCGGGGCAAAAAAAAAAGTTGCGATTTGTTGCCTAGTGTTATTAAGTTAAATTTAAACGATTTTATTATACAATTAAGTACTCTATTTTCTTTTATAGTTTTTATCAGTTTAAAAAAAAGGGGTAAGGACCTTAAATTAATTAATATTAATAATTATTTTATACTGTTTTAGCTTATTCTATATTTTTGATCAGAGAATTTAATTCCTTTCACAGAAATGGTCTATTGATTTCCATTTCGGAAAAAAGTATCACTGAGGTTTTTTGCATCTTACTTTCTTAAGAAATATAAATATTAGTGTATCGATTAATGACAAATCATTTGTCACTTATTATTACTGAATTATTGTTCTAACACATTATGACAGATATTTAATACACTGCACTACATTTTTTTTAGAAAATAACCTACCAAATACATCTGCAACTATTTTTTCTGAAAAATCTATATAAAACATTTTACTATTCCTTAAAACGACTTTTGTTTGATTAACGCAGTCGTCCCTCCGAAGTGACTGATAGATTTCGTGCTTTTTAGCACTCTTCAGAGCCACATATCGGTAGTAGGGACAACTACGAAAATCAAATCCTTTCCATATATCTCTATATGGAGTTTAAAAGTCGTTGTAAGGAAAAGCAAAAACAGTTAGCGACATCTACTGCTAAAAGCAGAGACTGGATAAACCTATCGACAGTCCAAAAAAGGAAGCACTTATTGGTTTCAAGAACCTATTGCAAGCTGTCGATAGGGGGCAGATTAATCAATGCCACGGTGGACATCAGGGGGGGCCAGCCTTAAGTAGGTGACCTTGCAACACAGCTAAAAATGACCGCCATAGCATCGCAATTTACGTGCTAGATGTCGCTAGCGTTATTTTTTGTAATTTTTAACAGATAGGTTTCTTTTATCTTTTCATGTAGAGCTTTAAATTTATCCTGATAGATGGCATCGTATTAAAAATAATAATAAATTAAAAAATAGTAAATATTTTAAGATAATATTATTAAGAATGATTCTATATTGCATATTGACCATATTTAAAACAAAATCCCATTGAAAGTATTAGACTTACTTTGTTGTAAAAAAAAATATATATAAAGCGGGGGTTTCCGTGTTTCTAACCTCAAAAAATCTAAATCTTGGATTGGTGTGCGACGAAAAATTTTAATAACTTTGGAAAAGGTAATTATTTGAATAAATATACGTACACAACAATTAAAACTAAATAATAATTATGCTTTCATGTGTTTTTAGTGTTTTTGAAACCAATCAGTGGCGATTAACCAATTGGTTACACTTTTGAAGAGGGTCGAATGTTTCTTTCCGTGAAGCTTTTAAAAGTAAGTAATATACATACGTAACAAATAAAACTAAATATTAATGATCCATTCATGTTTTTAGTGTTTTTGAAACCAATCAGTGGCTATTAACCAACGAGCCACAATCTTAAGGAGGGTCGAAAGTTTATGTCAGCAAAGCTTTTAAAAGTGAGTAATTGATATACAAAACAATTAAATAAAATATTAATTATGCTTTCATGCGTTTTTAGTGTTTTTGGAAACAGTCAGTGGCGATTATTCAATTAGTATTACGAGTATGTACCCCAGTTTTAGTTGTAACTCGTGGGTAAAAACTCTATTTTTTAAATTTTATAGCCCCATGCCCCCCCCCCCAGCGAGATATATTAGCATAGAAAATTTCTATTAGAAATACCTTCAAAGTTATATTTTTGGTGAATGCGCAATTTTTTTCCTTATGGATGCCCCTTCTCCCCTTAAAATGAAATAAATCCGCCCCTGCCAATATCCATAGAGATATTTAGTTTACGCACTGTGACGTGCGATTCGTATACGAGAATATATTCTCTTATAAAACGGTGTATAATAATAATAATAATAATATAATAATATAATTATTTTTATGTTGTAAAAGCTGAGGGTGATAAAAAAAACAATTTTCGGATTTCGTCCAGTAAAATATTTTCATTGATTTGATAAAAAATTATTCTTTATGTATGTAATTAAGAATTATTCTTGTATGTACTTTTTTTAAATGAAATAAATTGTTTTATTTTTGTTTTGCATTTTTCTTTTATTCTTTTATTACTTTGAATGGAGAATTCAAAGTAATAATTAAAACACGTTGAAGGACAATGACGCTGCTCAGCGGTATGTCTGCAAAAATGCAGGCAAACCGCTCGACGGCGTCATTGTCCTTCAACGTGTTTGGCGCCATCTCTATTACTTAAAATTTCCGCTAGATGTCACTAGGGGTTTTTACAGAAACCGACTATACCGACAATAGTCTGCAATTTACGTGCTAGATGGCGCCAGCAACCTTTTTGTAATCTGTGTTGCCTACTTTTAACACGGAAGCTAAAGTTCTTATATATATTTTCTTTGGTGGACATTGCCGCCAATTGAATCCTAAACGCTAGGAGGGCACCTTTTACAGTGGTATCTGAATTAATAAACTAAATTAAATAGTTATCTAGTCTCTGCTTTTAGCAGTAGATGTCGCTAACTGTTTTTGCTTTTCCTTACAACGACTTTTAAACTCCATATAGAGATATATGGAAAGGATTTGATTTTCGTAGTTGTCCCTACTACCGATATGTGGCTCTGAAGAGTGCTAAAAAGCACGAAATCGATCAGTCACTTCGGAGGGACGACTGCGTTAATCAAACAAAAGTCGTTTTAAGGAATAGTAAAATGTTTTATATAGATTTTTTAAATTTGTAAATATCAAACAATTTAATTTAGTTTATTATTATTAAGTAAGATGCAAAAAACCTCAGTGATACTTTTTTCCGAAATGGAAATCAATAGACCATTTCTGTGAAAGGAATTAAATTCTCTGATCAAAAATATAGAATAAGCTAAAACAGTCTAAAATAATTATTATATATTAATTAATTTAAGGTCCTTAACTCTTATTTTTAAACTGATAAAAACTATAAAAGAAAATAGAGTACTTAATTGTATAATAAAATCGTTTAAATTTAACTTAATAACACTAGGCAACAAATCGCAACTTTTTTTTTTGCCCGATCGGAAAGTAATTTTTTCTTACTAATTCGAGGGCGTAGAATCTGAATCTGACCTTAGAAAAATTCCAGCACCTAAAATTTTTGAGATATAAGTTCAGATAATAATGACGTTTTTTTTCAAAATCTTTAAAAAAAAGAGTAGAATTTTGAAAATTTTAGTGTATATTAAAAAACAATACGAGGAATTCAAAAATCTATGTCAAGAACCTACTGTAAGTACGCGAAAAAAAATAAAAAGGTTAAAATGAAAGTGCAGAGTTTACTTAATTGCTCATTTGTGGCAAAACTATCAATTTTTTTTAAAAACTTTATAGAACTTAATTTGTAGATTATAAAATTCTCTACAAAAATATTTATGCAAATATTTTTTTATTTTGCTTAGTTTGTTCCTAAAAAGTAAATAAATGAAAAAGATATAAAATTAAAGTACACAGTGTAAACTTTTCCCGAGCCCAAAAAATTTATTTTTCTTACCAATTTAAAGGCGCAGAATCCAAATTTGACCTTAAAAAAAATTCAGCAAGTCTTATTTTTTAAATTTTAGTACATGCAATTATGCCAATTTAAAAATAATTTATAAAACATAATATTGTGTATTTTGTTTTTGTTTTTTTAATGGTTCTACATCATAAAAATGTTACTTTATTACATAAGAACCATAATACGTAACATTCTTTTAGTTCATTTTTGACCCCCTAGTAATGATTTTTGAAATTTTTTAGCATGAGTACGTGGCGATAAGCTTGTCCCCTTATGCACCCTTCTTCTTACCCTCCACCCCTACTTAGTTTTGTCACATTGTCCATTTTTTTTTATATTTTTTTTTATAATATCCCTATTTATTCTACCTATGAATTTAAAGTTTCTATGTTTTAAGTTGGGTATTTTTTAACTAATATTGAGTCGCCGAATCCAAATTTGTCCTTGGAATATTTTTGTCTCCCAGGATTTTAGAACAAAAGAGGGATAAAATAATGATTTTTTAACATTTTTATCTTATTTTTCTCAGAAAACTTAGGTAATATAAATATTCTGAGGCCAGATTCGGTTTCAGCGACCCAAAATTAGTTAAAAAACATATGACTCCAACCGGGGCAAGAAACCGTGTTGCCTAGTGTAATTATTAAAACCTTTAAAATTTTGATCATCAAACGAGAAAAAAATTAATTGCTTTTAAATAAGGCTTCATTCAAGAAGTTTGATTTTTTTTCGAATCTTTATTATCCGCCAATTAACGTTATAAAAGTTAACCTCGGTCAACGGCACAGTTTATTAATTCAGATACCACTGTAAAAGGTGCCCTCCTAGCGTTTAGGATTCAATTGGCGGCAATGTCCACCGTGGCATTGATTAATCTGCCCCCTATCGACAGCGTGCAATAGGTTCTTGAAACCAATAAGTGCTTCCTTTTTTGGACTGTCGATAAGTTTATCCAGTCTCTGCTTTTAGCAGTAGATGTCGCTAACTGTTTTTGCTTTTCCTTACAACGACTTTTAAACTCCATATAGAGATATATGGAAAGGATTTGATTTTCGTAGTTGTCCCTACTACCGATATGTGGCTCTGAAGAGTGCTAAAAAGCCCGAAATCGATCAGTCACTTCGGAGGGACGACTGCGTTAATCAAACAAAAGTCGTTTTAAGGAATAGTAAAATGTTTTATATAGTTTTTTTAAATTTGTAAATATCAAACAATTTAATTTAGTTTATTTTTTCTGAATTTAGAACTGATAGAATATTTATGTGAACGGATTTGAAATCTTTGTCCAAAATTTATATAGAATATTCTAAAACAGTATAAAATAAAGTTTTATTAAGTCCGCTATGGTCATTTCCAAGGAAAAAAGTCCATTATCTTCCGAAACCGAGAAGCTCAGATTCTACTGTTAATAGTTTTATAATTTGAAGACCTTTTACTAGCAGGATTAACTCTTGGCTTGCGTTGGAAAGTCACTAAAACTTAATTCGTAATCAAGATTAGCGTGTATGGTCCTTTAAAAATGGTGCATTTTTAGAAACACATACATGTCTTTATATGTTTCTATAGGTGTTTTTTACAGGGATAGGAATGTTATGGAGTACCTAGGAAAATTCGGAATTAGGGAACTTAAGAGTTTAAATGTTAGTCTATCATAAATATACAGTGCGTGTCTAAAGTCCGCCCCCTTTAACTTTTGATATATTTAGAGGTAAAAAGAAGGCAGGGCCAAGAGAAAACATTTTTTATTTAATAGTATATTACATCATTTTAAAGTTTTTTTTTGGCTATATAATTGAAAAAAAAAAATTCTGTACCTATGTGTTAAGTTTCCGATTTTTTGTTAAAAAAAGCAATTTTGTTAAGTTTTATATAAAATTGTATTGTCAGCCGAGTTATTTATTTTATTTATTTATTATTATTTCGTGCTTTACATACGTTTACACATGTCAACTTTGATTTCGAATTGTAATTTACATAGAAAATGTTGGAATATACACCAAAATTTGAATTTACATATAAAACATTTAAAAATTAGAAAATTTACGAGAAAATCACAAATATTAAAAATTATAAAAATATTAAAATCTGTCATTTAAGAAATCATTCATACTGTTATAGGCCTTTTTTAGTAGTAGTTCTTTAAATTTAATTTTAAATTTTTTTAGAGGCAATATTTTAATGTGCTGGGACAGGTGATTGTAAAATTTAGGACCATAAAAATTAAGTTAAGCATGTGTTCCAAATTTTAGCTTTCTAAGCATATTCTAAGTGGTCGAAAAAGCCTTTGCAGATTTTCCCTAACATACCTACATACTAATAACAACAAACATTGCAAGTTAAATAAAAGCTTGTAAAAAACACTTTTATTTAATAGTTTTAAGTTTTGGTTTTGGTTGACACGCATCTCTACTCATCACATCTCTACTCACTCACATCTCTACTCACACACATCTCTACTCACACACATCTCTACTCACACACAATTCTACTCACACACATTCCTACTCACACACAACTCAACTCAAACACATCTCTACTCACACATATATCTACTCACACACATCTCTACACATTGTCATATACTCTGACATTTATTTAATTAGAACTAGGATACCATGGCCGAACAAAACACTAATCTAAATTAATTTAATATTTTTTTCTGTAATTCAGTTTATAAGTTTGTTTATTGCAACCAAAATTTATTACGAAGTTTTTTACTACTAATAGTAAAATGGAATTAGGTAAAATTTGTTTCCAATAAATAAACTTATAAGATAATATACGAAAAAAATATTAAATAAAATTTAGTTAGTGCTTTGTTCTGACATGGCATCTTAGTTTTATGATGTGTCGTTATCTATGAAATAAAGTTATTTATTTATTTATTTATTTATTTTAATCAAATAAATTAGGTATATGACAATGAGTAGAGATGTGTGTGAGTAGAGATATGTGTGAGTAGAGATATGTTTAGAGTTGTGTGTGAGTAGACATATGTGTGAGTAGAGATGTGTGTGAGTCGAGATGTGCTTGAGTAGAGATTTGATAAGTAGAGATGTGTGTCACCCGTCCACATGACTGCCTATAATTTGTAATAAATCGTATTTTTCTACCAATGTTTGATTCAAGATGAAAAGATTGTGACTTTCCAGATAAAAAATCTAAAACTAAATTTTATTTAAAAAAATGAAAAAATCTGTCAAGATTTGATAAAAAGAGATAATACAGAATTTAATAGTGAATCCAAATTTGTAAAAATATACGGGGTGTTTTAAACACCCTGTAAATTTTATTTTTTTTACTTCTAGAAATAAAAAAGTTATAGGAGCGAGCCACCTTTGAAAAATACCCGGTAATACCGGGTTCCAGTATATGCCAAGAAATTATAAGGTTTATGTTATTGTTATTGATTACCCGGGAAAAAAAGGTTTATATATTTGAGATATGATCGGATCTCTGTATATCCAAATTTCATGTTCAAGAATATATCAAGAGATCCAATCATATATGCTTATATATAAGCAGTTATATTTCAAGAGATCCAATCATATCTCGTCATATATGAGCAGATATGCTTATATATAAGCAGATATAAGCAGATATAATCTATTTGTACAAGTGATTAGATATATAAATATATGTTCATATATCAAAAGATCCGATCATATCTCTTCATATATGAGCAGTTATGCTTATATATAAGCAATTATATATCAAGAGATCCAATCATATCTCGCCATATATGAGCAGATATGCTTATATATAAGCAGATATAATCTATTTATACAACTGAGATATGATTGGATCTCTTGATATATAACTGCTTATATATAAGCATATATGATTAGATTTCTTGATATATTCTTGGACATGAAATTTGGATATACAGAGTTCCGATCATATCTCAAATATATAAACCTTTTTTTCCCGGGTATGTTCCAAAAGCCGTTCAAAAGTTAAAGGGGGGAGCGGACTTTAGACATACACTGTATATAATACTACCATAAGATCTTTGGGCAATTCGCTCCTAACTTCAAGAGAAATGTTAACAAAAAAATTATTATTCGCATCCTTTTTCCAATAATCGACAAATGTTAGTTCAGGCCTATAATTATTGACCTGATTGAATTGTTCTATAAATATTTTTCTAGAAAGTTCCTAAAAATAATACACTGTGTGGTACTGTTACTGCAACAAATAGTTATTTATGATAAAAGGGCGAAAAGTTAATTTTTTCCATTGAGTAGGTTTTTAGAAGCCGAAGGCCGGCCGGCTGGCCGGCCCGAGGGTAATAAATCTACGAAATCCAGATTTAACTTTTCGCCCGTGTATTATACAATGGTTTTTATTCGATTGTTACTAATTATAATAAAGAACCTGGCACACATATAGGGGGATTCCTGGGCCTCAGTAAAACTGCCTCATATTTTGATATTTTGTAATTTCGGGGGTAAACATTAAATTAGGAAAATTGCAGCCAAATTAAATGACCAGTTTCGGAGAAAAACGCTTTTAAAAATCTAATTTTATGACAGATTTTCATAGGTAAAATATATTATTGAGATTGCCTAGCAACAACTTTTAATAAATATTACTATAAAGGGTTCACTAATGAATTAAGTTGTTTCTAGGCAATCTCAATAATATATTTTACCTGTGAAAATATGATGACAGATTTGTCAAGCCTCAGACGTATTTTTGAAAAAATATATCAAGAAAATCTAAAATAAATAATTATAAAATATTTGTCGATGTACCAAACCATGTTTCAACATAATCAAGCAAAAATCTAACAGAAAATATGCAGATAATTAGCAAAAATGTGGAAGTTTCACGAAGTTTTAAAATTTTTATAGAAACACATGTAAGTAAATAATAATAAAGCCTTTTATGTAATATTTGTCTTGCCTGTTCTTTAATTAATAGAGTATAATAAACTTAAAACGGCTAATTAAGTTAATATTTACGTAAGTAAAAAATAACCTTAATATACGTCAAAAAATCTGTCATAAAATTAGATTTTTAAAAGCGTTTTTCTCCAAAACTGGTCATTTAATTTGGCTGCAATTTTCCTAATTTAATGTTTACCCCCGAAATTACAAAATATCAAAATTTGAGGCAGTTTGACTGAGGCCCAGGAACCCCCCTATATGTGTGACAGGTTCTTTTTAAAATATATTTAATTTTAAATTGCAAAAAATATTTCCTTTTTCTGGCTTATAACCATGACAAATTGCTATCCAATCAAATAACTAAAACAAATAATTGAATCGTTTCTTTTGCGTGCGGTTTCATTTTCTAATTAGCTTAGTGTTTTGATTAATTTGTTATGAAAATATTAATACTTCTGAAACCGTTCTATAAATATTATGAATACTGAAATTGATTTTACAATTAAAATTTTGTGTTTGTGATTTATTTTAGTGGATGAATACAGATTAACCGGTTAACCATATTATAGAAGAAATTTTTACTCAAATGAAATGATTATAATACTTGTATTATGTCAAAAAGAACATATAGTTCAAATCCAAAAGTGACCAATAGGTCATATTTCCTTATAAATATTACAGTAAAGGTAAAGCATCTTATTTAAAAAAGCTTAAAAATAACAAGTTTTAATCAGCGGGACAAAAAAACTTTTTGGCCCTAGGGCCACAAACTTTTTGCCCGCAAAACATGAACAAAAAGTGACCATTTTAGAATCAATCGAATAAAAACATAGTTACTTACTCTTGCAAATATTGAAATTAATAGTAAATAAAATAGTGTAAAATAACTCCACATTTTGCAAATTATTTATAATCAATAACCTAGTAAAACTAGTAAACTTATGTAACGATAAAATTTGGGAATATGGTTTTTTTAATTTTTTTTTATACAAATATTTTGACTAATTAAATGATGCAGGAAATAAAATTAAATACCATCAAAATTAGGATAAACTTAATTAAATTTTAATAAATTTTTCGGAAATATAAAAAAATTAATTGATGATTTTATCAATTGATATAAATAATAAATTTTTGTTATTCCGGTTATAATTTATTTTTATATTATTTTAGAAAAGTTTAATACTTACCCACCAATAATGTATAGACTATAATAAAATTATATAATTCAGCTGTAGAATAATATCTATTTTATCATAGTGTGCTGACCAAAATTCACCCCTCCATCTTAACTTTTGAACGAGTTAAGATATCGACCTCAAATATACATGATTTTAAAGCCTTTAAATTTTCCTATTTGACTATTTTTTATTTTATTTTTTCGAGACAACTTTGGGTGGTTTAAAATAGAGATGAAAATGGGAATTTTCGTCAACATTTCTTTAAAAAAATCAAACATTTTTTTAAAAATGGTAATTTCATGTCGCAAATACGTCAATTATACTTTTAAACTAATTTTATATGATATAAATAAAATTTATTTTTTTTTTAATCTTAAAATTTTTTATATTTTTTAGTAAAAACAATTAAAAAACGGGTTTGGACCGCACAGTAAAAAGAATTAACTGAAAGTGGTACGGTGGCATCTCACTTTCTCGAAAAAATGTACAGTTAAGTTTTGAGATTTTAATTATTTTGTTGCTATTTTTATAACAAGTTTGCTATTATTTTCGGTTATTATGAAAAAGTAACCCCAAATTTAAGTTTTTTGAGCTTCCGCCAAAACTGAAAAAAAAAACTATGCCCTTATATGTTTTTTTCCGGGAAAGTCCAGTAATGACATGTTGTTTTTAACCGACTTCCAAAAAAGGAGGAGGTTATTAATTCGTGTGACTTTTTTTTATGTTTGTTCCCGCATAACTTTGGAATGGATAAACGGAATTTGATGAAACCTTTTGCAACTTAAAAAGGACATTCATGAGGTGGTTCCGTTTTAATTTGACACTCGGATAATGCCGGGTAAGCCGGATAATTAAGATAAATCTAATCGTTTTAACGCAATTACACGTAAAACCGGATAAGACAGATAACTTGATTAAGGGGTCACTCAAATATTACGGTATCTTTTAAATGCCGCTAAACTTGATTCTGTGGACCTGTATATTAAAATACCAAGAGATAAGTATAAAATTTGTTTATACCATAAGGCATTATTTGATTATTACTTATACTTAAAGTTTAACAAAGATTTTCTTTAGTATTTCGTTTAGAATAAGGTTGGTTGGACTCTTGGGCGCTGCAATAAAAATACTACTATATTTATTTTTTTGAAATTTTAAAATGATGACGTCACAAAGCACTAATAGTGCGTTGTGACGTCAACAGCTTGCCGAGATGGAAGGACAACTATAATTTAGCTTAGATGACTTTAAAAATCTACAAGTTCTGTGTCTCCAAAAGGAAAAAATAAAAACTTTTCGTAAAAAAATTAACCGACTTCTGTCTCTAAAAAGTAAAAAATAAAAAATAATTCGGTATCAATTTCACAGCAAACAATTTAACAACAAAAACAATTGTATTTAATTTAGGGAGTGATGAATTGGCACCGGCTTATTTTTCATTTTTTACTTTTTAGAGACAGAAGTCGGTTTATTTTTTTTGCGAAAAGTTTTTGTGTTAGTAATTCACCATTCATACAAAATTAAAGCAAAATCGTTAGAGTCCATTTTAAGAAAATAGAAATTTGCATTTCTTTTGCGTATTTTTGCGTTTTATGACGTTTTATGTTTTTCTATTTTTTATTTTATTTTTATAAGCCAAAAAAAGCGGATTTAATATATCTTTATTTGTTTGTTTTTTATAGGCTTCTAAATTTAAAAGATTGGATTTTTTCGTATTTTTTGGCTATATTTTCATGAAGGTTTTATATAAATACTAAAGATATGGCTCTGATTTTTATAAGCAACACTAACACATGTGGTTTGTAAAAATTAAAACAGTTTTAGATTTAATCCAGAAACGGAGATTTTACGGAGAGTTATTTAAAGCAGAACAACAATATTTTGAATTATTTAATGTTTATTTAAAATTAAAATGAAATGAAAAAATATATGCCCGCGGCGCTAGGGCTTTCTTACCTTTTTTCTTAATTTAAGAATATAAAATTTTAGTTTTTGGACCCCCAGGACCATTTCCTGGATCCGCTACTGGAGTTATAATAAGTTTTTTAGGAAAATTTACAATTTTCGTTGATACCATTCTTTTTTAGTCACCACAAATTTTAGTTTTGCCCCCCCTCCTGGTAAAATATGAAATAACGCCTCTGGGAAAATGGAGAAAATCTGGAAGAAAATAAGGCGATAAACTTAAATACATAATATTGAAAGGTAAAATGAAGACAGAAATAAACTTAAATATTTATAAATATATGAATTTATTTAGATTAACATGATATAAAAAAAATATAAGTATATATTTCAAAATTGTTCTAATAGTTTAGACTATCACAGAATTTTCTGTTAGCAGTGGAATGTATGCAAAAAATTCTAAAGGATTTTCTCATAATTTCGTAAACGGTGGTGTTTTTCTTATGAATTCCCTTTAGATTCTGCAAGATTTCCTCCAAAAATGCATGACATGGAGTTTTAGTTTCGATATGCAATCCATTTAAATCAGCAGCAACAAATTCCTTCTGTAGATTTTCAAAAGTGTTTTTTCCATTTTTGATAAATCCATACAATTTTGGATCCATAGTCTTTTTGGTAACTGTAACTGAGTCATTTTCTAGCAAGTTACTTTCGTTATGTTCTCTTCCAATTGAGAATTCTTCTGTTTTATTAACTTTCCTTAAATTTTGGTGTAAATCAAAAGTTATACCACCATATTGCCATAAGAGCAAAACTCTTATAGCAAAAATCTTCATATTTTCATTTAATCTGGACCAAGAATATTGTAAAGGAGTATATCGAAAAAAGTTTATATAAGACGCTTCATGCGCAGTTACTGTAATATGCTTATTTAAAACGCCTCCAAGAGTTTTAAGTTCTTGTTTGGGTGCCGCTGCTATATATGCAAGTTCTTTTGATAAATTTCTTCGGTTGTTTAGCAAAATATCTAATAATCTTCTTGCTCCAAGTTGTATGCTCATACGAAAATCTTCCAATTTCTTCTCAGTATTTAGAAGGCCTCTTTTTCTTAATAATATTATCTTCTGTTTTTCTGTAGTTGAAACCGTTAAACCTTGAGTGGTAGATTTAATTTTTGCAGCTCCAGTTGTAGGTTTTTCTGACGTAGATTCTTCAGTAAATTCTTCTGTTACAATTTTCACACTTATGTTTTTCAATAGTACCAGATTGATTTTGTATTTTGGAAAACTATGAGCAATTTTGTCCAAAATATCGAGTTCATTTTGGGTCCAGTTATTAGGGCCATGCACCAAGTGAATGGTATGGTTGTCAAAGATAGGGTCCTCCAAGGTCGCACATCTTAGAAATCTGTTTTGAGGTGTTAATCCAGATATAAGTAGCATTAGCATCGTAAAGAATAACATGGTGACAAGAAGGACCAAAACCCAGCAGCTACTTAGTTGATCTAAACATAAATAAATAAAAATATAAATAAATAAATAAATAAATACATAAATAAATAAATAAATAAATAAATAAATAAATAAATAAATAAATAAATAAATAAATAAATAAATAAATAAATAAATAATAAAATAAGTTTGTGAAAGAATTGTTTTATTATACAAGGGTGATATACTATTTTTAGGGCGATTACGGAGATTGCGAGGGGCGAGCTGGGTACCGTAATCGTCCTAGAAACAGTTTTTGTCCGTGTACCATACACTACTTTTATTCAATTGCAATAATCTTAATACACTACACACCTAAGCTCGGCTAGTTATGAGATTAACTAAAATGTAAAAAAAACTGACTATGGATCCTCGTAGTTCAAGGTCCGGACATTATATATCGAAAACGAGAAGAGATCGTTAAATTTTGCGAACAGATTCAGAATCATTGTAGCAAATACTATAAGAACCGCCTTTTGGTTAGTTAGAAAACTGGTTCATGATGGTAAGGAAGTCTGCAGATGAACTTTTGATATTATCTACAAAATACGAGCTAATGAGATTTAACTGCAAATGGTTCTATAATGTCCGGACCTTAAACTTCTAGGATCCGTGGTCAGTTTTTTTACCTTTTAGTTAATCTCGTAACCAGCAGAGCATAGGTTGACTGATTAAGTAAAATCACTGTATAATAAATTTGTATTTTGGACGTTTCAGTTCAGATATCATCAGTTTAAATATCCAATAACCAATCAACGTTGCAACCAATCAACGCGTTGATTGATTTGATGTTCATCAAATGATTTACTTTTCAGTCTAGGCCGAAAAAAATAACTTTTAGTCTAGATTTATTATACAGAAAATGCCGTTTTTAGATACAATCGAAAAGAAAACTATTGAACTCTTTTTATTTAAGCAGGCCTTTACATAATCTGGTTTTGGAAGAAGCAATTTCACTTGAAAACTGCTTAATTTTTAGAGAAATATCGGATAACTCGGATAACTTGATTAAGGGGTCACTCAAATATTACGGCAGGCTAAAAATCTTTTAAATGCCGATAATCTTGATTTTGTGGACCTGTAATATTAAAACACCAAGAGAAAATGATAAAATTTGTGATTATACAATAAGGCGTTGTTTTGAAATTTATCTTTTAGAAATTTATCTAGAGATGCCGAGATGGAACCGACTTCTATGTATCTAAAAAGTAGAAAATAAAAAATAAGTTCGTGCCAATTTTACAGCAAATAATTTAAAAACAAAAATAATTTTCAGTATTTATTTTAGGGAATGGTGAAATTGGCAAGGACTTATTTTTAATTTTTTACTTTATAAGTCGGTTCATATTTTTTTGTTAAAAGTTTTTATTATATATTCATAATTTATAAGAACATACATAACATAATTTTCTTAAAATATGCATTAAAAGAATGATATAAGAAAAGTCTAAGGATGTGCCATGCACATAAATGGATTATGCATTTTAAAACAAGTTTTAAGCATATGATAACATTTCTAAAAATTTATTGTAAGAATATGTAATGATTAGAGAATATTCTTAACCCATCGTTGTTATTTAAGAAAAGTACCACACTTAATGCATATATTTATTTTCTGTAACTTTTAGGGTATTTTTCTATTTATTTTTTAATTAATTCAAAGGCCAATATCTCGAACACGGTACTATTTTAAACTTCTCGACAGATTTAGGTTCAGGAAGAAAAGTTTTATTAAAAAATGTAGAAACCCGAGAGCGCAAAAAAGGTGTAATTTGTATAGTTTACACTAAGCGAGTTCACGATAAAAAAATGTGTGTTTTTTTACTTTTTGCCCCTTTTTGCTACCTTTTTAAAAAATTCATAGTCAATTTTTTTTATAAACATTTCTGAGATGTATTATACATTATGTATAATAAAAGACCTTCCCTAGTAACATTTAATTTGGACAAGTTTCTTGACCAGAGTACTTGACAAAGTTCTTTGTAAAGAACTGGACAATTCTTAATTAATCAAAATTCTGTATCCAGACTTGGGCAAGACTTAAGCAAGATTCTGGAAGCAGAGTGTCTGTCTGTCAAGTCTGTAGCAAGCAATCTGACAAGCAATTTGACAAGATTCTTGGTCAAGAATCTTGACCTACTCTAACAAGTACGATCATGATAGAGATCGCTTTTCGATTTATGGTCAATTTTTCTTGCTACATTCTTGCTCAAGACTTGTCCAAGAATCTTGACAAAGTATCTGTAGCAATTCTTTGACAATCCTTGAGCAAGAATCTGTCGACAGTATCTTGCGCCAAAGATGTCAAAATCTGGATGCAGTTACTTGATCAAGAATCTTGAGCCAGACTTGCTCAAGACTTGACAACCACTCGATACGGCTCTCTAAAAGAAAGTTGTAAAAATTAAGTTTTAGACTTTTTGAAAAAAAAAAAATATATATATTTAAAAAATATACTTGCACTAGATTCTTCTTAATGAAGTCTACCTGTTCACCAAATTTTAGATTCCTAGGTTATATAGTTCCTGAGATAAATGACTGTGACAGACCGAGAACGAACCGATGGGTAGACGGACGAACGGATCACCAAGCGATTCTATAAGGGATCCGTTTTTCGTTTTTAAGGTACGGAACCCTTAATAATAAACACAATCAAATATTATAATAGGACACCTACATTTTACAATTTTAATAGATTAGGATCATTCATATTTGGCAAAAATATTGTAAAAACTAACATTATGATTATATCAAAATTATATTTTAAAATTATTTCCTACTTTATTGTAAACATATGTATAAGATTTAATTTATAAAAATGTGATAATTCAAGGACAACAATTAATTTTAATACATTTTTTTTTATTTATTTATTTAATTCATATCGTTATATTATTTTACATTATATGAAGCATGTAGGATAAAAAAGTGATGCCCGAATTTTTCAAAAATTAGATTTTTAATAATAATAATAATAATAATAATAATATTTATTTGTGTTAATAAAAAACTTTACACTCGTCATAAAAAAATGAATACATAATACAAAAAAAGCACACACAACTTATATATTGTTAAAATTATTAGATAAAAACGCTTCAATACTGTAGAACGCTTTTTGAATAAGATACTTTTTTAAAGTAGTTTTAAAGATTTTGTCATCCAAATGTCTAACTCTAAGCGGTAGCGCATTAAAAAATTTTATTGCATAAAAGTTAATGCCGCTCTGAGTTCTGCTGAGTCTAGGAAACTCAGGGTAAATATTAAAACGATTTCTAGTATTGACATTATGGACACTTTCATAACTTCTGTACTTGTCTCTGTTACTTTTTAAATGCATAAGGCATTCCAAAATATACAAGCAGGGCAGCGTTAAAATGTTTTGTGAAATAAAATATTGATGACAGTCATCCCGATAACCAATTCCACATAAAATTCGTACTGCGCACTTTTGCAATTTAAAAATACGGTCTATAAGAGAGTGTCCCCAAGCCAAGAGACCATAGCTTAAGGCAGATTGTATTAAAGCAAAGTATGCAGTACGTAATATTTTGGTAGAAAGACTGTTGGACAAACAGCGAAGCAAATATATATTAGAATTTAATTTGTTTGCTAAGGTCTCGCCATGTGCATTCCACAAAAGTTTACAGTCAACATGTATTCCCAAAAATTTGGCACTCTTTGATATCATTGGCATGGGGCCAGTTGCTTCACGTAATGTAAAGAGAATATTGACAGTTTTATTTATGTTAAGGCTAAGTTTGTTACTAGTAAACCACTGTATAGCCCTTTCCTGTATATCCCTGCTCTTTTGCACAGCTAAAGCAAGTGATTTACTTTTAGACCCATATGTGGTATCATCTGCAAACAACTTTAGGATATCTGCTAGTTCTAGGAAGAATGGCAGATCATTTATAAAAATCAGAAAAAGCAAAGGGCCCAATATGGAACCTTGCGGCACACCAATTGAGATCTCTACGTTACCTGATCTACAATTGTTTATCAGGACTGATTGTATTCTATCCGACAGATATGATAAGAGAAGTTTGCAGCTATCTGAATCAAAGGCATAGTAATAAAGCTTTTCAAGCAAAAGGTCAGGGCGTATACAGTCAAAGGCTTTTTGTAGAAGAAGTGTGAGTAACACATATTCACCATTTTCGAAACATTGCTGAAGCTCATCAATAAGTGATACTATGGCTTTTATTGTTGATAGACCATTGCGAAAGCCATATTGATATACCATCAAATCTACATCCCAATGGATTTAAAATAGGGTATACCGGGTGTCCCAACTCTATTTACCCAACGATTTTCTCGAAAACTTAAGCTTAAATAAGACAACTCAAACTATCTTTTAGCATATATTATCTTAAAATGTGGGCAGGGGGCATAGGTGGACATTTTTTTAAATGGAAAGGTGGTCGTGTGATACATCATTTTAAAGCTTATTAAATTCTCCATTCACCTATATATTTTTTAATTTTTTTAAACATTTTTTTTTTTGGTTTAAAATGGGTATTTTTGTCAAAATTACTCTAAAAAAATCAAACATTTTTTTAAAAGTTACTAATTTCACGATGAAAAAACGTAAAATATACTTTTAAACTAATTTTAATTGACCTAAATAAAAATTTACAAAAAAAAACTTAAAAAAATGCATTTTTTAGCACAAAAAGTTAAAGAATATAAACCTTAAAAAAGTTGTTTAAAAATTAAAAAATATACAGTCCAATAGAGAATTTTATTTGCTTTAAAATAATGTATCACACGACCCTCCTTTCTATTTAAACCCCCCCCCCCCTGACCACATTTTGAGAGCTGAAAGTATCAAATATATGGTGAAAGATTAAAGCTGTATAATTTAAGATGGTTTTCGCAGAACTTGATTATTTCTTTTAGTTTTCAAGAAAATCGCTGGGTAAATAGAGTTGGGACACCCGGTATAGCATGCGTAAGTCTTTTTTAAAGACTTTTATTTTTTCTCTATTTCAGAAAAATTAATGGGTAATTTGTTCTGCATAATTGAAAAGCGCGTCTTTTAATAAAAGCTTTTAGCATATCTGTAAGTTTTATCGTTGATAAGCAACTAACTAGTCGCGCGCATACAGGTAAACTCGGCGCATTATAATGCGCCAGATAGATAATTATCTATCTGAGTAACAAATTGGATCAAGGAAGCTATGATTAGTGGTTTAAAAATGACTGTTAGTAATATTTTTGTAGCCCATTGTGCTTTTGATAATTTTTAACATTTAGGTTAAATTGACTGTCATTTTACGTCTTAAAAATAATAACCAAATCTGTTTAAAAAGTAAAACTTTGTTCAAAATTATAATAAAAGTAAGTTTTTAAAGTGCTATTATAAACTTAAATTTAACATTACCTGAATAAAATTACGGACCAGTATTTTTTTAACCAAAAAATTCTGTTATAGTGTTTACTTCAAAAATTTATAGAGCACTGCATTATATTACTTAATTTAAACAAAATGTTTATAGATTCATGCTTAAGTTTGCTTTTTATGCACTTTTCTTGTTATTTCTTCTTGCTAAAGCAAATTATTTGGATTTTTTTATAAATGTCAAAATAATGTCTTGATTGACAATAAATTTTAAACAAGATGAAAACTTTTCATAAGGAACTAAATATATTTTGCCAACCAAATAACAAGAAACAAATGACCATCAAGTCAGATAGATAATGCGCCGGGTATATGTTTAAACTTTTAAGTGGTGTATTTCAGTAATTAAAATAGTTGGAGACCCAAAAGCCATTGTTATATGTGTCTTTTGACACTATACATAAATGCCAAAAGTTACAAAAAAAATTAAAAATTGTCCGTCAGATTTCCGAGATTTCACTCAGAAAGTCCCGTATACAGGGGAAGTATTCTTTTGTTGGTAGCAATATTTTGTTTTGCATTTTAAATTATTTTAACTGGCCCAATTAGAAAAATACAAAGCATTACATATTGCCCAACTAAGCTAGAACTAAGCTTAGTAGGGCAACAATTTGGGTAATTTTATTTACGTGTTCCAAATTTAAATTTGATATCTTCAGCCCTTTAAAAGTTAAAGGGGCGGTCTTTTGACAAGCAGTCTATACAAAAAGAGAAAGCGAGTTAAATAAAATCATGTAAAAAAGAAAATATTAGACATAGATTGCGGTTAAAGTAAGTTTTTTCCGGAACAATCTTAATGTGAACTTTTGTTTACATTTTTGGATGTAGCATCACCAGTACTCGGCGAATTTCCAGTGCTCGCATAGGCGCCGCGTCGACTCTAGCGTTGACGCGAGGTTTTAAATATTTACATTTTTATTTCTTTTTATCTTGATTTTTTTTAATGATTCCATTTAAACGAGTAAGGTGGAAAAAAACTTAACGATAAATAAAAATTAAAAACTATCGTATTCTTAAAAGATAAAAATCGAATGTCGGTTTTTCCTTTGAAAAACACCTATATACATATGTATAGTTAATATGTATAGTTATTATTGTTGTTTGTAATAAATTAGTCGTCAAATGTTTCGATTTAGTGACCTTTATAAAAATTTCCCTCATAATTCGGCAATATTATTCCGTAAGCCTATGTTTCTGTGTTTACTTTCAGTTTACGCCGACTACTGAGCATCACCCATAAAATTTAGTACCTCTATAAAACACCCTGTATGGCAGGTAACACTTACCTACTAATATTTATTAATTAAATAATTAGTATAACGGGTCAAGGTTGATTAAAATAATATTTATAATAAATAAAATAGTCATATATTGTAATAGCTAAAAATGCAATTTTGCATTTTATCAAATTACTACAGAATATCTTTTAAGGATGTGCGAAAGATTATTAAAAAAAAGATGAATATTTTTTTTTGTACACACAGAAAATTATTATCTTAAATTAAGAATTTGTGATTTGGATATAACGAAGAGAAAATACTCTCCTTTAAAGCAAAATTTTGATTTAAATATGAAAGGATAAGAATATGGTATGCTTGAAAAAACAATATATCCTCAAATATGAAATGGTATGCTTAAAAGAAGAATATTTCCAAATCACATATTCGATACCCCCAAGCAACAAAGCCGTAACTCATATTTTCACGACAGTTAAATTTCTAAAATATATATCTTTTTTTTAAGGGTGGGGAAATGAGTGATGTGGAAAAGAAAGCCATGTGATACATCATTTGAAAGCTTATAAAACTCTCTATTTAACTGTATAAGTATTTATTGCTTATTCATTGTTTGTTTCTGATAATATTCAAATTTAGAATTTTTTACTTTAGTGTTTTTAGGTAAACTTTTGGTTAAGATGGCCTGTGAAGAAATCTCAGTAGTATCACCATGTGTGTCTTTTTTCAAGGCGTTTATCTATGAGTATAACTCAAAATGGGTCTAACTTGTCTTACATTCTTGTTGCATGGGAGTGTCGTATTCTTGATTTAAGATAATATTTTTCTGTGTGTACAATTGCTTGCGATTGTGATTACAATAATTGTAAATTACAATAATTATTATTGTAATTAACAGCGTAGCAGGTATTTTACTGAAAAATAAGTTATTTTATTTTCACACGCTTGCATGTCGCATCACTAGATTTTTTATTATACAGGGTGTTTCAGGTATCGATATCAATAATTTTGGGAGGTGATTCTACATTAAAAATATTAAAAAATGTTCCTATAAAGGTTGGGTGGTTCTAAAAAGAGCCCTTATTTTATATTTCTCAAATTTTGTGAACCACAGAAAAGAAATTTGCACTAACACTGATAAAGACTATCATCCTACTTAGTTTTTATTTAGTAACTTTAAACAGGGGCGTGAAAAATGGTGGGGGGGGGGGCGTTGTCACATTTTGCTTTAACCTTTTTCACATCTAGTTTCAACATGTTATCAACAGACTATGATTCCTTGGGTAAAATACATAAATAAGTTATAGTATACTATGAGTGTAATAAAGTAGAACCAACAGTTTTGGAGAAAAATTACAGTTATAGATATAATTTCGGGTCCTGAGCATAAAAAATAGGAACTAAAACTTGGGCCAATAAAATTTTTAATAATGCCCACAAATCGATTTTAAGGGGGTTAGTTTTTAAAACTGAATTTCGAATCTAGGTGTACACGTATATGGGTACTTTTTTTCATAGTTTTTAATGTAGAATCGCCCTGCATTAATAAAATTCTTATTGGCGCAATTTTTAGTTCCTATTTTTAATGTTCAGAACGTGAAATTATCTCTTTAACTGCAATTTTCTCGAAAACAGTTGATCCTACAGTGTTATACTAGGAGTAACCTTTTTGTGTATTTTTAACCATTACAATATTTTACTAAGAAAATGTAAAAACACACCAGACCTAAAAGTTTGGTGCAAAAAGTTACAACGCCCTTTCATTTAAGGGGACTTTTCTTTTCATAATTAGAAAAAAATTAACTTTTATTTTTTTTTTGTGAAAAGAATATTGTATTTATTAAACTGATTTCTTTTGGACATATTTATAAAACATTAGGAATATATCTTTTTTGGATTTTTAGTACATCTTGACCCTTCAGAGGGCGTCTTCCAAAAGACACTTTTTAAACGGTTCCATAGTTTTTGGGCTTCCTGTAACAAATAGAGTAAAAATTCCAACGGCATTCTATTCATAAGACTAAATACTAGTAACTAAACCTAAAAAATACTCTATTGTTAATGTTTTTATCATTTTATAAACATTTTTCTGAAAAATTAAAAAAAAAACGCTATTTCATTTTTTAGAAAAATGATTATAAAATGATAAAAATATTAAAAATAGAATATTTTTTAGGTTTAGTTTCTAGTATTTAGTCTTATGAATAGAATTCCTTTGGAATTTTTACTCTGTGTTACAGGAAGCCCAAAAACTGTGGAGCAGTTTAAAAAGTGTCTTTTGGAAGACGCCCTCTGAAGTGGTCAACATGTACTAAAAATGCAAAAAAAAATTAAAAATTATATTGCTTAATATGTTTTATGAATATGTCCAAGAGAAGTCAGTTCAATAAATACTAGATTCTTTTCACAAAAAAAATAAACTTTATTTTTTCCGATTATGAAAAGAAAAGTCTACTTAACACGCCCCTGCTTAAAGTTATAAAATAAAAATTACATGGGATAATAATACATGTTCAAAAAATTGTCACTGTAGTTCATAGGGCTTCAGAGATAATAACTGATTTTTTTTGAAGGGCTGTAGCTCCCTTAGGGCTCATTTCCGGAACAACTTTAGAAGGAACTTTTTTCATATTTTTGGATTTAGAATCACCTTAAAAAAATAATGATCGAATGCCTGGAACACCCTGTTTATTGTTGAAAGTGAATAGTTAGGGGGGCTTAACAAAAACGCCAGGGGGTCCAAACCAGCCCCTAGCTACTGTCCTGTATGTAGGGGAAGGGGCCCTAAGATGACGAAGTGTAAGATGACTAATCGTCTATAACAAGCGAACGTCAACAGATGAAGCAACAGTTGCAATCTGTGGTAACTACCTGACTAAAGCGCCAGTGTTATTCTTTTCAAGACGAAGTTGGTCGAAGTAGAAGCTGTACCAACTATAGTGAATAAAATTTTATGGATGAGTATTGGCCTAAGATTTATATATACATTGTTAAAATTATTATATTTTAAATACTTTAAATGAAAATTAAGTTTCAAATTAAACTTTTTTAATAATAATTATTATTATTTAAATAATATCAGTGTATGTGGATAAGACGAATACCAAATGCCGGTAAGATGACGATACTATACTGCCGTGCTAAGCTGGAAGGTCCTATCTACATAAGTTTAACATACACAGATAGGACCTTTCAGCGGAAGGCGGTATAATACACATAAAAAATATCGATGTAGAGGTTTCAAATGAAAATGACGGTCTAATAGACGGGGATGTTGGTAAAGATAACGAGGTATGGTTTTAATGCTTTAGCTTCAAATTATGGACCTAAGCTTACTGCAAGGAAATGGTTTGGACTTAAAAAAAGCCAAAATAAAGATTTGGGTCTGTGATTTTTGTGAAAATTAAAATACCCTTTATTATCCTAACAAGTTTTAAGCTATTTCTTATTCTTATTTTTATATTTCTTTAATAAGTTTTTTTTTTAGATTTTTTATTCTTCGTCAACTTACCCTCTCCTGGTGGTAAGATGACGCATTTTGCATTTATTTTAATTAATTTTTTTTAAAGGAAATAAATAATAACAAAACAAAATGTATAAACTAGATGAAACGTTGCAAGCACCCTGTCAAAACATCGGCACTATTGTACACTAGTGCCATCTATAAAGAACTTTCACTTTCGGGTTTAGACCGTGTTAATGGATTTTCACTTTCCGACGTTTCGTCTCTTCCTACTAGAGACATCTTCAGGGATTAATCTGAAACTAAGTTTCGAATCAACTTGTGTCACTATTTATGACGAGTTGTGGTTATTCACCCGTGACGAGGTTTTTTCTATCAAAGACTTCCATATTGCAGGTAAGTGGTAACCAGTGTCCCGATTGATATTGTTAGGATGCTTGATGATTTCTATCGATTCCCGTATCTTCCTTGGCATTTTTCTGTTTTCTGTTAATATTTGTTTTGTTTCAGACAAATTGATTTTATGACCTGTTTCATGTACATGTTCGGCTACTGCCGATAAGGAAATTTGTTTCTTTCTTATATTGCGCTCATGCTCTTGAAGTCTTGTAGAAATTTTTCTCTTAGTTTCACCTATGTAAACCGTACCACAGGAGCAGGGTATTTTATATACGCCTTCTGAACTCAGGGGTATTTTGTCTTTTGTTGAAGTCAAACATTGACCTAATTTTTGGTTGGACCGAAATATAGGCTTAATATTTGACTTCTTCAAAAGTTTACCTATTTTATCCGTGATACCGCTTACATAGGGAAGTATAACTTGTGTCTGTCTGTCATTGTCACTATTGTCCTGTTGTTTGGGTCTGGGATTTCTGTATTTGTATATGGTCTTATTAATGTCTTTTTTGGTATAACCGTTCATAGTCAAGGCTTTGGTTAGTTTAAGGAGTTCTGTGTCTAGGGAATTCTTGTCTGAAATCATGAAAGCCCTATGAACAAGTGAATTAACTACCGAGCGTTTTTGAGAGGGATGGTGATGTGAAAATGCGTTTAGGTATCTGTCAGTGTGGGTTTTCTTCCTGTATACCGAGTGTCCTATTGAGCCATTTTCCGTTTTGTAAACCAAAACGTCCAAAAAGGGAAGTGATCCGTTGTTCTCAATTTCCATCGTAAACCGTATAGATTTATGTTGGAAATTGAGGTGATTTAGAAAACCTTGAAGGCTTTCCATGCCATGGGGCCAAATAGCATAGACATCGTCTACGTATCTGCGCCAAATTTTAGGTTTTAATGGAAATGACTCAATAGCTTTTTTCTCGAAGTATTCCATGAAAGCATTGGCCGCAGGGGGTGATAATGGGGATCCCATTGCGGCGCCTGATACTTGTTCATAGAACTCTCCCTGGATCAGAAAATATGTAGATGTCAGACAAGCTTCAAATAATTAGTAGCCGAACATGTACATGAAACAGGTCATAAAATCAATTTGTCTGAAACAAAACAAATATTAACAGAAAACAGAAAAATGCCAAGGAAGATACGGGAATCGATAGAAATCATCAAGCATCCTAACAATATCAATCGGGACACTGGTTACCACTTACCTGCAATATGGAAGTCTTTGATAGGAAAAACCTCGTCACGGGTGAATAACCACAACTCGTCATAAATAGTGACACAAGTTGATTCGAAACTTAGTTTCAGATTAATCCCTGAAGATGTCTCTAGTAGTAAGAGACGAAACGTCGGAAAGTGAAAATCCATTAACACGGTCTAAACCCGAAAGTGAAAGTTCTTTATATCTTAATGGCCGTGAAAGCTTAAAATCTAAAATAGTGCCATCTAGTTTGCAAATTTCAAACTAGGTGTTTTGTTTGATTTTAAATTCTGTATCTCTAAAACAGTATATTCTAGCAAAGAACTGTATATAACATTTTTTATAGGGCTTAAAAAGAGCTTTTATTTAAAATATAATTTTTTGAAATCGGGTTATAAATATGTCAGATATGCTAAAAAAACCTTTTACTGCTTTAAACGCCAATATCTCGAAAACAATGCGTTTTAGGAAAACGTTATTTATAACAATTTTTGACCAATTTAAAATTATCTTTTATATAAGTGCTAAATTAACCAAATACAATAATAATTGCCTTAATTATAAACAAAAAACGCTAAAAATAGGAGTTTTACCCTATTTTTACCCCCTTACCCCCAATTGTTTACCCCCAAAATCTAATCAGCTTTTCGGAATACGATAAGAAACAATATGCAAAAAACTGCAAGTCGATATCTCATGTAGAAATGGAGTTAGAGAGTTTACACCCAGACAGACAGACAGACGGACGCAAAGATTTTGACTTTTCGGCGAAGATTTCAATACATCGGCACTCTTAGTAGCATGTAATTAGATAAACTATTAATTAAACTACCATATTCTAAATTAAAAAAATGATTTAAAAGAAAATCCTATTTTATACAAACCCTCAAAGCTTATGTTCGTCAACTTAGGTCCCCTTCCCCTACTTATTTCTTACTTGGCAGTTCTGAAAATACAGCAGTTGCTCCAGAATTTATCCCATGCCATCTTCCATTATTAAAATACAATCTTTTATTGGTTTTTGAAAATTCATTTCCCTGATTTGCTTCCACAAAGTAAAATAGTAGAGGATTTTTTTCCTCTGTACGGAGTTTTGTCATTTCTTATATTTCGCATCCTAAAAAATAAGGTAATTAATATTTATAATTTAGATAAATTGGAGGTTTTCATTACAATAAAATAAAAAAACGTTAAAGAAAAAATATTTTGAGTGACATTGACAGTGATAAATATCAGGTATTGTTTTGACCGTAGGTACAAACCAAGTGACCTGTGATCATAGGTAAGACCAAAATAACCAAGAAAAAACTGAGAACTATTACCAGTTTTCTAACTGGTCATGGTACTTTCAACAATATTCTTTATAAAATGAAAATTATCCAAAGCAAACGCTGTAGATTCTGCGACTATGATAAAGAAACTGCATCCCACATTTTGGGACAATGTCCAGTCTTCTCACAAAAAAGACTGCGATTTTTAGGTTCACCATCAGTGCAATCTAGCGATTTAGTCGAACTTTCATTGGGGCAGATCATCTAGATGACTGCGGCATGCACAATGGATCTCATGTCTGAGTGCCGTGGCTATTACTTGGTAATAACCACACCGCTTCTGATGATGATGATGATGAAGATAACTTTAAACGACTATTTTTTTCAACTCATCATAATATCGGTTTTAACCAATAAAAAACAAGACATTACCATAACGACGGGATAAAATAAATAAATAAATAAATAAAAAACTTTATTCACCATTATCGGATACACGAAGTACATTATGGCAAGTCAATATGTTTCACATTTGGTAGTATAGTACAATAAAAAATAATCTGACTAAAAAAAAAAAAGAAATCAAAAGACATAAAAAACAAAAAAAAAACAAGCGTCAAATTATTATAGGTATGTGATGTTGTTGGGTGCACTATATTCCAAAAAATACAAATTATATAAGTGTAGGGTTATAAATAAGTTAAAAACATAAAAATTAGAATACAAAAAACATGGTTTTGAGATATTGACAAATTTAACTTTCATTGTTGTTTTTTAATTTTTGTAATAATTGTTTTTGGAAAAAAACTACCGCATATTGCAATGACATGTTTGGACATAATAATGTCCCATTTGCAGTTAAATAAAGAAAAATTGAAGTAGTTTAATTCAACTAAATTTGAAAAAAGACATGGACTTAGTGCCTTTTACTTGTAGGCCCACTAAGTCAATAAAATAATATAAAAAACAAATATTTAAAATTAAAACCCTTCTATTAATTAAACGTAATGTATAACTAAAAAATAGAAAACAAGATGTTTACATAAATTTTCAAAAACTAGATTTTTAAAATAAGGGTTTGGACTTTTTAATTGTTTAAAGAACGTTTCCAAAATTAATAATAATAATTAATTAGTATTAATTATATGAAACTGCTTACTATGCCAGAACTAAGACTAAGTTTTCAGAGGCCATCGGCTGTGCCGGCAAAGAAGCATCTCCTAAAGTCAATAATTATAATGAATCATTATTAATGATAAAACACTTCACGGTGCAATTTTAAGGGCTGTTTTCCGAACTTGCCGCGAACTTTAGTTTTTTTTTATTTTCTTGTTATTTATGTAGTAACCAAGGATAATTATCTGATAATAAAAAAAACCAATGCAAATGATAATTAAATTATTACCTACACATCGAAATTACACATAAAAAGCATTGTCATTTTACAGGTAAAGTTCTGTTTTTATGTTCTGTCTCTATTCCATCAACTTTAACATAGCAATTTGAATGCGTTTGTCAGTACAATAAATAACGCGATATTGTATCATATAAATGATTTAAGCAATCATATTTTTATAAATTAACTCTTTTTAGAAAGTCGCTTAGTGCAGAAACATTTGAAATAATCTACAAGTAAAACGCACTAAGTGCACTAAGTGACTTAGTGTCTATTGTCAGATAAAATTTTAATCAAAATCAAATTGGTGCATTTTGTATAGTGGGTAACTCCCTGGGCAGTCCACCTAGAAGTTAGTTCGGTTTACCTATACATAGATCATCAAAAATTAATTACAGTGCCATTAAAATCCCATTTTTGCAAAAAAGTGACTTAGTGCCTTTTACTTGTAAGCCGACGATATACTAGTTTTCTAGTTCTTTGATATAACAAGCTTGATAATGTAATATTATAACAAAGTATCAACTAAAATGCAAAATTAAGGCAATTTTTATCTTATTAGCTTATTTTTATTCAATATTAATAAAATTTAACGAATTTAGATCCTTTTTTTCCAAAAATTACAAATTTCAAACATGAATTTATTGTGTCAACATAAATTAACATCAAATTAATTATTATTAATTATTTATTCAAATTACTTTTGAAGATTTAAAATGTTAAAAACTAGTTTCAATAGTCCTGCAAATACAACTCCAGATACGGTACATTTTAGATACATCCGAAATTTTCACGAAGATATAACTCTCTGTCGGTGTATTACATATGAAAATCATCTTGGGTGAGACAAACGTTTAAACCTAGAATACATGGATGATTTTTTTTAGGACTTGCAAACTTATTTTCATTTGAAAATGTTATTATTATACTATTCGCAGGGCGTACAAATTTGTTTCATGAAAAAATAAGAAACTTTTTTTTTGCCTGTCTGTCCGTCCGTATGTCTGTCCGTCTGATGTCACGATGTTTGTAAACACGATAACGCAAGAACGAATAATTCTATATAAAAATCGGTAATTTTGGAGGAAATCGTAACTAATATTATATTATAAGCATGCGCTGACCGTTTTTAATATTATTTTAAATAAAAAACATTTTTTTACAAAAAAAAACACCAAACCAACGTTAACGTAAACCAAGGCCCCCTCATTAAAAAAAAATCCAAACCAAGAAAAACCAAAACAAACTCCTGCACAGACAGCTGCATTTAGGCGCTTGTCAAAAAAAATGTGATCTGAATCTGTTTAAAATAATATAAAGAACTTTCACTTTCGGGTTTAGACCGTGTTAATGGATTTTTACTTTCCGACGTTTCGTCTCTTACTACTAGAGACATCTTCAGGGATTAATCTGAAACTAAGTTTCGAATCAACTTGTGTCACTATTTATGACGAGTTGTGGTTATTCACCCGTGACGAGGTTTTTCCTATCAAAGACTTCCATATTGCAGGTAAGTGGTAACCAGTGTCCCGATTGATATTGTTAGGATGCTTGATGATTTCTATCGATTCCCGTATCTTCCTTGGCATTTTTCTGTTTTCTGTTAATATTTGTTTTGTTTCAGACAAATTGATTTTATGACCTGTTTCATGTACATGTTCGGCTACTGCCGATAAGGAAATTTGTTTCTTTCTTATATTGCGCTCATGCTCTTGAAGTCTTGTAGAAATTTTTCTCTTAGTTTCACCTATGTAAACCGTACCACAGGAGCAGGGTATTTTATATACGCCTTCTGAACTCAGGGGTATTTTGTCTTTTGTTGAAGTCAAACATTGACCTAATTTTTGGTTGGACCGAAATATAGGCTTAATATTTGACTTCTTCAAAAGTTTACCTATTTTATCCGTGATACCGCTTACATAGGGAAGTATAACTTGTGTCTGTCTGTCATTGTCACTATTGTCCTGTTGTTTGGGTCTGGGATTTCTGTATTTGTATATCGTCTTATTAATGTCTTTTTTGGTATAACCGTTCATGGTCAAGGCTTTGGTTAGTTTAAGGAGTTCTGTGTG
>OY294051.1:10842573-11023977 GCA_958510825.1 Brachypterus glaber
TATAATTAAATTCAGAATGAAATGCACTTTCATATCCTTTGATAAAAATGTGGGGTGCCGTTTGAAAAACAGAAGTTGGGGGTGGTGTAAAGTGGGTGGGTTAGCAATGAGTGGTTTCAGCTATGTCAATAAAATCTTCTATGGTTCCCATGTAATATTACTTTTTGAAAAAAATTCTATCTTTTCAAATAACTCAGATATATCTGCGTTATTTGATATCTGCTATATATAGCTTGTCAAGGACCTGGTGGGACACCCGGTATATATTATATTTTAACAGGGTGACTGCCAGAGCTCAATAGTTTATTATCATTACTAATTATCCAAACCGAGCAGCTCAGATTTTACTGTTGAAGATTTTTTAATGTGTAATGGGAGGATTGGTGTAGTGGACTACCGCGTCGTACTTGGCGAGTTTACTACACAAATAGCGAGATTTCGATTCTCACCGGCGCGCCGATTTGCCTTTTTCATTTAATTAATAATTGAAATTTGGCGAAGGCGTAAGTGAAGCGGACACTCCCTATAAATTGGTTCGAAAGTCAATTAAAGCCGATGGTTCCCTCTACTACACACAAGTCCTGGACTTAGGGGATGCTTAATTAAGTAGAATAGTACGAGGTTAAACAAAATGTAAAAATGTTAAAATGTAAAGTGAGCCAGTGAAAGGTCTAAATTTTATTTTACAAAACTAATATAATATTTAGTATAATTTTTAAAGAAATAACCAGTAAAACTTTTCCAACTAAACTCTATATAAACTGTAAAAAATTGGTCATAAATTATGGTGCATTTGATATTTTTTCCAAATTTGCTAAAAAAAAAATAGTTTTACGGTGCAAACTTGACCCGTATTTATTTATTTATTTTATTTATTTATTTTTTATTTATTTATTTACAACTTTACAGGAAATACGTCCCTTTTACAAAGTTGTTATAATAAACTATGAAGTAATATAAATACAATAGAGACTTATATAAAAAAAAAGAAAAAACAAGATTTACATAAAATATTAATACTTAATTATATGAGAAAATATGATTTATAATTCAACAGCATAACAAACAGATCTTAAGGAATTAATATTTGTAAAAAATAAATCTAGAACACTTCCAATGCGTTCGTAATTGGAACACATGATATATAAAGGCAAAAATATTAGAATATTGGTACGAGGTGTTTTTAGGTAAAATAAAGTTCTATTCCTGGTACTAACGGATGGAACGTGAAATTTGAGTATGGACAGTCAATAATATTATGAAGTAATTTATACAAAAACGCTACACTATAATAAAAACGTTGTGAAGCCATATTTACAAAATCAAATCTCTGCAGTAAACTTTTGGTAGGAGTATTAAGCGCAGGGTACTCATTATATGTTTACAGATGTGTACAGATGCATTAAAAACCTTTTCTGAACTTTTTCAATGCTGTTTCTGTGAATTTCATTTTTCTAACACTCTGTATATTTTTAGCTTAATCAAAGTAAATTACCGGTCATGGTTAACATTTTTGGAGGTGGTTATGTATTTGGAGCTGGCACTCAATTACTTTATAACCCACAATATATCGTAGAGGAAAATATCGTTTTTGTAACGTTTAATTACAGAGTGAGTCTTCAAGGATTTATGACCACTGGAGACTTAGAAGCTCCAGGAAACCTTGCGATTAAAGATCAAATTCTTGCCTTAAAATGGGTAAAGGAAAATATCGGAAATTTTGGAGGAAATCCGGAAAATATTACGCTATTTGGTGAAAGTGCTGGAGCGACATCCGTGTCGATGCTACTACTGACCAACAAGACTAAAGGTAAACCAGCCATATACTAATATTATACCGTTTGTCCCACCAGGTATTTGACAAGCTATATCTTCGTTATTTAAAAAGATATAATTTTTTTGAAAAAAACAATATTAAATGGGAGACAATAAAGCTTTTATTCACGTATCCAAAACCACCCCTTGTTTACTCACCCCCTTGAAACTACCCCCAACTTTTGTTTTTTAAATAGCACCCCCCCATTTTATCAAAGCATATGCAAGTACATTTCATTCTAAATTCAACCATGTATTATAAGTGATATCTTATTATTTAAGGGGCTCCAAATAACAATTATTATTTATTAATAATAGGATGGTGTTTAGAACTAAGTTGCAGGTGGTTCCAGAAGAGTGGGTTATTAAGGGTGGGTTTTGAATACATTAATCAGTTCTCTTTTAGATATAATCTAACGTGAGTTTTAGGAATTTTTTTTTATGAAAAATATTGCTTGTGATCTGATAGAGTTGTACTTTGGAGCCCCTTAAAAAATAAGATATTACCTATAATAAATGGTTGAATTTAGAATAAAATGTGGTTTCATATTCTTTAGTAAACATAGGGGGGTGTTATTTAAAAAACAAAAGTTGGGGGTGGTTCCAAGAGGGTGGTTAAGTAAGGGATAGTTTTGCATAAGTCAGTAAATTCTACTTTGACTCGCATTTAATTTTGTTCTTTTCGAAAAATTTTATCTATTTAAACAACCGAGATATATCCCGTCTAAAACCTGGTGGGACAGTATTATTAATAAATAATAGTTGTTATTTGGAGACCCTTTAAGAAATAAGTTACTACTTATAATATATGGTTAAATTAAGAATAAAATTTACTTTTATATTCTTTGATAAAAATGGTGGATTGCTATTTGAAAAACAGAAGTTGGGGGTGGTTTCAAGGGGGTGGGTAACCGAGGTTTTTGCAAAAAGATTTATCTTTTCAAATAACGGAGATATAGCTTGTCAAGGACCTGGTGGAACACCCGGTATAGGGCCTATAATGGGCCCTATGGTATAGAGTGTCCTATAATTTATACAGTTTTAAAATTACAAAGGATTAAAAATGTATCTAAAAGAATGTTTAATGGCACAAAAGTACCTACTTTAAATTACCGTCAACTGGGGTTAAGTGAGTCACTGGGGATAAAGTAAATTAATGGTTCTTTCACAAAAATGTTCACTTGAACCAATGTACCATGCACAGTGGGCCAGAAATAAAAAAGATGTACACAAAAATTTAGAGTTTCATCACATTTTTTATTTCTGGTCGACTGTTCCATGCTGCCATGGATCGGCAAGTGGTATTAACCCCTTCAACCTCTATAGAGGCGAAAAAAGTTCGTGCCATTAATGTGTATGACCGCTATAGCAGCATCTAAAATTATCAGTTTACCATTAGTTTATTTTCCATGATTTTATAACACCACGGGGGTTTTGGGGTCGCTGATTACGAATCTGATGCCAGTTTTCCAAAATTCAAATTTTTTTAAAGTTTCTCGGAGAATTTAATCCGCCATATTGGATCCGCCGTTTTGAATTTTGGAAAACTGGCACTAGAGTCGTAATCAGCGGCCCCAAAAACCGCTGAGTAACAAGTTTCAAGCAAATCCGAGCAAATTTAAAAAATCTAATCCGCCATATTGGATCCGCCATTTTAAACACTAACTTTTAAATTCTGACCTCGGATTCAGATTCAGCGACCCAAAAACATACAATATGAGAATATCAGGTTTTGTCAAGAAAATTTTTTTTCGGCACATTTTTGGCACGAAAACTTTATTTTCACCGCACTTTGAAGGGGTTAATTAGCTTCGAGTCTAAGAGAGAAACTTTTGATAAATGAACCTCTGATTCACTTAACCCCGGTTTACGATACCTAGTAAATTTACAAATAGTACCACACTGAAAATAATTTTGGTACCGATGAACACTTTATTGTATCAATGCTTAAAATTCCTTGCCTTTATGCACAAATTTATTATATCAACGAATTTTTTTTATAAAATAAATTTTACATTAAGAAAATCAATTTTTAGCATTGATATTATAAAAATTTGATTGTCACAATTAAAAACGTACATCGGTGCAAAATAAATGTAATTTTATTGATATGACGTTCATTTTTATTGATACCACGTCAATTTTTGGTTTAGTGTAGATGCTATAATTTATAAATTATACTCCCTGGGTTTAACTATTTAGAACCAACCCAACTTTTTTTTTTTCAAATAAAACCTCATTTAATATATTATATTTTTTATGGCTTTGATTAAACAAAAAGGACACGGAATTTTCAATTCAACGATATACTCTTTAACTTTTGAACGCCTAGGTTATCAACTTGAACCTTGACACACATAAACAAAATTTTTTTGATATATATATTAAAATTAAACCCTCCTCGTGTGATACGTCATATAATTATACAAATATACTGTATAATTTTTTTTTAGAGTTTTTTTTGTAGGGGATTAAAAAAGTGTTTTTGCTTCACCTCTTCAGGGACGATTTTTTTGTTTAAATTAATTTAGTAGAAAAAGTTAAAAATGCTTTTTATTGTAAAAACAAGTAAACAACTTAAGATTTGCGAATCTTGGCCGTTAGGGAACTTTCAAGTGTTACGTAACGTAAATTGTGCCAAAATTCATACACTTCATACCCCGTTTCTCGCGTTATTAAAGGTTGTAGAGATTTCATGTTTTGGCTACCCACCAAAAAGGGTGTGTGTTAGGGGTGTAGTCAAAATACAGCCTTTAACAACGCGGGAACCGGCGCATGAATTGTATGAATTTTGGTACAATGTGCGTTATGTAAAACTGGAACGTTCCCTTAGATGTTGCTTGTGATTGGAAACAAACCAAATGGCTGAATTTATTTTTAACTGTAAACATATCTACCTATGTACCTGAAGCGGTTAATAATTAATTTCATAACACAAATAATTATTTTAAATAATTTAAAAAAACGAGAGTTTATTTTTAATTTAATTTATTAAAGATATAATACAATAATAAAGTAACAATAATTAATACATATATACCACCAAGTTTGTATGCGGTAGCATATAAACATAAATAATGAATAAAAAATGAAACAAAAATAGTGCCATTTGGCTTTTTTCGAAATTTTAATGTTGAGTATATGTTATAGGTTTATTTCATAGAGCCATAATGGATAGTGGTACCGCTTTAGCTGAATGGTCCAAGTCAAGCTTATCTGAAAAATGTACCAGGGATGTGGCTAAATATTTGGGTATAGACACAAGTAGTTCCAAATCAATCAAAGAGGGCCTTAAAAGAGTACCCGCATTTCTATTAAACATCGTTGCTTTTTTTGTCGGTTTATTTGTAAGTAGTAACTATTTACGGTGTAAGTACTACGAGAAAATTGGGGTATTACAGCTCATATGGCAATATCCCTGATTTTATCCAAATGCCTGTTAATTCTGAATTATTTTTTTAATAGATTACAAAAATTGTAAACATGACAATTATTGTTATTTTTATAAGCGCCATAGTTTGAAGTTTCTGTGCCGATCTGAATTTTAGTAGATTTTTTAATTGTTTATATCTACATGAGTAAGTTAATTGTTATTAATATTATTATAGTAGTTTTCGTATGACCTAGTGTACACGAAATAAAGAAAAATGCATGTTCACTATATTTTCTCGTTAGGATATTTTTCTATCGCACGAGTACATAGTGCATATTTGAATGAAATGACAACTATGCACACTCATTTATCCAAACGAGTACACAAGCTATGTGTACTCGTTTGGACTATTTTGACAAAAGTCATTTGACGTTTATAAAATTTTGAAATGTCAAAATTAAACACAGGTAATTCTTTAAAATGTACATTTTTCAAGAGTCTAGACTGTAGATTGAACGAAAAATGTTGTTCGAAACTCGTTTGCGAAAAGTCCTTAGTGCACTCGAATAAATTTTTGACTTCGCTTCGAGTCGTCAAAAAAACTTCATTCTTGTGCACTAAGGACTAAAGTCGCTTACTCGTTACGAAAACTACTATTACGATACAAGGACAAAAAATATTGGTTTTAGCGCGATTAATGAGATTGCCATTTTCAGGTCCTATCTGGCTATATGCCGGCACCAAACGATAAATTCGAACAAAACCAGAGCATCAATTTTGATGATAAGAGCTGCCATAATTAATGGATCCTTCATTTTATTATTTTCATAATAATATAGTTATAAAATATATATATTTAAATAAAATCTTCTTTAAGCAAAAAAATAATGCTAGTTTAACCCTTTGGGGACAAATGATACCACTTTTTTATGATTTCTTATGAACGTTGTGGCTTAGCGGTAGGTAACCAGTGAGTAACGTAATCATGTACCCTGTGGTGTCACAACCCTGCTGAAAATGACGGGTCTGGGCGGGTATAAATGGTGCATAAACCGGACTTGAGCGAATGAAATTCACCCGCTCAAGTCCGGTCTATGCAACATTTATACCCTCGCAGACCCGTCATTTTCAATAGGGTATTAAATAAAATCTTCAAAAATCAGTTGATCTGCAGAAACCGACACTAAATAATAAGAGTGCACACTTGTTGCTATTCCTATTTTTTATATTTTTTGTGCAAAATTTCTAAAAAGTGAATAATAGTCCTGAAAATGAAATAATTTTATCATATTCATAGACTTAAAAAAAATATGTCTACTTGAAGCAGTGTCCCTTATGGTAGATTACCATAATATGGTAACCTACCAAATATCCAAATATTATTTGGATATTTTTAAGTTTTTTAATTAATATTTTTTGACGTTTTCAACTTTTCTTTGAGTTTAAAAATTAAGTTTTAATAAAATAAATGTTTTTTTTTCATAAATTCATATATCCGCATTCAAAGTTTTAAAACTTGACCTGCCGTTGCCCAATTATATTCTATTACTTAACATACAATTCGCGAAAATTTATCGAATGGACATAATGACAGAATGTCCATTCTGTCCATTATGCCTATTATGTCCATTATGTCAATTCTGTCCATTATGTCCATTCTGTCCATTCTGTCCATTATGTCCATTATGTCCATTCTGTACATTATGTCCATTCTGTCGATTAATGATTTTCTAGACCACCAAACCACGATTTTTTTTTCGGCAGTCAAGGTGTTAGCCAACTAACACAAGGGGAGGTATTCTACCCAAAAGACCATATGACCTCGTGCTGCATAACTACGCCACTGGGATATGGGTCCAAAACGTACGGTCGTTCTGGACCATCCACTTTCGGTCGGAAAAGTACATTACTATACTACTGTAAAACAGAAAAGAACTGCCCTGTTTTTGCGGTTACTGTTTCCAGTTGCCAGTTATAATTATTTGCCCATTTTATTGTACCTAACTTCATTAGGGTAGTAGAATTTTTATTTATTTTTTAATGAAAGGCTTTTTACAGAATAACTTCGGAAATCCATTAAATGTTTTACCATATGGTGTGGTTTTGGAGCCCAAACATGAGGGTGCAGTTGTTTCAGAATTAGCATATGAGCTATTAGAAAAAGGAAAATTTCAAACAGTTCCAGTAATTATTGGTTATAATTCTAATGAATTCTCATTTTTACCACTTCATTGTAAGATATTATTGATTAGCTACCGAGGAATATTCTGATCATATTCCTCAAGGCAGTGGAACATTCAGGGGGTGTCTGGTGGCTGCAGCCCCAAAGAACTCCAATTAAGATTTATCTTGCTTAGAAAAATAAAAACACGTTTGTTTATATTTTATTTCTTGTTTGTTTTTACAAATCTAAACAATAACAGTTTAAGAGAAAGTCCTCTCAATAAGCAGAGATTGATATTTTTGTTTTATTTTGTATTACTGCAGCTCCCTAACAAAAATCCTGGATGCGCCACTGCCGTGGAAATTTTAGTGTAAATACTCTTAGCAATTGTATCCAAGAATTTTTTGTGTAGGACGTTTTTTGGCGGTTTTTTTAAAAATCGAAACTACCGTATAATACTATTCTAGCACTACGCGCTGTGAATAGTATAACCAAGTTTTGCAGTAAGACAGGGGTCCAGTTAAGGGTTAATATCATAAATTTATCTCAAATATACTATTTAAAGATTAAAATATACCAATTACTGTCCCCCTACTAATCACAATGCCTTGCGCCGCGGCACCAATGCAATATTCATGTAGATGCACAACGGTTGCTCAAAGACCTATTTTGACATGCTTACACAAAAAACATCTTAAGGCTAATCGAGAAGCTTGCATAAGAACATAAAATATAAGAATGCGATGCTGTGATTGGCTTACAAGGTACATGGTTGTACATCAAGCCAATCACGACATCGCATTGTTATGTATTATGTACTTATGCCAGCCTGTGAATAGGCACTTAATTTCTAATTAACAGTATTTGGCGAATTTCCAGTACTCGCAAAGGCGCCGCGTCGACTCTAGCGTGAGGCGAGGTTTTAAATATTTACATTTTTATTTCTTTTTATCTTGATTTTTTTTAATGATTCCATTTGAATGAGTAAGGTGGAAAAAAAGTTATCGACAAATAAAAATTAAAAACTTGTGTATTCTTCAAAGATAAAAATCGAATGTCATTTTTTTCTCCGATATATATACATATGTATAGTTAATATGTATAGTTAATATTGTTGTGGGTAATAAATTAGTCGTCAAATGTTTTGATTTATTAAAATTTCCCTCATAATTCGGCAAAATTATTCCGTAAGCCTATGTTTCTGTGTTTATTTTTAACGTTGATGAGTCATAAAGTGATTTATGGGAGGCATAGCGTAGTGGCTAGCGCGTATGCATAGCAAGTCTACTATCGTGAGTTCGATTCTCACTGGCGCCGATTTGCCTTTTTCAGTTAATTAAAAATTGAAATTTGGCGAAGGCGATAAGTGAAACGGACACTCCCTAGAAACTGGTTCGAAAGTCAGTATAAGCCGGTGGTTCCCTCTACTACTAGTCCACACAAGTCCTGGACTTAGGGGATGCTTAATTAAGTAGAATAGTACGAGGTTAAACGAACATGTAATAACTGAGTTTACGCCGAATATTGCTAATTAATAAAAATCACAGTAACTTGCGCCGCGGCTCCAATGCAATATTCATGTCGATGCACAACGGTTGCTCAAAGACCTATTTTGACATGCTTACACAAAAAACATCTTAAGGCCTATCCAGAAGCTTGCATAAGAACATAAAACATAAGAATGCGATGCTGCCATTGGCTTACAATAAAGCCAATCACGGCATCGCACCTTATTTTAATTGTAAAATAATTTTGGACATTTTTTTTTTCATTTGGTCACATAGTGCAGCGTTTCGATTCTTGGGAATTTGATTATTTTTCTACATGATTATCCCTAAAAAAACATGTGTAGGTACCAAATTTGAGCAAAATAAAAAAGTCCAAACCAAATTTTCGCAAAATAAAAAAAAATTAAAAAATAAACCAGCAAAGTGGAGCGATTTTTTTTTCAGATTATTCACTATTATATTTGAAACCAGCTATATTAATAATAGTCGTATACGCAAAAATTCAGATTTTCGTCCATACCTGAACTTAATAAATAAATATTTTTAGTGAATTTCCTGGTGTCAATTTTAAATTACGAATTTGATCATAAGAAATTAGCACCTTATAGTTTAAACATAAAAAGTAAGGATAACAAGCAGAAAGTTGGAGACATTATTAAAAATCATTACTTTGGAAGTTGGCCTATTTCTTTTCAGTATTCTAAACAAGTACTGGTAAGTAGCAGTAGTAGTTTAGTTTATGTAAATTAGAGTTAGTTTAGTAAAAAATTATTAGACTTAAACGAATAAAAAAAGTTCTTTGTTATTCATAGAGAAAAAAAAATAAATAAATCGTATAAAAAATTCAGTTTAAATTTTTTTAAATATAATATATTTTTAGGAATATACTACACGTACCTATACAAGTATAATATTATTATAGTATATTATAAAAACAATTTAAAAAATGACTACCATGTTATCAAAAAGGTTTCATTTTTGTATGTATTCATATTATTTTTTTTTTCAGAATTTTATTTCTCAGGTTTTAGAATAACCTAAAAAAATTTTGATTAAAATGTTAAATAAACCTTTATAGTTGCAACTATACCCCATGGTGCAAGGGGTATAAAGGGTGCAAAAATTATATTTTTTGTCGCAAGGAGAAGAACAAAGTTTAAATTATTTTTTACAAAAAAATAATCTGTATGTTTACTCTACCTACAACTAGAACTTCTATATTTTATATCTTATTAGAGATATCGGTTCATAAAAAAAAAGAAAAATACTGTATTTGGACAGTGTTACTGAACCCTCCATAGGCTAGAATCCAAAAGATTCTCAAAGTAAACCAAAAATTGTTTTGCTAGTTTAGTTCTTGGAAGATATTGGCTTAACAATCTTCAGCAGAACCCAAACTTTACAACGTTTACTTAAGGCTTGTATAAAAACGAATTTATTAAAAAAATTTAAGTAAAATTTTAAGTTTATAATGTTTTTATTTATAATTAGTTTTAATACAAAATACTGCTGCCATCAAAATAATACTTTCCCCTAAAGGCATTGGTTCATTAAAATTAAAAATGAAAAAAAAAAAATCAAAAAAAAGTTTTTCAAAAAAAAATATTTTCAAAAAATGTTTATTTTTTCGTAAAACGAAACATAAATTAAGAAAAAAAATGTTTTCGAATCTTTTTTTTATTTCCATTTTACCCCCTTACCCCCTTACCTCAATCCGATTTTTACCAAAAACAATCCCAGCCTAGAACTTTGGATAATCAATCTATGGTCTAAATTTGAATCGTGGTCACAAATTTCACGAAAACAGACAGAGAGACAGACCGACAGATTTTTTTTTGACGGAAATCAAGGCAAGACTTTCCTTGTGGAAAGTAAAACATATTTCTTAAATTATTTTTTGATGTTTATTGAAAAACTATAGAACTAAGAATTTAATATTCGAATAAAATTGTATTACTTTCCCCAAGGAAAGTCTTGCGTTAGGGAACGTTCAAGTATTACGTAACGCGAAAAGTCCAAACCAAAATTCATACACTTCAGACCCCGGTTCTCGCGTTATTATAGATTATAGAGATTTCATAATTTGGCTACCCCCACTAATAGAGGGTGTGTTAGGGGGGTAGTCAAAATATAAAATCTCTACAGCCTTGAATAACGCGAGAACCGAAGTATGAAGTGTATGAATTTTGGTATATTTGCGTTACGTAATACTTGAACGTTCCCTTAGTAAAAAAAATCGTAAAAAAATTATTGCTTTTTTTAAGTTTTCAAAAAATATGATTTCCGTAAAAAAAAATCTGATTTTCGGTCTGTCGGTCTGTCTGTGTCCGGGAAATTTGTGACCACGATAACTCACGAACGCTTCGGGCTAAATACTTCAAATTTGGACCATAGCTTGATTATCCAAAGTTTTAAGCTGGGATTGTTTTTGGTAAAAATCGGATTGGGGTAAGGGGGTAAAATGGGGTAAGAACAATTTTTTTTCAAAAAAAAAATTTTTTCAGTTTATTTTTCTTTTTAGGGTCCTCCGGTTCATAATAGACTTCTCATAATTTTATCCCCAATAAATGATATTTACCCTGCACGATTTTGTTAAAGTTAAAAAAAAACTGAATAAGTTAAAAAAATTATTCCTTTTGCTGGCTCCTTAACTCAAATTATTAAAAAAGAGCGTGGCAAATGTTTTTCTATTCAAAACATATATTTTTAATTGGATAAATATAAAATTATTTTGCATACTAATTTTTCATTTAAATTTAAAAAATAAATAATTATAACAAAAATGCTTTAAATTTTATTTAAATTAATGGTGTCAAATTTGGACCCCGCAAAAGATTAATAATAATAATAAAAATATTTATGGATTTACCAAAGGACTAATGACCGAGGTCTTTCTGTTCAGAATTTAAAATACATTGAAATTTACCTTATTTTTAGTAATAAATTAATACGATAAATTTTATAAAAAAAAAATATTAAAAATTATAATGAATAATGTAAAAATATTCATTGAACTAAGGACTATTAGAGTGCACACCTTTACTAAATTAAATTTAGATTAAAAAGTTTGTCAAAGAAATTGATGGTTGATCTTGTAAGTTGAAGCTGGGCGCTTTACATAAATGTAATCAGTAAAATCCTAGCTGCTCCGGTTATTTGGTAAAAGTTCTTCATGAGAGTCATCCTTCATTATAAATAATATGTAGTGTGTTAAATGAGACATTTCTTGTAGTACTTTTTGCGTAGATTCCAAATCTGTTATAAAAATATTATACTTTAGCTTTAAGCTTCTTCAGATGGTTTTACGCCTAAAAATACCATCTACAATTATTTAAATTTAACCTAAAAAATAGAGTTTTTAATGGTTTTTTCGAAAAGTAAAGGAAAGTATGATATTTTCCTAATAGATTTGTTATTTATGCAAAAAGTACTACAAGAAATATCTTATTTGACTCAAAAAATATTATTTATAATGACACATACTTCCCTGAAGAAAGTCCAGTCGCTAATTCCGATAAACGGTTTCAAGTGGACCCCCTTTACTCTCAAAGCCGACCGAGATCCGTCCCGACTCCTGTGAGCCTATAGAAGTCTCATAAGACGAACTTACCTGTACATAATATTATTTTAGTGTTATAATTATTATTAGTGTTAAATAAAACGTTTATTTCTTTAAATCTATTTGAACAATTCTGTCTCGTAATCGAAGAGTAAACTTCTCAAATCTGGCGCCTGAGTAAATCCGCATTCCGTATTTCTAGTGCCAAAGTGGTTCTAAACGCCCTTAAGTGGTTTAGACCCCTTACAACCTCATTTTGCCTCCTGGAGGGACAAAAACCGCCCCTGTGACTTGCCCCTCGGCTGAAGATAATGAAGCCAATATCCTTTAAAAACTGAATTCTACGATTTTGCTGAAAGCGGAAAATTAAAATACAGTTCCTCAGCTACCAATATCAACTTAAGGTTTACTTTGAGGATCTCAGGTATCCTATGCAAGATCAATGATCAATTAAGCATTTTTTTTTACTTTTTAGCTTGGTTCAGATACCGCATTTGTCAGACCAATTAGAGAAACTGTACGATTACAGTCAAAGTTTGCTTCAACATATTTCTACAGATTTAATTATGTAGGAAGAATAGCAGTTCTTTATGATTACTTTTTAACTGATAGAACCCAAAAAGGTACCATAACTAAAAAAAAAAAATAAAATAATAGAATACCTACATAAAAACAAGATTCGCATTCTATAGTATACTACAACTACAGGGTGGACCATAAGTAGCTTTACCATTTAAAAATTGACTAACTTTTTTGTTTGTCTTTTTTTTACAATATAGAGTACAGGAAATAGATTTTTTTTAACTATGTATAAAATATCATGCCTTTTATATTACGTCCTTTTTCCGCTTTGCAAGCACGGGCTCTTTTCACGACATTTTGAATGTCTGCTCTTAACATGTATGGCTCCAGCTAGGGTCGTGCATCAACGTGATTTGCACCCCCTCAAGGTTACGGTTTATTGCCGTGTAACATTCCAAATTGTAATCGGGCCTTACTTCTGCGAGGAAAATGACAATACAGTTACAGTGAACGGCGACCGATATCGCGCAATGCTGAAAAAATTTGTTCGCCCTGCAGTGGAGAACATGCCAAAGGCAAGGGGATAGCGATATGAGGCAACATCCCATACGGTCAAAGCCAGAGACTTTAAGGCATATTTTGGAAGAGCGAACTTCGCGATTATTCGGATTTTCATTGTCCTTCACGATCGCCCGATTCGACAGCACCGGACTTTTTTCTTTGGGGCTACCTGAAGGATCGGGTGTATGTCAACTAGCCGAGGACTATCCAACAGCTTAAGCCAGACATTTTAAGAGCCGTCATGGAAAATGTCGTGTACTCTATATTGTAAAAAAAATAAATAAAAAAAGACAAACAAAAAAGTTATTTAATTTTGAAATGGTAAATGTATAATCTTAGAAGTTGCAAGTAGCTTTTTTCCGGTAAAGTTTTAAGTTAATGGATTGTGACAATCCTCTCGAATGAGGCCTAATATAAAAATACAAAAAAAACGGTCAATTTAATCTATCACTAGCTAAGGCAACCTAAATCTGCATAATTTGATGTCATAAATTTTACCCCCCATAACATCCACTACCCCAACACGAAAATCTTGAATACAAACTCCCTCATTTTATTTTCTTAAATTAAAGGGAAATTAAGGCATACCTGCAGTCCTTCTCTATGATTGATCTAGCAAGTGGGGGCATCGTTACTCTGTGGAAGTATTATAATACTAAAGAGTTGGATAACTATAGTTTCACGCATATATCATGGTTTTTCTGAACATCGTTGCCCCCTCTAGAATTTTGCTTCCCAAAAAGGTATTTTTTAGGGAAAATTGACCATAGCGCCCCCTATGCGTTAAAATCAAAACATTTTTCTTCGTAAAATGAGGGTCAAATGTTGTTCAAATTTTAAATATATATATTTTATAATAACAAGGTTATACAAGAATTAAGAAAATAGGGCTTTTCCTGCAAGGTATGATGCTTTAGTATCTGGGGGCCGAGTTTGGGGCCCTATCAAGAAAAAAATTTAGCAATTTGGTTAACTTGCATGTAGGAACGTACAAAAAAAATTCAGGTGATTTAAAAATCTGTTGAAAAAAAAAAACGGGTGAAAGAACCGCGAAATTACAGTTAAAGAATAACCCTGTATAAAGTTAACAATTATAATATAGCCAAGTAATGACTTGGCTTAAATGATATTCATTTGAATTAAGATTTTTTAACCGACTTTCAAAAAAGGAGGAGGTTATCAATTCGACGTGTGACTTTGTTTTTTTTTATGTTTGTTCCCGCATAACTTTGGAACGGATGAACGGAATTTGATGAAACTTTTTGCAACTTAAAGAGGACATTCATGAGGTGGTCCCGTTTTAATTTGACGCTCGAATAATTCCGGGCAAGCCGGATAATTAAGATAAATCTAATCGTTTTAACGCAATTTCACTTAAAACCGGCCTAATTTGCTTCTAATACCAACCAATTTTTTAGAAAATGATCGGATAACACCGATAACCCGGATAACTTGATTAAGGGGTCATTCAAATATTACGGCATCTTTTAAATGCAGCTAAACTTGATTCTGTGGACCTGTATATACCAAGTATATACGAAGAGAAAATTATAAAATTTGTGTTTATACCATTAGGCGTTATTTGATTATTACTTAAAGCTTAAAGTTTATTATCTGTGTATTTATAAATATTCATTTAATACGCAAATTATAAAACTGTTTTTTTTTCAATGTCCAATTTAATTGTGTTTTTAAAACAAAAAATTAACTTTTTCAGGTGTTGGTCATACTGAAGATTTAGCATATTTGTTTAAACCGGTGTTGAATTTCCCATCAGAAAAAGATACCTTGACAAGAAAAAGAATGGTTAAACTTTGGACCAACTTTGTAAAATATGGGTAATGTTCAGAACGTTTTTTTATTTCATATGAATGTCGATAATAAATGTCGAATAAAAATTCGCAGATGTATAAAAACAATGTATATTAAATATATTTTTAAACTATTCACATAGTAGTTATATATTATTTTTAGTTATAATTATATATATATTATGTTTGAATATTAGGATATTTAAATAAAAAAACTGATGCCACTGAAATCCTACCCCGATGAAAAAAATTTTACTTTCACAACAAGGCGTCGTTTTTACAAAAATTAACTTGTTTAGGCAACACTGTAACTATAGCAAAGTTTTGGTTTACAAGTTTTAGTTGCAATTTGCGTAAGAGTTTTAGAATCCCGTATTTTGGAGTCATTTTTATTATTACCTAATTACTCCAGATTAAGCAATTCTACAACTTTTAGTGATGAACTACGTGATTTGAAACAAGTTATGGTTTTGCGTAAAAAAGTGAGTTTTCATAAAAACTAGTGGACGAAAAAACTTCTATGCCGAAGAACAATGCTTCGTTTTTACTCACTTTTCTATGCAAAACTATAATACCGTAGTTTGGCATTGAAAGTTCTAGTTGTAGTTTTGCGTTAAAAGTTGTAGATAGCGTAATTTGTAGTAGTTTTTATTACCTAATTACCAAACAGTTCGTGATTCTACAACTTTTAACGTTAAACTACGAGGTTTGCTGCGTAAAAAAGTAAGTTTTTGTAAAAACTAGTAAATGGAAAAATATCTACGCCCAACAACAAGGCGTCGGTTTTACAAAAATTAACTTCTTTAGGCAACACTGTAACTATAGCAAAGTTTTGCTTTACAAGTTTTAGTTGCATTTTTGCGTAAAAGTTTTAGAATCCCGTATTATTACCTTATTACTCCAAATTAAGCGATTCTACAACTTTTAGTGATGAACTACGTTATTTGAAACAAGTTATGGTTTTGCGTAAAAAAGTGAGTTTTCATTCAAAACTAGTAGACGAAAAAACTTATACGCCGAACAACAAGGCGTAGTTTTTACTCACTTTTCTATGCAAAACTATAATACCGTAGTTTGGCATTGAAAGTTCTAGTTGTAGTTTTGCGTTAAAAGTTGTAGATAGCGTGATTTGTAGTAGTTTTTATTACCTAATTACCAAACAGTTCGTGATTCTACAACTTTTAACGTTAAACTACGAGGTTTGCTGCGTAAAAAGTAAGTTTTTGTAAAAACTAGTAAATGGAAAAATATCTACGCCGAACAACAAGGCTTCGTTTTTTACGAAAACATTAGTGTATAACTATAGTAGTAGTTTTAAGTTAAAAGTTCTAGTAATTTTGGGTCAAAATATGTAGAATCGCGTAATTTGTACTAAGAGCTCTTTACCGTAGTAAATATTAAACGTTTTTGCTTATATGGAACCTCACGGAAGTTTAGTAACTATTACTTAATAGTTACTTAACGTTTTTGTAGTTCTGGTAATTGTAACAACCAGTGAATGTTCCATATGAGCAAAAACGTTCAGTATATACTAGGGAAACGATCTCTCAGCGTAGAGTAATTTTTATTAATACCTATTTACCCCAAAGTACGTGATTTTATAACTTTTAAAGCTAAACTACGAGGTTTGGAACAAGTTTTAATTTTGCGTAAAAAAGTAAGTTTTCGTAAAAAACTTGATGTAGTTTCGCGTAGACATTTTTCCGCCAGATAAACATTGGGGTTTTTATAGTAAATATAATAAATAATAAATTCTCATAAAATATTATTTTCATATGAATATTTTATTTCCAAAATAATTCAGAAAAATTGATTTCTAAATTAAATTTTTTATTTTAGAAACCCCACACCAGAAAAGGACCAACTAACACAAAACATAATTTGGCCAACAGTTAATTCGACAGACAATAATTTGGAATATTTGGATTTCGGTGATAATTTGGACATAAAAGTTAATCCTGATCCAGAGGCTATAGAATTCTGGAATTATATATTCGAAAACTATGGAAATCCACCATATGATACCTACTAAATTGTTAAGTTTATCTAGGCTTAGTTTTAAATTAGTGTTTAATATACAATTTGAAACAAATATTTAGTCCGTGTGTCATTGACATAAAGCATTACTACTTATACATAGCGTGTCAAAAGTCCCCCCCTCCCCATTTAACTTTTGAGCTGCTTAAGTTACATATCAACATGAAATTTGTAACTAGGAGGGACATTTTCTTAATTAGAATGAGGGATCGTGTGATACATCATTTTAAATCTTATAAAATTCTCTATTTGACCATATATATTTTTAATTTTTTTTTCGGACCAATTTTTGGGGGATTTTAATAAAAAATACTGCGACAAGCCATTGCCGCGCTTAACCTTTTACCGCGAATACCATTTCATCGTAGTCCATTACCGCGAACTGTCTTTACCGCTAATGACTTTTACGAAAAAAGTTTCCGCGCCACTTTTTTTTGATGGCAGTTTGGTCTAGGTTTCCAAAAAAAAACCGAGGGCGAATATGTAGTTTGTGTTTTTATTAATAAAGTAGAACGCTTACTAAATGTACCCACATTTCTGTGTTTGGTTTTTTATGTGGGTTTTTTTTTATTAATTTATATCGATTAATTTTTATTAATCAGTTTAGCACTAATCGTCATGTTCATGAAAACTGTGAAAAGTACTAGAGGCAAAGACCTCGCTTTATAAAAAAAAATTATATACATAAAAGAAGACTGTTCAAAATGTATTTTTTTTGGAAGTGCGTAAGTAACGACGTTTTTTGCTGCAGTTTTTTTTTCTGCACAAAAATAAAATAGTTATGCGCGGTAATGGTTTTTGCGGTAATGTCTATGTGTGGTAAATTCTATGCGCGGGTATTTCTTGCGCGTTAACGGTAACGCGGTGACGGTGTCGCGGTAATGGACTGCGCTATAAAGGCCCTTATAAATAAAGATTTATTCAAAAAACACTTAAAAAAAAAAAAATTAAGGAAGTTATTTTTTTATTTTTGTATTTTTATGACTAAAAAAATAGTTGATGATATCCCCGCCGATTCAAACAGGGCTGAGGGCTTGGGTCATGGATTTGGCTTATTATTTTTTTATGTGTAGCCCGTCGATGCTAAAGAAAAACCTCCACGGGATATTTTTTACAAAGGCCCCGGTTCGAAAATATGATTTTTTTAATTCCTCGAAAATGTGAAATTGATGTGCAATAGCTCAAAAACTATTTAATCTAGAGAACTGCGGTTTTCGCCATTAAAAAAATAATATTTTTTTTATCAACTGTTATCAAATTTTGACAGTTTTTTTGTTTTAATAAACAAACAAGTTTGAAGTATGGCTGTCATCAAAGTCAAAGAATGCTGCCGCCAGTGGTGGTTTTGCTAACTAACTTTTTTTTACGGCGTACAACAATGAACTCATTTTATTGCTGTAAAAAATAGATCACTTCTAACTAGTGTGTTCAGTTATAAAATATGAACATTTTAGTACGCTTGAAGAAAAATTATATTATAGAATTAAGATATGATTTTTAAAAACTTTTTAGTATAAATGTTACTATTATAGTTACTCTTATACTAAAATTCTACCAACATTATACTATTTTATAAAATTAATAGCATATTATGTAAAAACAAAAATTAAATTACCAAAATTTCGGTCCAACTTGTAGAATCTCACTGGTAAATTATTATTTCATCTAGATTTAAATTTTTATTTTTTGAATTTAAAATTTATTTTTTAGAAAATTTTATCAATTTCACCCTGAGGAAAGACAGAGGAGTCTTCTTGAGGAACATGTTATCATTTTGGAACAATGTGGAAAGGAGGTTTGAGGAGGATTTTTTTCCTGGTCGTTTCCCGAGAACTTTTTTTGTTAAGAAGTCCTTTCCTTCAAGTGTGTCGCCGTCCTAAGACCTTTATTTTACCTTTTACTCTGGAGGTATACCTGACCTCTGGACAGAGGTCAGGTATACCTATAGGTTTATCTGGAAATAATTCAGGGAGTTGTAATTTTTGCTTTATTTTCCAATTACTATAAAAGCCATGAGAAGAACAATAATAAAAACGGATTTAAAAAAATTAAATTACATTTAAAACGAGAGCAAGATCTTGCTCTTAAGAGCTCTAAAAGTCAACCAATTCAAACACTTTTTTTTCGCTATTCCCCGTTAGTACCTACATAGGTATTACTATTTCGTCGAAGTACCGCTAACCACAAAGTCAAGGCATTGAGTTGACCAGATTTTGGCACAGCTCGTTGGGGAACGTTCAAGTATTACGTAACGCAAAATGTACCAAAATTCATACACTTCATACCTCGGTTCTCGCGCTATTCAAGGCTGTAGGCATTCCATATTTTGGCTACCCCCCTAACACACCCCCTATTAGAGGGGGTAGCTAAAATATGAAATCTCTATAATCTATAATAACGCGAGAACCGGGGTATGAAGTGTATGAATATTGGTACAATTTGCGTTACGTAATACTTAAACGTTCCCTTGGACACAATATTATGTCACGCATTCACTATACCATTTAAATTCGTCCTGGTTTTTGGATCCAAAAAACTAAATCTAACCAAACTTTATAAACCATATTAAATTAGCATAATTTTTTCAAATGATAGTGAATTTAATTTTGAGTTTGGGCTCTTTTTGTTCCAATAATTGTACGTTATGCATAGGCCGTGTCACTCCTTGGTGTGAATGTGCTTGAATAAGAACTAATTTTTCAGGACCTTTGAGGTCTGTGCATGAACTTAGAGAATAAGGACTGGTAACTTGTAGTTCGATTTGGTTACATATTGACTAAAAAGCGCTGGTATCTACGAGCGAGATCGGAAGCCTTCTAGATCGTAATTTTAGTTTTTAAATGGTAGTTAGTCGGTGGCTGCTAGATGGCGCCATGAGTAAATAGTGACATTATAAACATATGTTCACAGTGACGTTAATTTTTAGTGTGTGTTTTTATGAGAACATCTTCTTTGGTTATTCTAAGGTAAGCTATAGATACCTGGTATATGATTTTAGAAATAACAAATAGGCTAGCCCACAAAATCTCTAAATCTTTATATGTGGCACATCAAAAACTGTAAGCCGTGATTCTGGTGATTTAATTTTGAATTCTTAAGTACTATATTTTCATGTGTCAACTATAAATAATTTTAGTAGCACCATTGTAATCACAAAATACTAAAAGTAATCACATAATACCGATGATAGTTTAGTAGCAACTTATAAAATATTTTGACGCTTATTTCTAACATAAACAAAATTTGAGGTTATGTGTAATAGAATTTTATAAAATCATAAATCTAGAGCGCTCCATATCTCGCTCGTAGACTATTTCGCCATCTGGTCCACCAGTCATTATGTAACACAAAAAAGCTAGTTAAACTGCTGAGTGTCACAGGGTTAGGTCTGTGTAATTTATTTGTAAATATTTAAATTAAACAGTTCCCGCAAATAAAATATTCTTAATATTTTTTTTTTGCTACAAGAAATTTTACCGATACTTAAAACTTACTTAAAATATATCCCAGCATCATGCATATTGGTTTATCTATTGATATAAGTATTATTATCCTTAAAGAAGGACAAACAGACAGTCATAAAACAACATTTACAATTAGAAAATTTTATTTTTACGTATAAAATTAAGTACATTGGCAATTTTTAACTAATCCTAAGTTTACCTAAATAATTAATTAAAAATAAATTACAGTATCATTGTGAGAAAAATAAATTAATTTAGTTTTTTTTTTAATTTAAATAAATAATTTTAAAAATAAATATACCATAACCATTTCCCAAGAAACTCAACATAATCAAATTTAACCAAAATAAATTTGAAGATGTTAATTTCTTTTTCATTAATTTTTCATAAAACTTTTTAAGTTCAAGGAAAAATTTTTAAAATTATAATTATCAGTCGATACGATTTAAATTAATTCAATTAAATAATTTCAAATTCAAAACTCATATCACATATGTTTTTTTTATCTAGCTATTTTCTTGAGGTATAAGAAGATAAGTAGCTTATTTACTGTTTTAAACTTGAAAGAATTTAATTCCATAGGCACAATTGGAGAGTAGAGTGCTTAGGTCCCTCAAAAAATATTTAAAAAAATGTATGTAGGGGACGTAAGCCTTCCATGAACATGCTTCTATCTACGCCTATGTTTAATTCCTAGATTCTAATGTAAAGTTAATGCATCCATTCGTCTTCTCCTATAACTAATATCAACATTTTCTACTGGTATTTCCCATCTGCTGTGCAAAACGTCATATCCTTTACATTGCAGCAATTTAGCAGTTCGTTCACAACGTCTGCTGATGTTCCAATAAGCAAACCCTTCAGGGCACTGGTACATATACCCTACCATCCTATCTTTGCGTTCCCTTCTACATTTGATGAAAGTTGTGGCACAAGCTGATGGTTCTAATTCGTGGGTTCCTACTCTGGGACATAATGGATCCTGGTTTGTCACTTGCACCTATTTGCAAAAAAAAACAATGTATTGTAAATAAAAAATAACTAGTTAGTATGAGCTTTCATGTCTTTGATTTTTATTTTAGTTGGGGGATCATGGCTTGACTATGGCTACAAGGGACTGTTTTATGAATATTAATTTATATAAATAACCCCTGTCCTTTTATCTCTATTGTAACATTTTTTTGCATGCGATAGTTCAAGAACGAAAAATAAACCTTATTGTTTTAGAATACAAAATTATATTAAATCTAAATAAATGCGGTACAGAACAATGTCATAACACAAAATTTTGAAATAAACTTAATAAATTTCAATTTTTACAAAATGTTTTAATTATTGGAATAATTCTCTCCAAACCATTATTGTACCTATTCAATTTCACAGCATCCTGTGCAATACGGAGAAAGCGCTCCGCTCCAAAAGAGCGCTGGATAAAACAGCGCGACCCAAAAGAGCGCTTGGACAAAATAGCGGGTCTCAAAAGAGCGCTTTATAAATGAATTTAGGGTTATGGTGCGCATCAGGTCCACAAAATTAGTGGGGGGCGTTGGTTTACGTTCACGTTGGTTGGTTTAGTTTTTTGGTGTTTTTTTTTATGGTAAACTTTGTTACGCTAAAGTTGGATGGTTTGTTTTTTGTTGGTTTGGTGTTTTTTTTTAATAGGAAAAGTTGGTTTACCTTAACGTTGCAACATTAACGTAAACCAACTTTGCAAAGCAACGCGTTGGTTTTGAGTCTGCTGGGTGTTTATTTTTTAGTACGGGGCGTTGGTTTACATTTACGTTGGTTGCTTTGGTTTTTTGCTGGTTTGGTGTTTTTTTTTTAATGGGAAACTTTGGTTTGCGTTAACGTATTTTGTGTTTTTTTAATTTTTATTGTTTTGTTGTCCAAGCTTTATTTTTATGATGCGCTATTTTGTCCTAGCACTCATTTGACCAGCGCTATTTTGGGACACGCTATTTTATCCGCTCATTTAACCAGGGCTGTTTTGTCTTGGCGCTCTTTTGTACGCGCTATTTTGAGACAAGCTATTTTGAACAGCGCTATTTTTTCCCAGAGCCCGGAGATAGACCATACATGTGATATATAATAACATACATTTAGTATAATTTATACCGCAATAGTAAATAATGCTGCAACGTTAGTAAATACCGCAATTTTACACAACAACAGCCCAGAACCACACAATTATAGTCCAGCCACACACCTATAGTCTGGAGCAGCGTATTTAAAAAAAATATATAAAACGAGTTGCTGTATAGTATACATCAACTTTCATCCACCCCCTGGGGGTGGAGTTAAAACATGGACTATAGTTGTGTGGCTGAAATATAGTGTGAAATTCCGGCAATATTGCAACTTTAGTAAATAATTGTATGATATTAGATATCACATGTTATATTATATAAAAAAGTTCGCTCGTCTTATTTTCATTCAGACTAAAATAATATCCGCTATGAAATGGTTATTTACAATTTTGGTGAAGGCGCACCTGAACGAAGGTAATAATTCATTATCTAATGAGCAGAACCATATCTAATAAATTAAGATTTGTTTAGATTCATGAAGAGAACAGACCAGAAAATTTTCCTAATTATCCTCAGAACGTTCTTAAATTACACTGGTTGACAAATCTGAAGATTTCTCTAACTGAGATTCCAGACATAGGTTTATACTAATTTTGGGTCGCTGAATCCAAATCCGAAGGCCGTTTGTTTCCATCACCCTCAGATTTTTTTCTATCATAAAAAAAGTTTAAATTAGGAAAATAGATTTTGTATAATTACAAGAAAATGCTTTGACTTATCACATTAAAATTAAGTACGGTTAATAGTGGTAGTGTATGTCAGAGGCGTGCGTTCTAAAGTGTTTCTGTAATATATTTCTCCAACAAAATTTATGTTAAAGAATTTTACAATTTCGATAAAAAATTATTATTTATAGATTAATTTTACGTAAAAAACATATTGGACCTTTTCATCAAAGGTCAATAGTTTTCGAGAAAAATAGGTTTAAACATATCTCTGCAAGTTCCACTAAGAAAAAAACTGCTGCCAACAAGATAAAACTTTCTCCTATAGGTCTAGGTTTATTAAAATAAAAATAAAAATAAATAAATAAATTAAAAAAAAAAATTCCGAAAAAAGTGTCTTTTTTCGTTTTAAAGAAAAATAAATTGAAAAAAAAATAAAAAAAAGTTTTAACCCCGTTTTACCCCCTTACCCCACCCCGATTTTTAAGAAAAAAAAATATCCTAGCCACACAAAAAAAGGTTAATAGTTTTTTTTCCTATGTATTGTGAGGCGCTGAATCCGAATTTGAGGTCAAAATAGTACATCACCTGGAAAACTAATTGGATAAGGTGCTATTTTGACTTCAAATTCGGATTCAGCGCTTTAAAATACATAGGAAAAGGAAAACTATTGACCTTTTTTTTGTGTGGCTAGGATATTTTTTTTTTCTTAAAAATTGGGGTGGGGTAAGGGGTTAAAATGGGGTTAAAACTTTTTTTTATTTTTTTTTCAATTTATTTTTCGTTAAAACGAAAAAAGACACTTTTTTCGGAATTTTTTATTTTTTTAATTTATTTATTGATTTTTATTTTTATTTTAATAAACCTAGACCTATAGGAGAACCAATTATCTTGTTGGCAGCAGTTTTTTCTTAGTGGAACTTGCAGAGATATGTTTAAACATATTTTTCTGGAAAACTATTGACCTTTGATCAAAAGGTCCAATATGTTTTTTACGTAAAATTAATCAATAAATAATAATTTTTTATCGAAATTGTAAAATTCTTTAACATAAATTTTGTTGGAGAAATATATTACAGAAACACTTTAGAACGCACGCGTCTGACATACACACAATTGTATTTTTGGCTAAGTAGGGGAATAAATAACTTATATTACAACTATTAACCGTACTTAATTTTAATGTGATAAGTCAAAGGTTTAAACATATCTCTGCAAGTTCCACTAAGAAAAAAACTGCTGCCAACAAGATAATACTTTCTTCTATAGGTCTAGGTTTATTAAAATAAAAATAAAAATAAATAAATAAATAAAAAAAAAAAAGTTCCGAAAAAAGTGTCTTTTTTCGTTTTAAATAAAAATAAATTGAAAAAAAAATAAAAAAAAGTTTTAACCCCGTTTTACCCCCTTACCCCACCCCGATTTTTAAGAAAAAAAAATATCCTAGCCACACAAAAAAAGGTTAATAGTTTTTTTTCCTATGTATTGTGAGGCGCTGAATCCGAATTTGAGGTCAAAATAGTACATCACCTGGAAAACTAATTGGATAAGGTGCTATTTTGACTTCAAATTCGGATTCAGCGCTTTAAAATACATAGGAAAAGGAAAACTATTGACCTTTTTTTTTGTGTGGCTAGGATATTTTTTTTTTCTTAAAAATTGGGGTGGGGTAAGGGGTTAAAATGGGGTTAAAACTTTTTTTTATTTTTTTTTCAATTTATTTTTCGTTAAAACGAAAAAAGACACTTTTTTCGGAATTTTTTATTTTTTTAATTTATTTATTGATTTTTATTTTTATTTTTATTTTAATAAACCTAGACCTATAGGAGAACCAATTATCTTGTTGGCAGCAGTTTTTTTCTTAGTGGAACTTGCAGAGATATGTTTAAACCTATTTTTCTCGAAAACTATTGACCTTTGATGAAAAGGTCCAATATGTTTTTTACGTAAAATTAATCTATAAATAATAATTTTTTATCGAAATTGTAAAATTCTTTAACATAAATTTTGTTGGAGAAATATATTACAGAAACACTTTAGAACGCACGCGTCTGACAAACACACAATTGTATTTTTGGCTAAGTAGGGGAATAAATAACTTATATTACCACTATTAACCGTACTTAATTTTAATGTCATAAGTCAAAGCATTTTCTTGTGATTACACAAAATCGATTTTCCTAATTTTAACTTTTTTAATGATATAAAAAAATCTGAGGGTGATGGAGACAAACGGCCTTCGGATTTGGGTTCAGCGAACCAAAATTAGTATAAACCTATGTCTGGAATCTCAGTTAGAGAAATCTTCAGATTTGTCGACCAGTGTTATCGTTTTCGATCAGACAGACTAACAGGCTTATAAACAGTTATACAATGTAAAAAATATACAGGGTTATTCACGGAAGTGGCTTATTAAAAGTTTAAATGTTTTTAAAAAGCTCGATGTGCAGTAAAAAAATAATTAAAAAATGACAAAGTTTAGAAGAATTAATAAGTCAATTTTACCGTCAAAAGCATTTTTTTTAATAATTTTGAAACATATTTTACTGACGAAAGGCAAAAGGAAACTGTTTGAATTTGGTATAGTAATAGTCTAGAACAACACGAAAGATATACCAAATAATCGAATATTATAAATAAAGGTAAATATTTTTAGCCTATTTTTTTTGATAATATTGTTAGTATTTCATTTCCTTGGATGAGGAAAGTCCAAACTATTTTATTGCATATTTCATTCCTATCCATCTCTTTGAAGTAAGAAATAAAAGGACAGAAAGTGTCTTCCCCTACAACAATTTGAAACAGTTAGAACTCAAAACAAACTAATATTTGATATTAATTTGAAAAACATAAATGAAGGTAAAATTATTTAAAGTAAATTCTATGCACAAAAAAGAATTTAACACTTTAACTGCTATTTTTTTGTTATGAAATGACATTATAGGTTTCTTGTTATAAGTTATAATGATAATAATAGTTTTTTTCATAATTTGTTATCTTTAATAGCAATTTTGTATTTTTGTCCCATTTAATCAAACCGTGTTCTTGAATGGGACAAGTTACATTTTTTTAATGCTTGTAGCTTTGGAAAAAATAAATATTATTCAGGATTAACACTTGGACTGTGTTATTTTATTTCCGAAAAAAAAATAAGTACTTATAAAAGATTAGAAATAAAATTTTGGCTGCCGTTTAAAAAAAAAGTATCCCATTCATGGTGATCTCTCTCTACTAAGTACTAAACTTACCGGTGGTAAATTGTTGTCATCCAATCTTCTGTACAAAGTCTGGTCGGCAAGTTGGCCATCGCATTGTTGCGAAGTTTCGTTTAGGGGCAGACACTGTATCTTTTTATCATCATAAACAGTACCACTGGGGCAACTGAGTACTAATATCTTATAATCGTGCCCACTAGATTTTGTACATTGGTAGAACAAGTTACAATACTTTGGATGCCTTCTGAATCCAGTCGGACAAACTAAAGCAATTTGATCACCTTCTAATTCACCAATGGGACATGGCTGCATAGTACTATTACCACTGGTGGGTTTTGCTGTTGTTGTTATGACCGTAGTAGTACCTGCTACAGTAGTACTTTCGGTTGTTGAAGTATATGTGTTTCCATCTGTAGTACTTTGTAAGCTTGAAGACTCAGTACTGCTTGATGAGTCAGTACTTCTATCTGTCGTAGTAGTACCTTGTGTTGTACTTTCCTCTGTCATAGTGCTACTTTGTGTAGTATAAGAAGTACTACTGTCAGTTGAATAGTTTGGAGCTTGTGTAGTTGTACCCTCAGTATTATAAGAAGTACTACTTTCAGTGGTATAATTTGATAATGGTGTAGTACCTTCGGTAGTATCGGAAGTACTACTTACAGTGGTATTATTTAAATCGGATGTAATACCTTCAGTCGTATAATTTGATATTGGTGTAGTGCTCTCAGTCGTACCTTCAGTTGTATAAGAAGTACTACTTTCAGTGGTATAATTTGGTATTGGTGTAGTACCTTCAGTAGTATAGGTAGTACTACTTTCAGTTGTATAGTTTGGTACTGATGTAGTGGTAGTGTCAGTCATTGTTGAACCATACTGACTTGTAGTACTTAAATCAGTAGTACTACTTTCTGTGGTACTACTACTTTCATCAGTAGTTGTAGATGAAATAGTGCTTGATTCAGTAGTACCACTGGAATCAGTGGTAGTACTATCCATTGTTGAAGTCGAAGTTACATCAGTACTTTCAATACTTTCTGGGGCTGTCTAAAGGCAAAATTTAGAAAAAAAAAACAAATAACAAATAATTTTGAAAAAAATTGACATGCTTACTTTTTGTTGATTCGTGCAAACGTGAAACCCAGTACCATGTGACATAAACGTGCATAGAAAAAAGTGCATTTTTGTATGACTAAAATGCATTTAAAGACACATACTGTAAATTAGTTTTAATTAATATATACAGGGTGATTCTGATATAACCGCAAAAACATTAACATGTGATGTGACAAGATTTTCTTATTAAATTTTATATGTATAAATCTTATTTTAATGCAACTGTAAAAGTATTGTAACTATAATAGCATAATTATGCTAATAATAATAATAATAATAGCATAATGCTATTTTATTAGGAGATAATCTCTTTAAGTGTATTAAAATTACGCAGTTAATAATTTCTACAAAAGTACCAATATAATTTAGTTACTGCGCATGGCTAAGGACACTAGATCTGTAGACTTTGCCCCTTACGCATAGCTGCGTAGGAATAGCAACATATTATTGTCAGTTAATTGCTGTTAAAGTTACAAATAAGACAACGTTAAAACAAAAAATAAATTGTTTAGGTTTAAGTTAATGTCCGGCATTTTTTATTTTATCCATGGGTATCTTCGATCTAAAATGACACTTTTAAGGCCCTCTTGTAGAGAATATCAAGTGCTTTGAAAAATGTTATAGAAACTTGCCAATAATATGCATAATACTAAATAATGAATAAATATATATAATTAAATTTAATCACAAAACATTAATTAAATATTAAAAAAATATACATAAAAATATGAATAGAACGATAATGAAAAATTATTCTTATAATTATTAATTGATCGAAAATATATTTAAATACTGCTTAATTAACCTAATTATACATACAACAAATAAAATAAATACCTGGTGACTTTCAGTCCAATGACACCCCCTAAAATGAGATTGTTTTCAGTTCGATCAAAGCAATTTTTTTATAGCTTATATTTCTTAAGAAGAGCTACAAAATGGCATAAAAAATTATTTTACACTTCCGGTTTCGCCGGAAACTGAGTTAAATTTTTTTTTAACGACACCCCCTGTATATTTTTGCATTTTTGGACCCAGATAACAGAATAAAAAATCATTTTAGGCTTTTTATTTTTTTAGTGCGTTTTTTATTTTTGTTCTTAACATACAAGATTACTTTTTTTATAAATAAAATCTAATTTATTTACTAAATGTGGAAAAAATACAAATTTTATGTAAAAACCAAAATTTTGTTATTTTTTTTTACTTTAAATTTTTTAAACCGGTTTTTCCTTCATAACTTCATTTTTTCAAATGGAAATCTCCTTGGACACTCTTAACGTTTTGGTGCGCTATTGTAAGGGCTACAAAATGGCGTATTTTTTATTTCTTTGACTTCCACTTTTGCCGGATAAGGCTTTTTTTTAATAAATAAAAAATTAAATAAATAATTTTTTTTAGACGTAAAATTGTTTTCTGATCTCAAAAATGCAAAAATATACAGGTTGTTGTCATTTAAAAAACTAAAATTGACTTAGTTTCCAGCGAAACCGGAAGCACAAAAAATAATTTTGTACGCCATTTTGTAGCCCTTGTTAAGAAATATAACCTACAAAAATTTTGCTTTGATCGGGCTGAAAACAATTCTATTTTAGGGGTGTACATGGATTGAAACTCACCTGGTATATCTAGGAAAGTTATAAAATATGCAATACCTACTGTTTTTTAATAACTACATCATTTTTACCTAAATGTATAATATAAAGTATGTATTATCTTAGAATATATATTATAAATAAACATCAAAAGTTAAAATATTTGAAGCTATATCTGAATCACGCTGTATATGTATAATTATCAATATTTTTAGGTTCTTTTTGTTATATGACTTGTTTTTGACCTAAAAAGTGCGTTGGGTAAGTACGAAAGTAATGAGCATTTAATTTAGACACAAAACACAGTTATGAAATGAAAAAAATGGTTGCTTTTAAATTTTGATTATCATTTAGGACCTACCCCGCATTTTCCTTCAACAGCCGATGGATAGTTGCAAGTTAAAGCATTTTGGTCCCAGACAGTACCTTTACCACAATTGAATTCAAATTTGGAATACCCATTTTGGCCGTTATTTACACATCTGAAAAATTTGGAACAGTTTTGTTCGTCACCCATAAAACCCTCTTTGGTGCAGGGTGGTCCAGAGGGTTTTTGAGTTGGCGAAAGAGTTGGGCTTTCAGTATTTGGTTGTTCAGTAGTACCATTTGATGGAGCTACTGGTGGTGCAGGTTCCTTAAAACTTCTACATTGCTCCCTGTCGGCAGCATAAGCATGATTACAGGTTACTTCTTTAACATCCCAAACAGTTCCAGGGCCGCACGAGAATTCATATTTGGTAAATCCCTCTTTTCCATTGTTCACGCACCTATAAAACTTTTTGCAGTCCTTTGGATCTCCTAGGAAGCCTTCTTTGCTACACTGATCGCCAATTGTGCTAGATACTGAACTGGCATTCCATGAACCCTGTGTAAGAAATAACTGTAATAAGTCTAAACAAAGAAAAACTACCCCTGCCAACAAAAAAATACTTCATTTTACCCCAATTTTTACTAATTAAAATCCCAACCTAGAAACTTGAATAAGGAACCTATGGTCCAAATTTGAAGTCTTTAGCGGAAAGCGTTCTAGAGTTATTGTGGTTACAAATTTTCTCAAACAGTATAACAGACCCACAGATTTGACGAAAATAATCTTTATTGGAGAAACGTAAAAAAAAAACATCAAAATTTTTCAATTTTTTTTACTAACGCAAGAGAAAAACAAGGACAATATTAAATTATTCTATCAATCTATTTTCTAATCATCGTACAGAGTGATATTGGTAGACTGATAGTTTCAAGCTGCTGGCCCTCTTCAGTACCAAGTTATCTCTGTCATCTTGGTACTGAAAAGGGCCAGCAGCCCGAAACTGCCAGTCTACCAATATCACTCTGTACGATGATTAGAAAATATATTGATGGAATAATAAATTATGTATAGTGTGTGTAAAGCTGCGAAAAACCTTTACGATATTTTAAAAACGCTTTCACAAGAGACTTGCAATTAGATCAAAGATTTTGTAAGTGGAAACTACTTTGCCTATTTTTACATTTCCTACATGCCCTATACTTTTGGCACACGTATTCATTATAGTATAGTGTGTGCAAAGCTGCGAAAAAAAATACGATATTTTAAAAATGCTTTCACAAGAGACATGCAATTAGACCAAAGATTTTGTAAGTGGTAAAAAACTTTTAGTTTTAATTTTAAGTCCCTATATCAAAGCGTTCTTGAAATATCGTAGTTTTGAAAAGGACTAGAATCTTTAATCCGACCGTAGAAATAATTATTAAAATGCATTATACTGCTTTAAGGGCCACTTTTACCAACTCTTAAGCCGGTCCCACACCACTCGCCATTTATGAGGAATATTCGGTTAAGCCTCTGCTACAGATACCTTATTTATGGAACGTTACTACAGACATGACGTAAAAATTACGCTTCCCTTTAAACAATTTAAAAGTCGAAATAAATTTTAAATATTTTGACTTATTTTTCGTTAAACTTGCTGTTTATAGCTTTAATAATTTAATTATAAATGAAATAGAACATAATATTTAATTGAGTTATTTATATAATATAATGTGTATAATGTTATTTGTTGTTAATTTTGACTTAGTAGGGACATTTATTTAAATAACTTGGTAGAAGGAAGAAACAAAAAATATTTATAGGATAAAATTAAAAACAATCATAAATAAACAACATAAGCATAAAATTATAAAAATATATATATATATATATATATATATATATTGCAATGGATAAACCCTAAATAAACCCTATTGTTTTTATTATTACTTACAGACACGGCGTCACATTTTAAATGAACACGTGAATAATCACTGTGCAACATACCCACTTTTCAGCTAGGATTTAGGGCTTAAACTGAATGTCCGAAAGGTACTGAGACGCGGAAAGCCGTAGTTAGTCGGAGTTGGGAGAAATCACAAATTGCATATTATCCAGGCGTGACTATGGAAGAGGGTTAAGTGTAGTAAAGGAATACGCACATAATTAAGCGTCCATAAAGTATACACTTGCTTTGGCCGACTGTGATTTTTTTTCACTTGACCGCTACATTCGTGGCGAGTGGTGTGGCTCTAAACTGGGATGATTTCGACTAAACTGTGTTTAATTTAAAAATTCTGCTTGCTTGGTCCACTTTCAATTTAGTCCAAGTTTAAAGTTAAACCATCGTTTGTGCAAGTGGCCGTAAGTAGTAAACAACCCATGAAGAAAGTATGATATCTTAAAAACATGGCGTTTATTTCATTATTTTCTGAGTAAGTCCGAAGTGCTTTATGGAACAAGACAACAGAAAGGGAAAGAAAATGTGATTCTAGAAGAGATTTCTCTTTCAAAATGTTTTATTTAATAATGCTGCCCAGCTTATATTCATTACTTCTAATTCTATTAAGCTGAAAGGTAAGTATTATTGTTTTATAATTAAAACTTATGTTTTATCTTGGTAATGAGATTATTGCTATTTGAATTGACCCCATATGTATAATGTACATAAGCAATAAAATAATTTATTTAAAAATTATTAAAGTACTTCCTTGATAACGATGTAAAAATTATATGTATACTCAAAATTCAAATGTTGTTCATCCTTGTTTAATCAAAAACATAAAATTTAAACCTTTAAAGGACCTTAAACCAAGGTCAACATTTTTTTAATTGAACTTAAAATAATCTTATTACCACAAAAAAGAAACACAAGCTATTATTTTAATTTAGTTATATTACCTGTCCACCTTCACATTTTTTACATCCATTATTTCCAGACCCTTCTTGATTTCCAGAACCTTGCCCTTGATTTTGATTGCCCTGTTGATTTTGGTTTCCATTATTTCCCGGCTGATTTTGCTGATTCTGGTTTCCATTACTTCCTTGTTGGTTTTGTTGATTTTGGTTTCCGTTACTTCCCTGTTGATTTTGTTGATTTTGGTTTCCATTTACGTTATTTCCTTGCTGATTTTGCTGATTTTGATTTCCATTATTTCCTTGTTGATTTTGTTGATTTTGGTTTTCATTTCCATTATTTCCTTGTTGATTTCCATTTCCTGGTTGATTTTGATTTCCTGGTTGGGTAGTTTGTCCAGTACCACATTTTCCTGGGGTTGCAGATGGAAAGTTACAAGAAAGCGTACTTTGATCCCAAACGGTTCCAGGTCCACAAGTGAAAGTGTATTTTATCAATTTGTTTTCACTTGTGACACATCTGTGGAAAACACTACAGTCTTTATCATCAGGTACAAAACCTGGTTTGACACAGTTTCCATTAATTATTTCACCTGGTTCTCCTTTAGGTCCTGGTTGATTTGTACCTTGATTTTGATTACTTCCTTGTTGGTTTCCACCTTGTTGATTATTGTTTGATCCTTGCTGATTATTTCCTTGATTATTATTATTATTATTACCCTGATTTGTACCTTGTTGATTTTGATTAGATCCTTGTTGAGTATTTCCCTGATTATTATTGTTATTTCCCTGATTGGTTCCCTGTTGATTTTGATTGGAACCTTGTTGATTACCTCCTTGCTGGTTATTGTTAGATCCTTGGTTGGTACCTTGTTGATTCTGGTTAGATCCTTGTTGATTATTTCCTTGATTATTGTTATTATTTCCCTGATTAGATCCTTGTTGATTTTGATTAGAACCTTGTTGATTTCCTCCTTGCTGGTTATTATTGGAACCTTGATTTGCACCTTGTTGATTCTGATTGGATCCTTGTTCATTGTTTCCTTGGTTATTGTTATTTCCTTGATTTTGATTAGAACCTTGATTATTTCCATTAGTATTGGATCCTTGTTCAGTGCCTTGATTTGGTACCTCTGGTAGTGGTTTGTTACATTTACCGGTAACAGCCCATGCATGATTGCACGATAATATGCTTTGGTCCCAAACGGTGTTAGAGCTACAAGAATACTCATATTTTAAATACTGTCCTTGACCATTACTAACACATCTATAAAACTTGTTACAGTTATTATCATCTCCAATATATCCTTCTGATTTACAAATTCCTGAAGTATCTATAAGCCCTTGTTGATTATTTGAACCTTGTTGATTATTTCCTTGGTTATTATTGGAACCTTGATTATTGCCTTGCTGATTTTGGTTGGATCCTTGCTGGTTATTTCCTTGGTTATTATTGTTGGAACCTTGACTGGTGCCTTGCTGATTTTGGTTGGATCCTTGTTGGATATTTCCTTGGTTATTATTATTAGAACCTTGATTGGTACCTTGTTGATTTGTGTTTGAACCTTGTTGACCATTTCCTTGTTGATTATTGTTGTTTCCTTGATTCGTTCCTTGTTGATTTTGATTGGATCCTTGCTGATTATTTCCTTGATTGTTATTATTTGAACCCTGATTGGTACCTTGTTGATTTGAGTTTGAACCTTGTTGGCCATTTCCTTGTTGATTATTGTTGTTTCCTTGATTTGATCCTTGCTGATTATTTCCTTGATTGTTATTATTTGAACCCTGATTTGTACCTTGTTGATTAGAGTTTGAACCTTGTTGACCATTTCCTTGTTGATTATTATTGTTGCCTTGATTTGTTCCTTGTTGGTTTTGATTAGAACCCTGTTGGTTACCACCCTGTTGATTATTATTAGAACCTTGATTGGTTCCTTGTTGATTTTGGTTTGAACCTTCCTCATTATTTCCTTGGTTATTGTTATTGTTACCTTGTTGAGAATTATCTACTTCGTTTTGTCCATCAGTCTGTGCTGGTCTGTAACATTTACCACTGACCGCCCATGGATGGTTGCAAGATAATGTGCTTTGATCCCACACAGTATTAGAACCACAACTTAACTCATACTTTATGTATCCACCTTGTCCATTATTTATGCACCTGTAGAACTTTCTACAATCATTATTGTCACCAATAAATCCATCTGTTTTACATATACCGGTTGTATCAACCCCTCCTTGATTGTTAGATCCTTGTTGATTTTGGTTAGAACCTTGTTGATTATTTCCTTGATTATTATTGTTTGAACCTTGGTTGGCACCTTGTTGGTTTTGGTTTGATCCTTGTTGATTTCCACCTTGTTGATTGTTGTTAGAGCCTTGATTGGTTCCTTGTTGGTTTTCATTAGATCCTTGTTGATTATTTCCTTGGTTATTACTGTTTGAACCTTGATTGGCACCTTGCTGATTTTGGTTTGATCCTTGTTGGTTAGCACCCTGTTGATTACTGTTACTGCCATTATTGGTACCCTGTTGGTTTTGGTTAGAACCTTGCTGATTATTTCCTTGGTTATTATTGTTTGAACCCTGATTAGTACCTTGTTGATTTTGATTTGATCCTTGTTGGTTACCACCCTGTTGATTACTGTTATTTCCGTTATTGGTACCTTGTTGATTTTGGTTTGAACCTTGTTGATTATTTCCTTGATTATTATTATTGTTTCCCTGGTTCGTTCCTTGTTGATTTTGATTTGATCCTTGTTGATTGCCATTTTGTTGATTATTATTAGAACCTTGATTGGTACCTTGTTGGTTTTGGCTGGAGCCTTGATTTTGTTCTCCTGGTGTAGGTTCAGGCTCTGGTACTGGTGCTGGTTTATAACATTTACCAGTTACCGCCCATGCATGATTACATGACAATATGCTTTGGTCCCATACTGTATTTGAACTACAAGAATATTCGTATTTTAAATAACTTCCTTGGCCGTTACTCACGCACCTGTAGAATTTCTGGCAATCATTATTATCTCCTGTGAATCCTTCTGACTTACAAATACCAGTTTTATCTATTGATCCTTGATTGGAAACTTGTTGATTTTGATTTGATCCTTGCTGATTATTTCCTTCGTTATTATTGTTCGAACCCTGATTGGTACCTTGTTGGTTTTGGTTTGATCCTTGTTGATTTCCCCCTTGTTGATTGTTGTTAGAACCTTGGTTGTTTGCTTGTTGATCTTGGTTTGAACCTTGTTGATTATTTCCTTGATTATTGTTATTATTTTCCTGATTTGTTCCTTGTTGATTTTGATTGGAACCTTGTTGATTACTTCCTTGGCTATTATTATTTGAACCTTGATTGGTACCTTGTTGATTTTGGTTTGATCCTTGTTGTCCATTTCCTTGTTGATTATTGTTGTTACCCTGACTTGTTCCTTGTTGATTCTGATTTGAACCTTGTTGGTTACCACCTTGTTGGTTATTGTTATTGCCATTATTGGTACCTTGTTGGTTCTGATTGGATCCTTGTTGATTATTTCCTTGATTATTATTATTTGAACCTTGGCCAGTTGATTGCTGATATTGATTGTTTCCATCTTGTACATTTGTGTTAGATCCTCCGCTTTGTTGGTTTTGTTGATTATTATTATTATTATTAGCAGTAGTCACATCAGCTTTTGAACATTTACCTTCAACAGCAGATGGATAGTTACATGCAGATGTTTTTTCGTCCCAAACTGTTCCTTGTGCACATGAAAATTCATATTTAATCAAACCACCTTTTCCATCATTTACGCATCTATAGAATTTTTGGCAGTTTTGATCATCCTTAACGAACCCTTCTTTAGTGCATTTACCATTTTCCACCTGCCCTGGGATCTGATTTTGTTGATTATTTGAACCACCTAGTTGATTTTGATTATTGGAACTTCCTTGTTGATTTTGGTTGTTGCTAGAACCCTGTTGGTTAGACCCACCTTGTTGATTTTGTTGATTTTGATTGTTGGAACCACCTTGTTGGTTTTGTTGATTTTGGTTATTGGAACCCCCTTGTTGGTTTTGTTGATTTTGGTTGTTAGATCCACCTTGCTGATTTTGTTGGTTTTGATTTTGGTTATTGGAACCTTGTTGGTTTTGTTGGTTTTGATTGCCACTTTGGTTATTAGAACCTTGTTGATTTTGTTGATTTTGGTTATTGTTAGAACTTTGTTGGTTGGAACCACCTTGTTGATTCTGGTTAGAACCTTGTGGATTCGATGTATCTGGTTGGGCAGTACCACATTTACCTACCACAGCCGATGGATAATTACAAGCAGATGTTTTTTCATCCCAAACGGTTCCTTGTGCACATGAAAATTCGTATTTAATTAAACCACCTTTACCGTCATTTACACATCTATAGAACTTTTGACAGTTTTGGTCATCTTTAGCAAATCCTTCTTTAATACATTTACCATCTACTACTTGTCCTGGGTTCTCTTTATTATTGGAACCACCTTGTTGATTTTGATTCATGGATCCTCCCTGATTTTGATTACTAGAACCTTGTTGATTTTGTTGATTTTGTTGATTTTGGTTACCATTTTGGTTATTGGAGCCTTGTTGATTTTGTTGGTTTTGATTTCCATTTTGGCCATTAGAACCTTGTTGATTTTGTTGATTTTGGTTGCCATTCTGATTGTTGGAACTTTGTTGATTTTGACTGCTATTTTGGTTATTGGAGCCTTGTTGATTTTGTTGATTTTGATTAGCACTTTGGTTATTGGAACCTTGTTGATTTTGTTGATTTTGATTGCTATTTTGGTTATTGGAACCTTGTTGATTTTGTTGATTTTGGTTGCCATTCTGATTGATGGAACTTTGTTGATTTTGACTGCTATTTTGGTTATTGGAGCCTTGTTGATTTTGTTGATTTTGATTAGCACTTTGGTTATTGGAACCTTGTTGATTTTGTTGATTTTGATTGCTATTTTGGTTATTGGAACCTTGTTGATTTGGCTGATTTTGGTTACCGCTTTGATTACTTTGTTGGTTTTGACTTCCAGAACCTGGTTGAGCTGTACCACATTTACCAACAACTTCTGAAGGATAATTACAAGTACAGCTATTTTCATCCCAAACAGTACCTTGAGCACAAGTAAATTCATACTTGGTAAAACCATTTTTACCATCACTCACACATCTATAGAATTTTGTACAATCGTTGTCATCTTTTACAAAACCTTCCTTGGTACATTTATTATTCACGATAGAACCAACTTGGTTAGACCCGCCTTGTTGGTTAGAACCACCTTGTTGATTCTGCTGATTATTATTTGAGCTAGAACTAGAGCTAGAGCTTGAACTCGAGCTTGAACTGGAACCAGAACCATTTGATCCAGACTGTTGATTTTGTTGATTATTGGAACCCGACGAACCACCCGTTTGTTGATTTTGTTGATTATTATTTGAAGTGCCTGATTGTTGATTTTGCTGATTGTTAGAACCTGAGGAACTACCTGTTTGTTGATTTTGTTGGTTATTATTTGAACTACTTGATTGCTGATTTTGCTGGTTAATATTGGAACCACTTGAGCTAGAGCTAGAACTGCTTGAATTGGATTGCTGATTTGATCCACTTTGGTTTGAACTTCCAGACTGTTGATTTTGTTGATTTTGATTAGAACCACTATTGTTTGAGCCTTGTTGGTTTTGTTGATTTTGGTTTGAACCACTGTTATTCGAACCTTGTTGATTTTGTTGGTTTTGATTGGAACCATTATTATTGGAACCTTGTTGATTCTGCTGATTTTGATTTGAACCACTATTGTTAGATCCTTGCTGGTTTTGTTGATTTTGATTTGAACCTTGTTGATTATTTGATCCTTGTTGATTTTGCTGATTTTGATTGGAACCACTATTGTTAGATCCTTGTTGATTTTGTTGATTCTGATTTGAACCACTATTGTTAGATCCTTGTTGATTGGAACCAGATTGATTTGAACCTGAGGAATTTTGACCGTTTGAATTATTTCCATTTGAGGTCTCAGTATTACCCTGTGTTCCCGAATTATTGCTACTATTAATACTGTTATCACCATTGTTACTACTACTACTACTACTATTTGCATTATTACTACTATTGTTTGTATTCCCACTACTATTATTTGTATTACCACTACTAGTATCCGTATTAGCACTACTATTGTTTGTATTACCACTACTGTTATTTGAACTACTTTCTGTACTATTATTTAAACTACTGTTGCTTCCAGAATTTTGACTGTTGTTTTGTGAATTGTTGTTGGATGTGTTAACTGAACTAGAACCATTTTGAGAATTTGTTCCAGAAGTATTTGACTGGCTATTGTTCTGCGAGTTGTTGGTATTATTTTGAGAATTGGAATTGTTAGAGTCCAAACCAGCTGAATTTGATTGGTTGTTATTTTGCGAATTGTTTTGAGAATTGGAATTATTGGAATTTGAATGAGTTTGAGAATTTGAATTATTATTTACGTTGCCATTGGAACTAGAACTTGTATTTCCATTGGCACTTGATTGATTGTTATTTTGAGAATTATTTGAAGAATTTTGAGAATTGTTTTGTGAGCTGCTGGAACCAGCTTGAGAACTATTGCTATTAGAATTACTTGTATTGCTGCTATTGTTGTTTGTATAACCATCACTATTATTTGTATTACCATCACTATTATTTACATTACCACTATTATTATTCGTATTACCATTATTGTTATTTGAACTACTTTGTGTGCCATTATTTGAACTACTGTTGCTTCCTGAGTTTAAATTGTTGTTTTGTGAATTGTTATTTGACGAATTTTGTGTATTGGAATTGGAATTATTTTGAGAATTAGAGCCAGAAGAACTTGACTGACCGTTGTTTTGCGAGTTGTTGGAGTTATTTTGGGAATTATTTTGTGAATTGGAATTATTAGAGTTTGACCCAGATGGTGAATAATTATTGCTGCTTCCTGAGTTTTGATTGGAATTAGTTTGAGAATTTGAACCGGAAGAATTTGATTGACTGTTGCTCTGGTTGGAATTATTTTGAGAATTATTTAGTGAATTGGTATTGTTATTATTCAAACCAGATTGATAGTTATTATTGCTCCCTGAGTTTTGATTTTGAGAGTTTTGACTATTTGAATTATTTGTTTGAGAATTAGAGGAATTTGTTTGGTTATTTTCTGAATTTGAATTTGAACCAGACTGTAAATTTGAACCGGACTGTGAATTTGAATTATTGGAACCAGAACTGTTATTTCCCGTATTATTTGATTGATTGGTGTTTTGAGAATTGTTATTGGAATTGTTCGAATTAGAACTATTATTTTCAGAGGAATTGTTCGTATTATTTGTGCTGTTGTTTGTATTACCACTATTATTATTTGAACTATTTTGCGTACTATTACTTGAACTATTGCCGCTTCCTGAGTTTTGATTATTGTTTTGTGAATTATTTGATGTGTTTGTTCCAGAATAATTTGATTGGCCGTTGCTTTGGTTGGAATTATTTTGGGAATTGTTTTGGGAACTTAAATTGTTAGAGTTTGAACCAGATTGTGAATTATTATTGGTGTTTCCTGAGTTCTGATTGGAATTAGTTTGTGAATTAGATCCAGAACTGGACTGATTATTCCCTTGAGAATTATTGGAAGAATTTTGAGAATTGGAACCTGATTGAAAATTGTTATTTGAATCAGAATTGTTACTATTTCCAGATGTATTTGTTTGATTACTAGTTTGGGAATTATTTGAGCTATTTTGAGAATTGTTTGACGAATTATTAGAATTAGATCCAGTTTGGAAACTACCATTATTACTATTATTAGTTCCAGATGAATTATTTGTACTGTTGTTACTATTGTTTATATTATTTCCACTATTATTATTTAAATCACTGTTGCTTCCTGAATTTTGGTTATTATTTGAACTTTGTGAATTTGATCCATTTTGAGAATTAGATCCAGAAGAACTGGATTGCGATTGTGACTGTGAGTTATTACTTCCAAAAGAACTCGATTGAGATTGCGATTGAGATTGCGAGTTATTGTTGTTGCTTCCTGAGTTATTATTAGAACTGTTGCTGCTTCCTGAGTTTTGTGAATTACTCTGGGTATTGCTCTGATTATTATTATTATTTTGATTGTTGTTATTGTTTTGTGAATTATTATTTGAATTATTGTTTTGCGAGGAACTGCTACTGGAACTGCTTCCTTGTGAACTGCTACCTGAATTTTGTGAATTTGAACTGTTTGAATTGTTGCCTGAATTGTTGTTGTTATTGTTGTTGCTGGTATTTGAGTTTGAATTACTATTGTTTTGACTATTAGAATTATTGTTAGAGGAACTATTTTGTAATCCAGAACTTGAGTTACTGTTATTAAAACCTTGATTGTTACTACTAGGATTTTGGGAATTATTTAAACTACTTGTAACAGAATTACTTGTTGAGGAACTACTACTAGAGGAAGAACTACTTTGTGAAGAACCACTACTGGTATTATTCATAAAGGTATTCATAAAACTACTCATGCTACTATTTGAATTACTACTGCTAGTATTAGTTACAGTAACCATCTCATCTTCTAAAGCATCACTTAAAACGGGTGATTTCTCACCACACTCTGGTCGATTTGCAGCCCAAGGGTGATTACAGGATACAGTTGTTGGATCCCATATGGTTCCAGGACCACAATTAAACTTGTATTGGGTAAATTTTCCACTTCCAGCGTTTACACATTGGTAGAATATGTTACAATTGATGGGATCCGCCAAGAATCCTTCCTGGGTACACTTAGTTCCAATTTGACTAGATACTGTTGTAGAAGATGGAGTTAAATAACTATCTTCAAGTGTTGGCCTAATAGTTTGATTTGGAAGATAGCCAGATTGTGGACGATTGGTGGGAATACTGTGGCCTCCTTGGTACGGTCTGTCCGTACTTTGTTGCTGTCCATAACCTCCATCCAGACTGTTTCCACCTAGTACAGAAAAAATCAAATAAAAAAGAAGAAAAAACTGATAATAGAATGGAATAGAATCTTTATTTTCGTTGGCTGATGTAAAAAACAACCACTAACACAGCAACTCATTATAAATAATCCATTCATGCTGCCAATGTCACTATTTATTTATAGGTTATCCTAGCAACTTCGTTAGCGTAGGTAAAGTAATAGCAGTATATTTTCCGCTACGTTGCTAGGAGCAACGTACGATATATATTTTTTAGAACTAAGTCTGTCAGTTAAAAATAATTTGAAGAAGTAACTTGTAAAATCTATCAAAAATATATCAAAAACAAATAGAGTTGGATAAAATATTACGGTATGCGTAAATTAGTCAAATTTATGATTCGTAGTATGGAAAACCACAGCTGGATTGAGGATCTCAATTTGAGGTAGAGTTCCTGAATGAAGTAACTAAAAAGTTGGGTTTATTTTTACTTAATTGGGAGACCCTGGATTAAAAAATTATGATCACAGGCCTACCCACAGATTAATGTAACTTTTTTTAGGACAAATTACTGTTATTATAAGGATCAATTCTACCAATTTTAAATTAAACTTAAAAATACTTGTTTTTAACCACACTTTACCAATTTGAAATTAATAAAAAATTAAAGGCTATTTATGTAATACGCTTACCGCTGTTTATCAAAAAATTAAAACCGTATAACTTGCATAATTTTGGCAATTTTTTTTTAACTATCAAGGGTTTGTTGTGACATTTATACCTTGTTGGATAGCTATTGAAATAAGGAAGTTTTTAAAATAGTTTATATGCCTGTTAGGTTGATATATTTTTTAAAATACCATATAAGAAATTCTCATGGATTGCTTTTAAAAATTATTTTTAACAAGTTCTTATTTAAATTTTTGCTCGAAATGTTTCGGGATATGAAAAAAATGTAAAGTACATTTTTTGAAAATTAACTTTTTAAAATTTTAAGGTCTACTCTTTTCAGAAAAAAATTAAAATCGAAATATCTCAAAATCTGTTGAGTTTTGTATAATGCATATTAGGTTAATTTACCCCTTACCTTTTTTCCTATCACATCTCCAAAGGAATGTATCGAATTACCAGTAACCCTGTATAATGGAATATGTAGCATTACATATTTTCACGGCTTGTTTACAAATTACATTACATTACATTTTTGTTTACATTACATTTTTGTTTAACCTCGTACTATTCTACTTAATTAAGCATCCCCTAAGTCCAGGACTTGTGTGGGCTAGTAGTAGAGGAAACCACCGGCTTTAATTGACTTTCGAACCAATTTATAGGGAGTGTCCGCTTCACTTACGCCTTCGCCAAATGTCAATTATTAATTAACTGAAAAAGGCAAATCGGCGCCGGTGAGAATCGAACTCACGCTATTTGTGTAGTAAGCTCGCCAAGTACGACGCGGTAGTCCACTACACCAATCCTCCCATAACACCTAATCTTATATAATTTCTCTGTACTTACCACACTCTGGACGACTACTGACAGTAGGATAATTGCTTTTTTTTATTTATTTGACGCAAATGGTGAATTTCTTACAAACTCTAACAATATGGCTAAAGCAACCTGGCAATTAATTAATGAAAAACGAGGCAAAGGCTTAACTCCTAAGCAACTGTCATTAGATCCGGATACAATTAACAACTTTTTTGTGTCTATACCGCATTCTATTAAAGAAAAACTACCCAAATCAAACTTACAAGCTTTGGATTTTATGAATATTAAACCGCCTTCTGCTCAATTTTCTCTATCAGAAGTAACCTATATCGAGATTCGAGACATTATTTAAAATTTAAAAAATAGTAAGTCCAGAGACATATATGGATTGTCTGTCGAATTACTTAAGAAAAATGTTGACTCTTTAACAAGTCCAATTACTAAATTAATAAATGAAAGTTTTAAACAGGGCGTCTTTCCCGACTCCCTTAAAGTTGCCAAAGTGATACCTCTCTATAAGAAAGGAGATCGTGATGATGTTTCTAACTACCGTCCAATTTCTTTACTACCTGTAGTATCTAAAATTTTTGAGAGGGCCCTTTTTAGTAGAATATCTGCATTTTTTGAGGAAAACAACTTATTTTCTAGTAGACAGTTTGGTTTTCGAAAAAACAAAAATACGATAGGAGCTATATGTGAGCTAATATCCAAGGCAATCGAAAGCTTTGAGGACGGTGGCTTTTCCTTGTCCTTGCTCTTGGACCTGACCAAGGCGTTCGATTGTGTCGACCATCCCACCCTCCTAAATAAATTAAAAGTTTACAATTTTAGTGAAACATCAATTAATATAATGAAGTCTTATTTATCCAACCGCTCCCAAATTGTTGAAGTCGATGGTAAACCATCTCAAGTAAAAAGTATAAATGTAGGTGTCCCACAGGGGTCTATTCTTGGCCCCCTACTTTTTTTAATTTATCTAAATGATTTTATTAATTGCTTACCTTTCGCGGATTGCAGACACTTTGCGGACGATACTACTTTAACAATCACGGGTAAATATATTTTTCAGGTCCTTGGGTGGGCTGCGCTGGCACAAGAGATTGCCGCTTCCTGGTTCGCTGCTAACAACCTGTCACTAAATGACGCAAAGACTGAATCCATGCTTTTCACTTTAAAACATAAAAATTTTGAAACTGCCTCCAGTGTAAAATTTTTGGGCGTTTATTTAGATCCCTTACTCACATGGAAATCTCATGTAGATCAATTAACAACCAAATTAGCCAAACAAGCTTTCTGTCTTAGAAACTTAAAAGACACCGTAACTACCCAAGTCTTACGTACTGCATATTTTGGCCTCTTTCACTCCATTATGAGCTATGGTATTATAGCATGGGGAAATTGTGCGTTTAGTGACGAGGTTTTTAGCATGCAAAGGAGGGCCATCAGAGTGATTTCGGGTTTAGGTTTTAGGGATGATTGCAAAGAAAATTTTATTAAATTAAAAATTCTAACTTTTCCTTCTCTTTATATATACAACTGTTTAATCTTTGCCTACCGCACCCGAAATGACTCTGAAACCTCCAAGGGCAAGGACATACATGTTCATGATACCCGCATAAAAAATGATATTCGTCCTCAGTTCTATCGACTTTCAAAATCGCAAAATGGTCCTAACTTTCTTTCATTTAAATTTTTTAATAAACTCCCCATAAGAGTTCGCAGTCTTCCAGAGAAAAAATTCAAAGAATGTATTAAAGATCTTTTAATTTCCAGAGCATTCTATTCTGTAAATGATTTTTTAAAACTAAACCTTACTGTTTCAGACTTTAAAATCATGAATCCCAGTAATTAATTATTAATATACTATGTCTGCTTTCCTTGAAAGGCTTGTTATTTATTTATTTATTATATATAAGTTCTATAAGTTTTATAAGATAATAAGTTTTACAGCATTATGACTTATGCCATAAATTATTGTGTAATTTGTTAGGCATCAATAAAGATTGATTGATTGATTGATTGATATTTATTTTTTTGACACCTAATCTTATACAATTTCTCTGTACTTACCACACTCTGGACGACTGCTGGCATAAGGATAATTACAAGCCGTAATAGCAGGATCGTACACTGTTCCAGACGGACATTCGAATTTGACTGGGGTTAAATTATTTCCTGATCCAACACATCTGAAGAAACATCTACAATCGTTTGGATCAGCCTGGTATCCTTCGGCTGGGCATTTGAATGTGTTTGCGTATAGGGTTACTTGTCGCGATCGCCTTGTTAGTTGATTTGGGGATAATTCTGAAACAAAAATATAGAATTGAATTAACAAGTAAAATATTAGTTTCAAAATTGTTTTAAAGAAGATTGAACTGATTGATTCTTTTGCTATTAAAAAATTAAATTGGTTAGAAGAACAAATTTAAAATTTATTTAGTTGTAATATTTATTCGACCTATTTAATAACCTTAAATATAGTTTTTCTACGACTGCTTTAGAATTTAAACAAATACACACACTTTTCAAACACAGAATGAATCCATTCTAGCTCTAGATACGGTATGAATATTCCGTATCAAGTGTTAGAATGAGCACATGTAGTGCCATCCCTTGTTTATAAAAGTTAAGAAAACTGTAGCAAAATTAGCAAAACTATATTATTTTACCATTAAATATTGAATAATTTAATGCAATTTAAAGTTTTGCGTTAAAATTACATAAAGTTTATTAGTTTTTCTTAATATTTGACCAGTTTTTTATCAATTAAAACTGCTCCATCTATTGTTAAATATTTAAACCTGATATCTGTCACAACAATCTGACATAACCTTCAATTTTTGCATTATAATTTGTAAATATGTGCTAAAATTAAATAAAAATCTTTTTTTAAGTACTAATTTGATAAAATTATTAAATAACACTAATTGCTTTATTTAAAAATATGTGTTTTGTTGAATTTACAATGTCGAGTCACAAAAAACATTGTCTTAAACCTTCTCCGCAGTTTAAAGCCATACATTGTTTCATATTTGCAGTCGAAGAAAAAGTATAGTCTACAACACGTATGGAATAGTCATTCCGGGCTCGCAGGGCCGTCATACTCGCCTGCCGGCTCGTATGACAAACTTTCCGCTCACGCGGAATATACCCTTATACTTTAAAATAGAGGTTTTTGACTTTAACGATTGTATACAATATATAGCTATAGCTATTAACCAAATATACCAAGGTTATTATGAAATTTTGTGGTAGCAGAGTTAGCGGAAAAAACTTTTTTTTAGTTAATAAATTTATTTTAAATGGAATTTATCCTTGAATATAAATATGTCAATCATCTCAAAAACTAAACCCAATTAAAATACATTTAAATTCAGCAACTCTATTTTGGGGTCATCAAAATCTCTAGTAGAGACTTTTGATCGGTTATTGCTTTGTTTTGTTGGTTTTCTTGTGTTTTGGTATAGGCATTTTAAAAGTTCTTTCAGATACATACAACGCCGAAACCAACCATTCAACCAACCGACCGACCAACAAAACTAACTAAATAAAACAACAACCTGATTGGTTTGGACTAAAAATTCCAAAAAACAAAAATAATTTGAAAAAAAAAAATCACCTAAAACGCTTTTATTAATGCGCCCAATTCCTCCCATACCTTGACTCTAGATCCGCCCATGCCCATGCTTACAATAAAACTAATATTCCCTTGTTCTTATAATGCAAAGATATAATAATTATATTAATAACATCTAAAAGATAATATCTATTCATATAACCATTTAAAATATAATAACTTAATTTAGTCCTCATTTTATGCGTGCTAATAGAAATATCAGTCAAACATGATTTACCACCTTTATTATTACTGCACTTGATGATAATACTATATAATTATCAATTATTCTGCCATTATTGTAAGTATTGCCTTTCAAGACCACTGCTTCTTCAGTTAGAACGCGTTAAGTATATTCTTTGATGGTAATTATACGTTTAAGAGAATACATATTACGAATATTGACAAAAAGTATAAAATCAACTAGTTTTTTTAATTACTATTTGCTCTTTTTGTTATGTTTTTAATCCTTATACGGTGCACTCCAAAAGTTACCCCACCCCCCTCTTATGGGGTACATTTGGTACAATTGACTTAATGAATAATTTTTTCCTGAAAAAATGACGTTGATAGCACGTTTCCTTCTATTTTTTTTATTTTTTAAAATTTACATCCCTATAACTTTTTGTTTTTGGGGGATTATTCTTGTTAATAAAAGTATTTTTTCCTAAGAAAATGACATTGAACGAACTTTTCCTATTTTTTCGAATTATTGAAAAGTTTTGCCCCAGGACCGTAACTTTTTTATTTTTGAGGATTTTTTTTAATTTGGCAATTGATCTTTTTAATAAAATCATTTTTTCCTGAAAAATTTAAGTTGATCGAAGTAAAAATTTTCAACATCTTTTTTGCTTATTATTGCGTTTTATGACGTTTTATGTCGATATAAATCAATTTTGAGCAAAAAAAATTGTCAGTCGATCGGTAGATCGGTCTATCCGGGAAATTTTGTGTGAACGATAACTTAAGAACGCTCTAAGCTAGATACTTGAAATTGGGCATACAGGTATGTTACCAAAAGTTCTCGCTCGGGATTTTTTTTGATGAACATTGGGGTGCAGCAAGGGGGGCAAATGGGGAAAAATACATTTTTTTTAGAAAAATTTGAAAATTGCTATATAAGGGGTTTTTGAGGTTGCTGAAATTGAATCTGGTAATAAATCCTTTCCAGCTCTACCCCCAAGGGGGTATACATGCAAAAGCTCGTCGCTCTAGCTTAAAGGGTACCATAGTTATTAATTAAAAATCTTATTTTTATTACAATTTTAAAGGGTGTAGTTCCGTTAGGGCTTATTTGCGGACCAACCTTTATAGGAACTTTTTTGATACTTTTGGATACAGAATCACCTCTTAAATTTTGGTATGGCAGTTATTAATCACCCTGTATAATACTCCTCTACTATAAAGCTGATGGATGTATAATAAAGCAGGTTGTTATCTTGAACCCTATAATCTTATTATTATTATTATTATTATTATTATTATTATTATTATTATTATGGTTATACCCATGTTAACCAAATAGTTTAAAGGACATATAAAACAATTATTATCTTCATTAAATTATCTTGCGTGTTTTTATAAATTATATTAAGCCGTAAAATTTTGCACTTAAAGTTAACCTTAAGCAATAAAGAAGCACAGTGGAAAATTTTAAGAGAAAACAAACACAAATAAGTATAATTGGGCCGCTTTAAGCAGAAACCTACCAACACACATTGTGAGATGACAGTAGCTTATGAAACAATGAAATAATTTACCCAATATCTTTTACAGAAATTGAATTAAAGATTACATATTTTGTACATTTTTTGACGAACATGAACAGGTGAAACAAATGTTTAATTTTATGTGTTTTAGTCAAAACGTTTAAAAGTTATTAGGGAAAATATTCAACAATTTACTGTCAACTTACAATGTGGGTTGGCTGGTTTCTGCTTAACGCGGCCCAATTATAATATAATAATTTAGGTATATAATTATACAGGGTGATCCATAACTGGCATGCCAAAATTTAAGAGGTGATTCTAGATCCAAAAATATAAAAAAAGTTCCTATAAAGGTTGGTCCGGAAATGAGCCCTAAGGGATCTAGGGCCCTTTAAAATTGTAATAAAAATAGGGTTTTTAATTAATAACTCGGGTACCGTTTAAGCTAGAGCGGCGAGCTTTTGCATGTATACTAGTATTAATAAGGGCAATAAGTTTATGTTAATTTATTTTTTTAATTTATCCAGAGGTGTGCCCAGACGGACAAAATATATGAGGCTTAAAACATTTTTGCCCCAAACTTTTCTATGTGTATGTTTTTTGGATTTGTTGTAAAAAATATAGATTTCTAGAGTAAAAATACATATAAAATATCATATAGTGTAACACTGTAGGAGCAACCGTTATCAAAAAAAAAATGCAATTAAGAGGAAGTAACATTTTGTGCCACCAAAAACGTTACTTTTTAAAAGGCTATTACTCCTTTAATATTAAATTTAGGTGTTTTGGTGTATAATACTTTTTTGCTCAGTTTTAAATGAAGAATCACCCTGCAGCATTAAAATTTTATTGGTGCTTTTTTTTGTTCCCCATTCAATACGTCATCTTCGAAGGGCCGTAGCTCCCTTAGGGCCCATTTCCGGACCAACCTTTATAAAAACTGTTTTTCATATTTTTGGATGTAGAATCACCTTTTAAATTTCGGTACGCGAGTTCTGGAACAGGCTGTATATACCTAACTTTGAACAAGTGTTTAAAAAATGCATTGAAGAAAATATACTTACATGGAAAGAAGTAGGGGAAGTCGAGGTTAAATGGGCCACAGGGTTAACTGGTCCACCTGGATTTTATTAAGTTTTTTAAATTTTTAATTGGAGGGTAAATTCCAGTGGTATTTAGTTAGTAGTATTGTTTAAAGTATTATGGCGGACCGTCTTGATCACGTGTATGTTGTAAAGAAAGTTATTTTTTTTTCGACTAAAAGTATTTACCTTAACTTTTATTTTTTAATTAATACTTTATTATTAATAGGACGATCTAGATTAATATTTTACATAATATATTAAGTATTTTGTTAATTATTCTGCATAATTGCCGCCTTCTAACATCTTATTAAGTATTAAAATTTTATGATTTCATTCAGTGGTGTCCCTCAGGGTTAACTCGCACGGGGTTAACTGGACATGGTCAAAATCACTTATGTCTATATTGAATAGTTTGGGGTTAACTGGACCATGTCCAGTTAACCACACACCAGTTAACCCTAAGTAATATCTAATATTTTACATATTATATTGTCTATTTTTAAGTTAGAATTAAATTTTATTTGATTTCAAATCGTTTTTATTCAGATTAATTACAACACAATATATTTTTTGCTAGTGAACCAGTTAACCCTGAGTAGTGGTCCAGTTAACCCTTCCCTAGGGGGTTAACTGGTCCAGCGGGGTTAACTGGTTTATCGTTAATAACTTTTTTTATATAAATAATGTTTTTCTGAGGTATTAATATGTTCTAACTTTAGTAATAATTAACCTATAGAAAATATTTGAAATTTTTTTATAGATTTTTCAAAACCTCGACTTCCCCTACATTTAAAGAAATTATCTTCTGTGATCAATCATATAATGTGATTGGTCTTAGAAAATCATTTTAAGTTTAAGTATATGTGAGAATAAAAAAGTTTTTGATAAAATAATTGTCTATTTTAACATTTTTTAGTTTGATAAATCACATAAAAAATTGGATAAAATTATACATAATATTATACTTAAAGTTATAACTAGTTTAACTATAACCATTCTCGTAAAATAAATTTAAAATTTAATCAATTTAAAGATTAATTTAAGCATATTTTGACTAAAATATATTTATTTTTTGGGCAAAGAGATCGAAACAGTAAAATATATTTTTAAAATGAATAAAAAACACTGAATTGGTTAAACTCTCGGTTAAACCTAAATCTTTTAAAACTAAGATTAATTTGATGCGTAATAAACTGTATTAAAACACCTGCCTGGTAATAAAATAAAAGACAAAATGGGTAGGTTTTTTAATTTAAAAATGTTTTTTTAAGTTGGTTCTACGTGCTGTAAAGTGATAAAGCACCTTTACCTAAGTTACAATATTTTTTATTGGCTTATAATCTCGATTAAAATTAAGATGAGTCACGATTCTAGTACCATTTCTCAAAACCTTTTTTTTGTTTTTCTTCAGAGCAACTAAGTTTTAGATTTCAACGTCCTTTGGAGGTCAACCGCATTGGCGAGTGCACTGCATTGCAGATTCCAAAAAAGGTAACGGGATATCGATTCAATATGCGTAATTATTTCTGAAAATTTGCGATCGTTTTAGTTGAATAAATTATTTTATGTAAGCTTATATACAGGGTAGGGTGGGTCAAAAAAACCGACTATTTTTTTTACTTTGTACTCTGAAAAATCGGTTGCTAGACACCTCTAGAAAATTCTCACCAAATATGAGCTCTTAATTTTGATAAGAAGGCCTCCGCTTTACAATTTTCCATTTTTTCCTCAGTATTAGAAACAAAAATTCATATCTCTTTGACAACTGTTCTTATAGGAAATCGAATGCTCTACAAAAAAGGTCTCTTACAATTTTTTCGTAAACCTCACCATTTAAAAGATATCAAAGGTTAAAGTTTGATTATTTTAAGAGACATTTCTGTTTTGCTTATGAATTTTATAACTCGCTTACAAAAAACTGTTATGAATTGCGCAATTCATAGTTTTGTAGGAAATTAACTGCTCTACAAAAATGGTCTCTTATGATTTGTCGATTAAATTAAGCGTTTAAAAGATATTCATCCTCAAACTTCAATGCATACTAATTTTAATAGTTTTTGATGAATAATTCGAAAAATTTCAATTTAATTTATGAGTTTCACGAAAATTTATACAAATTTGAGTTTCTATCGTAAGAGTAACTCTTATAGAAGTTTTCCTTTCGAAAATTTATTTGAAACTTTTTTATTTTAATAATATTTTCATAAAATTTATCTTTATAATAACTTATTATTTTATTATTATTTTTTTCAAAATTTAATAAATCATTGACTCTGAATTAGAAATAATGCACTAATTTTTTTTTCAATATAACCAAACATACGTAGGACTAAAAAAAAACGAGATAAATAGTTTAAAACATTTCTCTTTTCATAGGAACTCAAATTTGTATAAATTTTCGTGAAACTCATAAATTAAATTGAAATTTTTCGAATTATTCATCAAAAACTATTAAAATTAGTATGCATTGAAGTTTGACGATGAATATCTTTTAAACGCTTAATTTAATCGACAAATTATAAGAGACCATTTTTGTAGAGCAGTTAATTTCCTACAAAACTATGAATTGCGCAATTCATAACAATTTTTTGTAAGCGAGTAATAAAATTCATAAGCAAAACAGAAATGTCTCTTAAAATAATCAAACTTTAACCTTTGATATCTTTTAAACGGTGAGGTTTACAAAAAAATTGTAAGAGACCTTTTTTGTAGAGCGTTCGATTTCCTACAAGAATATGGGGAGAAATGCTTTTTAACGAACAGTTGTCAAAGAGATATGAATTTTTGTTTCTAATACTGAGGAAAAAATGGAAAATTGTAAAGCGGAGGACCTTCAAAATTAAGAGCTCATATTTGGTGAGAATTTTCTAGAGGTGTCTAGCAACCGATTTTTCAGAGTACAAAGTAAAAAAAAAAAATAGTCGTTTTTTTTGGCCCACCCTAAAACAGGGTGTCCCGAAAAAAAACAGACAAACTTTAAGGGGTGGTAGAGGACATCAAAAAAAATATTTTTTGTTTAGTAAACATATGTCCGCAAATGAGCTTTTGGGCTGTAGAACAAAAAAATGATTTGGTATTATTTTACAAAAAATGTTTAGGACATTAATTAAATTACTTTTTGCTCATTTAGGACTTTGTATTATTGACAAATAAATGATGGTTTACAATAATTGTTCAAAATGTTGACCATTTGTTTCAATATAAAGACTGCACCGTCAGCTCATTGACTCGAGGATCCTACGGAATATTCCGGGAATATAATTGGTCTATTATAAGTTTGTAAAATAGTCATGAAAATTTTTCTTTGTGGTTTCAGAAAGAAGACTTGTTCTAATCTATTTTATAAAGATTTTGAAGAGTAACTTAGATATGTTAAAGGTTAGAAATGCTGAAGAGTAGAGGATGTTTATAGTCTTTATAGTTAATAATATAATTTTAGCGTTGCTCGAAATAGATAAAACTTATGGTGCATTCATACCGAAATTAACTACACTAACGAGAAAAATAATTAATTTTTGGTCTATACTGCGCAGGCGTAGTGAAAATTTCAACTTAACTAGAAAACTAGTTAATTTTATGACTACACTGCGCAAGCGCAATTATAAATTACTTACCTGTACCGAAGCTCTAATTAATTACGCGCGAAATTAAATAAAATTAATAAAATTTCGAGCCTGTAGGGTTAATTTGCATTCTGTGATAAAAAAACACTATAGGTGCCTAATATTATGCCAAAATCTAGATGACTTTACAGCCGTTTGCCCAAAATATTTCGAAATGTTTACATAACCTTAAAATGTTAGTGATTTGTGGCTAGTGCGAGTTGTGTTCTGTGGCTCTCTATAATATGTAGGCCTTTATTCAGTGCAAGTGAATAATTAGACACAATGTTTCTTCGAATGTGCTCTTCAAAGTCATAGCTGGTGAGCTTGTCAACAAAAAACTGTGTACCTAATAGAATGGCAAATTTATGCTGATGTATTTTGATTTCAGTTTAACTATTAGTACCGTAGACAGTCTTTCACTAAAGGAACCAAATCTAAGAGTTGTACAACAATATGGTGCTCAAACAACAAAAAGAACGCATGACGTTCTTGAAGGAAAAATCTAATGTATTAAGGTATGAATATTATAATAATTTAATTATACATATTATACAAGTGTTTTTATGATATATCACAAAATGATAATAGTTTCTGTATATGATAGGAGGATTTCACACCAGTTTTATATGTTAGTTTTTCTATAAGTAAGCTATGAAATAAAAAATAGCTTATTAAATTAAAATTTTGAGGTTAGGTTTTAAAATTGTGTTTTAAATACTACTACAGAAAAGATCGTATCTATATTTTAGTATTGTTACTTCGACCTACTGCATTTTTTTTGCAGAATATAATTAGCCTTGTTATCCAGTGAAGAAAGAATATACCAGGTGTTTCAGCTAAGATAGATCAATCGTTTTTTGGTATTATTATTGAGGCTATCGGAATAAAATTTATTTTGGTCAGTGTAGTATTATATTAAATTGTAGATCCTGGGATTTTCAGGACTGATGTTAGAAATTACTAAAATCGTAAAATATAGTTGTATAACTTTTTTTTTAGAGGCAGAAGTACATGGTGACATAAAAAAACTTGGAAGTACATGGAAGTACTTGAAATAAATTAGTAAGTACTTCCACAACCAAATTGGAAGCAGATGTACATTTTTTAATGAACAAATTTCCCCTCGATTTACTATTTCTACTTCAAGGAACTTCAAGAAAATACAATAACAATTTTTAAAGTAAGTACATTTTTTTATATAATTTAACGTGACGTAACAATAGGGGGAGGGGGGAGGGTCAGTGCTGTGTGGCTCAATGTGACAAGGGGGTCAAAAATTACCAAAAAAAAGTGTGACATACTTTATTCACGTCCCCTATGGTAAATTTTAGAAAACTAATTCAGTATTTAGGTCTTTAAAATTTGTTTGATTATTTGAGTTGATGACCAATCCATCAATTCCAAATACCCGGGATTATATCCTTCCTTCTTAATGCTGGGATTGAAGAGGCCAGAACTGATCCTGGGTTTGAGCTTTTGGGGTTCAGGAGTTACGATACAACTAGCTAACCAACTAACCAAGTGCACTTGGTCATGACACCCTTTTATGCATGAAATTATATATATTTTTTTTAATATAAAACGTTATAAAACGCAAAAATATGAAAAAAAAATTGAAAATGCACAATAATATTTAAAAAAAGCTTTTTCAGAGGCTTTGGGGGCGTCAAGTATTACGTAAGCAAATTGAAGCAAAATTCATACATACCCTGGTTCTCGCTCCTAATAAGGGGGTGTTAGGGGGTAGCCAAAATATGAAACCTCTCAAGTCTTTAATAAAGCAAGACCCAGGGTATAAAGTGTATAAATTTGGCCCCAATTTGCTTTCATAATACTACCTAAATTAAAAAAATAGGTAAAATGAAAGCAAATGGAGATTTGGCTGGGAAATAAGTTATCATTTTTTTTTAGCTAATTTTAAATAGAAAAAAGTATTTTCATGAAAATAGCAGATATGAGAAATAAAAGTCTGTAGTGACTATGTATGATGACAAAAGGACTTAATTACAAAAATCTCTAGATGGACCAAATCTGATATTTATAGAATATGGTGCTGCACAATAGGCCGGGACAATTTTGTTTTAAGAAGATCCAGGACAACTAGTAAAAAAAGTTGTAGTATATTTAGAGCAACTCATTTGCAAAAAGGACTAAAAATGTAAAAATACCTTCTAAGCTAATACTGGTTGAAAAAAATGGTACCTATATGTATGGTTCTTTAGAATTCCCTAATATGTTCCATAATATTTTTTTAAGGGTTTCTAAAAAATAGTTCAAGATATGTAAATTTTTGATACATCGGCAATCGCCGCTCTCTGTCTTATATAATAATAATATACTGTGCTGCCCAAAAGTTCCCCCCCCCCTATCTTAACTTTTGAATGAGTTGAGGTATTGACATGAAATTTTGAACTCGTAAATAAGACAACTGAAACTATGTTTTTGGGTATATTAGATATTTTTAGCTTGTAAAATGTGAGCAGGGGGCCATGTTTTTTTTTAACGGAGCACGTTTTTTTTTTCGAGACAATTTTTGGGAGCTTAAAATAGGATTGAAAATGGGAATTTTTGTCAAAATTTTTTAAAGAAATTTTCGTTTGGACTTTTTAAATTTTCTTCACAAAAATTATACAATTTTTGAAAAATGGTTTATTTTATGATGCAAATATGTCAATTATACTTTTAAACTAACTATTATGATCGTATTTTTAGTAAAAAAAAATTGACAAATGAAAACCTAAAAAAAAAGTTTACAAAATCAAAAGATATATGGTCAAATAGAGAATTTTATTTGCTTTAAAATGGAACTAAAAACATTAACTAAGAATAAAAAAATCTTAATCAATGCTAATATTAATACTAAAATAATATTTAATGATACCTATATAGACTCTAGGGACCCACAAATTAACTGTTTATATTTTTTAATAACTTTAATTAATTAATAATGTTTTTTATTGGTTACCCAAAAGGCCACTGACCGAGGTCCTTCAGCCATGTTTACAAAATATTACAGATATTAACAAAATCAAAAACTTAACAATATGTATATTATACAATTGGATAATATAAAAAAAGAGATAAATATGTATATAAATAAAACAAAAAGTTTAATATTTAGTTTACAAAAAATACCTAATATTAAATCAAAAAATATTTAAAAAGTCCTATTATATATGTTCTTAATTTTTGTTATATAAATATTTTAAGAAAAAATACTTTAATTGTATAGTAATATGAAATATTGAAAAATTTGAAAACTGGTCATTAGGGCCTGGTCCTATTTAAGTATTTTTCAGAATACATATTAGTTTTTATCAAATTTTAAAACCGTGTCTCTTTCAGAACAGTCAAATAAAATATTTAAATGTTCAAAAATTGAGCCTTTGCATGTCAATACTTTAAATCAATTTTTTTAGACACCCAGTACAATATTAAAACAAAAACTAGGTAAGATTAACATAGATTAACATGCTTTTCTTTGACCTGTAGAAGTTAATGGGTATCTTATATAAGTTTCTTTTATCACGACATCAAGGGTACTTGAACTTAATTAGGGCGCATTCGCCATTTTTAAGTTTTTGCAAAAATATTTCTCTGGGAAATAGTCTCCAAGACCCTTCTTAAAATCGCCACTGTGAACAATTTTATAGCAAAATATAGTGTTTACATAAAAAATATCACAACTAGATGTAGAGCTAATATAATGCCTCGTAAACATCCAACCCTGAATGTGCAAAAAGATAAGTCCACCCCACCCCATCTTAAAAACATTCTTTTTATTAAAGTTTAATGGCGAAGGCACTAAATCCCAATAATAATAATAATAATAATAAAAAAGTTCCTAATATGGGGCAAGGTGGAGTTATTTTATACATTACATGATTTATACTAGTATATTTTTTAATTTATCAAGTCAAGGGGGTGCCCTTGTTCTGTCTGCCTTCCCCTCCCTCTTTAAGTTTTAAACTGCTTAAGATATAAGCTTGAAATTTACATCATGTAAATAAGATAATCTATATTATTATTAATATACACAGTGTATTTGAAATAGGGTCAGTAGTTTTAAGGGGTGATTCTACATCATAAAATATGACAAAATGTTTCTATAAACATATGTCTAAAAATGCGTCGAAAGGGAGCTAAGCCCCTTTGAAAGTGGCTAAAAAATTCGGTTCTCATTTAATGTCTTAGAAACACTTTGAGATATACACTGATAAAAATAAATTTGCTAAAAGTAATTTTACATTTCAGATGTAAAAAATTATATACATAATGTTTTTTTTACATCTGAAATGTAAAAATACTTTTTGAAAATCCATTTTTATCAGTGTAGCAATGATCCTTTGCATATGAACACTGACTAAGTAGGGAACCAATGATATGAACTAATCTAAACTTAACTATACATACAATGGCTTGCCTAGTCATATAAAGGGTCTGGAAATTACTTCTTTTAAAAAATCATTAAACATTTTTTTTTTAATGACAGGGCATTGCAATGCTGTCTTGATATGTGTTATTTTTCAATGTATAACTTAAATGACATAAAACCAAATGTAAAATAAAATAAGTAGAATAAGGAAAATTAAAAAAAGTGAATTTAAAAATATTTAATATTGATATATTATAAGCAATGTAAAATTAAATATATGTTATCTATATATAGGAAGAGCCTGTGAAAAACATTTGAAGGTGAAATTTCAGGTTTTGAGGATGAAAAATTAAATACTAAAATTTTGAAAACCAAAATTTTAATGATGTAGGTGTTAGGAAAAGCCCATTATTATTTTTAATATTTCCCGCTTAAAATTCAAATTTAAATAAGGTTGGGTTTTTACGCGCCAAAGGTTGGCAACACTGTTGTATTGTCAGTCAGCTGAGTAAGGTCGGCGTACCCGCGGTATTCTTTTTATCGTTAGTATTTTTCACACGGCATTTTCGAAATAAGTTTGTATGTACCCATTTGTTACAAGTTAAATATATGTCCTTTAAAGTTCTATCGAAGTTTTATTGTGAACGGGTAGTTCCTCTAGGGCTTCACATTTGTGGCGACCGTGACAGGACTTGTGATCTTTAAGTGGACAAACCGGGGTAACAAGTGTGTGTTGTTTTGAAAATGGCCGGTTTAGAACGTAAAAAGAAACTCCGTAAAGCTTTACGTACTGCTTTTACGAATAGAGCAAACGAACTAGACGAATTGTTGGCCGATCCGGAATTGAATTGCGACGAAATTAGTGTGGCGTCGGACCTTTTGCGGGAAAAATATGACGAATTAAAACGTGCGAGTTCCGAGGTTTTTGAACTTTTAGTGGATAGTGAAACGACTGAACCAGAGTTGGACCAGGATCAAGAGCAGTGTGACACTTATACCAAGCGATTTAAAACCCTCAGCTACAAGTGTACCAATGTTATCAAAAGTAACAGGTTGGAACAAGTTGGAAGTACACAAGTAGGCACTCCAGAAACACCCGCTACAGGTAGGCGAAACTATCAACTTCCAGTAATTCAATTTAAGAAATTTGGCGGTAATATTCGGGAATGGTTGCCGTTTTGGGCGCAGTTCAAAAAAGTGCATGAAGACCCTAATATTGACCCGGCAGATAAAGTCGACTATTTAGTTCAAGCTACAGTATCAGGCAGTAGGGCTAGGCAACTTGTAGATAGTTTCCCTGCTACAGGGCAGCACTATCCACAAATTATAGAAAGTTTACAATCGCGTTTTGGGCGCGAAGATTTGCAAATTGAAGTATACGTAAGGGCACTTCTAAAATTGATTTTAAATAATGCAGTAACGAAAAATAAGATTGATATTTCTCGTTTATATGACCAAATTGAAACTCAGTTACGGTCTTTGGAAACTCTTGGTATAACATCGGACAAATATACGGCGATGCTATTTCCTTTGATAGAATCTTGTTTACCGGAGGAACTTCTACGGATTTGGCAGCGGTCTGCTTTAAGCTTGTATCCCGATAACGACCAAGATGATAGAGAGTCGGTGGTTTCTATGACGAGTGGTAACGGTTCCGCGACTGGAGGGTCGGTGGTGAATGCGCTCGGATCCGCGGATTCCAATGTGACATTGGAGAAAAGATTAAAGGCTTTAATGCAATTTTTGAGAAACGAAGTAGAGAATGAGCAGCGAGTTATGTTGGCTTCTGAAGGTTTTGGGCTTCGTGAAGCTTCCCAAAATTCTGGTACGACTGGTTTTCGAAAAAAGATACAGAGTTCAGGGGAAAAACCGTTTGTTCCTACGGCGGCTGATTTAATTAATGGTGAAGTCGCCAAATGTATTTTTTGTGACGGAGCACACGATAGCGCAGAATGTTTTAAGGCGCAGAGCTATCCGTTAGACAAGAAAAATCAATGTATTAAAAATAAAAGGGCCTGTTTTCGTTGTCTCAAAATTGGTCATACGTCAAAAAGGTGCAGGGGACGTGTTAAATGTATAGTATGTAGCAAACAACATGTGACTTTGATGTGTCCTGAATTGAAGGTTAATATTGATATTGATGCAGGCAAAGCCGAGACTGAAAAAACCACGGAGATTAACGGTGCGAATTACACAAGTAATCACGTTTTTTTACAAACGTTACGTGTAAAAATGATTGGAAAAAATGGATCGCGTGACGTGCGCGTTTTGATTGACACTGGTTCGCAGCGCTCATATGTTTTGAAATCAACGGTGGAAAAAATGGGCGTGGTTCCAAAAAGTAAAGAAAAAATTATGCATTGTCTGTTTGGTGGAGGCATGTTAGAACAAAATCATAACCTGTATGAAGTAACTTTGGCTCAAGATGATTTTTTATGTAAGTTGGACGTGCTAGATCAACCCAAAATATGTATGGATGTAGCTCCAATTTTTCCTGGACCATGGATAGACGAGTTAAGAGCTTTTAATATAGAATTGAGTGACGCACAACAATCATACCAAATTGACCTGCTCATCGGTGCTGACGTCGCGGGAAAGCTGTATACGGGTAGGCGACAGGTACTTGAATCTGGTCTTGTTGCAATGGAGACTTTCCTAGGGTGGACGCTGATGGGAAGTGTGCAAAGAAGGTCGTTTGGCAAAAATGCGGCTGTGTCGACTTTAAATCTTTTTGTAAAAGATGTTTCGATAACTAACTTGTGGGAGCTGGATATACTAGGTATCACAGAATCAACCCAGAGTAAAAATAGGCAAGAAGAGGAGTTAGAGGCGAAACAGTTCTTTTTAGAAACCGTAGAACAAGAGAGTGATGGGCGTTATAAAGTGCGATTGCCTTGGATACAGGGACACCCACCGCTTCCAGATAATTATGGACTTGCGCAGAAGCGTTTAGAAAATGTTTTAAGAAAATTAAAAACGGAAAATTTGGAAAGGGCTTATGATGAAGTTTTTCAAGATTGGCTGGGCGACGGAATAATTGAAATAGTTGAAAAAAAATGTTATGATAGACCAGTTCACTATTTACCGCACAGACCTGTAATTAAGGAGAACTCAAGCACCAGAATAAGACCAGTATTTGACGCAAGCGCAAAAGAGAAAAATAAACCTTCTTTAAATCAGTGCCTGGAGAAGGGTTTGAACCTGATTGAGAAAATTCCTAACATTTTACTAAGGTTTAGAGAAAACAGGATAGGAGTGGTCTCGGATATAAAAAAGGCCTTTCTACAAATAAGTTTACACGAATCTGACAGAGATTGCTTACGTTTTTTGTGGATAGATTCAGAGGGAAAAGAAAAATGTTACAGACACAAGCGTGTGGTATTTGGTGTGAATAGTAGTCCGTTTTTGTTAGGCACCACAATAGAACATCACCTTGAGCAATGTCAAACCAAAGTTGAAGAATCTAGCCACAGTAGTTACTCAGTTGAAACAATTACCAGATTAATAAAAAGCTTTTACGTAGACAACTGTGTGACTAGTCTAAATACCGAAAATACACTGAAAAAATTTATGCAAGAGTCTATTCAAATTATGTCAGAGGCAATGTTTGACCTTCGAGGGTGGGAGAGGACGCAGTTCGATGAGCATGGAAGTGATATTCCGGTCCTTGGTCTCACTTGGAACACTAGCAGAGATACCTTGTCTATCAAAAATTGTTTGAATCTAGAAGAAATAAAAAGTTTAGACGTGACAAAAAGAAATATTTTAAGTGTAGCTCAGAAGATTTTCGATCCGATTGGATTCACCAGCCCTATTACTGTTTGTCCAAAGATTTTGTTGCAGAAGACATGGGAAAACCAGTTGAGATGGGACCAACCTGTAGAAGAAGATATGAAAAAAGAATTTTTTGATTGGGTCGATAATATGAAATATTTAGAAGAAATTGAAATACCAAGATGGGTCAGAGCCGGAAATATAGAAGAAAAATGCAGTTTACACATTTTTTGTGACGCAAGCATAAAGGCTTATGCTTGTGTAATTTTTTTGAGAGTGGAACATGGCGGTGAAGTTTTTCTATATTTGCTAGCATCAAAGTCTAGAATAGCACCCAAGAAACCCATCAGTATACCACGCCTGGAATTGCTGAGTGCTACGATTGCTGCGAGATTATTTGTGACTGTTCAACAAAATCTAGAGCAAGAAATGGACGGTTATTTTTGGAGTGACTCCAGCACAGTTCTGTCGTGGATACGCAGAAAGGAAGAATGGGGCACTTTCGTCGGGAACAGAGTGTCCGAAATTAGGTCCTTAACCCCTATGATGTCATGGAAACATTTGCCTGGTGTGATGAACCCGGCAGACCTCCCCTCCCGTGGATGCTCTGCTAAGTTTTTACTGGATTCGCGATGGTGGGAGGGGCCGGCATGGCTACGTGAAAGTCCAGAGTTATGGCCACAGGAAAAACAATTCGATTGTAATGAAGAAGAAATCAATAAAGAAAAGAAAAAGAAAATTGTTACTATGGTTGATACTGTAGCAGATTATTGGAATTTTAGTCGAATTTCCAAGTATCAAAGCATAGTTCGTATAATGGCTAACATTTTTCGTTTCGTACATAATGCAAGACAAAGTTGTAGGAACGATAGGAAATGCGGACCGATTTCGGTTCAAGAGTTAAACAATGCCGAAATGTTTGTGTTTAAAGTTGTTCAAGAAGAAGTTTTTGAGAAGAATGATCCGAGACTTAGGGGATTGGACATATTTAATGAGTCCGGTGTCATGAGACTAAAATCGCGTATTTCAAATCGTGTTGATAGTGAACATTTTCGTTTTCCGATAGTTTTGCCGAATAAGCACACAATAACGGACAAATTAGTGACTGGAATTCACGAAAGATCGTGCCATGTGGGTGCGCAAGGACTACTAAGTTTACTTAGGGAGAAGTACTGGATTTTGGGCGGTAGACGTTATATACGAGGGGTGATCGGAAAGTGTAAAGTGTGTAGAAGACAGAACAGCAAACCTTTTCAAGTGAAAAGCCCTCCGTTGCCGTTTGATCGAGTGCGAGATGCCGTTGTTTTTGAAATCTCGGGCGTGGATCTAGCAGGACCGCTTTACTTGAAATCTGGAGAAAAAGTGTGGGTTGTACTTTTTACGTGCGCAGTGTACCGCGCAGTACATTTTGAACTATGCATTTCTTTATCTACTGAAAGTTTTATTAAAGCTTTGAGGCGTTTTATCGCGCGCCAAGGTCGTCCAAAGGTCCTTTACAGTGATAACGGGACAAATTTTGTGGGCACGGAAAATGCTTTTGAAAGACTAGACTGGGACAAAATAGCTAAATATTCGTCGGTCGAACGGATAACGTGGCATTTTAACCCCCCAAGTGCGCCGTGGTGGGGAGGATTTTGGGAGCGGCTCGTGGCACTCCTCAAACAACTTCTACGTAAGATGCTAGGTCGTGCGTGTCTTACTTATGAAGATTTATTGACAGTTTTAATAGATTGTGAATCGGTTATTAATTCGAGACCATTGACATACCAGTCTAATGACGCAAATGATTTAGTGGCGTTAACTCCAGTTATGTTTCTTCGCGAGTTAGTAGACAGTGGTGTTCCGGATTGTGATGCGGTTGATAAGGAGTTTTTGTGCAAAAAGTCTCGAAATTTGCAAAAGTTACGCGAAGATTTACGTAAACGATTCCGTAACGAGTATTTAGGACAGTTGCAATTAATGTCTAACGCGAAACCGTCGCGAGAGGTTATTGTCGGTGAAGTTGTCCTAATAGGAAATGACAATGAGAAGCGCATTGATTGGCCTTTAGGACGTGTCATAGAACTTTTACCGGGTAAGGACGGTTGTGTTCGTCTTGTGCGCGTAGTAACGTCAAAGGGACAGTTACTTCGTGCTGTACAGAGAATCTTTCCATTGGAAATGGATGCACATCAGGTTGTTCTTCAGGAGAAATCCAAAGTTCCGTCTGAGCCAGAGGTAGCAGTGGAAGAAGATCCAGTAGTGAGTAAACCAGAGAGTGATAGTGCATCGCAAATCGCGGACGTGAGTGATTTGTGCAGAAACAGAGTGATCGAATCGTTTAAAACGCGTAGTGGGAGAGTAGTAAAATTTCCAAAAAGGTTTGAAGACTAAAGACTGTAAGTAGCTAGAACAGTTAAGTTTTAGAGACAAATTGAATATTTTATGAGATTGTTTACGTTTCATTTTTGTTTTGTTTAATGAGAAACTTTAAAATGTTTTCCAAGTTTCTCAGGTGGGAGAATGTTAGGAAAAGCCCATTATTATTTTTAATATTTCCCGCTTAAAATTCAAATTTAAATAAGGTTGGGTTTTTACGCGCCAAAGGTTGGCAACACTGTTGTATTGTCAGTCAGCTGAGTAAGGTCGGCGTACCCGCGGTATTCTTTTTATCGTTAGTATTTTTCACACGGCATTTTCGAAATAAGTTTGTATGTACCCATTTGTTACAAGTTAAATATATGTCCTTTAAAGTTCTATCGAAGTTTTATTGTGAACGGGTAGTTCCTCTAGGGCTTCACACCATGTATTTTTTAAGACATAATATTCGAATTTAACAGAGCGGTTTTTTACATGGATTTTCTGAAAAATAAAAATAAAAATTGACCACTTTTGGTATTTTTATTTCCGAGAAAATACCTAGTTTAGAAAAACATTGTATAATTATTTGAATTTAACATAATGATCAATGAAATTTTAGGTTCCCTATATTATAAGGAAATCCTACAAAACTAATTGAAAATTTACAGGAATTTTATAATTTATTTATTTATTTATTTATTTATTTATTTATAATAAATATAGTAATAATTCCAACAAAATCCTGAAAATTTTATCAAAAATTTACAGGAGATAATATCTCACGGGACAATAATTGTCCTGTGAATCTACATTGGGTTCAATTTACTTTTAGTTTGTTGTCTGCAACATTTTAGGTTCCTTATATTATAAGGAAATCCTACAAAACTAATTGAAAATTTACAGGAATTTTATAAATTATTTATTTATAATTTATTTATTTATTTATTTATTTATTTATAATAAATATAGTATAAAATTCCAACAAAATCCTAAAAATTTTATCAAAAATTTACAGGAGATTATATCTCACGGGACAATAATTGTCCTGTGAATCTACATTGGGTTCAATTTACTTTTAGTTTTGTTGTCTGCACTTGTAAGTATTTTACTTTTACTTATAGGTCTTGTGAATTTACAGAAAGTTTTCAATACACTACATGTAGTTTTATTCTGTATCTGTAAATTTATATGAGTCCTTCAAACCTTTTGTCTCTCTTCTTCTTAATAAATATTTATTGTTTTCTGGGTAGTATTTTTGTTAGTTCTGACAGATTTTAACTTTAACTACTAAAAGTAACAGAAAAGGAGTAGTAAGGACAAGGGATCAAATAGTATGTCATATACTAAGACATAAGATCTTCCCTAAAGATATTCTGGAGAGCCAGTTGAAAAGAGAGCGAGTTGAAAAGAAGTAGTAGAGGGCCTTAAATGGAACACCGCTCACACACTTTAGAAAAATAAAATAACTGACTAATGATAGGGTGAGATGGAGAACTGCCTAAAACTAGTCTTAGGACTGATAACTTAATAATGATGATGATGATGATGATGATGAAAAGTAACAGGTAAAATTAACTCAATTTCGATAGATATACCGTGCGATTATAAAGTGTCGAACACTTTTTAATGCAAAACTGGCATTAGCATTGAGTAAAATGCAAGAAAGCTGTGTGCGTTTTACTGGCCACCGAGCTGTTGTACGTAGCAATCACATGGGCTTGTCGTGCACAACTCTAACAGAGGCATAGCTTCAAATGAAGAGTATTTTCAAACTATCCGGCACTTTATAATCGCACTGTAGATTATGTAGTTTGATCATAGAAGCTTCAGTTTAAACAAAGTTTCATGACTACGTCGTAGAGGCAGAGCCTCGTGCCATAAATTTAATCAAAGTTACTGGTTAAATCATATAAACCAGTGGTCGGCAACTAACGCGTTATGTTCCAAGAATATAAAACAGTGCACTAGCGATCAGTATTTCAGCAATAAAATATTTCAGTATTTGTATAGGGCTCATTCAGACGGAACTAAACAAAACTGATTGCTAAGATAAAATAGTCTTTTTCTACGACTGCTTTAGAATGTAAGCAAATACACAAACTTTTCAAACACAGAATAAATCCATTCTAGCTCTAGATACGGTGTGAATATTCCGTATCAAGTGTTAGAATGAGCACATGTAGTTTCATCTCTTGTTTATAAAAGTAAAGAAAACTGTAGCAAAATTAGCAAAAATATATATAGTTTACCATGAAATATTGAATAATTTAATGCAATTTAAAGTTTTGAGTTCAAATTACATAAAGTTTATTAGTTTTTCTTAATATTTGACCAGTTTTTTATCAATTTAGTTCAAAAAATTAAAAATGCTCCATCTATTGTTAAATATTTAAAACTGATATATGTCACAACAATCTGACATAACCTTCAATTTTTGCATTATAATTTGTAAACATGTGCTAAAATTAAATAAAAATCTTTTTTAAGTATTGATTTGATAAAATTATTAAATAACATTAGTTGATTTATTTAAAAATATGTGTTTTGTTCCATTTACAATATCGAGTCACAAAAAACATTGTTTTTAACCTTGTCCGCAGTTTAAAGCCATACAGTGTTTCATATTTGCAGTCGAAGAAAAAGTATAGTCTACAACACGTATGGAATAGTCATTCCGCGCTCGCGGGACCGTCATACTCGCCTGCCGGCTCTTATGACAAACTTTCTGCTCGCGCGGAATATTGTCTATTCCATACTAGTTATAGAATATACTATTCTGGTTCGTCCTTTTATTTATCAAATTTTGGAAGGTAGTTGCTAAATGGGAGATTAGCTCAGCGGTTTAAGGCATCGATATGGCATTGACACTGAGCTAATGATCGTGAGTTCAATCCTCACTGGCGCCGATTGCCTTTTTCAGTTAATTAATAATTGAAATTTGGCGAAGGCTTACTCCCTAGATATATTGGTTCGAAAGTCAATTAAAGCCGGTGGTTCCCTCTACTACTAGCCCACACAAGTCCTGGACTTTTTGCTTAATTAAGTAGAATAGTACGAGGTTAAAAATAAACATAAAAAAAAACATAAATAACCTAATACATATTAGGCCACAAAGTTACTTTTTTAAGGATCTTATTTAAATGGAAGTTTTCCAATTATAAAACTTTGTTCTTTTTTTTTTCTTTTCCTTTTTCTTTTTATGTTTTTTCTTTTTCTTTTTCCTTTTCTTTTCCTTTATCTTTTTCTTTCTTTTTTCTATTTTTTTTATTTTTCTATTTTTTTCTTTTTCTTTTTTCCTTTTTCTTTTACTCTTTTTAATTTTATTTTTCTTTTCTTTTTTTTTTCATTTATAGGACAGTTTGATTTGTGGAAAATGTATTTATAGATCTCCCAGCTTTAAAAGCAGGAAATAAAAAATTAGGATAAAACTACCAAAGAGTTCTTATGGAAATATCTACAAAAATCGGTTATTAGGAAACTGGTGCTCTTTAAAATTGCTTTCTGCCAATAGAAATGTTTCCGTTATTTGTGTTTAATGTTTCTGTTATTTATGTTCATGTTTTTTGTTGTAATCTTTGATTAAAATTTGTAACATATATCTAAATAATTTTTTATAGGCATAGTTATACAACTTTAAGATTTATTTATGCAAAAATTAAAGAAATAAAAATATAATTAATTTTATGTCTACACTGCGCATGATTATTTTGCTTGGTTTCGCGCGTAATTAAAATTGATATTTCGGTACAGGCAATTTGAGTTGCACCTGTATAAGTTAAAACCAAGCATACGCAATGTAGTCATAAAATTAATGATGTTTCTAGTTATTTTGTTAATTAAATCCAAGCATGCGAAATGTACACATAAAATTACAGTACTACTTACGACGGGACGAAATATCGACTTAATAGCCCCGAGATTCCCGATATCGCCTCGAGATCGCCCGATATTGCTTCGATATCGCCCCCGATAAAGGATCATATCGCCTCTCGAAGGAAAACCGCCCCTGTGACTTGCCCCTCGTCAACGGCTTTGTCACTCCAGGTTGTTAACTATTTAGAGTGCAGGTAAAAATACACATGAGTGATACCTTGTATTTATTACACATTAACAACTTAACATTTCACGTTATAAAGTACATACATATGTCCATAATAAAAGTGGAAGTCCCTATTTATGTTACGATTTGTGCAATTCACTTAAGCGAGTCACAACAATTTGTTCACTATTCAGAGGTTAATGTTAAAAAGTCCAAAATGATCAAAATTTGCATTACGTAATACTTGAACGTTCCCTAAGGGCCCACAAAAAAAAAAGTTGTGGGTGCTGGGCTTGAGACACACCCACCTATTTTTATGTATTTTGGGATGCCGAATACGAACCTGCCATAAAACAGACAACTTATGGGCTTATTGTTTTGCTACACTGAAAAAACTGTCTAAAATTATGAAAATACCATCTGCAATTTCAGTGTAGCAAAAAAATGGGCAGATCAAGTGCCTTTTTTATGACAGATTCGGGTTCAGCATCTCAAAATACATAAGAACAGGTGCGTTTCAACCCTAGCACAGACAACTTTTTTTATTTGGTGGATCTGTGTTATTAATTACCAACCTTAAATCTCTTTGGGGATTTATAGTAAAATAAATTTAAGACTTTAGTTATACCTACACTATTATTATAGTCAAAATTATTTTTTGCGTGTGAAAAACCAGTGGATTTATGTGTAGGTATTTATAAACCACAGTATCCGAACAAGTTTTTAGAAAAAGATACAATATCCTATAATTTAGCTTAAAACGAATATAATTTAGTGTTACCTATCAAAAAAGTCCAATGCCCCTTTCAATTAAATCGTTCGTTCAGAGTTCATTCGCAGGCATATCATATTACTGCCCCAAAAAACTAAACCCCGTATGACGATCCACAGTGGGCCCAGGATCCGTTCCTAGCCGGACGAAATTATCAGACCAAAAAATTATATTTATGAAATATTTAGACATTCCAGTGCACCATAAAGCACTATTTGTTTATTTCCAGGTAGCAAAATAACATGACATTCACGTGAAAGCCACGTTAATATGTGACATGTGATGTTAAGATTGTAGTCTCATTTAAAAAGAATGTAGCATGGTGGGGATGTCCTAAGTCCGCCCCTAATAACATCACACAATGACATCCCGAAAATAACGTGTTTGTGACATCATAAATCCACATTCCTGTTATATTTAATATCTTATGGATGCCGTTACTGTTACTTTAATATTTAAATAATATCCTAGGATATTAGCTTTTTCTAAATTATACCCTATAGAAAAATCGGATTTAAAATCAATCAGTAATTGAAACAATCACAGATTGAAACAGATAGATTCTAAATACGAAATTGCAGATTAAGCGAAGAATATATTCCTTTAATCCGTGTTCGTGGTCTTGAGAAGCCCGGCAGAGCCCCCTATCCATTGGAAATCGTATAATGTGTATACAATTTCCTTATAATAATTTACTCTATCAACATCATCTTATATAGATTTTTTTGCTTCGAACGTCGGTGTGAAGCAAAATAACATGACATTCACGTGAAAGCCACGTTAATATGTGACATGCGATATATTCACAGCGTTGTTAAATATTTGTTATTAAATAACATGTTTGTCACGTCACACGTGTTACGTTGCAAATGTGATGTTAAATACATGTTATTTTTCAATATTATGTGATGTTATGATTTAGTTTAAAAATACACCCAAAAGTGATGTTAATTTCTTGTAATATAACATCCCTTGCTACCTGGGTTATAATATTACTCAAATATTTAAATAATCGTTACTTAAACATGACATTTTTATGACATATCTCGAAAATAAAATAGCATTTGCAGCAAAATTTAAAATATTAATTTAAATAAAGTTAAGGGCAATATATTTAGTGTAATATAATGGATGAAGAAGAAAACGATATGTACTTTATACTTCTTCTGCATAATTTACCGTAGGATGTTATTTTTTTGTAAAAAAATAAGTGCAAACATTGGATTATTTTTTATTTTAGAGTGTTTTTATCATTTTTCAAGAAGAGTTTTAAACTGGTATTTTGTACCATTTAGTAAAAATTTTAAGGTATTTAAAAAGAAAATTTCATGTACTTTAAGTCCGTGTAGGATAAAATAGGGAAATACTGGGACTAATATACAAAAAAAAATTAAAAAGTAAGTGATAAAATGGCAATTTCATAGTCTATAAATTTTAATTTTAATGTGTTTTGTTTATCCAACTTAATTATTATGTAAATGTTTTACGATTTCAATAGTAAATTCGTAATTAACACAATAAAGAATTATTTTAACGAATAAAAAAACTAATATCACCTCTGAAAAAAAAAATCAAAGTTCCGCCAATGACATTATGAAACACAATACCACAAAAAGTCCAAACGAAAATTTTGCCTGCACTCAATGTATAATATGATTAAATATAATAAAACCAAATTTAAACCCCTATTTTTGAATTTTTGTTTTTTACCCGATGTCCAACCTATGGCCCGGTTCGTTCCATAGTGCACTGTGCGTAGCCACGGTTTGTTTCTACAAATATTTAGTGTAATCATTAAGGACCGTAAGTGGACAAGCAGTTCTGTAAAAAACAGAGCTGGATTTGTAAAAAAACAAATTTCAGAATAGTTAAAATGCGAAAACATGTTCTGGCCTCTTCGACTGAAATTGGTAGTCTTAGTAATCACCTTGCAACTCTATTTTTGCTTTCCTATTTTGAAAATTTTCAATATTTCGGAAAGCCTTTTATTCTTGCAAAAATTTTCAATTTTTTTGCGTATTTTTGCCTTTTATGACGTTTTATGTCAATATAAATCAATTTCAAGCAAAAAAAACATTGTCGCCTGGTCGGTCGATCGATCAGTCGGTCGATCGGTCTGTCCGGGAAATCTTGTGGGTACCATAACTTAAGAACGCTTTAAGCTAGAGACTTGAAAATCGGCATACAGGTATGTTACCAAAAGTTCTAGCTCGGGATTGTTTTTGGTGAACATTGGATTGCGGCGAGGGGGGTAAATGGGGAAAATACATTTTTTTTAGAAAAATTTGAAAATTGCTGTATAGGGGTTTTTGAGGTTGCTGAAATTGAATTAGGTAGTAACCCTCGAGGGGGTGAAGAGGTTAAATATTTTTAAATATTTTCAATATAAAGAACTTTCACTTTCGGGTTTAGACCGTGTTAATGGATTTTCACTTTCCGACGTTTCGTCTCTTACTACTAGAGACATCTTCAGGGATTAATCTGAAACAGTTTCAGATTAATCCCTGAAGATGTCTCTAGTAGTAAGAGACGAAACGTCGGAAAGTGAAAATCCATTAACACGGTCTAAACCCGAAAGTGAAAGTTCTTTATATTTTCAATATTTTGGTCAAAATTGGTATATAGTGGTTTTTGGGGTTGACGAATATGAATCTGATAATAATTGTTTTCTAATTTAACCCCCTGAGGGGTGGGGGGTAGTTTTCGTAAAAAATAGTATATTGGGATTTTTGAGGTTGCTGAAAGTAAATCTGATAATAAAAAAATCTAATCTAGTTTTAGTGAAAATTGGTATATTGAGGTTTTTAAGGTTGCTGAAAGTGAATCTGATTATGAAAAAATTCGAACTCCACCCCCAAAGGGGCGGGGGTAGTTTTTGTGAAAATTGGTGTATTGGGGTTTTTAAGGTTGCTGAAAGAGAATCTAATAATAAAAAAGTTCTAACTCCACCCCTTAAGAGACGGGGGGTAGTTTCGTGAAAATTGGTATATTTTTAAGGTTGCTGAAAGTAAATAATAATAAAAAATCCATTTTACGAGCAGATGTGTAAAATGGGAAAGCTCTTTTACTGGGCAGTGTATTTTAAATTAAGATCGATAAGTTTGAAACTATTCCATATTAAATTATATCTTTTAAATTATTCTCACTTGTGCTGATTGCGTTTTTCAGTTAATTAATAATTTAAATTTGGTAAATGCGAGATGTGAAATAGAGACACTTCCTATAAATTGGTTCAAAATCAGTTAAAGCCGGTAATGTAATGTAATTCACTATGTTTATTAAAATTTTGATTTTTTTTTTTAATTTACACTGATAAAACAGTTTATTTGTGTCAACAAAATATTTGGTTGGATATGGCCAATTGAATTATTTGGTTGTGACAAATAAATTTTATTCCTGTCAAATAAACTATTTTGTTCCCATTAATAAATCATTTTGAAATTAAAATATTTGTTTACATGAACTAAATATTTATTTGATCCAAATAAAATTTGTTACAACCAAATAATTTAATTGACCATATCCAAATAAATCCTTTTTATCAGTGTATAGCATATCTGACCGATTAATGTATTTTTTGCCTTGAAATCTTCATGTAACACTTTATCCAGAAGGAAAATAATGCCTTAGTGCAAGAATTGCTTAATATTATTTAAATACTTCCTTTATTAAGCCACACAGTCAAAGTTTTCATGGAAACTCCGATTCGCGATTAGAAGACGAACCTTTAAGCTACGGTTTCCTCCAAAATTCGCAGTCGCTGACGACTGCGACCGGGTAGCTCCGACCGAATCGTTAAGACATCTCCAATGCATTTTAAATGTCCTTGTCGCCGTTCGTTTGGTCGCCGGTCGCTTGACCGCTCCGGGAGCAGACGCACGACTATTTCGTCAAGAATTTGACGGTAAAATAGGTCAGCGACTGCGACTTTTTATTTTAAGCATGAGATGGGTGGATATCTGCAGTGTCCACATATCAAACTGGGCAACCCGAGACTGGTGAGATTTGTAACATGTGAGAGGTTCTAAAGTTTTCAAAAGAGTTAATATTTATTTTACGCCGAAAATAAAAAGTCCTCACCAGATTTTATTACTTTACACTACACAGATTTAGTAGTTGCCGAGGGGCATGTCACTTCATTTGCGGGCCTCATATCGCCTCTCGAAGGGACGAAATCCGCCCCTGTGACTTTCCCCTGGGGAGTTGCTTTACAAACAAAATCAATCAGTATAAAGGGGGGCCCCCAATGAAGGACCGTCAAAAGTGTGGAGCCAGTTACATTTTTCTGATCATCTAACCTTTCCATTAATGGAATGCATTCCGATACTGGACAACTACATTATGTAGGCTAAATACTTCAATTGTAGCAGTAAGTGGATAAAAGTGTTATGTAACATTTAATAACATTTTGAAATTTGTATGATATTATCATAAAAGGGTCTCATACCTTCTTTACTGACTGAAAATGTAGAAATTAAAAAAAAAAAACGTTACACAAAATAATTGTAATTAATGGAAATATATTAATCAAAAATTGCGGGTCAAAATTTTTGCTTTCAAAATTCAGGTACAAATTCAGGTACAAATTTAGGTAAAAATTGTATTCAGGTACAAATTTAGGTAAAAATTGTATTCCAATATCATCTTGAATGTTTTTTTTTCTTGTGGCCACATGTGGGTATTAACAAAAAACGTTAGACTCAAAAAGATATAAGTCCAAACTATTTTTGCAACAAAATAATTTAATTGGCCATATCCAAATAAATCCTTTTTATCAGTGTATAGAATGTCTGACCGATTAATTTATTTTTTGCCTTGAAATCTTCATGTAACACTTTATCCAGAAAGGAAATAATGTCTTAGCGCAAGAACTGCTTAATATGATTTAAACACTTCCTTTATTATGCCACATAGTCAAAGTTTTCATGGAGACTCCGATTCGCGATTAGAAGACGAACCTTTATGCACACACCCACACATTTAAATTTTAAGCATGAGATGGGTGGATATACACATATCAGACTGGGCAACCCGATACTGGTGAGATTTGTAACATGTGAGGGGTCCTAAAGTTTTTAAAAGAGTTAATATTTATATCGCCTCTCGAAGGGACGAAAAACTGCCCCTGTGACTTTCCCCTCGGTAGTTGCTTTACAAACAAAATCAATCAGTATAAAGGGGGGCCTCAATGGAGGACCGTCAAAAGTGTGGAGCCAGTGACATTTTTCTTATTATCTAACCTTTCCATTAATGGAATGCATTCCGATACTGGACAACTACATCATGTAGGCTAAATACGGTTTCGGTGAACTTACCGGACACAAATTATAGGACTAGTTTTGCAATAATTTTTCACTGTGGTACTAAAATTAACAATTATAAATAAAATTAGATGCGGAAAACGTTGTTTTATTACTAAAAAATAACTTACATGGAGAAAAATCGTAAATAATAATTAGTTTTATGAACCGCCATAATATCGCTGACATATGTCACGTGTGTACAGAGATGCGGCGTTGTCAGATTTTAATTTTGATTTAAAGTGTTTTCTTGTATTATTCGGAATGATTTCTTGTTTGAAAAATTAACAATAGTTTTGCACTGATTTTTGGTTTTATTACTAAAACTTACTGTTTTAAATATAATTAGGTGCGGAAAATTCTGTTTGTTGTTTTGTTAGAATTTTTATAACAATTTAATTGACGTTGGTTTACGTTAACGTTGGTTTACGTTAACGTTGGTTTACGTTAACGTTGGTTTACGTTAACGTTGGTTTACGTTGGTTTTTTCGTTATTTGGTATTTTTTTTTAATGGGAGAAGTTGGTTTACGTTAACAATGGTTTGGTTTGGTAGTTTGCTGGTTTGGTGTTTTTTTTTTAACTGAAAATTATACCAACTTAAATTGAAATGTGGTTAAAATCCCTAACTATGTCTTGAAAATGCACCTTTTTAAATTAAATTCTCGCTAATTTGTGAGTAATCCGCAAATTTTTTTTTTGCAAAAATACTATTTAAGGTAAGTACTTTTTATTGGTTTAAAAAAAAATAAGAATTCGTGTGTCCGGTAAGTTCACCGGCCCCCTAAATACTTCAATTGAAGCAGCAAGTGGATGAAAGCGTTATGTAACATTTAATAAAAATTTAAAAGGAGGGTATCGCATTTTGAGCTAAATCGCCTGCAACGATTAGACTTTACATGCTTATAGATACATAAAAAATAAATACTTAGCCAAAATTTCAGCCCTTTTTACATCCCGGAACATACTTTAATTAATTATTTTAATTAAGAATTTTGACATATGTCAATGTACGATTTGGCAACATTGCACGAAACAAAGTGTCAAATGTCATCTCGTCAAAATAAAAATAACTTTGCACATTAACTACTACAGTGGGGCCAAAGTGGGTCTGTGTTGTATTCACTGCTCTTGACTATAATATTAAAATATTTGGTTGTGTTTTATTAGTTTTCACGGATTTAATATACTGTAATTCAATGTGTAATTAGGCTGGACTTATGTGACTAGTTTCTTATATTTCAGTACGATTATGGAGTTATTTTTAAGGTATTTATTCTATAATAACGTTGTAAGTAAACCAGCAGTTTCTACGATAACCCAAAACATGTAGTTCCATGGGACAGTGTTACCCAAGACAAGTAATTTAATGTTAAAACATGTTAAATTAATTTATTTCCAACTTTTAATATTAATTAAATATATTTATTTATACTATAATAACATTGTAAGCAAACCATTAGCTTCAACGATAATCCGAAGCATCTAGTTCCATGGGACAGTGTTACCCAAGACAAGTAATTTAATCTAGCTTTCAACATGTTAAATTAGTTTATTTCCATGATATGATTTAAAACTATATTATGAAAAAGTTAGACATATACTTTTAACTTATAATATTAATTAAATATATTTATTTAAAACTAAATATATTTAATTAATATTGAACTGTGTTTTTATTATACATTCTATCTTAACGTATTTATGTTGGTTTTGTAAATAAACAAAAAATATTGCTTTTTTTCAGTATGATAGTCACATGTTGTTGGATTTACGATATCAATAATTCCTTAGTTTTTATTTTTTTTTTTCATTTTGTTCTTTATCAACAAATAACACAGTTTTTTATCATTTCTTTTCATCATTTTGCACTTTTTTAAACAAAAACATATTTTTCTTATTTAGCCCAAAACTCCTATTTAAAACGATACCTTTCTTTCTATGATATCATCATAAAAGGGTCTCATACCTTCTTCATTGACTGAAAATGTATAAATTAAAAAAAAATGTCACACAAAATAATTATATTAATCAAAAATTGCGGGTCAAAATTATTGCTTTCAAAATTCAGGTAAAAATTGTATTCCAATATTATTTTGAATGTTTTTTTCTTCTGGGTATTAAGAAGAAAGGTTAGACTCATTTGGGATAAGTACAAACTATTTTTGTACATATTTAACTTTTTTTTGGAAGTTTTTGTACCAATGATAAATCCCATTAAGCCGAATAAAATGCCACAGATTTTAAATATATTATTAGTCTCATACAAAAAGAATGTTTGGCATTTTCCAAAAGTTAGCTAAGTTGGACTTTGTAAGGATAGAAATTTTTAATTTTAAACAAAATTATAATAGTATTTTATTCAATGAGCGTATAATAATTATTATTAATATAGCAATATATTGCTACCATTCATTGTCTCCAGACTAGGAGAAGTATGAGTAGTTGTCTACATCTAACAATAGATGGCGCACAAGTATACATCAATCTGATGACATTATTTATTTTGCAAATAGTCTAAAAACGTTTTCTTAATGACTCTTGGTACTGAAGAGGGTCAGAAGCCCGAAACTGCCAGCATACCTATATCACTCTGTACGATGATTAGAAAAAAATTGATGGAATAATAAATTATCACTTTTGGATCCTGAATGCCTCATATATACGGGGTTCTTTTATCTAAGCCATATTCTACTCACGTGTTATTCGCAAAGAGCAAAAGTGAGTAAAACCACGTTGAAAAATGCTACAATACCTGTTCCCGAAAAACGCACCGGTCTGTACTAATCTAATCCCTCGACTTGGAATAATTTATTATCAAGTGTGCAGGTAGGCATTTTAATTGGACGCAATGCTTTTCGGTCGTATCCGTCTCTGTTTATGGCAACGTTACTAATCCAGTGACGGATTCAAAATTTTGGATACATGTCGGAAGACTTTTTTTCCCTATGAGTTAGTAACTTTTTTTTTAATAATATTATTGTTTTTTTTACGTTTCTCGAGGTGATTTCCATGAAAAAATGTCTGTATATCTGGGAATTAGTCACCACAATAACCAGTGTTCGGCGTAAACTGAGTTATGACTCATCAACGTTGAAAATAAACACAGAAACATAAGCTTACGGAATAATTTTGCCGAACTATGAGGGAAATTTTTATAAATCGAAACATTTGACGGCTAATTTGTTACCCACAACAATATTAACTATACATATTAACCATACATACGTATATATTGGTGTTTTTCAAAGAAAAAAAACGACATTCGATTTTTATCTTTTAAGAATACGAAAGTTTTTAATTTTTATTTGTCGATAACTTTTTTCCCACCTTACTCGTTTAAATGGAATCATTAAAAAAATTAAGATAAAAAGAAATAAAAATGTAAATATTTAAAACCTCGCCTCAACGCTAGAGTCGACGCGGCTCATATGCGAGTACTGGAAATTCGCCGACTACTGACAATAACAAAGGTGTTAAAATGGCGTTAAAACTATTTTAAAGCAAAAAAAAATGTTTTTTAATTTTTCAAAAAGAAGCCCTAGTTTTGTTTTTGTTTTGTTTTGGTTGGAAATAAGGATATGCGCCCCAAATTATTTTTCACCATAAGAATAAGAATCAAAGTTTACCAAAACGTTTTTGCAAAAAAATAAGTTGGTAAAATGTTCACTTTACATTCCGAGGAGTCCTGAATGATAATGGTGTAATACGTTTTCCCGTTTAATGTCAGAAGACTTTTTTTTTGTAGAGTAAATAATGAAAAAAATATGAGAATTTTGCGCCTGGGCGCGCCTTCGACAAAATTTAAAACGTTCAGGCAAAATTTAAAATGTTCATGCGAAATTTAAAATATTATGGGTAAAATTTCAAATGTTCAGGCAGAATTGGAATAAAAAATATTTTAGATTTTAAAATAGTAATAATCAGGGCATGATTTTTTTTAATTCGTCATCCTTTAATTAAAGATTAAGTGTAATGGCCGGGTTATGGTCTGAAATGCTAAGTAATTAGGTATATTTTACACTAAACATATCAATATACACACAAAAACTTATCTTTGGTTTGGACTTTTTTTCTTCAAAATTTAAAATGTTCAGGCAGAATTGGAATAAAAAATATTTTAGATTTTAAAATAGTAATAATCAGGGCATGATTTTTTTTAATTCGTCATCCTTTAATTAAAGATTAAGTGTAATAGCCGGGTTATGGTCTGAAATGCTTAGTAATTAGGTATATTTTACACTAAACATATCAATATACACACAAAAACTTATCTTTGGTTTGGACTTTTTTTCTTCAAAATTTAAAATGTTCAGGCAAAATTGCAATAAAAAATATTTTAGATTTTAAAATAGTAATAATCAGGGCATGATTTTTTTTAATTCGTCATCCTTTAATTAAAGATTAAGTGTAATGGCCGGGTTATGGTCTGAAATGCTTAGTAATTAGGTATATTTTACACTAAACATACCAATACACACACAAAAACTTATCTTTGGTTTGGACTTTTTTTCTTCAAAATTTAAAATCTTCAGGCAAAATTGCAATAAAAAATATTTTAGATTTTAAAATAGTAATAATCAGGGCATGTTTTATTTTAATTAAGCATCCTTTAATTAAAGATTAAGGGTAATGGCCGGTTTACGGTCTGAAATGCTTAGTAATTAGGTATATTATGTGTGTATTGGTATGTTTAATTTTACACTAAACATACCAATACACACAAAAAAACATATCTTTGAACAAAAAATACGGTTTTTTATATGAATAATTTTACCATAGGTCGATTCAACATTTGGTTTGATTTAACAATACCTTATGCTTGATTTAAACATATAATTTAATCAAGCATACGGTATTGTTGAATTTAATTAAATGTTGGATCGACTATACCATAACTTAAATAAATTTAATCAAAAAACAATATTTTTGGCACAAATTTACGTTTTTTTGACTGTACTCATGTGATAATTACTATTATTATTAATTATAATTAATTAATTTTAGTAGTTAAATCGATATTAAATTATTTAGTTATTATTCGATCTTTAATTTCTATCTTTCCAAATAGTCAAGATACATTACAAAACACCAAGTTAAATAGCTATACCAGAACCAAACTGCAGCATTTAAGGTTTTTGAAAAATCTAGTTAAGGGTTAAAATGCTAAATCCTACACTGTACATACATCTAGATATCTTTGCGAGTGTGTGTTCGAGAACATCATCAGAGTCAAATAAATATATTGTTTAATGTTGCTTACACTTAGGATTACATACATTTTCCAAGACTGGGCAAGATACCAGTAGAATGAGAAAAACTGGCAGTACAACTACCACTTTTATACTTAGTTTAATGTTAAATAATGCATATAGGTGACATATTTAATTTTAAAAGGTATTTATTGACAGAATGTTATTTTGTAGGTACTTGTGTGTAATGTGTGTAATACTATATAGTAAAAACTAATAAATATATTTTTCTATTTTGAGACTCTTATAAGCTCATAACCACACGCATTTCGGATGTTCTTATAGGTCCATAAGAGGTCTGTACTTTTTTTCTTTTGGGTTCGCAACAGACAAAAGCCTATCGCTTGACGTTTTCCGTGCAAATGTCAAAGTCGCTTTAAAGCTTAATTTTCTACAAAGTTTTGTATTTAAGTTATTTTTTACCGTGTTAAAATTGTGGCTTGGTTACTTGCAGTGAAAAAGAGAAGACATGACTATAAAATATATTAAAATGTAATTTGTTTTTAGAATTTTAAACATGGCGAAAACTGCAATGCCAACCCGAAACAAAAATCCCTAAGTAAATCATCAATTTAAATATACTTTTTTTAATTTTAGAGCAAAATAGAAAAAATTATATAAAGCACTCGTTTCATAACACGTTCTTAGCACACTAAATTTGTACTCATGCGCTTAAAACGTATGTTGTGAATCTAGTACTTTAATATACTATATTATCAGTCATCGGCGAATTTCCAGTGCTCGCATAGGCGCCGCGTCGATTCTATCGTTGACGCGAGGTTTTAAATATTTACATTTTTATTTTCTTCGAAAAATACCGATATATTTACATATTTATAGTTAATATGTATATTCAATATTGTTGTGTGTAACAAATTAGTCGTCAAATGTTTCGATTTAGTGACCTTTATAAAAATTTCCCTCATAATTCGGCAAAATTATTCCGCAAGCCTATGTTTCTGTGTTTATTTTCAACGTTGATGAGTCATAACTGAATTTATTCCGATCAATGTATATTATAGAGAGTGATAATTATAATTTAGGGGTTATCAAGTCGCCAAGCATCGAGTCTCTAATGAAATTGTTCTAATGTATACTATTTTAATTAGAATCTAAAAGTTATATGAATATTTTTAAATTAATCGCTATGAAGCTGTAAAATTTGATAAGTTTGACATCTTTTCACGTTAGAAAATAGTACTTTTAGTATATTTTATTTTTGATTTGTGAAAAAAGCCGGACCGATTACCTAAAAAAAATGGATGATTTTTTTTTGGTAATTTGGTTTAGAATATACAACTTTTACATTTAAGTTTTAGCACATCTAAGCAGGGTAATTATATATACAGTGCGGTCCAAAAGTCACCCCCCTTTTAACTTTTGAACGAGTTCAGATATCGACTTCAAATTTAGAACTCTTAAATAAGACAACTTAAACTATCTTTTAGCATATATTTGATATTTTCAGCTCTTAAAATGTGGGCAGGGGGGCATGGGGGGACATTTTTTTAAATGGAAAGGGGGGTCGTGTGATACATTATTTTAAAGCTTAAAAAATTTTCTATTTAAACTAACATTTTTAAATTTTTTAAAAAAGTTTTTTTTTTACAAATTTTTATTTGTCAACTAAAATTAGTTTAAAAGTATAATTAAAATTTTTTTATGATGAAATTAGGCATTTTAAAAAAAAATATTTGATTTTTTTTTAGAGGAATTTTGACATTAATACCCATTTTCAACCCCACTTTAAACCCATTTTTTTTTTATTTAAAAATATGGAGTTAAATGGAGAATTTTATAATCTTTAAAATGATGTATTATTTAAAAAAATGTGCCCCTATGCCCCCCTGCCCACCTTTTAAGAGCTGCAAGTATTAAGTATATGCTAAAAGATAGTTTAAGTTGTCTTATTTAAAAGTTCCAAATTTGAAGTCGATATCTCAACTGGTTCAAAAGTTAAGTTAAGTATATATAGCATCAAAACAAATAAAATTATTAGTATTGTATAGTATAGGTATACCATTGGTATACCTATTTCTATTTATAGGAATCAGCGTGCTGATCGTTAAGATATCAGACGTTTCAATTGTTTCGTTTGTCACGCTTTTAAAGTACCACCCTGTGACAAACTCGCCACGATTTGACGTTTAGAAAAAAATCTACTGCGTCGGGAACAACAGGTACTACTTTACTGTGAACTCGTTCAGCGGGGCACTAGAATATCCATATCTATACAGAGTAATCTATAATGCACCTTCTTATATGATAAAAATAGTACCAGTGGTCCTGTATCAATGTGGCACTACTACTATTATTAGGACCAACATTTTTCTATAAAATTAGACAAAATTTTACAATTTTTTAAAATTCTGGTATCGATAGTGGGTAAATAAATTGCAGGAAATATTTTTTACAGTGTAGGGATGGCTTGCAGGAAACACCAAAGAACAGGAACAAGGGAACGTTAAAGTATTACGTAACGCAGATTGTACCAAAATTCATACCCCGGTTCTCGCGTTATTATACCGAGTGTCCCAACTCTATTTACCCAACGATTTTCCCTAAAACTTAAAGAGATAATCAAATTCTGCGAAAACCATCTTAAATAAGACAACTTAAACTATCTTTTAGAATATATTTACTACTTTCAACTCTTAAAATGTGGTCAGGGGGGCATAGGGGGACATTTTTACTAATAGAAACGGGGATCGTGTAATACATAATTTTAAAGCTTATTAAATTCTCTATTTAACTATATATTTTTTAATTTTTTTAAACATATTTTTTTGGGTTTAAAATAGGGTTGAAAATGGGTATTTTTAAAAAAATCAAACAATTTTTTAAAAGTTACTAATTTCATGATAAAAAAACGTAAATTATACTTTTAAACTAATTGTAATTGACATAAATAAAAATTACAAGAAACCTAAAAAATCGCAGTTTTTAGCACAAAATTTAAAGAATCAAAACCTTAAAAAAAGTATTTAAAACATAAAAAAATATACAGTCTAATAGAAAATTTTATTTGCCTTAAAATGATGTATCACACTATCCCACTTTATATTTAAAAAAAAAACTCCCCACCGTGCCCCCCTGCCCATATTTGGAGAGCTAAAAGTATCAAATATATCCTAAAAGATAGTTTAAGTTGTATAATTTAAGATGGTTTTCGCAGAAGTTGATTATCTCTTTAACTTTTCGAGAAAATCGCTGGGTAAATAGAGTTGGGACACACGGTAGATTATAGAGATTTCATATTTTGGCTACCCCCGTAATAGGGGATGTGTTAGGGGGGTAGCCAAAATATGAAATCTCTACAGTCTTGAATAACGCGAGAACAGAGGTATGATGTCTATGAATTTTGGTACATTTTGCATTACGTAATACTTGAACGTTCCCCAATGGGGGAAAATGTTATAACGAATATCTCTATCTCTATATACATAAGCAGCTTTGTCCTGACTGACTGACTAACTGACTGACAGAATCAACCCCAGCCTAAACTTCTTGACCTAGAAACTTGAAATTTGGACAGTTTGTTAATTTTTTGATGTAAGCGCCCACCAAGAAATTCAACCCTTAAGGGGGTGAAACGGGGGTTGAAAGTTTTGTGCGTATCTCAGAGACCTCTTAATCTTTATATTTGGCAAAAATGTTTTTTATCGAAATGGAAAAGATATGTGTTTCAGGATTTTTGATATTCGACCCCTAAAGGGGTGAACGGGGGTTGAAATGTTTTTTAAAGAGAGAACTAATTAAGTTTTTAACTAACCCTTTCGAAGAACGGACTTCACGGCTATCTCTATATAAATAGTCTTATATCAAGCCACGACGAGCGACGGGTGACGGGCAACGGATGACGGGCGACGAGTGAGGGGCGACGGGACTTCCTTAATGATAAAAATTTGCTTTACGTAATACTTGAACGTTCCCCATCCTGAAAATATGAGGGGTGATCAAACTTCTCTTAGGGTGTCTTGGACCCCTAAAATCGTGAAATTACGCAAAAATCCTAAAATGGTGGAAATTTGTCAAATTTAGTGTTTTAGTGGCAACTTTGGCGGATTTTCGGCACCTGATAAAAATTTTTGATCATTTTAAAATTTGGCACAAAATTTTGTACACTCAAAAGGAGCAAATTAAGATTTCAAGGCTTTTAAAATTTCCAGATACTTAAAGAACAGGCAATTTTCAACGATTTTTCACGATTTTTGCGTAATTTTACGATTTTAAGGGTCCAATTGGAACCCTTGGAGAAGTTTTCTCACCTTTATATTTTCAGGACGTTTCAGATAAACCAGAGTGAAAATTTTAAAACAATAAAAAATTAAGGACCACCCTAGTGCGTTAAATGTCTTATGGAAAGAGTTCTTTATATTATTCTCGATATTATTTTATCTACTTGCGCTTTTTATTTTGCTAACAAAGTACTTTAGTCTTAAATAATTTCAATATGACTGACTTGGGGAATGTATTCTATTTATATTGGTAAAAATGAGATTTAAATTTTAAATATCTTTTTTTTTTTTTTTTTTTTTAATTTTTTTTTTGGTCTTAGGAAAATTCCTTTTTAACCAGATACAGTTTATTTATTTTTCAATATACATTATAATATTCGATAAAGACAACACATAACAACCATGCCCTAAGTGGGATTCGAACCCACGATCCCTAGCACCGAAGCCAGATGTACTATCCACTAGACTGCCGGGATCGGCTTTTAAATTTCTCATAATATATTAAATATTTCATATTGTTTTTTTTAATAACAAACTCATAATAGTTATAAACTTTTTTTAATTCTAAATGTATGTTTATAGTTTTTTTGAGTAAAAATGGATGAGAAAGAATTAACATGTACTTCAGGTGTCTCAAATGCTTTCATCCTGCCATCCGAGTACCTTTATAAAGGTATACTTCTAGTGTCTGGGACTTACCCGAGAGTAACTTAAATTAACTGATACTAAATCAAATACAGACCAAAATCAAACACAAAACAACATAAAAAATACATATTTACTATAATTTTATAGTAATTGTACCTGTATTTTTGAAACTTTAGACACTGATAGAACAGAATGTTTAGAAATTTACAATATTTTTTATTTGTTTCTGCTACCAACTTATAACTAAAAAAAATCAAAACATGTTTTACAATAAATAAAAAAACCCTTAAATTATTTTGCATAGAATCTTATTATATTATATAACACGCAAACCGAAACTACAAAAACGTAATTACAAAACGCAAATAGATAATAGTTATTTATGGTACTAGTGGGTAAAGTAAGATATTGCCCATGAGAAAATTAACCTTAATATCGGTTTACCCATGAGTGCCATACAAGGTTTTATTTAATAAATAGCTTAGGAATTCATATTTCTATTAAAAATTTTAATGACATTTACAAGAAAATAATTTGACAAGTGACAGTTGAGTGGGTAAAATAAATAATTATCCACTCAATAAAGTAAAAGCCACGAGGGGGTTATTATTGAGTTTATCTATTTAAAATAAAGCTGGTAATTGTCTTATTATCTGTATGTACTGGATAAATATGATTTCTTGCTTCATTTACTAAATCACTGTGCAGAAAAATATGAAAATTTATAACCATGTAATTTATTTATATATCAATCCAGTTGATTATTTCTATCGTATCGTATGTCACTTCAGTCGTATATTACATTCCGCTGAATGTAAAAAGCTAATAAACGAGTTCCTTGCCCAAGAAATTCAAACTTGTCGTTTCTAATATCATCACCATGTATCTGAAACCTTATATAAATGCACACACTTCACATTAAGTAAATATATGAATGTTTAATATCTTATTTAACGTCGGGTCTGGTTTTCTTCTATAATGCCTATTATACGACTAATTTAGAATCCACATATTAATAAAACTATACTTTTAGCTTTAATTTCATCATTGGTTAAAAACTCCTACCTTTTAAAATATAAAATATTATTTCGTCTCTTGACAATGATTGACGGTCGTTAAAGCTAATAAAAGAAGAGAAAGTTACATAAAAAATGGTTATACTTAATGTTATTTTGTATCATATTGAAAAAGGTACTTTTTTGGTTTATACTTCATACGCTTACACTAAATTAGCATATTCTACATATTGTACAAACGTAAATTATATTGAACACATAGAAAACGTCAAATTTTTAGGTTACAATTAAAACTTAAGGCCTATCCAGAGGCTCGCATAACAACCATTACAAGATACATGACGACACATCAAGCCAATCCTGGCATCGCATTCTTATGTACTATGCTTGTTATGCGCATCTTGGGATAGTCCCTTTCCAGGAAAACAGTACCGACATCTGTTCAATTTTTGATATACTACGATTTATGCATATTTATGCTATTTAAGCGCTCTGTAGTGTAAAACGGGCTGCGTCCCTTACTATCTTGCATAACTGGAGGGAGTATAGTTGCTTAATTATTTTTGATTAATTTCAAGTAATATATCTACTTATTATTTACTTATTTATTTACTTGAAATTAATACAGTCATGGAGAGCCCCAAATAAGCTTAAGCTTGTACCCCTAGGGCTCTACAATAATTTTGATTTTGATAACAAACTATACAAATTAGAAGGGTATAGGCAATCTTCACATAAAATTTGGTAGAATATCTTTAAGTTTTCCGGTCTTCTTGTATTAATATACTCGTTTAATGAGGGTATACCATTTATCGGATTATTCGTTTGTACTTTTATAATCCATACATAATTTTTGGGAAGCGAATTCATTACGGTAGAAAAGAAAAAAGTCCAAACCAAAAATAAAAAAAATACACTCAATGCCTTAATTTGATGCAAATATTGTTTTTAAATTGCTCTTACAATGTGTCGGTATGTTAAAATTGTCTTCGAATCGTCCAGTACATAAATACGTCCAATAATAAGGCCACTTTTAAGTATAAATTCACCACGAAACGATATTTACAGTGTCTAGAAATCGTGTACTTTTCCACACAAGTAGAAGAAAAAACAACATCGAATAGTACATCAGATATATGTATTTATTTTTACTAACTGCAGAAAAAGCCTGCTTTGTCAGTATAAAATTGAATTGGTAAGTTAAAAAACAGTACTATGGTCTGTTTCATCAAGCAAGAGAGTAAATTAAAAATCGCACAGTGAATATTTTCAAAACAGATTTGAATATTGGATGTGCGAATATTCTCGGTAGTTTATTTTATAAAACATAACTATTTTCTATACACAAACATATACTAAACCTGTGCGATTTTTAATTTACTCTCTTGCTCGATGAAACAGACCATAGTCCAAAATTGCTGTTTTGAGATAAACACAAAAAAACTTTTATTTCCGTAAATATTGATTATAATCAATTATAATTATACAGTGTTTGCAGGCATTAGTAAGTTGTAGTGTTTAACTAGACCGATACATAAGAAGCGCAATTTATTGGAAAAACAATTTATTAATGAATTATAGAAAAAATTAAACCGTGGACATATAATGTTTTTCCACTGATTTTTTTTTCTTTGTTTTTTTTTTTTATTAAATTTGTTTTAGTTTAATTTATACGATAGTAAATAATAACAAGCATTGCAAATAACACGTTTTATTACGTACCCGTACATACAGTGTGGTCCAAAAGTCCAAAAGTCATCCCCCCTCTTAACTTTTGAACAAGTTGAAACATTTTAATAAGACAACCCAATCTATCTTTTAAAAAAATGTGGACAGGGGTGCATGGGGGAACATTTTTTTAATGGAAAGGTTGTCGTGTGCTACATCATATTTAAGCCTATAAAGTTATCTATTTAACTATATATATTTTTATTTTTTTTTAAGGTTTTAATTTAATTTAAGAACAAGTACTGTTTTTCAAGTGAAAGTGAAAAAAGGATAATACTGATTTACTTTTTTGGTTTGATTTAAATTTAATTTATATATTTTTATTCATTAGTTAAACTAGTTAAACTAGTTTAGTAAAAACTCCATTATACGAAAATGATACTTTGTATGATACTTTTAGTAGGAATTTGACCTTGTGTACATCCTGAGGTGAAAATTTTCAGGCATATATCTGATTTTAGTTCATCCAAGTATTTTTGAAAAAATATTATAAGACATAATAAATCAAAAACGCCTAATGTTTAATTTGACAAATAAATTCGGTATAACTGAGAAACCAGATTTTTTACGAGCTTGAGTACACATATGCAGTATTCTACAATACAGAACATGAATAATATACATAAATATCGGCTTGTATCTACACACGAAGCATACAAGCGAAAAAAGGATCAAAAAAGATAAAGTAAAGTAGTACCAAAGACACTATAACACATTTTTACAAAACCGTTAAATGGAAGTTGTTTTGAATCATAATAAAATCATGACATACGTTGTAAAGAGTTATCAAGCTTAATTAAAGATTTTTATGCATCATGATATATCAGCTCTCAAAAAAAAATGTTTTTAAATCATGCGTACACTTCTGGAATCTTATTTGGTACTAGGAAAAAGTTAGTTTCTGCACTAGTCCTGTAAATAAGTTTTTTTTTTGAACTAGTCCAGAAAAAAAAATAATTTTCTTTCTGTAATAGTAACAAGCAAGGAAAGCATAAGAGGATGAACGGACACATTCTTTTTTGTAATTTAAACAAAAATTTGTTTTCCCTGATTTATATCTTCAAGTAAGTATTTTTGCTTGTAAACGTGCATGAGCAGCATGGTTTCCTTCCAGGTCGATCAGTAACTACAAATCTCCTAAAATGTCTAAACGACTGGACTCTCTCTCTTGACAAAGGTCTTCCGATCGACGTCATATATTTGGACTTTCATAAGGCCTTTGACAAAGTCCCGCATAAACGTATGTTACACAAATTAGAACATTTCGGAATTAGAGGTCTTTTGCTTGCCTGGATCGCTCAGTTTTTAACAAACCGCTCTTTCCGAGTTAAAGTTGGCAACTGCTTTTCTAGATTTTACTCTGTAGACAGTGGCGTGCCCCAGGGGTCGGTATTAGGCCCCCTATTGTTTATAATATTTACTGCCGATTTGCCTCGTCTTCTCCACTGCATTAGTTCTTTTTTTGCTGATGACTCAAAACTTTTTGGGAATCCATTTCTAGAGCATCACCTACTTCAACAAGATATCAATACCATTCTAAGGTGGAGTGAAACATGGCTTATTCCTTTAAATATCGGTAAATGCGTTGTGCTGCACCTGGGTAAAAACAATCCTCGGATGGACTATGTTTTAGATAATGGTAACCTAACAAAAGTGGAAAAACATACTGATCTTGGAGTTATAGTAACAAGCGACTTAACATGGTCTGAACACATAAACTTAGTGTGTAGTAAATCTAGAAAAACTATATTTCTATTTAAAAAGGCGTTTTGTAGACCCTCTGTTCAAACGGCAGCCTGCTTGTATAAAACTTATATACGCCCTATATTGGAATTCGGATTCTCAGTATGGTACCCTAACTTGGTGCGTGATATTAATTTATTAGAAAATGTTCAACGAAGTGCTACGAGATTACCATACGGAAGAACTCGACCATCGTACGAAAACCGCCTCATTTTATTTGGTCTACCCAGTGTTATGGACAGGTTGGAAAGAGGTTCCATTATAATGACATATAGAATACTACATAATACATTTTCCATTGATCTGCGATCACTTTTTTCATTAAACAACGGTGGACGCCTTAGAGGACACAGCCTAAAGCTAAAATATGAAATATACAGGACTGCCCACAGAAGAACATTTTTAAGTAGCAGAGTATTTACGACTTGGAACTCTTTGCCACATGATGTTGTGCTTGCGCCAACTATAAACACTTTTAAAAACCGGTTGGACAGACTTATTTAATACTTTGTATGCTACATAAATTTTTTCTTTAACTTGAGTTAAATAGGTTTTTAACCTCAACTCTTTTTTTATAATAATAATAATAATAATAATTTTAAAGAATCGAGTTTTTGTATTTCTCTAAACGATATAATTAAAATATAATTTTTATTTTTCTATTAAATATATTAGTATAGTAATCTTAACAAATGATTATTTAAAGAAAAAACACATTACTTTTTTTTATGTGATTTTTTAAAGTTTGGGTTGGATTACACCCCACCACACACGCGATGTTAAAATTTTTCACCGCACTCGCGCCGGGTTAATATGAAATACTCATTTTTTTCCGTGTATATAGAATTAAACTTCTTCCAAGAACTGTAGTTAGTATTTACCTCAGACCACCATATTTAGCCAGATTTGTTTTTCAGATCAGTTTCAGGATTTGCTCGTACCCTATGAAGTAGGTACTTAAATAAAGCACAAAGTTTGTATTACACAGTCGGTGTATCTACCATTTTATAATGGTATTAGTATTAAATATATAACCATCTTTGACGTTAAGAAGTCGAAGAATCAAGGATAATGGTCTTAAAGTCCATTTATACAGAATTTTTTATACTCTGCGAAGAGGTATAGCTAGAACAGTATTAACACTACATGATGATAATATTATAGTATTAAAATGTGTATAGAATCATATGATATAGAGTTATAATTATCGAACATTGCGCCTTCGCCAAAATTATAAACTAAAGTTTATTTTTTTAAGGTATAGTTATTTTAAACCTTCCCGCTTGCAAACAATCTCGAAATTACCATAGCAACGTAAGATACGCATACATCGTAAGCGAAATGACTAGGCCCAATTTACACAACCGTAAAACGTTGACGTGCCATTAACGAGAACAAAACAATTGTTTATTCCTCTAAATTATTGGAATAAAAGCGATTTTATAAGCAAATTTTGTTTCTACAGGAATACAAAAGTATTTTTAGCAACAGCTTTATCAATTTTTTACATCAAAACATCATAAAAACAAAGTAAGTAAACAATAATTATAAATTTTGGTTATGTTGATATTCAAAACAAGTCACATGCTTCAGTGTAAATCGGACTTTGTGGAGTATTTAGCGGCAAATTTAAAATAACTATACCTTAAAAAAATAAACTTTAATTTTTATTATCTGCATATTTCTTTTTTAAAAGAAATATGCAGGATGCTACGCATAAATGCGATAAATGCATTAGACAGTTTTTCAATAACGTATCATCATTCGTTTAAATATAGTACCATACCCCTTACCCTCCAGGGTGTCACAATTGTGACTACTTCTTTATTTTTTCTTTAAGGCAATATTAATCCAAAATACCTTTATAGACTTTCTATGTATGCAAACAAATATGCAAATTTAATTTAGTATAATACAGCTCTCCTGAAACTCTAAGGAAACAAAAACTCGAGCAAAAACTAAAAAAAAATGGTTTATTTTTTATTTTTTTTCTTCTTTTAGGCATAGCAAATATAAAAAAACACATTTAAATCGAAAAATTATCATTAGTTTAGTCTCGGGAGGGTAAAGGATAAGCAATATTCTTGTAGCATTACGTACTACATAAGTACGGTTGGTATTACAGGTGTACTACTTTATGGTGTCATATCTATGGTGGCATAATAACCCATGGTCTGTTTTTTCAAGCAAGCTAGTAAATTAAAAATCGCACAGTAAATATTTTTACAACAGGTTTGAATAGTATATGTTTGTGTATAGAATATAGTTATGTTTTATAAAATAAACTACGCAGTATATTCGGACATACAATATTCGAATCTGTTTTGAAAATATTCACTGTGCAATTTTTAATTTACTATCTTGCTTGATAAAACAGACTATACGTGTCATAGAAGCGCAGAGAAGCCTCGTAGCTCAAAAACTTTTTGTTTATTTATTTAAGATCAGAGTGGTTTTTGCCACATCAAATTTTATAAATTTGACAGTAAAAAGTGCGTACCAGGAATTTGACCTAAAGTAATTTTTTATTTATTATTTTCAAAAATTCTATTTGCTTGCGATATACTTGCTATTATTCAAAGCCTTCAGATTAAAATAAATATGAGTAGTTTTCTATGTCTGAAAATAGATGGCGTACAAATATGCATCAATCTAATGTCTTTACTTCTGAAGTGAAGAAAGTTTTCTTAATCAGGGTTTTATTTGTACAATTGACGAGGGCCAGTAGCCCGACCCTGGGCATCATATCGATATGACTCTAAACGATGATTAAAAAATAGATTGATGGATATTTATACCCATGAATGGGACACTTTTTTTGAAACGGCTGCCAAAATTTTATTTATAATCTTTTATAGGTAATTTTATTTTAGTCATCATATTTGGAAACAAAAGAACACAGTTCAAGTGTTAATCCTGAATAATATTAATTTTTACCAAAACTACAAGCATTAAAAAAACTTAACTTGTCCCATTCAAGAACACGATATTATTGAATGGGACAAGAATAAAGAATAGCTATTGAAAATATCTATTATTGTCACTATTACTAATAACAATAAACCTATAATGTCATTTCGTAACAATAAATATAGCTGTTAAAGTTTTACATTCTTTTTTTAACATAGAATTTACCTCGGAATTTACTTTAAATAATTTTACCAAACTTTGATTGATGTTTTCTTAAATCAATATCAAATATTAGTTTGATTTGAGTTGTAACCCACCAAACATTGGTTCGTTGGCCGCCCTTTGGCAAACCCACATTGGGCCTACATTGGGCCAATGTTGACAAAAAAGAGAACGATGGTAAAATCGTACATTGTCCAATCTAAGGCCACAGTCTTATGAACCAACGTACGTTGGCCAATGTAGGAAACATTGGTATGCCAATATCTGGCCAACGGGCTGCCAACGAACCAATGTTTGCTGTGAACTGTTCCAAATTGTAGTACACTAGACACTTTCTGTCCTTTAAGAGTGATTTCTTATTTAAAAGAGATGAATAGGAATTAAATATGCAGAAAATAGTTGTACCATTCAAGGAAATAAAATTTGTCCCATTCAAGAATACTAACAATATTATCAAAAAAAATAGGATAACAATGTTAACCTTTATCTGTAATATTCGATTATTTGGTATACGTTTCGTAATGTTCTAGACTATTACATAAAACAAATTCAAACCATTTCCTTTTGCCTTTCGTCAATAAAATATCTTTCAAAATTATTAAAAAAAATTGTTTTTACTTGGTAAAACTAACTTGTTAAATTTGTCAAAAACCCAGTCCAAACCTTTGCCATTTTTTATTATTTTTTAACTACAGATGTAGGGCCATCTAAGCATGATGACAAAAATCAAAAATTACGAAGGATATTTCAGAAACAGACACTGTCCCATTCAATAATATGTCCCATTCATGGGTATTTCCCCCTATTCCAGAGAACACACAACGTTCTGTGGACGTCCGTTCTATAGCCATTTAATGTACAAAAATCCGTGGACCAAAAATAAACGTTAAGGGGACGTACAATGTGGTACGTCCACTTGACATTTTAAAAATCAATACAATGGACGTCCTTATATGGACTAAGGTAATGCAGAAAACTATAATACCGGCAGTAACAGTCAGCCATCTGTCTTTCTGTTATTGTCAGCGCGCGTTTTTACGGTGGTCTTAAGTGAGATATTTAATATTATTAAGTTAAATTTATGGTAAGTAATATAATAATAACATATACCTAATGTTTTTATATTAGAATGTTACCATAAATAGTATTTCTCGATGAAATCACATAAAATTCATCAGGTAAAGCCATAGAACATCAAAGCGTAAGCGTGGGTAATGCGTTATATATTATATTATGCTTATTTATAATTATTAATATTTTTGCAGTTCAACTCCTCATATATGCAGCCCTGTTGAAAATGACAGCCATTCGCGGATAAAAATGTTGCACTAACCGTGCGACAAAATCAGACAAATTTGTCTGATTTTGTCTGGTTAGTGCAACATTTTTATCCGCGAATGGCTGTCATTTTCAACAGGGAGCAAACATTATAAAAATGGTCCACTGACGTACGTCCAGTGTTTGTTGTTTACGGACGTTTCGAGGACGTACAGATCTGTGAGCTGTGGACCTTAAAAGTATGTCCACAGGACGTCAAAAAGATAAAAACGGACGTACAACGGACGTTTGAATGTACAGTGATGGACGTTAGATGGACGTACATAGGACTAATTTGTGTTCTCTAGGATATTATTCACTGTAAAGAGTATCCCATGAAATTTGAGGCATTTCATATTTTTACGGCTTGTACTGGTTTTCCAAGTGCCGATAAAAAAAGAATACTAAAAAAACATTAATATCATCCAAACAAGTAAATGCTTTCGCTTGAATTAATTGTTATTAAACAGATTCTTTTAATTACAATAATATCTTACAGATGGGAACTATAATTGCTTATAAACAACAGACTTTATCGTTAAGTAACATCAACTACAAGAAATACACGGGCCTACAAAATTCCAACTGGATGATTAAGCTTAAAATCGATAGGCCTGTTGGTTCATAGTTGTCAGACCCAAAAAAATAATTGCTTGTAAGCAAAGAAATTTTACCTCAAGAAGGAACATGATGAAATCTACCGTATGCTTTGTTTGAAGCGTGAACCAATTACGGTGAGGGGCTGGTGGGAAGTGACTATTGTTTACACTTACTACGCATAAAGAGAGAGAAATAATGTGTAAACTCACAGTCTAATGTCGTAAAATGACTGACAGGGGTACAGTGTTTACGATTGGAAACATATACTTTGGATATTTTATTGTAAATTTTAAGAGACATTAGTTCTGTATGAGTTTTTTATGAACTAGTGGTTTAATTTTAATAGATTAATAAACATAATTATAGTATACACAATAAAGTTTTTTACATTTTTAATTTAAGTATAATGATTTGAATTCATGATAAGGTGGAAACTACGCAACATCGCTACTAGGTAGCCTGAAAGTCGACTAGCGACATCTACATTTTACACCACAAAGATGTATCGCGTTTCTGTTAGTAAATAACAAACAAAAAGATGACACCTTCATAAACATTGGTCTGAAATTACTTCTTGAGGTAAAAGTTCTTTGCTTGTAAGGCTATATGAAAATTAAAAATGTTAGATTAGCTTGACTTTAACACTTTCGCTGCACATGACTCTCTTGAGAGTCGATCCCGTCCTTAGCGCAGTTTCAAAGTAGCATTGAAGTAGGTAAATGCGCATATGTCAGCATGTCGCGTAGGGTCCGGGACAGAATTTTTCTTGCCGTTTCCGATTCGCTGCATTATTAAGACAGTAAATTGGCGGCAATATTTTCGAACAAAAACAGTTAGGGTGATGGGTGACCAAGATTCTGAATAAACGCAGCGAAAGTGTTGAAGGAGATTGCTTGTCAGTCACCAGAAAGCTCCTTCAATTATTTGAGCTTGTATAACCTTTTCTAGATAACATTTTTCCAAATTATAAAAACAAGCAAATGTACCCTAGCTTATCTCATGCAGAACAGATCCATACAATTTTATTTATTTATTTATTTATTTATTTATTTATTTATTTATTTATTTATTTATTTATTTATTTATTTATTTATTTATTTATTTATTTATTTATTTATTTATTTATTTATTTATTTATTTATTTATTTATTTATTTATTTATTTATTTATTTATAAATTTATTTTATTTCGTTCGGGAGCTTCAAAGGTGTTGTATACCGTAGGGGGAAATACTTATGAATGGGACACTTTTTTAAAAGGTTGCCAATTTTATTCTTAATCTTTTATACATATTTTTTTTTAGTTATCATATTTGGAAATAAAAGAACATAGTACAAGTGTTAAACCCGAATAATATTTACAACCATTTCAAAAAAAAAAAAACGTAACTTGTCCCATTCATGAACACGGTATTATTGAAAATACAAAACAAAACAAATACAAAATTGCTATTAGAGGTAATAAATCATAAAAATTACTATTATTATCACTATAACTAATAACAATAAACCTATAATGTTATTTCATTTACTCTGTTTTTCAAATCCATATCAAATATTAGTTTGTTTTGAGTTCTAACTGTTTGTTCTAGTTCTAAATTGTTTGGACTTTTTTTTGAGTAATTACTTACCTAAAAGATGGATAGGAATGAAATATGCAAATTGTCCCATTCAATAATACTAACAATATTATAAAAAAATAGGCATAAAATATTTACCTTTATTTATAATATTCGATTATTTGGTATTTGTTTTGTGTTGTTCTAGATTAATCTATAAATCAAATTCAAACAGTTTCCCTTTTGCCTTTCGTCAATAAAACAACATTCAAAATTATTAAAAAAGTTACTCTTAACTTGGTAAAACTGACTTATTAAATTTGTCAAAAGCCCAGCTACCTAAACTTTGCCATGTTTTATAATTTTTTAACTGCAAATCTAGAGCGATTTAACCATGGTAACAAAAACCAAAAATTACGAAGCATAGCTCAGAAACAGGCACTGTCCCCCTACTAGACTGACAATATTACAATAAAATTAATAATTGATCAATGAGAATCTTGTGTCCTTGTGATTCAGATTTAAATTTTTAATAGTAATGATACGAGAACGTAAGAAAATGGATTCAGTGGCCAGTCTTTAGAATACCTAATTAACGAACTAAGCAAGAACAGAAATTACATCTAGCCAAGAAATGTTAAGTTGCATGGTATCAAATATGTTAATACAGGATGGCCCATTGGGAGCGTTCAAGTATTACGTAACGCAAAATTTGGCCATTTTTGACCCCCCCCCATGTAACGCGGGGTAACATTTTCGAGACCCCCACCCCCCCTCCTATTCGTTACGTAACATTTTACAACAAGTAAAAATAAATTAAAGGAAATTTTGCTTTATGGTTTAAACTGGTTTTTAACCGGTTATTGCTTCCGTGTTTTAACCCAAAACCGGTCTGATGTCATTTCCGAAACCGGTTAACCGAAAACCGGTTATTGACTATGGTTTTCCATCTCTAATTTTTTTTGTTTAGAGGATTTAGTTAACTGTTAACCACGTCGCACATAGGAGTATTTGACGATTTTAGCTGGCCAAAATTATTTATGTCTTTTTATTGGCGGAAAACCTTACCATATGGCAAGAAATTGTAAAATATATGCATTTTGTACAAACCCAAGCCAATGGCGTTCAATATAGGGGAAAGATGGGTACTTTAAGGATTACATTTTTTTCATTCAATAGGAGTTGAGGAAATAAAAATTATATTATTTTTCAAACTTTATTATGGTAAATAACATATATATATTTTGATATTTAATTAGATTCTACTTCGTCATTGTCAGAATATTCTTCATTTTCACTGTTTTCAGTGTCGGAATCTTGGACTTCTCCAGGAAGCAGCATTTCCACAGCTTCTTTTGAAAAAGGCTTTGTAAGTTTGTGTTTCTTTTTCCCAAGGCTGGACAACAGAGGGTCGGATGTTAACAATAACCTATTGATGATATCTTGGTTACAATCTTTTCTAGAAAATTTTCTAGCATAGCTAAGTCTGTACTCCCGGAAATGTTTGTTTCTGGCTTCGGCAGCCTCTTCTGACAATTGTCCAATTGGCAAAAGCGCATTCTCTACTATATCAGGACCGTGTACTAAAACTTTATGCAGAGTTGGAGTCATTGGACACCAGGGGTATAGTTCAACATAAAGTTTTGCCGTATCCAAAGTATACTGTCTGAACTTTTCTACATCAATCTTGTGGCCACTGGAAATTACTTGTAGGATAATTTTTATTCTAGCAATCAAACTTACGTCAACTCCAGTGATAGCTGCAGATGTTTCCGGGTCGTTGAAGAATCTCCTGCTTGTGTTGCCGTTATTGGTGTTCCCAAATCCAGCCTTAGGTATGTCGACAAGAATGCCCATTTCGCTCTTGAATTCATCTTGAATTTTCTTCTTTCTATCTGAGATGAGTCTCTTCTCATCTTCATTTAGCTTTTTCTGCCATTTTTTCAAAGGCAATTTATATGATAGGTGAAGGAGACTTTCAAAACACCGTATTCTAGCATGCAGAATTGACAGTCCAAATTTGTAGGTGCTTTGCTTGTCAACACATTCTCTGTCCAAATCATTAAATTGCTTCGATGTTGCTCCACAAATATAACATCGCATTGTCGATGTAGTGGTGGTTGCTGCGTTACAGACTTTTCCATCCACCATGGTTAACATCATTACATGTTCTACTGCTATATCTTGAAGTTTAGTTGGTTTTAGATCTGCAATTTTGTTTTCCATGTAAGCAATTTCTTCAGCTATTACATCAGCAGTTTCTTTTATAAACCTAATTCGAATTGGCCTGCAAAACCTTGGAGATGATGGTGTAGAGTTTTGCCAGATAACCTTTTTATTTACTCCACAAGTTAGCTGTAGTGGAACCATTGAGCATTGAAATATACTGGCATCAGAATGAGTGTCATCCTCAAACTTTTGATTAAACTGTGTCTGCTGGGAGCCATCACAACCCCATTTCGTATATAGTTTCATATTTTTACGCTCACTTTCCGTTAAAGTCTTGATAACTTCTTCTAAAAACAATAGCAATCTTTCGGCAGTATGGTTTAACAGACTTTGTAAGTCTACTTCAGCTAAACTTTCTGTGACTGTGAACGAATCAGAATCAGGATAGCATGTTTTTTTTTCTTTAGCCAAAATACTGTGGCAGGGCCATTTCTTCTTATCGCTTGTACGAACGATTTCATATTGAGATTTTGTTAGACCTGCGTCAGCAAATATTGAAAGAGCCTGTAACGGTGTCAATGATTTTTTTGTAGGTTCAAGGCTGCTGCGGTAGGCTTTTTTATACTTTCCCGCTCTTTTAGGAGATGATTGAAGATCTTTCAGGACGGTTGCAGCACTTCTTTTGCCACTTGTTGTTAAACAAGTTTCAGCTGCAAAAACAATAGCTTCTGGTTTCACATCTTTCCTGAGCTGTTCTGTTTTTCTCCTCTTTGATCGTTCACTTGAATCGACAAAACTTTTTCTTGGTCGTCCTGCTGATGATGGAGTGGATAGGGTGGCCGGTATCGGTATTTGGAAACTCCCTTGCAGCCAAGTGCCGTGCTTCTTAATAAATTTTTCATGAGTTCTTGATGAAGACGACCACATATTTCTAAGAGCAGCTTTCAACCTCGACATTTGACGCTTGTATACTTGTTTCAGTTCTTCGGTGTATTGATTTCTTGATAACAAATGTTGATCGGCTAAGTCCATTTTTTCGTCGAAATTCGGAGCCTGCTGCTGCTGAATACTGTTGTAGAAGTCCAAACGAGAGATTGTTTGCATTCCTGATGACCCAGCTAGAAAAAAGAAATTTAGTTGAAAAATCCACATTTGGACCTTGATGTATTTAGAACATGATTGGAATTTAGGTGGCAGTAATGGGCAGGTGAAATTAAGATTTTTGAATAGCTAGTGGTATAAGCTCACAGAAAAACTCAAAAAAATAACTGGGTCTCAATAGGCACTGTAACTTTTTCACTTTTAAAGTCAAAATTTAGTTTAAAATTCGTTAAAAAAATGCTAAGTTTCATGGGACATAACTTCTGTGGTGATTAATATTTCAAAACGGTAGTAAGAGTAAATAATGTACATACCTGTCATAGATTCATCCATGGTATAACACTATAAAACTTCTGTTGTAAACAATTGTACACAGCTTCAAAGAACACCACTAAAATCGTTCGTGAATAAAATGAACCACACAGTTATAAATCAGATATTTAACTAACCTGTACAGTTTAAAATTCTGCTTTTATAACCAAATCATTAATTGCTCATTAAGCGACCATTATCGAGGATTAATAAGGGTAGGTAATTAAGGGGGTACGGCCACTTCTAAGAATTCGAATTTTGGCCAGCTAAAATCATTAAATACTCCTTAGTGCGTCGTGTGCAATACAATTTGCAAGGAATCCGTCTCTTTAAGCCTAGATCATTGTTAAAAACGTGATCCAATAAACATTTTATAAGTTTATAATTTTTTAAGTGTTACATAACATTTTTACTGACACCCACCCCCTCTGTAAAGCGGCGTAACGTTTTCGAAACCCCCACACCCCCCCCTAGCGCGTTACGTAATACTTGAACGCTCCCTAAGTCACTTTACCATTTTAAAATTAAATAACTTTTTTGTTCGTCAATTTTTTTTGTTTATTTCTTTTACAATATAGAGTACAGGAAATGGATTTTTTTTTCAACTATGTATGAAAAATCATGTCTTTTAAATGACGTACATTTTCCGCTAGGTTTGGACAAGCACTGGCTCTTTTCACGACATTTTCCATGAAGGCTCCTAACCTGGCTGGCTTTAGCTGTTAAATAGTCCTGGGATTGTTGACACACACCCGAACTTTCAGGTAGCCTCAATGGGCAACCCTGTATTTTTAAAGTAAAACATATATTTAAGGTTTTCTCAAAACAAAAAAATAAGACAAATCTTCTTCTTATTCCCAAAAAAACCTGAGCTCAAGTTTAAAATTCGTTTTTTTATGGCATTTTTCTAAATGAACTGACATGAACAAATGCATCAAAATCTGGAAAAACTTTTTTACTTACAGGATTCTTTGAAAGAAAAATGAATTGCTTGTAAGCATCCTATACGATATATTTAACTTTGTAGGACTGTATTTAATATAAATAGATGGTATTGGCAAAATGTACTCTCGTCCACTCGATAAACAACTAAACAGGATAAGATATTCCAGATAAAATTGTACAACAGTTGACTCACCCATTCAAAGTTTATTATAATAGATCTAGTTTCAATGGGTATTTGCACTATAAAAGCTATTTACAGCTTCTCGGTGTTGTAAGTACTTTTCTTTCAAAGAAAATCCTTTTAAAAAACTAGTTTTTTTATAGCACAACTCTTTGTTTTTCTCAAAAGCTATATTATATTACCACATACCCGATATAATCATTCATAGGGAAAATAAAAATATTTTATTAAAACACAGGAAGGAAGCAAGAGAAAAAGGACTTACTGCAAAAATAAAAGGTGATCGTTTATTAATAGGTACTGACTTTTATACTATTGAACAACTAGAAACAAGAAATCAAAACATATTCCTATCAATAGAAAAACCAAAAAGTGCACCATCTACCCCAAATCCACAACTAAGAAAGAATCAAATTACAGAAGAATTTGGATTAAGCGAAGAAGAAGAATTTGAGGAAAGAGTGGCACAAAAAGAACCAGGACAAGGAATAAAAAAATCACGAACCCTAACAAGACTTTTACGCTCGGGTCAAAATAAACAATAAAAATATAGATTTGAGTGCCTTAATTTTAATTTTAATTTTATTTTAATTTTATTTAGGATTTAGAGTTAAAATAGAGAAAAAAAATAATTATTTTATTTTAAATTATCTGTATTCAAATTTTCTTATTTTTCTTGTGCTTTACTTTGACTTTTGTTTTTTTTTTTTTTATATAAAAATGGATCCTTTTCTCAGAACGTTTACCGTAAAAAATATAGATACGCAAGTATTAGAAAATGCTTCACAATGCAATACAGTTTATCAAATAAATGAAAATACGTTAAACTTTAAAATAATTCATATAAATATAAGAAGTGCTACAAAAAATATTTCCGAATTAGAAGCATTCTTGGAACAATTTACAAATTTGTTTGAATGCATCGTTTTAACTGAAACACGTCAAGTTGATATTAGTTTAATAAAATTGGATGGGTACAATGTAATATACAGTGAAGGAAGGTATAATATTAATGACGGGGTAATTATGTTTGTTAAGAGTGATTTTTCTTATGATTACGTAACTGACTATATTGATAAATGCAAAATAATAAATGCTTCCCTACTCTTTGGTAATAAAACCATAAATATAAAAGCTATTTACAGGCTACACGATTCTAAATTATCTGAGTTTTTACCCAAATTGGATAGTTATCTTAACAATAATGATTCGAAGTCTGATCTATCTATACTTATTGGAGACCTTAATATAGACTTACTAAAACACATAGAATGTAATGAATACTTAAATATCATGTACGAACATCAATATGTATCACTGATAAATAATATAACAAGAAAAAAAGACTTAAATAACGGAACATGCATTGATCATATCTTTATTAGGGGAACTGATAGTATGGAAGATTTTACTTTACCTGTTATTGTGAAAACAAACATAACTGATCACTTTCCAATCTCAGCTCAGGTAGTTTTCCAAAATCAAATAAAAAATACTTTTGAACAAAAAAGATTTATTAAACAAATTAATTATAAACAATTAAACTTTGATATAGATGATGTGGACTGGGATAATGTGCTGGCCAATGATGTAGAAACAGCTACTGAAAATTTTATTAATTTAATAAAAAAGAAAATTATTAAAAATACTATTTATAAAAAAATAAGAAAAAAAGAAAGAAAAAGGAAGGTATGGATTACTAAGGAAATAATGGACTCTATTAACTATAGAGACAATTTACTAAAATTATACTACCAAACAAATAACAACGAAATTAAAATTCAATATAATGCTTTTAGAAACAAATTAAACAAAAAAATTATAAATGCCAAAAATAACTTTTACAAAAATAAAATTGAAACTTCTAATAACAACAAAGAAATGTGGAAAACTATAAACGAACTAAAAAATAAAAAAGCAAACAAAAATGATATTAAATGTATAAAATTAAATGATAAAATTATAACAAATAAAATAGAAATGTGTAACGTATTTAATAAACATTACGTAGATATGGGCACAAGGTTAGCAAAGAAAATAAAGAAAAACAAGAACTATAGAGAAAACAAAAAAAAATTAAATAACTCACTATTTCTTATGCCAACCAGTCCCGAAGAAATAAAGCAAGTAATAACAAAACTAAAAAATAAAAAATCTGTCGGGATCGATGGCATCACTACTGAAACTTTAAAAAATATAGCGGCTTCAATTGCAACACCACTTGCCAAATTAATTAATAAAATCTTTAAATCTGGCTTATGCCCTATCCAGTTTAAAACATCAGTAGTTGTTCCAATATTTAAAAAAGGAGATAAGCAGGATGCAGTGAATTACAGACCTATTTCCCTTATCACAAATTTCACTAAAATTTTTGAAACACTTCTAAAAAGCCGAATTGAAAATTTTGTTAAAAAATATGCAATTATCTCCAAAAAACAATTCGGTTTTCAGAAAGGTAAGTCCACTCAGGATGCGATCATAACCCTCCTAGAGGACATATATGAAGCTGTTGATGGGGGATCACCGGCTATCTGTATTTTTCTGGATCTTGCTAAGGCCTTCGACACCGTTTGTCACAAAAAATTATTGGAGATCTTATCTGACTTGGGTATACGTGGCGGTTTACTTAAGTTAATAACTAGCTACCTAGAAAATCGTAAACAGTATGTTAGGATTGGGGAGTACATGAGCGAACCACTCTCTCCAATGTTTGGAGTTCCACAAGGCACTATACTAGGTCCGCTCTTGTTCATCCTATACCTAAATAATCTGTTTCAAGTAAAAATAAGAGGGAACGTAATCAGCTTTGCAGATGATACTACGTTATTTTTTAAATCCAGTACCTGGACATTATTGAAACAGTTAATTGAAGAGGACTTCGTTTTAATTAAAGAATGGTTTGACTTTAACCTATTGACCTTGAACATAGATAAAACTATGTTTATGCCATTCGGTTCGTACAAAAATAGTCTTCCTTCGTTCAACACTTTAAATTTTACCAGGTCTCAATTTTCAATAAAGCGCGTATCATCTGCAAAATTTTTGGGAATAACTATTGACCAGCATCTCAGATGGGACTTTCAAATCGAAGAAATAACTAAAAAAATAAGATGTTTTATTCCTTATTTTAAAATTTTAAGAAATATTTTAAACCTGAAGAACTTAAACACAGTTTATAGTGCATTAGTTGAGTCCCATCTGAGATATGGTATACTGGGTTGGGGGGGAGTTTATCAAAATATTCTAGAAAACCTGGAAATGACACAGAAAAGAATCCTGAAAGTTATGTTCAGTATACCCATTACCTTCCCGACAGATGAACTTTTTACACTAGGTCAAAAAATGGACTGTAGGCAACTCTTTTTCTTCTCGTTAGCATCTCATACATACACTTTAAAAAAAGAAGTCAAAACATCCATTACAAGATCTAATAATTTATTACCTGAACCCAAAGTTCTTAAAACAATTGGCCAGCGCAGTAGCAGAGTTCTAGGACCAAAAGTTTTCAATTCCTTACCAGACTATTTAAAACAAGCTCAATCAATTTATGTTTTTAAAAAGATGTGTATAGCTTATATTTATGAAATACCTAGGGAGAACATTCGCAATATAGTCGACTTAAAGAATATATTTAACCTAATTTATTAATATACAGCTGAATAATTTCATTTTCATGACCATTATCATAGGAGTTTACCTTGATAAAATTTACTTGCCTTTGATATACCCAACCAATTTTCCAATCATATATTAATTATTTAAATATTAAGTTAATTAATTAAAAAAATAAAATAAAATAAAATAAAAAAAAATAACTACTAAATAAAAAAAAAACAAACTGGCTTTTCCAAATTTATTTATTAAACTTGTATTCTTATTTTTAACTATGTATTGTAATTCTTATTTATATATTGTATATTGTACTTAGAGCACATACAAATGTTCTTACATTTACGTGTCTTTAGCATATTTATTGTAACCAGATTTTTACAATAAATATTATTATTATTATTATTATTATTATTATTATTATTATCTATTATTATAGCATATGTGCCGAATATTGCAGGAACTAAAGTACTGCTATCCATTTGAACAGGGTTACCAGATTTGCCTTTCAAGGAACTTCAATACGGTTTTACTATTTTTCTAATAAATTATATTTTCGTAAAAATTAGTTTATGGGAGATTTTGAGGTCGCTGAAATTGAATCTGGCAATAAGAAAAATTTAACACCACTGCTTAGGAACGGAAGCAAATAGATTGTGATTTGTACCCGGTGCTTTTTACGTTCTAGTATTTATACACTGCCGCACATTAAATTCCGGACACCTAAAAAATTGACATTTTTTAAATTCAAATATTTCGAAAACTAATTAATGGATTTGACTAATTCTTTTTTAGTTTTAAAGCTTAAACATTTTTTACTTTTGTTTCTTTTAAGAATGATTTTTTTTTTCGTATTAACAGCAACAAATAATGTACAACTATGTTTCTTACCCCATCTTCTAGGACTTGCCTGGTACGCCACTGCAACTGTTTATCAAATTATTAAAGTCTTTCTTATTGCCGCAGTTTTAATGAATATTTTCTTTTTTATTTTTTTTACTTTTTTACTTCAGGTTTAGGAGATCAGGATTTCCCTGAAAGTTGTCATTTTTTCAGTCAACTCAAAAAGTACTCAATCAGCAGAGTTTTTTATTTGAAGCTCATGTCTTTTACTTCTTCTTCTACGCTCATGTCTTTTACTTCTACTTCTACACTTTCTTCATCCAGGGGCAACTTTTTATTGCCGTCTGACGGAGGCTTTCGCCGGACGGAGTGACCCTATTTTTTTTTCTACTCAAGTTTTTCAAACCCAATTTATGTTTTTGATAAACTTTATTAGAAGAAAAACGTAACTTAGTTAACCTTCAAATTTAAATCACAGCATCAATAAAATTCATGTAGTACTTTTTAAGTCAACTGAAAAAATGACACCTTTCAGGAAAATCCTGATATCTCCTAAACCAGAAGTAAAAATATAAAAAAATTAAAAAAATATTCAATAAAGCTGCGGCAATAATATAGACTTTAATAATTTGATAAACAGTTGCAGTGGCGTACCATGCAAGTCCTAGAAGATGGGGTAAAAAACATAGCTGTACATTATTTGTTGCTGTTAATACGAAAAAAAAAAATTAATCGTTCTTAAAACCAACAAAAGTAGAGAATATTTAAGCTTCAAAACAAAAAAAGAATCAGTCAAATCCATTAATTAGTTTTCGAAATATTTGAATTTAAAAAATGTCAATTTTTTAGGTGTCCGGAATTTAATGCGCGGCAGTGTACAGTGCGGTCCAAAAGTCACCCCCCCCTTTTAACTTTTGAACGAGTTGAGATATCGACTTCAAATTTAGAACTCTTAAATAAGACAACTTAAACTATCTTTTAGCATATATTTGATATTTTCAGCTCTTAAAATGTGGGCAGGGGGGCATGGGGGGACATTTTTTCAAATGGAAAGGGGGGTCGTGTGATACATCATTTTAAAGCTTATAAAATTCTCCATTTAAACTAACATTTTTAAATTTTTCAAAAATGTTTTTTAAGGTTTTGATTTTTCAATTTTTTGTGCTAAAACATTCGATTTTTTAAGTTTTTTTTTATAAATTTTTATTTATGTCAACTAAAATTAGTTTAAAAGTATAATTAACATTTTTTTATGATGAAATTAGGCATTTTTAAAAAATTATTTGTTTTTTTTAGAGGAATTTTGACAATAATACCTATTTTCAACCCCATTTTAAACCAAAAAAATATTTTTTTTTAAAAATTTAAAAATATGGAGTTAAATGGAGAATTTTATAAGCTTTAAAATGTTGTATTACACGACCCCCCTTTCCATTTAAAAAAATGTGCCCCCGTGCTCCCCTGCCCACATTTTAAGAGCTGAAAGTATTAAATATATGCTAAAAGATAGTTTAAGTTGTCTTATTTAAAATTTCCAAATTTGAAGTCGATATCTCAACTGGTTCAAAAGTTAAGAGGGGGGGGGGGTGACTTTTGGACCGCTCTGTATACTAAAAGTATAAAACTACTGACCCATCGTACAATTTGGAAGAGAAGAAATTGTTTTTAAATGATTGCCTACGTTTTTTCAATCGCAAAATATTTTTCTCAAAAAGTTTAAATAATTACAAGAACAATATATTTAAAATACTTGAAATTTAAAGATGAAAATGACTTGTAAATATTTACATTCGTCACACTAATAAAAACTCTAGAATAATGTGATTGTTTTAGTATGCAAGATGAAGCGACAATTTTTTAGACAATAAACATTATGGTACTATACCATGGTACAATGCATTTACTCAACCTTCAATTTTAGATGGTTACATTTTTATTCCTTCCTTTGGCGGTCGAAGAAATTTAAACCATTTTTTACGGAATTGTTAATTTTCTTGCAAAAAATTAACCTCAAGGTAACTGCTGGGATTGTTTTGTTTTTTAGTTAGTTACTTTTTATAAGCTTTGCCTGATGACATTTACAAAGAGATTAAAAAAACTGCAAAGCCTTATTAGAAGTAATTTATATTTTTTTATTTTAATTAAATTAAAAGCATTCAATAAACGGTGACACGCTGATTTTGAAAAGTTTAACCCATATACAGTTTTATATTTCATTATAACTTTATAATAATGAAACCTTTATTGCTGTAGGGGTACACAATGGAGATTTCTACCGTTAGATTAGACAGGGACAAAAGTTCTACCCAAAAAGGATAGAAGACATACATACACTTCCACTTCCACCCAACCAAACAAATTCTGTATTTGTTCTTTGTTGAGCAAATACAATATTTACTTGGCCGGGCGAAAAGTGTAACTATTTATTTTTATTAAAGAAGTTACTGGCGCCATCTAAATTTTAGTAGAATTATCTTATTCTGCAGATTCACATTAGCTATGTTCATTCGTGCCGCTCACTGCTACACTTTCCGGCCAACCAAATAAATACTGTATTTGTTGTATGAAAAACAAATACAGTATTTATTTGGTTGGCTGGAAAGTGTAGCACAAATAAGATAGAGATAGGGTAGACGTCTTTTGTTTCATAATTCTAGTTGTAGAGAGCTCCATTGTAGTACATCAGCAAATGAGTCAAAATCTTTAGTTTTTGTATCAAAAACATAGACGAATAGATTTAGCTTTCAACCGGTTGCAAACATTGTTTCTATGGCTTGATTCTAAAAGAGCCAATGTCACTATTTCCTTATTATGAGTTATACCGCCTGAGCTACATTTTTTCAGATCTATATGACCTAAAAAAGCCTTCGTAAACATAATTGTAATGTTTCAGTAATAATACTGTAACGTTTCAGAAATATTACTGTAATGTTTTAAACATATAAATTTAAGCAGGGGCAGAGAGTTAAAAGTTTTATTCAATACATACAGATAATAAGAGAATTACCAGCTTTATTTTAAATAGATAAACTCAATAATAACCCCCGCGTAGCTTTTACTTTATTGAATGGATAATTATTTATTTTACCCACTCAACTGTCACTTGTCAAATTATTTTCTTGTAAATGTCATTAAAATTTTTAATAATAGTTATTTATAGTACTAGTGGGTAAAGTAAGATATTGCCCATGAGAAAATTTACCTAGCGAGGCGTCAGCCAAGCAGGTTAATTTTCGAGAGGGCAATATCGGTTTACCCATGAGTGCCATACAAGGTTTTATCCAATAAATAGCTTAGTCATTTATATTTTTATTAAAAATTTTAATGACATTTACAAGAAAATAATTTGACAAGTGACAGTTGAGTGGGTAAAATAAATAATTATCCACTCAATAAAGTAAAAGCCACGCGGGGGTTATTATTGAGTTTATCTATTTAAAATAAAGCTGGTAATTGTCTCATTATCTGTATGTATTGTATAAAAATATGAATTCCTAAGCTATTTATTGGATAAAACCTTATATGGCACTCATGGGTAAACCGATATTGCCCTCTCGAAAATTAACCTGCTTAGCGGACGCTTCGCAGGTTAATTTTCTCATGGGCAATATATTACTTTACCCACTAGTACCATAAATAACTATTATTCACTTTAACTCCTTTTTTGTAGTAAAATAAATATTTTTTGTTATTTGAATAATAAAACGTGTTTGGCAAAACTTGATTAAAAATATTCAATTTACAATAAAAAGTGGTAAAAGTGAATAAAACTTTTAACTCGCTGTATTGAAAGTTAAATAATAATTAGAATTTGGCTTAAAAATTCTTTAATGGGAGTTAAAAATTATGTAAGTAAAACTTTTAATGAAAACTTACTTTATCAACTAACTGCAAATATATATAAAAAAATAAAATATATAAAGTCTTCAAATTATGAACAAAACAAACATATTTATTGCTTGTTAGGTAATTGGTAAACAATTATAATTGCAATTAATTGTATATTGTTTTTTAAATTCCTATTTTTATATATTTTGTGTATAATATTTCAAATGAAATATGTCTGAAATATTTCAGACATATTTCATTTGTAATATTTTGAATGAAATATGTCTGAAATATTACAAACATATTTCGTTTGTAATATTTCAAATGAAAGAGGTCTGAAATATTTCAGACATATTACAACATTTCCGAGTGGGAAAATACTTTATGGGAATTTAAATTTATTTGATAATTATTATGTCAATTTTAATATTTAGAAAAACTATTATTAAATGTATAAAAATACCTTTAGGTTTCCAATGAAGATATATTTATGGAACGTTAATGGAGGCCAAGTTAAAGGTGATGAAAAACTGAAGAATATTTTGAAGTTTTCCTAAATTTTCTGTATGGTTATATTTGTTATTATTATTATTTTCGTTCTCAAAATTAATGGAGAGCCCCTAGCACAAGCTTAGGCCTATTTGGGGCTCCCCATGACTAAAGTGTATTGTATCACACAAATGAATAAATAAATTACCTACCTGTATTTGTCGTAGTTGTAAAACAACATATACTAAGCAGCACTGTGACTTCTCTCAACTTCATTGTGATAAAATATGTTTCTTGATTTTAACTGGTCATCTGAAATTAAAAAATATAATTAAAAAAAATATTTAGGACATAGATAATGTCATTTCGATTTTGAATGATCTGCACTAGCTATTTTTCATGTAAATTGTTTAAATATAGCACACAATATCCCTGGGATATCCTCACAATGTCTTTTTAATGTCGCATGTCACGGAACATTAGTCGTATATCCCAAGGATATCCCGAAATGTATGTCCTGAGGATAAACTGCCCGTATATCCCATGGATATATGGTATGTCCTTCGTACATCCCAGGGACTTTTTTATTATTTATTATTTATATTATTTACCCTTAGTCAAGTAAAACCAATGGACATACTGTGTTTTACAGAAACACATCTAATAAATGGACAACAACAATTTTTTCAAGTCAATAGCTATCATACAGTCTCCTTTTATGAGAGGACAACCTCTACAAAAGGAGGATCCTTAATTATGTGCAAAAATGAAATTAATGCCTCTAACCTAGAAGACATGGTAAATATTTCGGTTGAAAAAGATATTGAAGTATCAGCATGCCTCATTGAGGCAGAAAACCTTATTGTTATTACAATATATAGGCCCCCCAAGGGGGATTTCAATGTATTTTTAGATAGGCTGGAAATATTAATGGGTAAATGTGCCAGAACCAAACGTGATGTTATTATAAATGGGGATTTCAACGTGCACTTCGGCACCGATGCAGCAAACTGTAAATCTCTTCTAGATATGGCAAGAACTTTTGGGTATTATGAAACCATAACACAGGCAACTAGAGGCAACAAATGTCTCGACAATTTTCTCTTAAATTTTGTAAATAGGCCCCACTCTAGTAGAGTGATTCCCGGTCTGTCTGACCACAGGGCCATTGAACTAAATACAACTAAATTTACCCGAGTTGATTTAAATAATGAAAATAAAATTAAAACATACAGACCTATTACCACTAGAGGTAAGTCAACTTTTTATAACTTAGTAAATGAAGCTGACTGGAGCTTTATAAATAACTCGAATATTAAGCTAGAAGAAAAATATGAAACTTTTCTCTTAACCTTGACAAACTCTTTAAAAAATTCTTTCCCTGAAAAAAAAATATCAGAAAAAAAAGTAACCAACCCCTGGTTTTCAGAAAAAATATCTCGCATGCGTGAAAACTTAACATTTTTGCAAGAACTAAATGAGAATTTTCCTAGTACTGACCTGTCAGCTGAAATAAAATCATACCGTATAAAATATAGAAAGGAAATCAAAATTTCGAAAAAAGAACAAAACTCAAAATACATTAGGGAATCTAGTAACGCCCCCAAGGCTTACTGGGATCTCTTAAATGAACAACGTGGTAAAAAATCAAAAACTACTCAGCCCACAGCCGATGCAAATACCCTAAATAACTATTTTGCAGGTATAGCACAAGAATTACTCAGTAAAGTAGATAAAACCGATGTCAGTCCCAGTAAATATCTATCGAACCAGCCCAACTCGTCTTTCAAATTTCAACAAGCTAGCTTCATCGAGGTAAGGGATGTCTTAATGGCACTAAAACCCAAAAAATCACGCGACCATTATGGCCTGTCTACAGAACTTATCAAGGTAATCTCAAATATTATTTACATACCATTGACTAAACTAATTAATCAGAGCATATCCGAAGGCACTTTTCCAAAAATTTACAAAATTGCTAGGGTGGTCCCAATCCACAAAAAGGGTTCCGCGGATGACCCTAGTAATTTTCGACCCATATCTCTACTACCCATTCTATCAAAAGTTCATGAAACCATACTTAAAAACCAAATAGTTAAATACTTTGAAAGTAATAACTTATTCTACAAAAATCAATATGGCTTTCGAGTCAAAAAATCAACTTCAAATGCTATAGCGCAACTTATTAAACGGGTGGTAGAGGCTATGGAGGCTGAACAGCTATCAGCTGCGGTAATGTATGACCTACAGAAGGCATTCGATTGTGTGCCATTTGATGTTATGCTTAAAAAGTTAGAGTTCTACAATTTTGACTTAACTAGTTTGAAGACTGTAGAATCCTACCTTACTGGTAGAACCCAGTATGTTTTTGTCAATGGGGTAGCTTCGGAGGTTAGTGAGGTCATACATGGAGTGCCGCAGGGCTCCGTGCTCGGCCCTATCCTCTTCCTAATCTATATTAACGATTTGGCTGAGGCTGTGCCGGGTGCGGAGCTTGTGCTGTTCGCCGACGACACCACTGTCCTCCTAAATGCAAACACAATTGCTGAAATTCAGGCAAATCAGTTACAATGTGAATCAAAACTGAAAGCTTGGTTTTCAATAAATAAGCTTCACTTAAACACCTCAAAAACAAATAATTTAATATTTACTCATAAAAGGCTACAAGACCTAACAGACTATAACTCAGTCAGACCTAAGTTTCTAGGGGTGGTTCTTGACTCCACCTTAAAGTGGGACTCTCATGTTGAGTATATCGCCGGTGTGGCGGCTAAATACATTTACTTATTTAGAAATATTATTGATATATTGCCTCACTCTGTAGTTGTCACTGCCTACCACTCGTTGTTTATGTCCAGGCTGAGTTATGCAATAACCTGTTGGGGTCATAGCTGTCACCTAGACAGATTGTTCAGCCTGCAACGTAAAATCCTTAGGGTAATTACTAGATTAAATTATCAAGATGACGTTAGAGACAAATTTAGGTCGCATGGTTTTTTGACCCTCCCTTGTGTTTATATACTGGAGTGCACCTGTGAAGCCCTGTTGAATTTGAAAGATTATAAAAGCCATTCAGACATACACAACTACAATACAAGAAACAAAAACAAAATTCATCTAGCACATTTAAGACTTAAATCTAGTCGTTTTGGTCTAAACTACTATGGCCCTATATTCCTAAATAAAATACCGGCGATTCTACAGTTGTTGCCTTCAAAAAAATTTAAAACAAAACTCAAAACGGTGCTTATGAAAAAAGCCTACTATAATATCCAGGAGTTCTTGGATGACGGAAATATATTTTCCTAAATTTGTATTTCATGTTTAATTTATTATATTGTTATATGTCAAGTATTGTCTAAACATATTGTATATTTATTTTAAATACTATATTTCTGACGAATGCAAAAATGTAAATATTTATTAGCATTAAATAAATTCTTGATTCTTGATTCTTGAGGGACGTCCCTCGGGGATGTCCCGGAGATGTCATTTCGGGATATCCCTGGGACATAAGGGCAGTATGTCCCCAGGAAACATCTCCGGGACGTCCCTGGGATATACGAAGGACATTTGGGATGTACGAGGTATATCCATGGGACATACAGGTTCGGAAGTCGCTCGACTTCCCTTTTAGTAACTGAAGTATATCCTGGGGAAGTCTTAGATTCCCGTTTAGTAACAAAAGTATATCCTGGGGATATCCATCGTAAAACGTGTGCTATATGGGTACATTTTTGATAGATTATAAATGGAATATTCTAGCAATTCTTATGGTAAATATTCTATTCTATACTACGTTACTTTACGCATTATGTTTCTTTTTTTTGTAATTTTTTAGAAGCTTTTACATAATATATCTAAATGTATCCGTTAATATTTCAGAAGTATTAACTGTAAAAATTAAAACAAATTCACCATGTCAGAATGTGAATTTACAATATTTATTAAATTAACCTCAATATTACTCGGTTTAGTAAAATCTCAGCTCTTTTACTGTTGGTACCATAATTTTGCATTAAAATTCATGCACGTGGTCCAAAAACCCGGCATTTTTACAGACAGTCCCGAAAATTACCATAATTATAGCATTCTTAAAAAGATACACTCTAAATTTGTCCGTCAATCTTTTAGTAATATTAACTATAATAATTAAAGCAAATTCACCATGTCAATATTTATTAAAATTAACCTCATATTACTCGGTTTAGTAAAATCTCAGCTCTTTTCCTGTCGCACCTTAAATTTCTCTGCCAATCTTTCAGTAGTATTAACCGTAATAATTAAAGAAAATTAAAGCAAATTCACCATGTCAGAATGTGAATTTACAATATTTATTAAATTAACCTCACTATTACTCGGTTTAGTAAAATCTCAGCTCTTTTCCTGTCGGTACAATAATTTTGCATTAAAATTCATGAATTTGGTCCAAAAACCCGGCACTTTTACAATATTGGTTGAAAATTACCATAATTATAGCTTACATTCCACAAAAGAATTACAGTACTGATTTAAATTTACCACTTTCTTTGCTGGTAACATATGACCTACTTTATTTGCTGTGAAATTACCATATTTTCATTTACAGTGCGGTATAATAATTTTGCATTAAAATTCATGCATGTGGTCCGAAAGCCGGCACTTTTACAGAAAATTACAAGAGCCCGTAATACTGCTTGAAATACTCATTAAATTCGCTGCTTAAATTACTGTGACATCACAGGTAAAAATTCACATTTTTACAGAAAACAGTGAATTTACATTACTGATTTAAATTTACCACTTTCTTTGCTGGTAAGATATGACCTACTTTATTTGCTGTGAAATTATCATATTTTCATTTACAGTGTATACAATGTATGTTATTATACATATCATCAGTTTTCATGGATTTTAGTAATGTTTTAAGTTTGTAAAATCAAGATGAGTTTTTACCATTCTTTGTTCATTCTTATTATTTTATATCAACTTTCATATGTCAGTATAAACCGTACAATAATCACAAAACCTATTATCCCTTTGTAGTAGTGTAGTATTTGTATGATTTAAAATATACATTTTTTTCTATTTTTAAAAGAACTTGTGATTGTTAAACAGAAATTTAAAAAATATCTGCTAAAATTTAATTATGCATAATATCGTAGTGTGTCTATGATGTTTATACATGGTATTTGTCCACTAGGATGACTCACCAAAATTTCAAATTGAAAATTTTGGAGGTCTCACCCCTTAAATTTGTTCATTGAGTAAGAGTATCATCTATGAATTTTTTCAGAATTTTTGAAAAAAATCAAGAGGTCGCTCACATCTATTTTTTAAAAAGATATGTTTAGTTTTTTAATTTTTTTAAGGCCCAAGGATTTTTTATTTAATTTTTTTTTTAAACGGCACGGTATAAACGAAGAGTAAATAGATAATCTCAACAAAAAAAATCAGAATGTTTTCTTTCAAAATGGACGAGCTGTTCCCTTTTAAGTTCGAAAATGCACTACATTGCTTCATTTTAGGCGTAATGACACACAATTTTTTAAAATTCATTTTCTTAAAATATTATGCTTGTAGCCCAATATGTCCCCACATAAAAACCACTATATTTTATTGGATATACAGGGTTTGCCCTGCTCGCCATTTTGAAAGAAAACTTTCTGATTTTTTTTTAAGGTTATCTATATAGCTTTATACCATGCCGTGTTAAAAAGATTTAAATAAAAAATCCGTCGGCCTTAAACAAAATAAAAAAGCTTAAGAAACATATCTTTTTCAAAAATGGCTGTGAGCGACCTCTAGATTTTTTTCAAAAATTCTGAAAAAAATCAGGGATGATACTCTTACCCCAATGAATAAATTTAAGGGGTGAGACCCACAAAATTTTCAATTTAAAATTTTGCAGGGTCACCCTATTGTCCACTGATACTTTAATGAATATAGTTTTAATTAAAACAACCAAAATAAACCCAGAATGATATATAAAGATGTTTAGTATTATCTGTACGGCCACCTTTCTGGGAATTATCCCTAATGTATAAATGTATTAAAACTCTGCTTATATAGATTATTTTAATCTTATTTTTGACATTGAAAAATAAGGTTTTAGATATCTGTATACATCCACTCTCAATTAGGGATTTAAAAATATTGCATTTAAATTAATTAAAAATAAAATAAAGACACTTTTTTTGAAAATAATAAATTACAAAACATGTTTAAACGTTTGAAGAAATTAAATTAAAATAAATACAAAGGGTAAAATATACAATAATTTTATCAATAAAATTAATAACAATTTTATATAAAGGAATATTGTCCAAGATTGTGCCTTGGGGTGCAACTCCTAGCGATATTTAGTAATTAAGGTAAACCAATAGAAAAGAACTAATAAAAACAACTTCATATGTTACTTATACATCATTTAATGTTCTTCTTTTGGAAGTTATAACTGTCTAATATAGTGTAAAATACCTATAAAAATAGGTCCTAGAACGACAATAAACCATTACAATTACAATTACAAAAAAGTTAAAAGAAAGTTTAATAGATCTAGAATGGAAGTAAATAACAGATGATGTGAGGTGTATAAATTTTAGAAAAAATAATATTTTTCTATGGGGCTACCGCAATATTTAAATTTTGTACTTTAATATAAGGGAGAGCATGATTCTAAGAACGAAGCCTTGGGTAACTTTTAAATTTATTTAGTAAAAGAAAAAGTAGTAAAGACACCATGTAATAAAAATAACTAAGTTTATTCTTAGTAAGTTTTACTGTGTTTTCTTTTATATTAATGTTCTTGTTTTTAATGAAGAGCTAAGAGTACCCCAAGGTTCAATTCCCGGGCCACCGATCTTTATTATAAGCATACATCACAACACTTAATAAGTATTACTTATACATCATTTAATGCGTTCTTAATGAACAAGTTGGACGTGATATATAGATAAATCACGTATGCATGATCATTATTAAGAACCAATTTAAACATATGTAAATATGTTGTAACCGTATTGCCGAATCGGTGTAAACAAGCGATTTTTTAACCTACAAAACGACGAGTGAATTTAAAATATGCAGATAGCGATCATGACATTGGCCTTCTTTAATAATATTATATCCGATACTGGGCCAAATTTATGCGTAAAATACGCAAAATACTTTTGACATTTTTATATTATTCGCAGCTCCAGCGCTAGAATAATATTATACGGTAGTTTCGAATGTTTAAAAAAATCAAAAATCGTCCTAGACAAAAAATATAAATGGATATAAATTTGTTTCATGAAAAAATGAGCATTTTTTTTAATGTCTGTCCGTCTATCCATCCGTCTGTCTGTCCGATGTCACGATTTTTGTAGACACGATAACTTAAGAAGGAATAATCCGATCGTATTAAAATTTTCAGGAAAAACCAATTTCTATCAAGTTCTCTATTGTTTTTGAAAGTAATCCCCACAAAAAAGTTATAGGGGGTTAAACTTAAAAAAAAATCGAAAAATGCTGGAAGAAAATTCAGATTAACGGATTTTTTTCAGGAAAAATACTTTTATTATAAGGATCAATTCTACAAAAAAAAAAAAAATTGTTTTTTTAGAATTTTTTTTTTCGTTTTTCCCAAAAAGAGAATTTAATTAAAAAAATTGTATGTAATGTATTTATAAGAACCAGAAAAAATAGTTCCGTATTTAACTGCTAATCTGGTTTACCCAGCCAGCAAGTATAAAATCATTGCTTTTGGAGAGCATCCGATCCAAATATTTCTTGTGTCAGGTGATGATAAGTTTAATATAAATAGATAATAAGTTTAATACAGGGTGATCCATAACTGGCATGCCAAAATTTAAGAGGTGATTCTAGATCCAAAAATATAAAAAAAGTTCCTATAAAGGTTGGTCCGGAAATGAGCCCTAAGGGAGCTAGGGCCCTTTAAAATTGTAATAAAAATAAGGTTTTTAATTAATAACTCGGGTACCGTTTAAGCTAGATCGGCAAGCTTTTGCATGTATACTAGTATTAATAAGGGCAATAAGTTTATGTTAATTTATTTTTTTAATTTATCCAGAGGCGTGCCCAGACGGACAAAATATATGAGGCTTAAAACATTTTTGCCCCAAACTTTTCTATGTGTATGTTTTTTGGATTTGTTGTAAAAAATATAGATTTCTAGAGTAAAAATACATATAAAATATCATATAGTGTAACACTGTAGGAGCAACCGTTATCAAAAAAAAAATGCAATTAAGAGGAAGTAACATTTTGTGCCGCCAAAAACGTTACTTTTTAAAAGGCTATTACTCCTTTAATATTAAATTTAGGTGTTTTGGTGTATAATATTTTTTTGCTCAGTTTTAAATGACTGCAGCATTAAAATGACTGCAGCATTAAAATTTTATTGGTGCTTTTTTTTGTTCCCCATTCAATACGTCATCTTCGAAGAGCCGTAGCTCCCTTAGGGCTCATTTCCGGACCAACCTTTATAGAAACTTTTTTTCATATTTTTGGATGTAGAATCACCTCTTAAATTTCGGTACGCGAGTTCTGGAACAGGCTGTATAATTAAAAAATAAGTTTAGTATGAATAAATATTTTATTGAAAACAGTATAATATAGAATTACGAAGCAATTCTTTTTTACGAACTGGTACTATACCAGTTTTATGGATACACCTGTTTATGTCATTATTCATATTAAACATGGTGAAAAATATAACACCATATCAGATTTAATTTTTGAGATAGTCACTTTATAAAAACAGTTATATCACAACAAAAAGCAGGGTCTTCGTCATGGAGGGTATGGGGGTGGGATACCCTCAAAGCTGTGAGGTTGAAAAAAATTTGACCTTGTAGTTGATTTTTCAAAGATGGACCAGTTTAGAAAATTGAGCAGCATTTAGTCATCAAAATATCTGCCAGCGGTTAGTAAGTAAGTAAGTAAGTAAGTAAGTAAGTAAGTAAGTAAGTAAGTAAGTAAGTAAGTAAGTAAGTAAGTAAGTAAGTAAGTAAGTAAGTAAGTAAGTAAGTAAGTAAGTAAGTAAGTAAGTAAGTAAGTAAGTAATTAAGTAACTAACTAACTAACTAACTAACTAACTAAATAAGTAAGTAAGTAATTAAATAAGTAAGTAATGGTTTACTGTCTTTCTAGGGCCTATTATAATAATTATTATAGGTATTTAATACTATATTAGACAGTTAGATTTTAGAGGAGCACCAGTTGGAAAAATTGCAAAATTCTTGTCAGGGTTAGAGATATTTTTTAACGGAGGATTAGTTGATAAAATTGAGCTGTAAAGTTGGGAATTTACAGAGGTTTGGACTTTTTTGGGCAAAGCTTTTAGAAGAGAACATCTCGGAAAATTTTTTAGAGACACACTTGGTAAATTTCAGATAGATTTAAACACACGTATAAAATGAAAATAAATCAAATAAAGAAACTTTCATGGATTTCTTGGATGCCAAATAAAAACAAATGAAACTATTTATGGCTCTTGTAAAAGTAACAGAATTAATTTGTACAAAACTAATATTTTCATAACTTCTAAGCAATTAAATGTTTTGCTTCGGTTTTGCAACGTCCACTTGGTAAAACTTCAACTTCAAATGCTATTTTAAGCTACAGCAGTGATGCCAGTAAATAAAGCTTCGTCATGATATGTACGTCATATTTTTTGCTAAAATTTCGCACGTCTGTCTGATCTTTTGATATTTTATACAGTAAATTAATCAAAATTGGACCTAATCCAATTTGAAATGCATTATTTGGATAGTTTTATTTTATTAAACATAATAAAAACTTTTTTATATTAAAAAGATAAGATTATTTGATGAATCCTAAATGTCCAGTTTTGAAGACGGTCTAAATTATAATTACAAAATCGTGACAGATTTTGATAAATCCTAACCTTTTTATTCGGGTGATTTGATTTTTGAACAAAATTATATCTATATATTTTTTTTATTTGAATGATATGCAGATATGCATAATATACCTATTATAATGCAAAAATAATGTGCCACCCAAAAGGTGAGATATCTAAAGTTTATTTTTTTAAGGTATAGTTATTTTAAACCTTCCCGCTTGTAAACAATCTCGAAATTACCATAGCAATGTAAGATACGCATACGTCGTAAGCGAAATGACTAGGCCCAATTTACACAACTGTAAAACCTTGACGTGCCATTAACGAGAACAAAACAATGGTTTAGTCCTCTAAATTATTGGAATAAAAGCGATTTTATAAGCAAATTTTGTTTCTACAGAAATATAAAAGTGTTTTTAGCAACAGCTTTATAAATTCTCTTTTTTTACATCAAAACATCATCATCATGTAAGTAAACAAAAATTATAAATTTTGGTTATGTTGACATTCAAAACAAGCCACATGCTTCAGTGTAAATCGGACTTTGTGGAGTATTTAGCGGCAAATTTAAAATAACTATACCTTAAAAAAATAAACTTTAGCACCTAAACTTCTCGCCCCGGTAAGGACATTGTTTTTCTAAAGTTCTACTTTTGGAAACGTTAAGCGATTTTTCAAGTTAGGATCTAAATTATCCATTTTAGATTTTTTGTGTTGTGTCCTTAATGGGCAATAGTCCGGGAGCCCACGCCCAGTAGATTTTTTTATTACCTCAGCGTTAAGACTTTGTGTATGTGAAGAGTGCAACTAATATAAGGGCCTAACCCTCATTTTGTGCGAAATACGGTTTTTGCTTGAAATGGGTACTACTTAACGTACTTTATCGCCCTAGTTAATAAAAATATCTAATACGTTACTAGAAGTGGCAAAAAAATGCATTGTAAAATAAGGTTAGGGGTGCAAATTTTAATAATTTGTTTTTTTGCCCCACCAAAATTTTTACGGTTAACTATTCTTATTTAAATAACGGCTATGAACCTATTTAAAACTAGAAAAGACAAGATTTTGTAAAAAACAATCTTATAATAAATGGGTCGGTAAGGCTTTTAATTTTATTTTTTTGCCCCACTCAAATATTTACCGTTAACTATTCTTAATTAAAAAAGGCGTATGAGCCTATTTAAGACTAGCAAAGAGAAGATTTTATGCAAAAATAACCCTTTAAGAAATGCGTGGAGTGTTACACCCATGTTAATAGTATAAAAAAATAGCGTTACAGGGGGGGGGGGGCAAAATGATCAAAATTTGCGTTACGTAATATTTGAACGTTCCCTGAGTGTATTGTTTAAACCTAATTGAAAAAAATTGAATTAATTAAACTTTTTAAATATATTTCAACCATTTGAATTTGTTTTATTTAAAATTTAATATAACATGAGAACTCAACTAAGAATTAAGCACTGCTCTTAGTTTAAGTGTCAATTTATTTGGTTTAATCATAGGTTATATCCCGAGACCTAATGATTTAACCGGCTAAAGTGGTGCAAGTAGCTGTATTTTTGTTAATTTTGCTTAGAAAATGTTTAAAACTTAAAAATTCCTTATAAAAAGCTCGAGGTCGAGAGCTTTTTTTGAATTATTAACATTTGTTTAAAAGCAAAATTACCAAAAATACAGCTGCTTGTAGTTTAGGTGGTTTGAATCATTAGGTGGAGGGATATATTTTAAGATTATTTCTTGAAAAAAATTTAAATAAAACAAGCAGCTGTATTTTTGGTAATTTTGAGCTATGGGCATAATAGTCACTTATCTAAATAGCAAGATGTTATTTAATCGCTCTTAAATAGCGAGATGCTATTATAATTAGGGAAATAATCAAAATTATATTACTATTCACCGTTATTTAATACGACTTTGGAAAACATTCAGTTTTCTTCTACAATGTATTTATAATGTAAATCTAAATTAAAATCCAAAAATTAAAAAATCTATTCGGCAAAACGTTTTTTAATTGCAAGATAGAGTAATAACGCAGACCCACAAAATAAAAAAAGTACCCTGAACTTTTTACCAGACAGGTCTATTCTTGCTGGTATTTTTCATCGCTGAATCAAAATACGAAGTAAGGGGGTTTCCTTGATTTTTCGAGAAAAATGCAAAAAACATGATTTTTTATTTTTTTTATGTTTTTTTTTTGCAATTAAAAAAAAAACGAACTAATCTGACTTTAAAATTGAATTCTACGGATCAAAATACATAGAAAACCATATTTAGTTTTTTTTTATCACGAAATTTTGAAATTTTGAAAAATGAAGCAGCATAACATCGCGTAACAGCCGAATAAAAAAAGTATCTTGATCTGGAGACGAGAGGTATATATTTTTATGTATTTTGACAAGCTAAAGCCAAATCCGCCAACAGAATTGGCCCAACGGGTCTTTGTTTGGCCCTAACCTCAAAAAACACCTTAAAATCTCCAAAATTGTCCTTGCGCTGCTACAGTTTTCAAAGCCCTGCAAGGGTCAAAATTTAGTGAAAAAAACTACATATGGTTTTCGATGTATTTTGATCTCTAGAATTCAAATTTGAAGTCAGATTAGTTTTATCATTTTCCGTTTGTTTCAAAAAACCATACTAAAACCATAAAAAATCATGTTTTTTGCATTTTTCTCGAAAAATTAATGGAAAACCCCTTAATCTGACTTCGGATTTGGATTCAGCGATGAAAAATACATACGAATAGACCAGTTTCGTAAAAAGTTCAGGGTACTTTTTTTTATCTTGTAGGTCTGTGTAATAAAACTCTCACTAAAGTAAGTATATGAAGACAACATGGGAAGATTACATTACATTACATTACATTACATGTTTGTTTAACCTCGTACTATTCTACTTAATTAAGCATCCCCTAAGTCCAGGACTTGATTGGGCTAGTAGTAGAGGGAACCACCGGCTTATACTGACTTTCGAACCAGTTTCTAGGGAGTGTTCGTTTCACTTATCGCCTTCGCCAAATTTCAATTATTAATTAACTGAAAAAGGCAAATCGGCGCCAGTGAGAATCGAACTCACGATAGTAGACTTGCTATGCATACGCGCTAGCCACTACGCTATGCCTCCCATTCCTTTAAACTTCTACCTTTAAAGCATATATGGACGTATAGCTTTTTCTCTAATAAAATAATTCTGCATTGCAGAATTGAAAAACAGGGAAATACAAAAAATTAACAATAATTTATTACGAAATTAATTTGTATAAGTACTAAAATTATCATATGAATAGACCATTCAGAATAGTCGTTAATGCAAATACTCGATAACGCTGTATGGGGCCAGTACAAAATGTAGAATTAACTTTGTTGACGTACTGACATAATTAATGTTTAAGTATAGCGGTTTAAGTATTTATCCCTGCTGGTATAAAGAGCTATATCCGCTATACTGCCCTACTACGCTAGAAAGCAGTAACTCCATTTGTCGCCTAGCGACGTTTTGACGTCAACTCCGATGTAATATTTTGAAAACGCTGCTATGCGAAAAATGGAGTTACTGCTTTCTAGCGTAGTAGGGCAGTATAGGTCTGTTGCACCGACATTTCCAGAGCGAAAAGAGAATTTTCTCACAACCAACTAGGTGTTGACAATACTTAATCAAAAAGTCGACAGTAATGGAAAGTTCTATATGGAGCACACTTAGTGATAGATGAAATCGAAACAAACAAAACCGTAACTAAAGACAGAAAAAACGATTTACCGCGCAAGGACACTTAGTGTGCAACACTTACCGCAGGGGGACATGTAGACACAAGACTACTAGTGTTAAAATTGTGGCTTAGCCACTATCCTCTTGCAGTGAAAAAGAGAAGATATGACTATAAAAGATATCAAAATGTCATTTTAAACATGTAATGCCAACCCGTAACAGAAATCCCTAAATCAGTCATCAATTTAAATGTAAGTGTTTTTAAATTTAGAGAAAAATAGAAAAAATTGTATAAAGTAAGAGTTACTTGTATAAAGCACTAGTACTTTAGAAAACTCGCTGCAAGCGGCTCGTTTTCTAAACTTGTACTTGTGCGCTAAAAACGTTTGTTATGAAACTAATGCTTTAATATACTATTATCAAGTACTTTTTTACTTGCAGCAGGTATGTGTTTAACACAAGTATACAAGTATACACAAATACTTTATATAAGATTTTTTTATCAGTGTACAGACTTAGCTCTGCTATGATTTTCCAAGTCATATGCTAAATTTTTGGCAAGACATTTATAATTACAGCAGGGAAAAAAAATAAATGACAATGGTCACCGGCTCTGGAAGAAAATAGACCTGGTTTTAATAGCGTGTTTCAAAATAGCGCGTTCTAAATAGCGCTTTTACAACATAGGGAGTGACAAAATAGCGCTTGTTGAAAAAGCGCGTGCCGAAGCAGCGCGTGGTTTAAAAAGCGCGTGTCCAAACAGCGTTTGTCAAAATAGCGTATTTAAGAATAGGGCGTACTAAATAGCGCTTATCAAAATTGATCGTAAAAAAACAGCGCGTGACAACCATAGGATTATAACCAGCAATTATTATTATAATTATAATCAGATCTGATTGTTATTCTGCCAGGGTAATTTCCCAGCTGAAGACTAAATTATTTGTAATATTTAAATGAACACTTTAAAAATTATGACAGTCAACAAAACCGCGTCAGTATATTGAAATTTGATTTTTGTTAAATGAAAAAATGAATAACCAGTCATTTTCACAAAAAAACAACAAAGAAATAACTACTAATACATAATGGGTATAGATGTTACTGTGAAAGACTGAAATCTGGGGAATGTCGACATTCTCCGGATAATGTCCGAAAACTAAAAAAAAACAGGCGCAAAACCAACTTTCACGTAAATCAACACTCCCCATTAAAAAAAAAACACCAAACCAGCCAAAAAACAACCTTAACGTAAACCAACGCCCCCCCATTATTTTATTTTTCGGACATTCTCCGGTGAATGTCGACATTCTCAGATTTCATAAAAAGGTTTTTTATCACTTTTGTCAAGCGTTTTGTAATATGTTATTTGGTCTATGTACTGTTTTCACGTGCTGTTTTAATACACCCTCTTTTATCACACGCTAATCTATCCACGCTATTTTATCGACGCGCTATTTTCTTACGCTTATGTGTTACACGCTGTTTTGTCACACGCTGTTTGGTACACGCCCTCTTTTGTAACTCGCTATTTTGTACAAGCGCTCTTTAAAGACACGCTGTTTTCAACAGCGCTCTTTTCTACCAGAGCCATAGTCATCAGCTCTTAGACTATAATGTATGATTGCTTTAAAACACCTAACACAATATCTTCTAAAAAAAAAATCAGCTACAGATTTTTAAAACTTGACTCACTCTGATGCAAAGCTTTAGCATAACATATTGCGGTTTAATATGCATGTACGACAGACGAGACACAAAGTACATAGTTTGTTAGAAGTTGTTTATGACTACAATTAACTAATAAGGTTGACACGGAATGTTAATATGATCATTAAATTAAGGAAATGATTGATTGCTTGTACATTGTTTTCTCATATCTTAGCAGAGTTGGGAAAGCATTTGTTGTAGCTCCTGATAAATATAAAATAATATTTTAAAAATATTTACACCCAATATGGCCAAGTCCCAATTCAAAGACTATAAAAATTTTAGGATATTTTTCAGTCTCTTCATAGCGAGAAATAATAATAATAATAATAATAATAATAATAATAATAATAATAATAATAATAATAATAATAATAATAATAATAATAATAATAATAATAATAATAATAATAATAATAATAACAGACAGTAGATGAGTTGCGCCAACTTGACCGTTCTACTCGGAAGCTTATGAATCTTTTTAGAAGCTTGCATCCGAGATCGTCCGTTCCACGACTATATTTCCCACGAAATCGGGGTGGTCGTGGACTCTTAGGTTTGGAGTATCTTCACAATAGAGTGGCCTTGGATACAGCCTGTAAGATCATAAGGAGCGAAGACCCCCTGCTACGGTTAGTTTATGACCACGAGGTAGCCGGAGTTGGAGCCTTTATCTTCAGGGCAGCATCGAGAGCAGCTGAAGAACTCGGTCTCATATTCGACTTTGAACGGGAAAACCCAAACTCTGTAACTAAGTTGGGTCCCGTTCAATTAAAAACCCACATCAAAACTGCAGAGTATTCGATGCTTCTGCAGTCACACATGGATAAGCCAATGCATGGAATCTTCTTTAAGACCATAGAAGACCTTGGCTTATCCAAAAGACTGACATATTCCTTTCTTAGGTCAGGTGGGTTAAAGTCGGAGACCGAGGGATTCATACTTGCTTGCCAAGATGGTGTTTTTAACACATTAGTCTACCGGAGTCGCGTTATGGGAATGCAGGTTCCTGATACCAACTGCAGGGCCTGTCGAAAAATGCCAGAGACCATCATGCATTTACTTTCTGCATGTTCCACATATGCGGTCTCGGCATATATTCGCAGACATAACGCGGCCTTACGAGTGCTTTATTACTTTCTCAGGCACTCGTATGGGTTAGACGAAACACCAGTGTTGCCCTATGCTCCAGCTGATATTGAGTCCGTGGTGGAGAATGATAGATGCCGCATATATTGGAACTATTCATTCTCCACCCTAAGGCAAATACAAGCCAATAAGCCAGATATCGTCCTCCTCGACCACAATGCCAAAACAATGTTTGTTATTGAGTTCTCGGCCCCAGCCGAAAGAAACATTATTTTGAAGGAGGAGGACAAGCGGACAAAATATCAGGATCTTCTTTTTCAACTCCGCAGACTGTATCCAGACCACTCTATAAAACTGGTAGTGCTTATTGTTGGATCCCTTGGTGGTATAAATGACAGCTTTCTCTCTAACCTCAAAACCATACCGGCATGTCGCGACTCAGCCGAAATTCTGGCTGGTCGCATGCAGAAAGCAGTAATCCTTGGGTCTCTTAATTTACTCAGAGCACACGATAACCGGTCACGGTAGAGGCTTACTCCACGGACGTGGAGAGCAGTTGCCGCAATTTCCCCGCACGTCTCCTCGGTCATCGGAGGACGAGGTGAACCTGTCGGGTTTTATTTCAAAATAATAATAATAATAATAATAATAATAATAATAATAATAGTAAAATTGTAGCAAAATTAGCAAAAATATATATATTTTACCATGAAACATTGAATAATTTAATGCAATTTAAAGTTTTGCTTTAAAATTACATAAAGTTTATTAGTTTTTCTTAATATTTGACCACTTTTTTATTAATTTAGTTCAAAAAATTAACACTGCTCCATCTATTGTTAAATATTTAAACCTGATATCTGTCATAACAATCTAACATAATCTTAGCAGAGTTGGAAAAGCATTTGTTGTAGCTCCTGATAAATATAAAATAATATTTTAAAAATATTTACACCCAATATGGCCAAGTCCCAATTCAAAGACTATAAAAATTTTAGGATATTTTTCAGTCTCTTCATAGCTAGAAATAATAATAATAATAATAATAATAATAATAATAATAATAATAATAATAGTAAAATTGTAGCAAAATTAGCAAAAATATATATATTTTACCATGAAACATTGAATAATTTAATGCAATTTAAAGTTTTGCTTTAAAATTACATAAAGTTTATTAGTTTTTCTTAATATTTGACCACTTTTTTATTAATTTAGTTCAAAAAATTAACACTGCTCCATCTATTGTTAAATATTTAAACCTGATATCTGTCATAACAATCTAACATAACCTTCAATTTTTGCATTATAATTTGTAAATATGTGCTAAAATTAAATAAAAATCTTTTTTAAGTACTGATTTGATAAAATAAATTAAATAAAGCAATAAATTTTATTAATTTTATTTTAAAATATGTGTTTTGTTGCATTTACAATGTCGAGTCACAAAAAACATTGTTTTTAACCTTGCCGCAGTTTAAAGCCATACAGTGTTTCATATTTGCCGTCGAAGAAAAAGTATAGTCTAAAACACTTATGGAATAGTCATTCCGCGCTCGCGGGACAGTCATACTCGCCTAACGGCTCGTATCACAAACTTTCCGCTCCCGTGGAATATTGTCTATTCCATACTAGTTATAGAATATACTATCCTCCTAATAAAAGCGTTAAAATAGTATATTAAAGTACTAGTGCTCTAAAAACGTGTTATAAAACGAGTGCTTTATACAATTTTTTCTATTTTGCTCTAAAATTTAAAAAACTTACATTTAAGATGACTGATTTAGGTATTTTTGTTTTGGGTTGGCATTACAGTTTACACTATGTTTAAAATTCTAAGAACAAATCATATTTTGATATATTTTACAGTCATCTTTTCTTTTTTCACTGCAATTAACCAGTCCACAATTTTAACACGGTAAAAAATAAGCCAAACACAAAATTTTGTAAAAAATTAAACTTTAAATCGACATTGACATTTGCACGCAAAACGTCAAGAGATAGGCTTTTGTATGTTGCCAACCCAACAGAAAAAAAAGTAGAGACCTCTTGTGGGCGTATAAGAACACGCAAAATGAGTGTGATTATGAGCTTATAAGAGTCGCTAAATAGAAAAAATAATCTTGGGAATAAAAGACATGTCACTGACTTTTCAGTTCATTGATATCCTATTTATAAATAGACCTTTCGTCAGGTTCCGTTTTTTTTTTTGGAATAATGGTGACCAGATTTTTGACCGCATTGTGAGAGTAGGAATTACACAAAAAGGTGCCAGCTTTGGGTGTTTTTGAGGTTAATGTTTGTTAAATACTTTTAGACATAAGCAAATATATTTTTTATGTTAATTGCAATGACATAGCCAATACGATAGGCCGTTATTATAACATTTTATCGTCCAATTACCATAAAAGTTTATTTGTGGGTTACATCCAAATTTTATGCAAATCTTGATGACCACAAGAAACATGGAATCCCACTATGGTACCCGGTACCATTGACATCGGATACCGATATGTTTTTTTGTAATATAAGGCTTCAAATTCCTTAGTTTACTCTTCGTAAGTAATAGTCTAGATATGTCGCTTGTACGAAAAAAAAAAACGATTGCATCCAAAGTCATGTCAAAATTAAAAATTTTAGGTTAGCTTTCAAGCAGCCTTTCCCTGGACGCTGATAAGGCTTCTTTAATTATTTGTAAAAACAAGTCATTGTCCCCAAACTTATGTTATGCGCAAAAGATTTTTTTCTATTTTGCGACTCTTATAAGCTTATAATCACACGCATTCTGCGTGTTCTTATAGGCCCATAAGAGGTCTGTACTTTTTGTTCTTTTAGGTTGGCAACAGACCTGGCCTATCGCTTGACGTTTTAGGTGTAAATGTCAATGTCGCTTTAAAGTTGAATTTTCTACAAAATTTTGTGTTTAGGTTATTTTGACCATATAGTGGCTTGGTTAGTTTCAGTAAAAAAGAGAAGAGATGACTATAAAATATATCAAAATATCATTTGCTCTTAGAATTTTAAACATGGTGTAAACTGTAATACCAATCCAAAACAAAAATCCCTAAATCAGTCATCAATTTAAATGTAAGTTTTTTTTTAATTTTAGAGCAAAATAGAAAAAATTGTATAAAGCACTCTTTTCATAACACGGTTTTAGCGCACTAATACTTTAGAAAACTCACCGCAAGCGGCTCCTTTTCTAAACTTGTACTCGTGCGCTAAAAACGTATGTTATGAAGCTAGTACTTAAATATACTATAAGGTATTTGAATATTTCTATACATACGGGTATTGTCTGTTGCCTACTAATATAATAATAATAATAATAATAATAATAATAATAATAATAATAATAATAATAATAATCCTTTATTCCACCCCAGAGAGCCATATACAAAAAAATACAAAACATATAAAATATCTACTCTAGGTTTGCCATAGATTGGAATGCCATAAAATGTCACTCCTGAGCAGAGCCACAATAAAGAGGTTTGGAAGATTTATACAGCCGATGGCGGAACCCAAAAGCCCGAAATCTACGAATATCTAGGCAGTCATTAACACGAGCCGTAGCAAATATTTCACTAGCACTAGAAAATCTCGGTATGTTATTTAAGAGTCTAAACGCATTATTATAGCATACGCGTAGCTTATTCCACCATCCCAGTGTATAATTACACCAAAGTTCGGACATGTAGATCCCTGAGCAATATGTCTGAAATAAGTTTTTTAATGTCAGAATTACACTTGGAGAAACGACTGGTTAACATATTAGCACGGACGCAGAGGGCTTTTTACTACTAAAACTAAGTTTAAAACTAGAACATCTTTATGCGTCAAAACAGTGAATTTTAAAGAAGTTCTTGAAACTCAAGAAATAATTAATTTTACTACTTATTTTCATATTTTTTAGTTAAAGATTGGAGTTTTTTTAAGCTTTAAATACTATTGGTATGCAATGTTAATAAATTTTAATACGTTTTTCTTAGGAACGAAAAGAAATACAAAAAAAATTAAAGGGTCGGAATTTTTTTAAACCAAAGGCGCAGAGATCTGGACAGTACTGTTCTACATATAAAGATGCGAGGAGTAATTAAAGGTATAAATTAGGGTATCTTCTATAGTGTGTTGGAACATGGGGCTATCTTAATATTTATTAAAATATTTAATGTAGGATGGGAACATTAATCAAAACAATAACAAGAGTTAAGCCAAAGATTAAGGCACCGCCATATTATTATATTTTTTTATTAAAAAATCAATTTAAGCGATCAACTTTTAAAGTAGTAAAGTCAATCATAAGAATTTTAAAAGCCCATAAAACTTATTTTTGGGTTGCTTTTGTCATTATAATTGTAAATAAAATAACATTCTAAAGAGTTTTCAGTAAACTTATAAGATATTCCATCCTTTCTTTCTACTTTTAATGTTTTGCAGCTTTTTGTGCGTCAAATAATAAAGGTAAAGGTTAAAACACCGCAGTGCACCGCCTAAGGGCGGTGTTTTATAGGGTGGCGCCCTATAAAAACTTTCTGATAAAATACTCTGGTATGCCACGAACTTTCCTTAGATTTCATGTGGTATATCTGAAAATCCAGATGTGCTGATAAAAACCTTAGCCATGATAGATTATTTTTTAAATTTGTAAATTCCTGATGAAGTTTTGTATGGACTTCTTCATCAAGTAACACAAGATTTAATAACACATCTGAAGGTGTTCATAAGATTTCATGAATTTTTAGTCGCATGTGAATATTTATGAGATTTAGTAAGTTTTGATATGTATTTTACATATAAAAATAACAGGACCACAATTTTTTTCTCTCTGTTGCAGCGGATCAGAAATGGTTTTCTAGGTGTATTTTAGGTGGCTGAACACGAATCCGTCGTCCTTTTTGGATTTTTTTTTAATACGAAAAACCAATGTTTTTTTTTTCAAAAATGTTATTTCGCTTATATTTTCCAAAATATTAATCTGAATGATATTTTTGGATTCAGCATGTCGACATTTATCAACATGACTTTTTTTAATATGAGATGCCCGAATGTATCGATAGATCTCGACGCGGTGATTCCAAAAATATAGGCATATGTTACTTTCAGATTAATATTTTGAAAAATATGAGCAAAATAAAATTTTCAAAAAAATAATTATTTTTCGTATTTAAAAAAAATCTTGAGCGATGGGTGAAAACGGACAACGGATTCATATTAAGCGACCAAAAATACACATAGAAAACTATTTCTGATCTACTTCAACCCACAGAAAAAATTTGGGGTCTGCCTTTATTTTGAAACTAATAAAATATTATTTATCCAATACATACAGATAATGAGACAATTACCAGCTTTATTTTAAATAGATAAACTCAATAATAATCCCCGCGTGTCTTTTACTTTATTTAGTGTATAATTATTTATTTTACCCACTCAACTGTCACTTGTCAAATTATTTTCTTGTAAATGTCATTAAAATTTTTAATAAAAATATGAATTTCTAAGCTATTTATTGGATAAAACCTTGTATGGCCCTCATGGGCAATATCTTACTTTACCCACTAGTACCATAAATAACTATTTCTTTGAAGAAGTATCATTAGGTCAATCATTGATTTTAAAAGGTCATAAAACAAATTTTTAGGATGTTTTATATTCGACTAGTATAGATATAGCTTTAACAACTCTTCAAAGAATCTTCTAAGATGCTTACACTGCTTTTAATTATTCCAGTTCCTCTTAAAAAATGGTTTTTATTTTTGTCATTGGCAGTGGTTCAAATTAAAATTTCTACAAAATTTTTTCATGTTTACCCAATTAATTCTATAAAACTTATTTTTTATGGTATTTCACCGTTATATTTATTTGTTTTACAGCAATTAGTTGAGTTCCCTCTAGAGTAAAATTTATTGAAAATAAGTTTTAACTGAAAAACTATTAATGCATGCAATCAAGAGTTCCCGTAATAAACCTTGCGGCATACCTAAATAAATCATTACATTTATTAATGTTTACATTTTCGAGTTTTCATTATAAATATTATTATTATATAGTATGTGTAACTTCTTTGAAATAAATAATAATAATATAGTAATAAATTTATTTTAGTCAAATAAACATTTAGTTCATGTTGATAAATATTTTAATTTCAAAATCATTTATTAATAGGAACAAAATAGTTTTTCTACTATTAGCTCTAGAACATACCATTATTTATCATGTTTTCAGACTGTGAAATCAATTTTCTTCACCCATAGCAATAATAATTTTTTCTCTCCTAGTAGGAGTAAGTTTTCTAAACAATTGACTTCTGTCACTTGATTTTCCTTGAACTGCAAAGACAAGTCATTGCTTATAATTTTTAATGGACAAAATGCAACAATAGTTTGCCATTGGATAAAAAATGAACATGGCAAATATTATAAATAAATTAATTATAATAGAATATAACATATTATTCTGTAAATAAACAACCAACCGATGTTTTCCCACATTTAAAAAAAAATATCAAAATGCCACCCACTAGATCTGTCAACTTTCAGTGAATAAATCAATTTATTCATATGTTTTCAGAAATGGCGATTTCAAAGGCTGCTTGTTTTTGCGCGGTTAATTAAGATCCAGCAAAAATTTAAGTTATTATTGATATAAAAATGTTAAATAATAAGAATAAATGCGCTAGTAGTGAAAAAAATAATATATAAACCACGGTAGAGAAGACTATTATAGCCTCGCACTCTTAAATCCCTTGCTGCTACGCACAACACAACAACATTGTTGTATTATAGTGCCGGTATTTTATGAAGGATAATTAATAAAGACCAGCTGATTTTACCAACATTTTGAAAGTAGGCATTTTGGGCTGAAATTTCAATGTGCATATGCGCATAAGTATAGCTTCTGAGAGGATTGGTGTAGTAGTCTACCGCGTCTGTACATGACAAGTCTACTAGCCAGCTCACTGGCGCCGATTTGCCTTTTTCAGTTAATTAATAATTGAAATTTGGCGAAGGCGTAAGTGAAGCGGACACTCCCTATAAAAACTGGTTCAAAAGTCAGTATAAGCCGGTGGTTCCCTCTACTACTAGCCCACACAAGTCCTGGACTTAGGTGATGCTTAATTAAGTAGAATAGTACGAGGTTAAACAAACATGTAATATAATGTAATACCTAACGATAAGAATACAGGGTGAGTTTTATTTATGTTCAACCCCCTAATTAAGAGTAACCTTCATTCGATAAAAAACGAAACTTGGGTGATTTATATAGTTTTACATTGGCTATCAAATGGTGGATTTATTTTTTTTTGTTTCACTTTCGGTTTCGCCGAATTTCTTATACACCTAGGTTTAAGATTCAGGATAATCGTGAATGGAGTAAAAATAAGACAATGTGAACCATTTTATCAAATTTTAACAAAGAAATATTCCCATTAATCTGGTTCTCAGACATAAACTAGGTATTAGCGGATAAAGTATTTACCATTGATTAATCAATGATGAGTGTTATTATTTGATTTGTCAACTTTTACACTTATAACTTATAAGTTATGCAGTGTAGAAGTGTAGAAGTTGACAAATCTCTTGTCTTACAGGTTTATAAAAAAAAGCAAAATGTTTGGACTTTTATTTTTTTTATAGACATTAATGTATTATTGTCTATTTGTCATGTTCACATAAGGCATTTGCCATTTTTTTTTTGGTACGTGGAAATTTTCCGACTGCAACTAATGGGATTTGTTCGATTCTATTAAAACCAGTTCATTTACATTTTAAATTAATCCGACAACGGTATTAAGGGATAAAGTAAGAGAGAAGGAAAAAATCTGATATACAGCGATGCACGAGACGAAATAGACCGGGAAAAGCAAGACTAAAATTTAACAAGCCGGAATGGACACCCTTTCTATACTGAGGGCAATATCTTTAAATCACTATACTGCCGTGCTAAACACAGAAGTGGTAACTTGTATTTTGGCCATTTTGGGATATTAACAGTTATAATTTTCAATATTCTCAGTCATTAAAAATTATATTCCATGTCAAAAAAAAATAAATCAAATTTGTTTTGAATCAAAAAGATAAAAGGTTATATTAGCTGTCAATGTCATAAAAATGTTAATTATTGGATAATTAAATAGTAAAATACTCGGTAAAATACAAATTTTTACCACTTTAAAATATATTATTTTTAACTTGTAATACTAAGGGAATTTGCCGTATCTTATTGAACAAAATTAAGGAAAAAAGGTTTATTAGCGAATATTATACCATTTTACGTACCTTGATCTTTTGTTATAAAAATACTTATTAAGATAAATTATTTTAAATAATAAGCTCGATAATAAGAGATTGCTCTGGATAAAGCAATTTAATTGTCAACGAAAGTCGCCATTGTTTTCCATAACTATTACTAAGGTCATTTGCCGTAACTTACCGCCACTAAGGTATTTTGCGGTATCGCGTTAATTATGAGTATTATACTAAGGAATTTTAACTTCTTAAATTATCATAGATACGGCAGATTGGCTTAGTAATTGACAACTTTAAAGAAAATACGGCAACTTTAATAGATTAATTTTATTATGAAATAATGAATTAAATCGTTTAATAATATAATAAAAATATTCATTGATTGTTATTACACCATCTTGGAGTCATAACTCATTGTTGACAAAAAAGTAAGATACCACTCTGTGTTTAGCACGGCATGCCGCGGCAGTATAGTTACAACCACTACCACAAAAAAATTATAAAATAATTTTTGCAAAAAATTTAAAATGCTTTTTGTAAAAAAATTAAAATTCTTTTTAGCTGTGAAATTTTGTCTAAGGGTAAATATTGAGCAAACTATTGCTAAAAATATTAATTTTTGCTTTTGCCTAATGTTAAATAAATGCTTACGCAAATTACAAAGATTCTGAAACTTTTGGTATGTTTTTTTTTTTATCTGGTATTCCATTTAAAGTTAAGGTTTCCAACCAGATAGATGGACATTTTTTAAACACTCACTTTTTTTTTAAATTTTAAACCCGAAAATGCAAAAGGATATGACTGAGCTCTCTGGAAATATTTAAGCCCAATTTAAGCATTCATAATGTGTCTAGTATTTTGATTAAATACAATTAATTTTAACATTTTTTTAATACCCCTCATGTATCCCGTCAGCTCCCCCCCTAGACCTTTTTCCCAGCTAGAGGCGAAAACCAACTAAAATAAAATTTATTTCTTTTTTTCCACATTTCATTTATTAATTTTTTTCCCTAAGTTTTCATTATTTTTATGCTAGCTACCCTATTTATAATATAAATGATGGTATAATATAAATGTTGGTAAACTAACAAAATTACTGTTCACAGATCATTAAAATAAAAAAATAGGGTAATGGGAAACAAACACATCATAGGACAGCGTAAAATATATTAAGCATAATTTCAAATAATATTTAAAACAGTCTAAGGATTATTACCTAATGATAATTATTATCAATCTATTATAATAGATTGGAGATTCAAGTAGTGGGTCAGGACACAAACCTTTTTAGTAATTTTACTACTCAAAGTTGGATCATCAAATCAAATTCTAAACTACTTTTGGATATTCTATAAAGCTTTTATATGTTTTATGTTAATTTAGGCATGCAAGTTTACTTTTCTATAGTAGAGAATAGTATATTCTATAACTAGTATGGAATAGACAATATTCCGCGCGAGCGGAAAGTTTTTCATACGAGCCGCGAGAGCGGAATGACTATTCCATACGTGTTGTAGACTATACTTTTTCTTCGACTGCAAATATGAAACACTGTATGGCTTTAAACTGCGGACAAGGTTAAAAAAAAATGTTTTTTGTGACTCGACATTGTAAATGCAACAAAACACATATTTTTAAATAAAGCAATTAATGTTATTTAATAATTTTATAAAATCAGCACTTAAAAAAGATTTTTATTCAATTTTAGCACATATTTACAAATTATAATGCAAAAATTGAAGGTTATGTCAGATTGTTGTGACATATCAGGTTTAAATATTTAACAATAGATGGAGCAGTTTTAATTTTTTGAACTTAATTGGTCAAATATTAAGAAAAATAATAAACTTTATGTAATTTTAACGCAAAACTTTAAATTTCATTAAATTATTCAAGGTTTCATGGTAAAATATATATATATTTTTTGCTAATTTTGCTACAGTTTTTTTACTTTTATAAACAAGAGATGGCACTACATGTGCTCATTCTAACATTCTAATATTCATACCGTATCTAGAGCTAGAATGGATTCATTCTGTGTCTGAAAAGTGTGTGTATTTGCTGACATTCTAAAGCAGTCGTAGAAAAATTTATTTATTTTTTTAATTCAACTTCATTTTCTCCAAAACACAAGTTAATGACTTTGAAAGAAACTTAAGCCTTCTAAATACCCTAGTAGTAGAAAATTTTTTGGGTTGGCCAAAGCAGGACAACTAGGCCATTTTTGGCCCTTTTTGTCACCCCAGGCAATCTCAGCCATTTACTAATTTGATCTAAATACCCTAAATCTTCCTTAAGATTTAATTTATTTAAGTAAAATAATAATAACAAATAAGTAAAAAAAAAGAAAAATAAAAATAAAATAAACTCTTCAAATATATGATTTCTGACCTTCTTGTTCGTAAAATAATATGTAAGCATCCCCTGATACGATGGATGTTGGTGAAGTTGAAGATACCCTAGAGTCGTTGTATTCGTGCCATGTGTAATTATAGGGATGTTTACAGTAGGCGGTATAGTGACCGCTATAAGTGTGATTTGAAATAGCGTATAAGTTGTATCTGCAGGGTGTGACGGACTCTGCGGTATAATTGTTCATATCTAAACCTATTAAAGGGAAGTCTACGGTGACGCTGAGCTTTCTCTGGAACTGTTCAGTTTGAGCGTTTGAGGTGAATTACTAAGATTTTCGGGAGTTTTTAAATTGTAAAGGATTTTGTGCATTTTCGGCCCTCGTTGCATCCAGAACATGTAGGCTTTTCATCGTTGTCCAACGTCTCTTCCCGAGTGAAGAATTCTAAACATTCTGTCAGCCTTAACTGACCGGTCCGTTGTGGGAGAGGAAGAGAAAGGTCCCAGAATGGTTCAAATGTGACGGAACAATGGCCGCAATGGGTGCAATTGTTAATTAATTTTTTTTAAGTTACTATTTATTTAATCAAGCTTCTATTTGAATTCAATTTCACCTATTCGTTTCCCGGTCTAAAAGTAAAATACTGACAGAAACGTAAACAAAAAATGCGTATCTTCAACTTGGTTTACTATCTGGTTGTTTGTCTTTAATAAATTCCTTGATAATTCCACAGACCCACAAATGTGGTAATTATAGTTTAAAAATAGAAAATCCAATAAAAAGGACAAACAACATATGTATTTTTTAATTTTAGTCACTTTTACAACAAACAAGTAATTTTAAGCCTTTTATACCAAGTATATAAAGTTTACATAGAAAATAATAGTTTTTTTATGAGCAAGCGTTTATCCCGAAATAAATATTAGGAACTCGTTTATTAAAGTTTAGAATAAACAAGCCAACTAAATTAAATTTCTCAGCGAAAGCAAAAATTTCCCAACTAAATGGTAAGAAATTTCCCAACTTTTTTCAGGAATTTTGAAAAACAGGAAAACGTTGCCCTACCCCCTGAAAAAAATTTTGATGACTAAAACAAAAAAAGGTCCTCACCTCTAAAAAAAAACTTACCCCTGAAATTTTGATGACTAAAAAATCAAACTGCTCCGCCAATTTTTCCAACCCTCTACAAATTTCCCAACTCTACTGGTAAATATTACCTACTCTACCACCAATTACCAAACTCTGCCTCTCAATTTTACATACATTGACAGTGAATTTTCCCAATGCGATTTCTGCTGGATTTCACCTTTTTTTAAAATATTTTTTTTTCGTAGTTTAGGTTATTAATGTTGAAAAAAAGGTCCCTCATTTTGTTTTTTTTTTTTAATTTTTATGAAAAAAAAAAACGAAATGGCTGACTTTAGAATTTTTCAACCTTTTTTTTTCAACATTAATAACCTAAAAGGTTAAGTATAACCGGAGCTTGTTTATAATAATATGCCGGCGAAGATTGTATAATATAGGGTACAAAAAAAGAAAGTTGTAAAAAATAAAGAAACATTTTTTTGGTAGAATTTTTTTTCAACATTTTTAAGAGAAGTTCTCTAACTTACAAGGGATATAGGGGCGGCGGTGGCTCAGTCGTGAATGCCTCGAGAGGCCGGGGTTTTTCACAGAAATAAAATACCGTCGTTTCCCCACCACGTTGGCTTGTGCTCTAAGCACACAGTACAGAAAAAGGTTTGCAGTGGATAATGCTGCACTAGCACTAGGACCTGTGATACTACCCGGGCGCACCGAAAGGGAGCAGCAAGGTAGCTGTCAGGTCTGTTGGTCGAGCTCACTTTAGGGACTTTCAAGCAAGCAGGATCTGTACTAAGGCTGCAAGCGAAAAATGATCCTTAAGCAGTTTGGCACGCCGGTCCAAGTGCACTGGCAGCCAATAATCATCATCATCATTAGAAGCGGTGTGGTTATTACCAAGTAATAGCCACGGCACTTAGACCTGAGATCAATTGTGCATGCCGCAGTCATCTAGATGACACATCATTTGATTAGGATGATATTCCATGGGCATCTAAAAAGGCGATGATCTGCCCCAATAAAAGTTCGACTAAATCGCTAGGTTGCACTGATGGTGAACCTAAAAATCGCAGTCTTTTTTGTGAGAAGACTTGTCCCAAAATGTGGGACATTGTCCCAAAATGTGGGATGCAGTTTCTTTATCATAGTCGCAGAATCTACAGCGTTTGCTTTGGACAATTTTCATTTTATAAAGAAGGTTGTTGAAAGTACCATGACCAGATAGAAAACTGGTAATATTGAATAAGTGTTTTTGTACTGGAAAATGAGGGCTCTTTGATAAGCAATTTTTCTTGAACCTGTTGGGAAGCCCAGTGTTTGATAAAAATTCGATTAAGCCAAGTTTTTATATCTCTTTTAATGACCCAGTTCGACAACCCAAGCGAAGGCTCAGGTCCAATAAATGGACTGGCTAAACCCTCCCTAGCAAGCTGGTCGGCTGATTCATTACGGGGGATATCGATGTGGCCGGGTACCCAGATTAGTCTAAGATAGTTACTTAGATAGTTAGTTGCAAGTCTGTTTAGGCTTGTTTACAGTCGGCTACAGCTCTCGATGTTATCCGCAAGCAAGAGGATAAGGCAAGGAGGCAGCCAATAAACTAAAGGATCAAAGCCGCTCACTTAGCCAAAAAAGCCGACAAAACGAGGTTCGGATTCCTGGCTAAACTGTAGGTCCCGGGGTACAAAAACAAAAATCCTCGTTAGAGTAGAAAAACTAGTAACACATGGGTAGGCAAAAAGGACCAATACGGTCTAGTTGCCAGGCTTGACCTCCCCACCATTACTACTACTACAAGGGATATATATTTTAATTTTGTATTTAGATGTGACTGCTAAATCAATTAAAAATCATTACCGCTTGGAGATAGTACTCTTTAGAGTGTACCGTAATTAATACGTTCACTGCCAACGGCTAGTTTTGACAGCGGAGCAATGGGTATGGGCAAGGGAAAAATAGAAAGAATTGATTAATGTTGTTAGGGGCGCCAGTTACTTTAGCTTTTACTCCTTTAGGTAAGTAACAACCTAGTGTAAATACTTAAGCTTTTCAGTTTGAGAAAATATAACCCCTAAATAAAATAAGATAATTCATTTGAGAAATTTATTATAAATAAACTTAATGAAAGCACATCAAGTAATGTATTAATATATATAAAAAATATGTGTAATTATATTAAGATATAATTAAAGAAATCTTAATAAAAATTACTAAATTCAGAAATCATTCGACTTAAATGTATAAAGAAAACATGAAGTTCAGCAAGCACCAAGAAATGTATGTAAACAACAATCATTTCTTGCAGTGTATAAAAGTCATGCTTAAATTAGAAATCATTTAATTAAAAGTATGATATTTAATAATTAATAAATGAGATTAAATGTTTTAAAAAAAATAAGTACCTAAAAATGAACAAAAGCCAGAAGGGCATATAGTATTAATCAATACTATATCAGATCTGATATAGTTTACAGTTATAAGAATATTGAAATAAAAGAATTTAAAAATATGAAATATTGCTTTCAAAAGTTTTCAGAATGAGTACTTAGCTGGTTTCTGCAAAATCCATGAGGTATGAATTCCATCGTCTCCATCTGTGCAAGTCTCCCCTATGCTGATGAATTCATTTCTCAAATGAAAGAAAAAAAAATATAGGCTGTCCCATCTACTTTGGAAAAATTATCTTCCAGGATAAAATGTACGATTGAAAATGTTGTCCGGGATTAAATATGCTTTTGAAAATTATGTCCAATATAAAATTGTCTGCTAGACGGTCATATAGAATTTATCTATGCCGAAAAATACAGAACCATGTTCCAACAGAACATCACTCCATGCGGAGAACTTGTATATCAAATATACCAAAATAAACTTCAACTTAAATTAATGTAATTCCATATTAATGGTATAGAAATGGTGAGTAATTAATGGTAATTAATTAATGGTCTAGTAATGTAGTAATAATGGTGCTTAATTAATGGTGCTAAAACAATAATTATATCTTAGAAATATTCTAAGAAACAGAAAAACTTAACTTACATGTCATACTAAGTCTTCGATGTCCATCGAAACGTTATAAATGCGTAATTGTAGAAAATAACCGTTACAATATCTTCCGCATTGTTTAAATATTCATTTTCACTAACTTTAAATAAAAATACATGAAGGATTACTTCGATGATTACAGAAAATAAACACTCGTCAAAATGACACCACCATTGTATTCGAGTTGCATCAAGAAAGAGCGAAAATCGACCTTATCAACCGGTATGAACCCTTCAGGTAAATAAAATCCTATTTCTGAACTATTAGCGACCTCTATGTAAGTCATTATCAACTACAGTTTTACCGTATAGGATTCCTAATAAAGGTAACGAAAACTACATCAAAGATAATAACCAAAAAGAATATTTCCTAATAAATCCGTATTAGTGATATCTAACCTCAAAATATTACTCTAAGAAACAAATATAAACAATACTTATTGTTTATCAGCAAAACTAATAAAAATACGAACAGAATACTAAGTGTCCTGTGAACTAAGTATAAACAAAATACTGAATCTAAGTGAGCAGTTCCAGCAAACTATTTTCAACAAATTCTAGATTATCCCGAAGGGATAAGCATACGAAACTTTCCAGGAGAAACAAGCTACAGATGAAAGCCAGTGAAATCCAACCCTCAATAGACTCTGAAACATATAAAAACCAGGTAAGTCCATAGACAAATGCACTATAGAGAAATAAGTCATATGATTCTTTATTATTAAAAATCATATTCTAATTATGTTTTCTTTATGTTATTTTCAGGTAGAACTATGGAATAGAGACTTATATGGTTAGAATTCAGTTCCTGCTACTAAATAGTCCCAGATACAAAATAGTTCTGTACGTACGTAACTATTTATATACAAAATAAACATAAATTATAACGTAAGTAAACGAATAGTTTAATTAACCCTTGCTATATTACAAAGTGACGATTTATATCGTTACACATGCCCCCTCCAAAAATAATAAAAATATTTAATATACAAAAAATATTTTTATACCAAACTCTAAAACTATTTAACTTAAATAGCTAAAATATATACTATATTTTATTTAACAAATCAACAAAAAATACAATACTTTATGTAAATCATTTGAAATACTACTTGATAATTAACAATAGCTAAGCTTGATAACTACGTGTATCATCCGCCTACTCTTATGTAGAACATAATTTTGGGACTTTATCGGTGTGTGTCATAAACAGGTAATTGTCATAATCAGGTAATTGTCATAATCAGGTAATTGTCATAATTAATTTTGTTTTTCTTTTTAGCTAAGTTTTATCAAGATAAAAAAAATAGAAATAAGACTTGACTGTGTGCACCAGAATTCTCTTCTACAAAAAATATATTTATATATTTTTTTACTATATACAAAAGTTTTGGGTACCCTTTAAATATTTTCAATACATTGATATTTTTTAAATATCATTCCGAATGATACTAAGAATATATTCTTATTTAATCAAATCTAGCCAACTGAAATGTCACTATTCGATCCAAAATATTTCTTTAGATCTTTAACATGCCAGTCGCCTCTATGACCATCTGCATTTTCCAAAATATACACTAACTTTGACTTTTTCGCAACAACTTTGCAAAGTATGTACTTTGGAGCAAGTTTTGCAGCAAAACTTTTACTAGCATCTGAGAGTACTTTGTTTCGTCTCCAAACTTTTTCACCTATCTCAAAATTTACTTCACGCTTGCGCAAATCATAAGTACGCTTATTACGTTCATAAGCTTCATGTAAATATTTCTTTACATCAACAAAAATCTCTTTAAGATTTCCCAAGTCTTGGCTATACGAGTCTCTGTCACAAGGTTCTAATTTAACACCATCAGTTGATGTCATTTTGCCATAATAAGTTCCTGTGATAGGTACATTCCTCCCAAAATTAAGAAATGCCGGCGTATACCCCGTAACTTCATTTACAGACGTTCGTAAAGCTAGACCTATTTTTGCTAAATTTTTACACCATTCTTTTTGATTATCTTTTATATATGATCTTATAGCAGTAGAAATTGTGCGATGTTGCCTTTCCGTCGGATTATTTTGACTATGGTAAAGTGCATTAAACCAAATTTTCTGTACATTATATTCATCTGCTAATTTTTTAAAAACTTTACCAGCAAATTGTTTTCCATTATCGACAATTAAAAATTGACAGACTCCGTAAACTAAAAAAACTTCATTCTCAATGAATTTACATATTGCATTTGCAGTAGCTTCCCTTAAAGGATGTAATAATGTATACTTTGTAAACCAGTCTGACACAACTAAAAGATAACAAAAACCTTTAGAACTTCTGGGAAATGGTCCCTGCAAATCACATGAAATAACTTGCCACGGATAATTTACTTCTTTTTCACGACCCATCAATCCAAAACGTGCAGAATTACTAACTTTTTGTGATTGACAAATATTACAACATCTTACATACTTTAAAATATCTTTACGCATTTTTGGCCAAAAATATGTTTCTGAAATTCTATGAAAAGTTTTAAAAAATCCCATATGAGAAGCTAATACATCGTCATGACATTCTTTTAGAACTTGTTTACGACATTTTTGAGGCACTAACAATTTCCACTCTATAATATTACTTTTTACTTTCGTCTTGGTCGGTATGAACTTATAAATATTATCATCAATAACTTTAAATTGCGGATATGAATCTGGACTTTTACCAATTTTTTCCCTCAACTGAATATAATATTTATCACTATTATAATCATTTACATTAAAATTAATTAAATTTACATCTGGAAAAATTGATTTTTCTGGTTCTATTCTATCAAAAGTTCTGGATAACCCATCAGCTACTACATTTAATTTACCTCTACGATATACAATATCCATATCATATTGCTGTAATTTTAATGACCATCTAGCCAAGCGACCAGAGGGATCTTTCATATTACTCAAATATTTTAATGAATAATGATCTGTAATTACTGTGAATTTAACACCTTCTATATATGGTCTAAACCTATCTATAGCAAACAAAACAGCTAAACATTCCTTTTCACCTACAGAATATTTTATTTCACTACGTGTTAAAGCTCTACTAGCATAAGCTATTACTTTTTCTTGACCATCTTGCGTTTGTGTTAATATGGAACCGAGGCCAACTAAAGAAGCATCACATTGTATAACAAATGGTAAAGAAAAATTGGGACTTGCTAAAGCTGGAGCATTTATTAAAGATTCCTTCAACAATAAAAAAGCTTTTTCTGCATCAGTATTCCAACTAATGGCTTGTTTTTTACCTTTGCCCTTCAAAAGTGAATTTAATGGGCTAACAATTGTTGAAAAATTCCTAACAAATCTACGATACCACGAAGCTACACCTAAAAATCGTTTTATTTCTGTACTATTTGTTGGTCTAGGATAGTTTATTATTGCTTCTACTTTTTGCGGATCGGTTCTTAAACCAAAATTATCAATTACAAAACCTAAATACTTAAGTGATTTTCTAAAAAAATTACTTTTTTCAAAATTTATTGTAAGATTAGCAGATTTTAATTTTTCATGTACTATTTGAAGTAATTTAATATGTTCCTCAAAAGTTTTTGATACTATTATAATGTCGTCAATATAAACAAATATATTTGGATAAAAGGAGAAAGGAAAAAGTTTATCCATTAATCTTTGCTGACTTTGTGTTCCATTTTTGAGTCCATAACACATTACATTAAATTCAAATAGTCCCCTACCAGGTACGGAAAATGCAGTTTTTTCTTTAGCAGTTTTTGTAAGTGGAATCTGCCAAAAAGCATTTTTTAAATCTATACTTGATATATATTTTGCATCGCCTAATAAACTTAAAATGGAGTCTATCCTTGGTAAAGGATGTGAATCACCTTTTGTAATAGAATTTAATTTACGTCCATCAAAACAAAAACGGTATGTACCATTAGCTTTTTTTACTAATAAAACTGGTGAATTAAAATCAGAATAAGATGGTAAAACTATATCATCTTTTAACATTTTATCTAACTCTTTATGTAAAATTTCTATTAAATAAGGTGACAAAGGATATTGACGCATTTTAAAAGGTTTATTATTTCCTGTATCTATATCATGTTCTATTAAATTTGTTCTACCTATTTTTTCGCTATATAATTCTTTAAATAAACTAACAAATTTATCTGCTATCTTTTTCTGTTCGTCTGTCAAGTCACATAAGCCTACTGAATTATCTTTATTTATATCCTGACTATCACTGTTATTACTGATCACATTCAAATTATTAATTTTATTATTCCAAGATTCATCAGAAAAATCCAGAGTCATAGAAAACAATTGTAAAAAATTCACACCAAAAATAAAATTTGTTTCCAAAGAAGGAACAACCAAGACTTGTAAAATCTTAACTTCATTATCTACTTTAATAGGTAAATAAACAACACCAGTTACCAACTGTTTAGATTTATCAGCTGTAGTAACATGCGGTATAAGACATTTATCAATTTTTAAATTAAATTTTTCTAAAATTTTAATCGCGTGACCACCAGCCACTGAACAATTTGCACCTGTATCAATCAAAGCTGTTATATTTTTATCAAAAATATTTACTTTAATATATGGACGGTTATCTCTAGGTAATTTAATAAAAGAATTTTTATTAATTACAGACAAACTATACGGTTTATAAAAATTTTTAACTTTATCCAACCAATCTTTCCATTCATTCAAATAAAATCGTTTATTTGTTTCTGTTACACTTGATTTTTGTAAAGAATTGATATTATTTTTATTATAATAAATGTTTTTACAAAAAATAGTTTTATTATCCTTTTTTACCTGACTGTCATTATTATTTTTAGCCTTTTTATTAAGTGAATGCCGACTAAAATCATCCACTTTCCTATTTAGTTTTTTTGTACAGGAAGGGCAATTTTTAAAAACTACATCTTTATATCCACATTTATAACAAAACTTTGTTCTTTTAGCTAAACATTTGCTAAAAATATGATTTGGTTGGTTACAGTTATAACAAATTACTTGTCTACTTTTATTATTACTACTATTACTACTATTCTGTGTATTATTAAAGCTTTGATTGGTACTTTGACTAATTTGAGAAACTTGACTACTATTACATACTGAACTTTGACGAGTAGAGGAAGATGGGGTAAGTTTGGACACTGTGGTATTATGACTACAATTACATTTACTACTAAAATTTTGATTTATATCCGAACTTAGGACATTTACTTTATTAACTGCTTTATTTTTTGCCACACTTTTACCTGCTATGCTCTTTTGTTTTAATTGATAAGCTTCATCTATTCTTTTACAACTGTCTTTTAAATCTTCTAAATCATTTATTTCTATAAGTGATAATGGTGTAAAATAATGTGGTAATATTCTTTCTCTAATCGTCTTAAGTCTAGTATATAAACTTGCAGCATGAATTAAACGTTTAAACAAGGTTTCCATAGCACCTATAAAAATTGCGATAGATTCATCGGGATTTTGATATCTAGAACGGATATCATCCCATGTTCTATCATCTATGTTAGCTGGAAGAAAATCTTTTTTTAATGCTTGAATTATTTGAGACCACGAATTTAAATTATCTTTAATTGAGAGAAACCATGACAATGCTGGTTCTTTGAATAAGTCATATGCAGATTTAAATAACATTTCGTCTGTAACATTTCTACTTATTTTCATATATTCAACTTGCTCAATAAAATTTAAAACATTAGACTTTCCATCAAAATTAATATTCCATTTATAAACTGGTACTGATTTTAAATAATCATTATCTTTTTTACTAGAAACATTAGGACTAAACTGTGTACTATTATGTAATGAAATATTATTATTTACTTGAGTAAGATCTGAATTTTTACCAGATTTTTCATAAAGATCTAAAATATCTGCTTCTATTTCTAAACAAGTTGCTTTTGTTATTTCTAAAAATTGAATACGTCTAACTTTATTTTCTTCTACTTCAGGAAAACGTTGCAGACGATTTGTTACATGTACTAAATAAGTTTTTAATTTTCTTAAATCAGCTAAACTATAATCACCATGATATTCTACAATTTCTGAAGATATACTATCTAAAATTCTATTAATATTTTCCACTTCACTGTTAAAATTAAAAGTCGGATCTACATATTTTACTTTAGGATCTTTCCTTGCTATGGCTCTACCTAAAACTTTAATTCTAGATGCTCTATTATTTTTTGCTGTTAAATGTCTTATACGAAGTTCATAATTTACCATTTCTGCAGTCAAAAATCTAATTTCCATTTTATCTAAATCTTCCATTTTGAATAATTATTTTCAAAATTTAAATTCAATTTACTCAAAATATTTATTTTATAATAAAATATTTATACTGTACCACAAATTATTTTTTTTTGTGTACACTGTTCAACAAAGTTTTTGCATACTTTGGAAAATTTCCCAAATATGTCAAAAAAAATACTAAATTATTATTTATCTCAATTGGACAAATTAATAATTATAAATAGTCTCCAAAACTACAAAATTAGCTAATATTTATTCATATCCTTCGCATAAATAAATACCCTATTATCCATTTATTTCTATTGAATAAACGATAATTTCTAGAAAAACTGAACCCACGCCAAAATTTCTCTATTCCATGTTATTCCATAAAATTCAGAATAAACATAAAAAACACATATCTGATATATCTTATCAGATTAACTCTAATTTGACTTAATTTTCAACAAAAAATATTTTATTCAACAGTTATATGTAGGTTTTCTCAAAATGAACTTTAAGTTACACTGAAAAAAATAAGCTTTAGATTTTTATAAAAAATACACTGAGAAAAATGGAGTAAAATTAAAAAAACAAGTGTTCTATCTATCCAAATACCACGTTCTTGGGCGCCAATATTAGTGTACCGTAATTAATACGTTCACTGCCAACGGCTAGTTTTGACAGCGGAGCAATGGGTATGGGCAAGGGAAAAATAGAAAGAATTGATTAATGTTGTTAGGGGCGCCAGTTACTTTAGCTTTTACTCCTTTAGGTAAGTAACAACCTAGTGTAAATACTTAAGCTTTTCAGTTTGAGAAAATATAACCCCTAAATAAAATAAGATAATTCATTTGAGAAATTTATTATAAATAAACTTAATGAAAGCACATCAAGTAATGTATTAATATATATAAAAAATATGTGTAATTATATTAAGATATAATTAAAGAAATCTTAATAAAAATTACTAAATTCAGAAATCATTCGACTTAAATGTATAAAGAAAACATGAAGTTCAGCAAGCACCAAGAAATGTATGTAAACAACAATCATTTCTTGCAGTGTATAAAAGTCATGCTTAAATTAGAAATCATTTAATCAAAAGTATGATATTTAATAATTAATAAATGAGATTAAATGTTTTAAAAAAAATAAGTACCTAAAAATGAACAAAAGCCAGAAGGGCATATAGTATTAATCAATACTATATCAGATCTGATAAAGTTTACAGTTATAAGAATATTGAAATAAAAGAATTTAAAAATATGAAATATTGCTTTCAAAAGTTTTCAGAATGAGTACTTAGCTGGTTTCTGCAAAATCCATGAGGTATGAATTCCATCGTCTCCATCTGTGCAAGTCTCCCCTATGCTGATGAATTCATTTCTCAAATGAAAGAAAAAAAAATATAGGCTGTCCCATCTACTTTGGAAAAATTATCTTCCAGGATAAAATGTACGATTGAAAATGTTGTCCGGGATTAAATATGCTTTTGAAAATTATGTCCAATATAAAATTGTCTGCTAGACGGTCATATAGAATTTATCTATGCCGAAAAATACAGAACCATGTTCCAACAGAACATCACTCCATGCGGAGAACTTGTATATCAAATATACCAAAATAAACTTCAACTTAAATTAATGTAATTCCATATTAATGGTATAGAAATGGTGAGTAATTAATGGTAATTAATTAATGGTCTAGTAATGTAGTAATAATGGTGCTTAATTAATGGTGCTAAAACAATAATTATATCTTAGAAATATTCTAAGAAACAGAAAAACTTAACTTACATGTCATATTAAGTCTTCGATGTCCATCGAAACGTTATAAATGCGTAATTGTAGAAAATAACCGTTACAATATCTTCCGCATTGTTTAAATATTCATTTTCACTAACTTTAAATAAAAATACATGAAGGATTACTTCGATGATTACAGAAAATAAACACTCGTCAAAATGACACCACCATTGTATTCGAGTTGCATCAAGAAAGAGCGAAAATCGACCTTATCAACCGGTATGAACCCTTCAGGTAAATAAAATCCTATTTCTGAACTATTAGCGACCTCTATGTAAGTCATTATCAACTACAGTTTTACCGTATAGGATTCCTAATAAAGGTAACGAAAACTACATCAAAGATAATAACCAAAAAGAATATTTCCTAATAAATCCGTATTAGTGATATCTAACCTCAAAATATTACTCTAAGAAACAAATATAAACAATACTTATTGTTTATCAGCAAAACTAATAAAAATACGAACAGAATACTAAGTGTCCTGTGAACTAAGTATAAACAAAATACTGAATCTAAGTGAGCAGTTCCAGCAAACTATTTTCAACAAATTCTAGATTATCCCGAAGGGATAAGCATACGAAACTTTCCAGGAGAAACAAGCTACAGATGAAAGCCAGTGAAATCCAACCCTCAATAGACTCTGAAACATATAAAAACCAGGTAAGTCCATAGACAAATGCACTATAGAGAAATAAGTCATATGATTCTTTATTATTAAAAATCATATTCTAATTATGTTTTCTTTATGTTATTTTCAGGTAGAACTATGGAATAGAGACTTATATGGTTAGAATTCAGTTCCTGCTACTAAATAGTCCCAGATACAAAATAGTTCTGTACGTACGTAACTATTTATATACAAAATAAACATAAATTATAACGTAAGTAAACGAATAGTTTAATTAACCCTTGCTATATTACAAAGTGACGATTTATATCGTTACAAGAGTAGCAGAGCAGTTGGGTGTACCCACATTTTTAATAAATAATTTTCATATTTAAAATAAAACGGTAAACTATGCAGATGATTCATTCAGGAACTTTTGACTAAATTAATATTTATAACAAAATTTGCATGTTTATTGTATTAAAAAAAACATTACGGTATAAGAATGACACAAATTCTTTGGCAAAATACTATCCCGTAGTAGGTATAAGGTATGCAAAATAAAAACAAAACAAAAAAAATAAAACCAAAGCATTTTATCCCCGACGCGACGGTCGTAAGGAGAACTCCTCTCTAAAATTTTCATAGAGCACAGAAAATTATATTAGGCGATGTTGAATTAACCTTTTTTTTAGTTTAGTTTTTAACCGACTTCCAAAAAGGAGGAGGGTATCAATTCGAAGTGTGACTTTGTTTTTTTATGTTTGTTCCCGCATAACTTTGGAACGAATGAACGGAATTTGATGAAACTTTATTGAAACTTAAAGAGGGCATTCATGAGGTGTTCCCGTTTTAATTTGACGCTCAGATAATGCCGGGTAAGCGGGATAATTAAGATAAATCTAATCATTTTAACTCAATTTCACTTAAAAACGGCTTAATTTGGTTCTACTACTAGCCAAATTTTTAGAGAAATATCGGATAACTCGGATAATCCGGATAACTTGATTAAGGGGTCACTGAAAATCTTTTAAATCCCTCTAAACTTCATTCTCTGAACCTGTAATATTAAAATACCAAGAGAAAATGATAAATGTTGTGATTTTATCAAAAAGTATTGTTTGATTATTACTTAACGCTTAAAGTTTAACAAGATTTTCTTTAGTATTTCGTTTAAAATAAGGTTGGTTGGACTCTTGGGCGCTGAAATAAAAATATTATTTTATTTTTTAGAAATTTATCTTTAAGATATTGACGTCACAACGTACTAACAGTACATTATGACGTCAGCAGCTTGCCAAGATGGAAGGAGATAGATAAAGATAGATAAAGTGCTTTATTACCCACCTGGGGGCTTGCGACCGAGGTCCTACTTCCCACTGCCGGATGGAAGGATAACTATAATTTAGCTATAATTTAGCTTAGATGACGTTATAAATCTACAAGTTCTGTGTCTCTAAAAAGTAAAAAATAAAAACTTTTCGCAAAAAAAATGAACCGACTTATATGTCTCTAAAAAGTAAAAAATATGCCAATTTCACAGCAAACAATAATAAAATAATAAAAAAATAATTGTTTGTAATTAATTTAGGGAATGGTGAAAATGGCACTTTTTAGAGACAGAAGTCGGGTCATTTTTTTTTGCGAAAAGTTTTTTTTTAGTCATGAATTGCTGATCCAAGGGGTGAAAACTTGCCAATGGAGTAAAAAAGTCCGCCCCCCCCCCAATAACAGTGGGTACTTTTATCAAAAGTGTATGATTGACCTGTTTGGTATTTATAAATTGTTCAAAAACAAAATTTGTTTAATGTTCTGCTTCTGATCTATCATATAAACAAGAAACAATATTTTCCTACCATCCTCTATGAAAATGACATTTACCACACTTTATTGTTTTTTAGAAAACGCCTTATATCACACTAGTTCCATATTTTTATATCACCCTAGTTTGATATTTATGTATGTAGGTTTGCCTAATTTTGTTTAGATATTTACGTTGTAAATTCTACGAATTTTACTCACCTCGTTTTATATGTCATTTTCCACCTTTCATTACAGACTTTTTTGATGTCTTTTATGTTTTTCAATCCAAATATTTCTGTTTTTCATGTCAAAATAAAAACTATATTTATAACCTTACTATTTTGACCCGTGTCAATATAACTTAATAGGTTTTATTAATGTCTAAATTTTATAAAAATTACTTTGTGATTTAGATTTTATAAAAAACATCAATATTTCCTCATGAAATGTTAAACATTGTAGAATTTTACAGTCTTATATGGTAGCATATCCACAGAAATCAAATTTAATTAGTAAACTGTCAAATTTTTCTTGATTTGGACTTTTGATTTGATTGATGCTTGCGGTTAGGCAACCCATTAAACAGTGTTGAGCTTCCATAATAATATGTTGTATTAAATATAAAACCAAGAAAACTGAAGGTAAATAAAAAACATATTTCCTGTTGACATACATATATAAATTTGTATGCTATTTTGTGTTTTGCTTTGCTCAAAAATTCTCGAAATAAGTAATAAAAAAAAGTCCAAACGAAAATATTAAATTAAGGATTCTTAAAGTTTAAACTTTATATTTTTTCGGGATTGTAGGAAAAATAGTGTATATAACAAGTTTTTATTTAATCTCTAAGGATTGCAAGGCGCACTTAGCTTTAAAGTACTTTTGTAATATCAGGATAAGAAATAGAATTTTAGAATAAATTTTACACGAGACAGAAAGAAATTATTTCAAAGATTGTAAAGTCAAAATTAAAGGAAAATTTAAGTAAAATAAACAAAAATTCGAATTAAGTTAGCTCCCTAAATAAAATTGGCTTCATATGACATTTGATCATGTTTATATAAGTATCAATAATCATTTTGCCTTTGGATATAGATTTAAAATTTTAATAAGGTGCATATTTATGACCATATAGAATCATTTTAATAATGCTGCAAAGGTTTGTACAGTTTGCATGTATTTTCAGTCTAACAGTTATCGTATAATTGAAAAAAGTCCTTTGATTTAGCAGGACTTTAACAGCAACAGAAAACAGGAAATCTCTGCTCGTAAAATGTATAAATGGTACATTAGATAATCGACATTATCGTAAAATGGTTGTGTTTATTTAACATCAGGTTTTCATTATAATTTTAAATTAACCGCTGGGAAGTTTTGGCAATTATCATGTAAATTGCTGAATTTGAGGCTAAAGAATTTAGGTGAGTCTGTTGAGACTCTACACAATGCTACCGGTATACCTTTAAACAAATTAATGGAACGTAACACTTTTTTTATTCGACACTTTGGGAACGTTCAAGTATTACGTAATGCAAAATGTACCAAAATTCATACACTTCATACCTCGGTTCTCACGTTATTCAAGGCTGTAGAGGTTTCATATTTTAGCTACCCCCCCTAACACAACCCCTATTGGGGGGGATAGCCAAAATATGAAATCTCTATAATCTCTAATAACGCGAGAACCGGGGTATGAAGTGTATGAATTTTGGTACAATTTGCGTTACGTAATACTTGAACGTTCCCTTTTTGTTCATGTTTTTGGGCCAAAAGTTAGACTTTGTGGCCCTATATGGTCAAAACATTTTGGCCTGCTAACTAAAACTTTTTGTTTTTAAGCTTTTTTAAATATGATGCTTTACCTTTACTGTAATATTTATAAAAACATAAGCCTCGTGTAGAACACTCACTTTTTGAATAAAATTATCCAGTTCTCCCTTTTCTTCTTCAAAAGTTATTGGTTTTGGACTTACCCTTTTTACTCAATTGTTTTTTTTTAGCGTTTTGCTTAGATAGCAATTTGTCATGGATAAATCGAAAGGTAATAAGAAAGTAAAAATAAATATTTTGTCCTTAAATGACAATTAATGTCATGTCATTTTTTTAAATTACTTTTTTTTAATAAAATAATTTCGAATTCTGATTTAGAAGATATATAAAGGAAGAGAATCCGTGGAGATCAAGGTGGAGCACAGAAAAAGGATTTCAAAATTTAATGTGAAATTTATGAAACGTCAAAATTTGAATATATTTTTTTTCAAAATTTATGGAGAGCCCCTAGCAGAAGCTAAAAGCTTATTTGGGACTCTTCATGCTTCTGTTATATTTTTTCATGTACCTTATAATAACAATAATAATAATAATAATTTGCAATTTAAAATTAAATGTATTTATATATTTTATTATAATTAGTAACAATCTTAAAAGTATTGTGTACTACACGGGCGAAAATTTTGATTTCGTAGGTTCATTACCCTCGGACCGGAGGCCCTTGACTTCTAAAAAATTACTCAATCAAAAAAATTTGCTTTTCGCCCTTGTATTATGAATAACATTTTGCACATCCATCAGTGTCGGACTGGGAGTATGATTGCCGAGCAAATGGCCAGAGTCGACACACATCTTTAAAAAAAATAACGGATAAAAAGAAGTCGGGGTCACATATCTTCAAAAATGAATTTGAGAAGTGCAAGGCAAAAGTTCTATTTCGGTGATTGTGGCCAGTATTTTTAAAACTCATGTCAGTTTTCTATACACATACGGTTTATTTATAAGAGCAATATCCTAAAAAGCGATTATTTCTATTTTTTACTTATAAGCTCATAATCACACGCATTTTGCGTGTTCTTATAGGCCTTTAAAGGGTTTTTCTTTTTTTTCTTCTGGGTTGGCAATACAGGATAAAAGACAATCGCTTGGCGTTTTCCGTGCAAATGTCAACCACGCTTTTAAGTTTAGTTTTCTACGAAATTGTGTTTTGAGTTAATTTTTACCATTTTTACCGTGTTAAAATTGTGGCTTGGTTGGAGAAGAGCTAACTATAAAATATATCAAAATATCGTTTGTTCTAAGAACTTCAAACATAGCAAAACTTGTAATGCCAACCCAAAACAAAAAACCCTAAATCGGTCATCAATTTAAATGCAAGTTGTTTTTTTTTTAATTTTAGAGCAAAATATAAAAAATGGAATAAAGCTCTCGTTTCATAACACGTTTTTAGCGAACTAGTACTTTAGAAAACTAGCTCGTTTTCTAAACTTTTTATGAAACTTCGACTTTAATATACTGTTAATCATCCTTACGAAAATAGGACATAAAGAAGCTAGCTATATTTAAAGGTAAAAGGCCTTAAAATTCTGAACGGTATTTCTTTAACACCCTGTATTTTAATTAATTATTTTATAAAATTGCTAATTTATTTATTGAAGGGTCAATGTATCAGTTTTACAAATAAAATTTCTTTCACGGTGTCATAATTAAACGAAGTCGTCGCACCCAAGAATCCGTGAACTTGAAATTTAAATGACCACATAATATATTATTATAGAATCGACAAGGTCGATTATACGATCTACACACATGTTAATAATAAACTTACGTAGCTATATAATTTTGTAATTAATCGGCTTAATAATTTCCAAAATTTACAGTTTTATTTTTTTTTAATTTATGGTCAACGGAATTTATAGACGATTCTTAGCCCATGGGGGTAATAACGCCTTCAAGAGAAATTACGTATTTTTTAAAGAATTTAGGGCAACCAGATCAATATTTAAAATAAGGGACAAATACACAGCCACACAAAAAGAAAGGTTAAGAACCCTTTCGGAGAACATCGTATTCCTAAGTGTTTTGAGGCGCGGAATCCGATATAACCTCAAAAAACTTCGTATACATTGCCTCACATTAAATTCCGGACACCTAAAAAATTGACATTTTTTAAATTCAAATATTTCGAAAACTAATAAATGGATTTGACTAATTCTTTTTTAGTTTTAATGCTTAAACTCTACTTTAGTTTGTTTTAAGAATGATTATTTTTTTTCGTATTAACAGCAACAAATAATGTACAACTATGTTTCTTACCCCATCTTCTAGGACTTGCATGGTACGCCACTGCAACTGTTTACGACAAGGTCGATTATACGAACTACACACATGTTAATAATAAACTTACGTAGCTATATAATTTTGTTTATCAAATTATTAAAGTCTTTCTTATTGCCGCAGCTTTAATGAATATTTTCTTTTTTATTTTTTTACTTTTTTACTTCTAGTTTAGGAGATATCAGGATTTTACTGAAAGTTGTCATTTTTTCAGTTAACTTAAAAAGTACTACATGAATTTGATTGATGCTGTGCTTTAAATTTGAAGCTTAACCAAGTTAACTTTTTCTTCTAATCAAGTTTATCAAAAACATAAATTGGGTTTGAAAAACTTGAGTAGAAAAAAAAATAGGGTCACTCCTTCCGGAGTTTGGACTTTTTTGGAGTTCCGCAGTTCTGCGAAATTAAGCCTTCGTGAACGAAGGGATTTTTATTTGGACGAAAATTTCTACTTAATTTTCGGAACATCAAAAATGGATTTTTATCTTCATTCTCGTAATTCTTTTTTTGCGAAACCCTACTTTCACGCGTTTCGGGGTAAGGGCTATGGTTTCCACAATTTTCCGAATTTTACAATAAAATTTTTTCCACAGACACATCAAAACATATACTATTAATATTTTGTAGGTTGTTCGAATAAAGTTGTGATTACATACATAAAAAAATCAATTAATTTTCACCAGCCAGAAGGCATATAACCCCTTAAATAAGGGCATCTTCTAATTAAACGCTAAAAGCTTTACATCTTTTTAATATATTCTCAATTTGAAATATGATAAGCATTAAAATTATCTCAAGACTTCTAGTTATTGACATAAATTAAAAGGAATTTAAAAGAAAATAAGTTGTTAAAATAGTATCCAGATTAAAGGATGTGTATCATTTATAATACTGATATATTATTTATTCTCCTACGATAAAGTAACTCGCAAAAAGGCCGGATAACAAAAATGTGGTTTTCATTAAAAACAGAGGATAAACATTTCCTTCTTCATTTTTCTCTTTACAGTTAATCACACAGTCACACAAAAAGAAAAAGAACTCTTTCTGAGACCATTATATTCCTATGTATTTTGAGGCGCTGAATCCAAATTTGAGTTCGAAATAGCTCCTCAAAATACATAGGAATACAATGCTCTCCAAAAGAGTTCTTGGCCTTTTTTCTTTTTGTGTAGCTGTGTTATGGTTTTTGGCTTTTTCTACGCGATCTTGAAAACTTTTTTTTTATAGAAGTTACTATTTTTGGAAAAATAACAGTCACTAAAAGTTTTTTCTTTGCTGCAGAAGAGAAAGAACTTTATTTAATATTTAGTCCAGTTTTTACCTCATTGTACTTTTTCTCAGCCCTAATGGGGCTTTCGCAAAAACAGAATAAGTTTTTTTGTACAAATGTATCTTTCTTTTTATTTCCGTTATAATGTAAATATTTTCAAAGAAAGAAGAACTGTAATTAATAAAATTCACCTGAAATTATGAAGAAACTGCGGATAAGAAAAAAGTAAATTCACCATTTTTATATACCGTAATTTTACACAACAACAGTCCAGAATCACACAACTATGGTCCATCTTCACACCTATATTCTAGGAGCAGCGTATTAAAAAATCGTGTTGCTGTATATCCCATATACACCAACTTTCATAAGAAATTGTAGACATTTAAAAATAATTACCCCCTGCCCTCTGGGGGCCTTGGACTATAGTTGTGTGGCTGGACTATAGTTGTGTGTAATTACGGTATTTAACATTATTAAATACAAGTTGTTGCGTGGGCTTTTATACATGTATATCGTGGTGTTACTTATCTACAAAAAAAATGGTTTTCGGTTCTTTGGACCATGATTACTGATAAATAATACAAATTATAATAAACTATTCCAATTTGTTTATAAGTTGAAGACTGAAAGTTGGGGTTTTTATACTTTACAATGTATAAGCCATTAGTTATCATGTACATAACTGATCACTGATCAGTGATCAGTGCAAAGAACCGAACATCTATTTTTTGGAGATACGTAGTTGAGAAACTAATAGCGGTATACAAACTAGTTCAGTTTACGCCAAAATACAATAACATACAGTACCTCTGCTTGAAAAATGGCGGGAAAGCCTTGAAGTGGCCAACACTAGTTTTTACAAGGTTGTAAAATTTATCCCCGTATATGATTTAAATAGATATAAAAATAAAATAATCGATAAAGAACTTAAAGAATTGTATAGAAAATTTAAAGTAAAACAATAAAACTCAAATAAAAATTTAAAAAAAAACCTAAATAGTACTATAAAATAAAAATAAAAAGGTTCATCATAGATACAACACAACATCGCAATGCATTCAAACGTTAACGAGATTACTACTTTACCTACTACTTTGTAGTTCCGAGTTGGGGCGCTGCAATCGATTAGTGTTCGGTTTGTCCACTTTTATTATCACGGTTTTTATACATGGGCATAGGAACTAGAGGGACACCCAGTTGAAAAGGCCACTGATATAAAGAAGAAGTGACACCCAGTTGCTTTTCACCCGTGAAACGAGCAACATGTACTTTTGGCAAGAATTAGGTAATCCGTTAATCGCGTTTAATTTTTAGCATCAAGTGTTTTAGTATAGTTATTTATTTATTTGCTATCTTAGATATGCCCTGGATTCGATTTTATATATTTTATAGTGATTGTATGGATGATGTGCAGTAAAATGACGAACATGTGATTATATTGGAGTAAGAAGGGAATTTTATGTTTTTTAATCATTTATAATGCTAATAAATTTTGATTTGGAAGCAACTAACACGTGAAGAAGTTTTTATGCGTACAGAATTTTTTTATATACTAGCGCATGCGCAAATATAATTACAAATTAGAAAAAACAGCCTTGTAAATAGAACTTATTTGTGGATACATTAAGAAGAAAAAGAAGACTGGGTATGGAATTATTCAGACCACTTCACCAAGTGACCCATTCTTCTAGAATAATATAAGTACAAATTTATATTGAGCTGGCCAAATTCTACGAAAAGGCCATTGATTTAAAGAGGAAGAAGGAGAACTAGAGGGACTGTTGTTAATAGATTTTGGTTTACGCTAACAAATTCTGTGTACCAATACAAAATTTAATAGTCTCTTCCCGGACTAAAATAAACGAGCAAAACAAGTATCATATTCATCTAGATAAGTACGAAACTCGTATGTTGGGACCTACGCATAATTAATTATACTCTTAAGCATCTTAATATTAAATTATAGGGGTAACAATTTCTTACTAAGGAATGAATGTAGTTATAGATACCAGAATTACAACGATATTTTACAATTAGAGGAAAGGTAAATAACACTGGTCAACAAATCTGAAGATTTCTCTAACTGAGATTCTAGACATAGCTTTATACTAATTTTGGGTCGCTGAATCAAAATCCGAAGGCTGTTTGTCTCCATCACCCTCAGATTTGTTGATATCATAAAAAATATAAAATTAGGAAAGTTTTTTTTTGTGTAATTACATGAAAATGCTTTGACAATCACATTAAAATTTAGTACGGTTTATAGTGGTAATATAAGTACATTCCTCTACTTACCCAAAAATATAATTGTGTGTATGTCAGGGGCGTGAGTTCTAAAGGGTTTCTGTAATATATTTCTCCAAAAAAAAATGGTGTTTAAGAATCTTACATTTCGATAAAAAATTAAATTTTTTATCAAAATAAATCATTTTTTGAATTTAGAAGCCTATAAAAAAACAAACGAATAAAGATATTTTCAATTCGCTTTTTTGGCTTAGAGCACCATTAATAGAGAACCAATCCACGGCAAAAACAAGTTAATTCGACCTTAATTATTTTTTTTTACTACAACTATAAGCAAAAAAACTATTGTATAGCGCATCTCAAAAAAAAAACGACATTGAGAAAAACGAAAAAAGGTTTCGAAATCAGCGCATGAAGTATAGGCAAATAAAAAAATCTTGTTTTGTAGAGCTGTGTTATTATCAGCATAAAAATATCACAATAAACAGGCTCCATCTTTAGTAGCCCTGCTGAAAATATTGGAATATAAAAAATACATACTGTTGGAACTAATAACCACTTTTTAAAGGTCGGTTAAAATAAGGTAAAATGGTACAACAACCAGACTTAAAACTACACTTTTCATCAATTGTAGGTTTTTGTACTGTTTATCCGCTTTTGTCGGCTTAGTGCACAATTCTACCTGTTTTAAATTTTTAGCAGACAGTATTCAGGGCGGTCTATTATTCATGACAATTCTTAATATTTTCAAAAAAAAAAAAAATTAAACAAAAGTAATATAATTTACATCATTTTAAAGATCGCAAAATTCTCTGTTTGACATAATATTTATTATTTTTTTTTTTTTTAAATGAGGGTGTTAAAAAAGTGTTGAAAATTGGAATTTCGTCAAAATTACAAAAGAAAATAAACAATTTTTGTTGAATGACTAATTTCATAACATAAAATCTTAAATTATACTTTTAAACTAATTTTAAACCTTTAACCCTCCAGTAGTGGGGTCACGGTCTCAGGGACCGGGTTAGTTAAAACCATGTGCTATTTTGCAGCGAGAGCTCGTGGAAAACCGTTCTGTCTCTAAACTATAGTGTCAATTTAGTATTGATTTGTCAAGTATGTGAAGCGTTATAGCGTGACACGGTGTATGAGACCGGGGCCAGTACTCGCGTGCCACTTTTTGTTTTATATAGTTGTTTTAACTTATGGTAATTTTATACATTTATATATTTTTATTATATTTTTTTATATTTTATTCTGTTTTAATTGTTTTTAAATTTATAGTATTTTATAGAGGGAATTTTGGTTTTATTTTTATATTTTTTATTTAATATTACCAAAGGGAATTAAATTTAAATTTTATACCTAGAATCATTTTTTTTGTTAACTATTTACCTGTATAATAAAGTGGTAATACAAACACGTTGACTGTCACATGAATCACATATGATTCATGATACGTTTTCCCACACGTCTATGAGGCATGTATAATTCATGGACGTATGAATACAAAAATATGCTAATACGTCCATGAGAAATATATAAACATGTACTCAAACACTTAAAAAATGCAATGACTTTAAAACTAAAATATTGTAAAAAAACGTCTGTACGTAGGGGGACAAAGAAAATCCTTACAGGGACAGTTAACGTGTTAAATATACTTTTTGCTAACACCTCTTTACACCTCTTTACAAATATTTTATAAGAATTGCTTAAAAATGCAATTATGACCATTTTGTGATAACCCGGTCTCTGAGACCGGGGCCACCACTCACGTCATTAAATAGGCGCCACTAGTGGAGGGTTAAGACCCAGCGGGACAATATCCCACTGGGACATATATGTACCATTCTGTTTTAAGTCATCACAAGTTTCTTTTAGTTGGAGCGTATTTCTACCAAATTTTATTAACAATGGCAAAGCTACTTTTGCATTTTTTGTGCTTATAAAATTTTTATTTTAAAATAACAATTATGTTTTACTATACCCAGTGGGACATATATAATCCCACTAAGATGCCTACTGTTTCACTTTTTTTTTCTATGTAAAATATTTTTTTTTTACAACAAATAATTACCAATAACCAGTTATAACTCAAAAAAGTTGATACAAAAAAAAATAAAAATTGTTTCCCAAAAGGTTAAATAATATAAATAAAAATTAAAAAAAAAATCGAATTTAAAAAAAAAATAAAATTAGCACCTTTAGTTTTTTTTACACTAGAAGTTCTTTCAAAGCTTTATAAAGCTTTAAGGGAAATTAAACATAATTTTATGAAATTAAATACATTTTTAAATTCATACGATTTTATGGGGAATTGAACTGAATCTTTAAATTAAGCGTTTTAGTTTACGGTGCACCGTCACCGTCACCGGTGACGACGTAAAATACAAATCAAGTTTTAAAATTGCGATATTATTTTAAAATTATGTTAAAAGTTTCGGTAAATTTTTTTCTTTTAAAGGAAATATTTTTTACAGTGTACAGGTGTGATAATATTTTATAAAAAATGGAATTGATATATCTTTTATTTTATATATCCACTTGTAATACGCTTCTAGATAATCCATAATAGCTATTTGCTTCTTACTTATTCATAGATCTTTTATGGTAGACACTGGAATTTTATACTCTACTGATAAATAGTAAGGATTAAATGGCACTGCGTTTGCTGCAGAGTAGAATATAAAAAATCTTTATTCATTAAAATAAAAAATAAAATAAAGGGGGTAGTTTTAAGAGTGTGTCAAAGGGCGTGGGTTTTGATGTGGTAATTAGAAGTTTTTTTATTATTTTATTTTATTTTATCTTTAAACTTTTTACCTTTTATATTGCCAAAAAAATAGGAAAATAATAAATTGTACCCATCCCTTATTACTAACAAAAAGTTGTTACTTTTAGTCTATCTAAAAAGTATAAAGTGTAATACATCATTGAATTCAAATTTTGGTATTTTCTACAAAAATTTAGGCATAGTCCTAAGGGGATTAGTCATAGGGAGTAGGTTTTTTATTTTTATTTTTTCATTTTTCTTTCCCTTTTAGACTTAATTGTTCTACCCCTTATTTTGATAAGGAAGTTTTTATCTTAAAACGTTCGCTTGGTTTGGCTTTTATCTTCTTGATAACAATTAACCGATAATTATAATTACTCTAAAGTAAGATGGACTAGACATTACTTTTCGCATATTTTTTTTTTTGTAAATAGTAAGGCATTCGATTAAATTGTCCATTAAATTTTATCTATTAAAATGAACTCGTGGGTAAATGACAAAAATATGTATTTTCCCACTTACTCTACAGTGGATGGGATCCCGAAATAGTAGATAATGTGTTTTCTCATAAAAATAAAAAATAAAATAAAGGGCGTGGTTTTAAGAGTGTGCCAAAGGGGGTGGTTTTGATGTGGTAATTAGAAGATTTATTATTTTATTTTATTTTATCTTTATACTTTTTACCTTTCATATTGCGAAAAAATAGGAAAAAAAATTGTCCCCATTCCTTATTAGTTATAAAAAGTTGTTACTTTTAGTCTATCCAAAAAGTATAATAATAAGTGTAATAAATCATTGAAAAAAGATTTTGGTATTTTCTCCAAAAATTTGGGCATAGTCCTAAGGGGATTAGTCATAGGGGGTAGGTTTTTTATTTTTTTTATTTTTCTTTCCCTTTTGGACTTAATTGTTCTACCCCTTATTTTGATATAATATTCTCAGCCCAGAGCCCTGTTTGAAAAAGTATTATTCTGAATTTGAAGTTTTTATCTTAAAACGTTCGATTGGTTTGGACTTTATCTTCTTGATAACAATTAACCGATACCTTACTCTAAAGTAAGATGGAATAGAAATTACTTTTCGCGTATTTTTTTTAATAGATATAGTCCAGTCAAATAACGAGCAATCCTTAGGTTAAATTGCAATAAATGTACACAGGCTGATATTTTAACGGGTAGTAGTGGATAGTAACAGAACACTTCTGTTAGGGGTGTCCGCTATCTTGAATTTTAGGGATGAGTGCAGATATCTCGCTAAATATGCATCTTACGATAAAAATGCATAAAACCAAACCAGTTTTGTTAAGGAGAAAATTTCCAAGAATTTTTGTTTAAATTATTTTTTTAATATATTAATAACAATCGAGTTATAAATATTCAAAAATGTTTTGGGTGAAATTGGTTTTTACGATTTTTCAGCCAAATTATTTATCGGATAATAAAAGTGGTTATTAGTAAACTTGTAGCTTTTGAAATTTTCTATAAGTTTTATATATTACGCATTTTCATTAGTATTTTGTTACGGTTGCAGTGGGCGCTGAAAATTGTGTTGCGCCCTGTGTTGTACATTTATTGCAATTTTCATTTATTATTTGACTGGACTAATATTCTATTGTTTCTAAAAATAACATTTTAAAAAATAGTTTATACGACAAACAAACAAAAACTATAATTTTTTATTCAGCCTAGTTTTCCTATATTTAGAGACTTTATGAATGGAATAAAAACACTTAATTTATTACATAATACAAAATTGTAATACAATTATACAAGTATGAGTACTTATAGTAAAAAATAATTAGCATTAGTTTAAATAACCGCGCTTTATTAAATAAATAAAATAAAAAAATAGTAGGTAAAATTAAATTTTATAAAATTTTATAAAAAAAATTACATGTTGAATGAGAAGTTAAAAAAGGCATTATTTCAAAATATAATTCACAAAAAATAATATTTTTCTAAACGGTAAATGTTAAAAATTATAATTTTCCCCTTCCCAACCTAATAAGTTCACAACTTAATTAATTAATTAGTTAATTAATTAGTTATTTAAACAACTCATTTTTTTATCCATGGAGAAAATTTCTGAATTAAATAATAACATTTAAACGCATTATATAATATTAATAATTATGTGATATTAATATAATTATTTAAATATGCATATAGTAAAAATTAATTTATATTTATTCAAATAACATGCGTTGATGAGAAATTATGCAACAGACTTACCGCACAATTTCCAATAATCAATCAATATCTTCTCAGGTAAAAAGCTTCACAGTCACTTGTTTATACCTCTATCACAAGTCACAAAAGTTTTTTTATCAAAAATATATAAGTTATTTAATTGACTAAAAAGTTATAATTTTTTTTTTGGCAAATAGTCTTGCCAAATACACTTGATGATCTAAATTCACCGGAGATGTCACAGACACAAACTCTGTAATCGTATAGGAGCCCGATACACTTATATACTTCCCCACCTTACTCGTGGAGTCTTCAGGTATTCGCAATTCTGCAAAGATGATCCATTCTTTTAAACTCGAGAGCTCCGCTGAAAAAGCTCGAAATATTGGGGGAAACCCAGGGCCATTAAGAAACATTTTATTAGCTTTAATAAAATGCGGAGGATAACAAACTAAGAGACGTGTAAGATTTATTGTTTTTGTCTCTCAACATTTCTTACTAAAAAGTTATTGTACACTGTACACTGTACAATTTACACACGGTGCTAGGGAAGGAAGATTTAGTTTGACTTTCGAATAACCCAAATTTTATTTTTAGGCATTGTTACATGGTGCTTGGGTATCACTTTTACCAAATTAAAAAAAATCTATCGTGCCGATCGTTTTTTATTTACGAAAATAAACCCCGTATATAGGGTCGGGTGCTTCTTAAAATTCAAAATTTTTAAATGTTAACGGGCCACCCACTTATTTTATTTTCCCCTGTAAAAAAATGCTTCAGATCAAATTTTACCCAAATTGTAATAAATACAAATGTCATCTTTTGTCATAGTTAGTACCATACCATAGTAGACTTTTTGGGGCGGTGTAATATGTTTTTTTTTTGTCAAATTTTAATTTTTTAATTTCTAGTTTTTTTTTTTTAAGGAAACTCGGGGCCATTAAGTGTAATAATAACAAACATTTTATTAGATTTTAATCAACTACAGGATAAAAAACTAAGGTATCTTTAAGATTTATTGTTTTCGGTCTCTCAAAAAATCTTTTTTCTATTTTGCGTCTCTTAAAAGCTCATAATCACACGCATTTTGCGTGTTCTTATAGGCCCATAAGAGATCTCTACTTTTTTTTCTTTTGGGTTGGCAACAGACAAAAGTCTATCTCTTGACGTTTGCCGTGCAATTGTGAACGTCGGTTTAAAGTTTAATTTTCTACAAAATGTTGTGTTTAGGTTATGTTTTACCGTGTTAAAATTGTGGCTTGGTTACTTGCAGTGGAAAAGAGAAAAAATGACTATAAAATATATCAAAATAATATTCGTTCTTAGAATTTCAAACATGACGAAAACTGTAATGCCAATTCGAAACAAAAATCCCTAAATCAGTCATCAATTTAAATGTAAGTTTTTAAAAATTTTAGAGTAAAATAGAAAAAATTGTATAAAGCACTCGTTTCATAACACGTTTTTAGCGCACTAGTACTTTAGAAAACTCACCGCAAGCGGCTGGTTTTCTAAACTTGTACTCGTGCGCTAAAAACGTATGTTATGAAACTAGTACTTTAATATACTATTATATTACATCTTCTAAGAATGAATCTTTGCAACTAAAAACTATTAAGGTTGATTTACCCAATTATCAACACTAAACAAACTAAGAATTTAACTAATGAAGTAAAATGTGTCAAACTATTCTGACGTTATTTGGTCAAATTCTTATTAAGCTAATTAGTTTAGTGTTAATGACTGGGTAAAACGCCGTTACTATATAATTATAAAAAAATGTAAGAACTCAAATTGTTTTAACCTAAAACAATATTATATATTTTTTCCATTTTGCGAATCTTATAAGCTTATAATCACACGCATTTTGCTTGTTCTTATAGGCCCATAAGAGGTCTCTACTTCTTTTTCTGTTGGGTTGGCAACATACAAAAGCCTATCTCTTGACGTTTTGCGTGCAAATGTCAATGTCGATTTAAAGTTTATTTTTTTACAAAATTTTGTGTTTGGGTTATTTTTTACCGTGTTAAAATTGTGGACTGGTTAATTGCAGTGAAAAAAGAAGAGATGACTGTAGAATATATCAAAATATCATTTGTTCTTAGAATTTTAAACATAGTGTAAACGGTAATGCCCACCCAAAACAAAAATCCCTAAATCAGTCATCAATTTAAATGTAAGTTTTTTAAATTTTACTACACTACACTAGACTACACTACTTTAGAAAACTCGCCCCAAGCGGCTCGTTTTCTAAACTTGTACTCGTGCGCTAAAAACGTATGTTATGAAACTTGTACTTTAATATACTATTAGTCTTTAGAAGAATATAGTTAAAAATTTAAAATTTGTTTATTGTTTATTTCTTTATTGTTTATTACCTGTGAAAATTTAATGGTTTAATGCTAGGTACAACTGTTTAAATACGATTCGCTCACCGCAGTAATGAGAAGAATCTAGCACATGCGCACTGGTTTGCTTATTTTTGTTTTGACGGATGTCAAAAGTGGGTTTCGTTTAGGCAGTTGTAGTTTTATAAAATAGTTTAATTTGAGTGGGGTTACGGTGCGCATCAGGTCCACAAAAATGAACTATATTTTTGCACTTATTTCTGGTTTTATTACTAAAACTTACTGTCTTGAATATAATTAGGTGCGGAAAATCCAGTTTTTTTGTTAGAATATATAGCAAAAGATTGTTAAAATACTCACGAATTTCTGTTTGATTTTTTTTTAATAGGGGCGTTGGTTTACGTTAACAATGGTTTGGTTTGGTATTTTGCTGGTTTGGTGTTTTTTTTTTAATGGGAGGGGTTGGTTTACGTTAACAATGGTTTGGTTTGGTAGTTTGCTGGTTTGGTGTTTTTTTTTTTAATGGGAGGCGTTGGTTTACGTTAATAATGATTTGGTTAGGTAGTTTGCTGGTTTGGTGTTTCTTTTTAATGGGAGGCATTTTTTTAGATACGATATTTCAGAATTTAGAAAGCGATATATTTTAATAATCAAATGTTTATTAATGAATATTCAGCAATTTTCTTTAAGAAAATACTATTAAAAGCGAGTACTTTTAGCCAATTAAAAAAAAACTGTAAGCTCACAAAAAAAGTAGACATTTTTGTAAAATTCTGCAAAAGAATGTTACATAACCTTAAAATAATTTTTGGCATACGTCAAAACAAAAATGGGAAGATCAGTTCGCATGCGCTGGATTCTTTTCATTACTGCGGTGTGAATCGTGTTTAAATGTTTTATAATGTGTGATGCCTAGAATTTAACCTCCAAATATTACATACGTATATGCTAATACTGGATCATTAACGGTAGTACTTTAAGAATATTAAACCATAGAAAAAATATCTCTCCAAAATATAAATTTATTGTCTATTAAACAAACAATCGTTTCGACTTTTTTAATATAAAGTCATTTTCAAGTTTTTAAAATTATAAACAAATTAACTTGAGTACACATTATTAGAAATGTCATACTGTATAACAACTGTTTTATCAGTGTACATTGATTTTTCTGAGGAGACCCAACTGTTAGATTAAACGAGAAACCTTTTATTTAGTTTATTATAAATTATAATTTTCTTTAGTTTATTAAAGTTTATAATAAACCGCCCACCTTCGTTTTTGAAAAATATAAAATAGAGGTAGTCTACCTTGTATACGAATTATTATCTAAGTAGGATAGGTTTTTGGACTTGGTTTTTTAGGTTTTAATAAACGTGTTTTAGGTTTTAATAAAAATGTTGTAGGATCCTACACTATTTTTTTTAACCGTTTTTTAAATACATCTATTTTTCCTTGGTGACTCAACTGCTCGGTTAAGCGGCGAACCTTTCATTTAGTTTTTTCAACCAATATAAACGCTTTGTTTACTTAATGCTTATAAAAATAAATAAATAAATAAATAAATAAAGTCATTTTACTACTTTAACTCACTAGTTTAGTGTAATACGTAAAACTTATTTTTTCTTCAAGCGTACTAAAATGTTCATATTTTATAACTGAACACACTAGTTAGAAGTGATTAATTTTTTTATTGTTGTACGCCGTAAAAAAAGTTAGTTAGCAAAACCACCACTGGTGGCAGCACTCTTTGACTTTGATGACAGCCATATTTCAAACTAGTTTAGTTTAGTTGTTTCAATGCGGGGTTCATAGCCCTCAACACCTGGTCCCTAGGGACCTTTGTGTTTACCGCACAGACCTCCTCAGAGCATCCCTGTTTCTTTTAAAAAGTCCAGGTATGGTTTCAGGGGAGTGTTCATGATCTCGTTTGGTTCCAGAGAGTCGTTCCCAAAGTACTTCCATCTTAGGCCTATTAGCGATGGACATTCACATATGAGGTGGTAGGGTTCTTCATCCCCTTCCCCACATCTCCTGCACACGGGGCTCGTAATCTGTCCCATTACGTGTCGGTGCTTGTTCAGTAAGCAGTGTCCAGTTATTATACCCGTTATTGTTCTCAGTTGACTCCTGGACATGCCTAGAAGTAAGCTGGTTCTTTTCTTGGTAGGTCCTCCTAGGAAGAGTTTGGAGTGCCTCATTCTAGGAGCATCTATCCAGTGTTGCTGGTGTTCATCCCGCAACATTCTCCTGACCTCGTGTCTGGCCGTGGAATATGATACCCCACAGCACGGTTCTGGTCCTGTGAGTACATATTTCAAACTTGTGTGAAATTGATTATAAATGATTGAAGAAGAATATATGGTTTATACACCTACAAAAGTGTACGATTTAGCCTAAGAAAAAAATTTAAAATGAGCTAAGGAAGGTTTAAGTTTATTTCGAAAGGATTTTATTGGCCTATTTTAATAAAAAAAAAAACATACTTTATTACTGAATAAATTAAACTCAAAAATTAATATTTAAAAAAAATATATAGGATGCTTGAAGAAAAAATAGTATGTTTCACTCAGAGGAAAAGTGCTTTTCCTCTTAGTAAAACAATATACTATTTAAGTCATACAACTTTAATTTTACTGTTTCATTTTGGCGGTGCAAAATATTTTCAGCAAAGTTTTGTATAATAGTAGATTAAAGTACTAGTTTCATAACATACATTTTTAGCGCACGGGTACAAGTTTAGAAAACGAGCTGCTTGCGGCGAGTTTTCTAAAGTACTAGTGCTCTAAAAACGTGTTATAAAACGAGTGCTTTATACAATTTTTTCTAGTTTACTTTAAAATTAAACAAAAACTTACATTTAAATTGATGACTGATTAAGGGATTTTTGTTTTGGGTTGGCATTACAGTTTACACCAAATGATATTTTGGTATATTTTATAGTCTTCTCTTTTTTTTTTCACTGCAAGCCACAATTTTAACGTGGTAAAAATAACTTAAACACAAAATTTTGTGGATTATTTTTTTTATTAACCAATCATTTAACAATACTTCTGACCACGTGTTTATTTCTGTCCAATCATATTACAGTTATATCGGGAATTTTCTACTGTAGAAAAATCTACTGAGATTCGCTGTAGTATTTTGTTTTTCATTATTTCTCTCTTACAACAAAATTTCATACCTAAAACTAATTAATAATTAAATATGAATATATTAGTAATTATAAATAGTAATTATAAATAGTGTTATTATTTTATTATTTACCAAAAAATACCACAAAATATTCTTTTTTTAAATGTACATAATGACAGTTTTTCTACTTTGACTTTTTAACGACTTGGAACCAGCCTAACGCAGTACTATGCTAGTCAATGACTAAACTATTGACGGAATCGTGAATTTAAAAATGGACAAAAAAGGTTTTAGTTTAGCAATTGAGAATGGAATTAAATTAACTAAATTAAAGAATATGCCTATACAAATATTAAAATACGTAATAAAACAATTTATATCATTTAGCTATGAACAAAATATAAAAGTTGGTATGACATATTATAAGGTAAAACATCCAATAGTTGACACTACCCCAACAGTTGACAGTTTTAAATAAAACAACCTACATTTATTAAGGCGAAATAAATAATAAATGGGCACCTAGTACCATCTAGTCTTAGAATTTACAACTGAAGATCAAGTGATGAGTTGCGTTTTAATATGGCAGACAATTTTTTAGTGGAGTGTTTTCGTTCGCAATTTTTTTTACAGTTTCTTAATGCAAGTGCTAAGAAATTGGGTGTTTTTAATTTTCAGTATTTAGTGAATAATACGTATTTATGCATGCTAATCTTAATTACAGGCTTTTATGGTTTCAAATCAAACTTTTTCTGATTATTTACAACTTAATAAGACAGTTTTAGCTTTTTACATAGGGGGTATCAACCACTAGATTAAAAAATCAACAAATTTCAATAGTTGACAGCTAATTTTACGGCTCTTGGGGATCGTTTAAAATACTGTATTATACACCTCAGGGTGACCACAGGTTTTTTCAAATTAAGATTCCCTCATTTTTTCCTGATTCTTCCCTGATTTTTTCATGATACTTTCCTGATTCTTCTCTGAACTCCCTGATAAAAATTAAAAATTTTTCCTGATTTTAGTATAGACCATGAACGTAGAGATACAAAAAAAAGTTTTTGAAGCCTGATTTTAGTACAGATCATGAACGTAGAGATACAAAAAAAAGTTTTTGAAGCCAATAGTCGTAAAAAATTTAAACATCCTGTTTTATTTATGAGTTATGATTTTTTATTTTTCTCGACTTTTTTTCTGTAAAACTGATCGATGGAATGGTAGAACTCTATGAATAAAAACTTGTTTTAGTAATAGTTTATCATGTACACCACAGATTTATTTCAGTTTCCCTGATTTTTTACAGTTGATCAAATTACCTGACTTTTCCCTGATTTCCCTGTTTTCCCTGATCTGTGGACACCTGCACATTTAATAAAGATCTAAATGTGGATGGGTGTTTTAAGATAAAATGAATGTTTTTTTTTTATAATTCCAACAAAAAAATAAAATATATCAAAGTATTTTAACTAAAATGCTCATCTCTTATTTTTCGTATTTTGCTAAGAACTTCACTTCAGTTTTGTAAGTTATTGTACAATTCTGGTTAACCTCTAGTCGCATAGCATTTAGAGATAAAATAAGATTTAGAGCTTTAAAGTTGACAGGGAATTTTATGTCAACTATTGGTTAAAATACTATTGGTGCTTTGATATTGTTTTGTAAAACTTGATGAATTTAAATAAAAATATAACTTTACTGGCATTCTTTTAAATAAAAACAGTAATTTATAAGTTACATTTTTAAAGCATTATGCTTTTAAAGTAATATTTCTTTTAAAATAAAAGAAAAATATGTTATGTCAACTATTAGCGATGTTATATGTCAAGTATTGGTAAATTACTTTATTACCCCTGTCAACTTAACAATTTTTACAGGGTCTACAAAAAAATTAAAAATATTTGTTTGTATTATCATATTCAAACATTTTGGTACTAATATAAAAAGAAAACATCTAACTAAACACATGTATTCAATAAAATATAAAAAAAATTATTAGATAAAATTTTAATTAAAAAACATTATAGAATTTTTCTTAGACTGTCAACTATTGGGGGTTTTACCTTAAATCGTTGAAAAATAATCTTCCGAATTACACGATTCTTCGAATTATGTAGGAAAAATTCACAGTTTTCATTCAAATTTGCTGTCAAAGGAAATAATTACTCCAGGCAGCAAATTTTCATTCTTGTGATTATAAATGAAAATTCAACTTTTTGTTCTTTTGTCAATTCGACAGAAAAAAGTACTGACCTCTTATGGGCCTATAAGAACACTCAAAATGCGTGTGATTATGAGCTTAGCAAAATATAATTTTTTTTGTAGGTACACGTGTATTAAGAATTGTCCCATTGTTACTTTATTGTAACAGTTAGCGCCCCTGGGGGACCCCTGGATTTTCCAGCCCCCTATAACTTTCTTAATTGTATTCTTTATTGAACTTGAATTTGGCTAGATAAACTTTTTTTTCTTAGGTTATCGCACACGTCCTGTCAGTTGTTTTTCTTTTTGGTCTTATCAGATAATTTAGATACTGCAAAATTGGATCGAATATCTCTTACAATTACAAGTATAAATAATTTAAACCTGCCTCATTACATACTAATTTAGTATGTAGGAGTCGTACTTCTAAAAGAATTTGATACTATCTGTTTTAAAACATTTACAATGTGTATTGTCTATATTAAAAATAAAAACAATAGAAATAACAATTATAAATTATGAATAATTATAATTAATTGCCTAAATCCATTAAATTCTTAGCATAATAAGTCACACTTTATTATTAAATCAATGTTCTTGTTTTTCTTTTTTATTTTAAATCAGTTTACTATTTAAAATACTCCCCATGATATTGTTAACTTTGTTTTAATTTGTTTGAATATATTGATTTTATATTAATATAATATTAAGGTTCTTTTTTAAAATGAAAAAATTACTGTGCTCACACGTATAGAAATGTTGTAATATAGACGCTAACCATGTTTTGTAATATGTTATAACCAGTACTCGGAGAATTTCCAGTACTCGCATAGGCGCCGCTTCGACTCTAGCGTTGACGCGAGGTTTTAAATATGTACATTTTTATTTTTTTTTATCTTGATTTTCCATTTAAACGAGTAAGGTGGAAAAAAAGTTATCGATAAATAAAAATTAAAAACTTTCGTATTCTTAAAAGATAAAAATCAAATGTCGGTTTTTTCTTTGAAAAGCACAGATATATTACATATGTATAGTTAATATGTATAGTCAATATTGTTGAATGTAACAAATAAGTCGTCAAATGTTTCGATTTAGTGACCTTTATAAAAACTTCCCTCAAAATTCCGCAAAATTATTCCGTAAGCCTATGTTTCTGTGTTTATTTTCAATGTTGATGAGTCATAACTGAGTTTACGTCGGCTACTGGTTATAACGTAAATATGTTATACGATACAACAACCAATTCTATAACTAAAAGGTAAACAACACAAAATTGTAATAAATACAACAACAAATGTTATCTCATATCATAGTTATTACTACACTATAGTACAATTTGTGGTTGGGGCATATATAACACTATGTTGTTGTATAAATAACGCTATTATTTTACCAGTGCGTCATCAAACTTGAAATAATCAAAAAAGGCTCTGAAAATCCTTTGTCTGGAGTACTCTGTACGGTTGCGTAACTACACTGAAAAAATAGATTTTTTTGAACCAAATGGTATTTTCTTAAAAGTAAATGGTTTGGTTAAAAAAAATATGGTTTTCAGTGTATTTAAATCAACTAGTTATTTTCCATGTTTAACTTATTTTTCTCCGTGTACTACTTCACGGCTTGTTTAGAATAGAAGATTTATATTAATTAGTAACATTATTTACAATGTTAAATTGAATTTTTGTGTATTTGTGTAATTAATTTTAGGCAAACAGGAAAAGGATTTTTTAATTTGACATGCTTAATTAAAAAAAAATACCTTTACCAATAAATAACAAAAAAAATACGTTGTGTTTACTAGGATATTTAAAAATAAGGTTTTTTGAAAATGTAAGTCCCCCCTCATGTTGTGAAAAATACCATAATAAAATTCTGTACCAAATTTCAGCTCAAAAAAGGATATTAAGGTCCACTAAACTTTATTTTAAATTGGAAAAGAAAAAAAAAAGAAAAATTATATATTTTTATAACACACGATTTTTATAATCAAATACCGGGTGGTTCATTTAAAGTGTTACAAGTCGATATCTCAGAAAGCGTAATAGATAGGTTTTTCAAATTTGGCACTTAGCTTCAATATCAAGGGTGGCACCTTTTAATCAAAGCAGATTTTTTTAGTTACACCCTTAGGCGGGGGACGGGGTAACTTTATTATTTACTTATATTATTATTTTTTGAGCTGAAATTTGGTACAGAATTTTGTTTCACGACATGAGGGCAGGGATTTATTTTTTTTAAATATCGTATTTTTTAAAATACCCATATTTTTATCTAAATGCTGTGCAAAAGTCAACACCTCTTTTAATTTTTGAACGAGAAAGAGACAGCGGCTTTAAATTTTGAACACGTAGATAAGACAACTTAAACTAACTTTTGGAGTTTGACATTAATAGCTTTTTTCTATTTTGCGACTCTTATTAGCTCATAATCACACGCATTTTGCGTGTTCTTATAGGCCCATAAGAGGTCTCTACTTTTTTTTCTGTTGGGTTGGCAACATACAAAAGCCTATCTCTTGACGTTTTGCGTGCAAATGTCAATGTCGATTTTAAGTTTAATTTTTTACAAAATTTTGTGTTTGGGTTATTTTTTTGCCGTGTTAAAATTGTTGACTGGTTCATTGCAGTGAAATGACTGTAAAATATATCAAAGTATCATTTGGTTTTAGAATTTTAAACAATGTGTAAACTGTAATGCCAACCCAAAACGAAAATCCCTAAATCAGTAATCAATTTAAATGTAAGTTTTTTTAATTTTCGAGCAAAATAGAAAAAATTGTATAAAGCACTCGTTTCATAACACGTTTTTAGAGCACTAGTACTTTAGAAAACTCGCCGCAAGCGGCTTGTTTTCTAAACTTTTACTCTTGGGCTAAAAACGTATGTTATGAAACTAGTACTTTAATATACTATTAAAATGTGCGTACTGAGTATTGGGGGAAGTTTTAACATATTGGTCTTAGTAAGATCTGAATACATACATGTAGTTCAATCAACTTAAATATTTGATTTAAGTACTAAGCATGCTTGGGGATATACAAAATTTTGATTTGATGTGAATATTACGTCTTGTTTTAAGTAATAATTTCTTTGTGTGCATACACTGATAAAACTGTTTATTTGCGTCAACTAAATATTTGGTTGGATATGGCCAATTAAATATTTGGTTGGATATGGCCAATTAAATATTTGGTTGGGACAAATAAAATTTATTTGAGTCAAATAAATTTTATTTCTGCCAAATAAAATATTTTGTTCCCATTAATAAATCATTTTGCAATTAAAATATTTGTTTACATGAACTAAATATTTATTTGACTCAAATAAAATTTATTTGTCCCAACCAAATAATTTAATTGACCATATCCAACCAAATATTTAGTTGAGGCAAATAAACTCTTTTATCAGTGTAGATTCCTTCCAAGAATAATAAATGTTCCCAATATTTTTGGGGTTTTTCTTAAAACAAGTTTTGTTAAAGTACAGTACATTGTACCGTAAAACATATTTACGTTTGAAAAATATAAAAATTAAAAATCTCATTTCTTGTAAAAACCGCAAAACGTACCCTTTTTCCAAATTAAAATTCCTCATGTACGAATATTCAAGTCAGGTATTTGGCAAAATTAAAAACATTATATTATCTTGTTTCTAAAAACATAATAAAAATATGCCAGTTTTAGTAACCCAATACTACTATAACGGTTTTCTGACATATTTTTGTTTATACAGGGTGTATTTGAAATAGGGTCGGAAATTTTAACAGGTGATTCTACATGATAAAAAATGACAAAAAGTTCCTATAAACATATGTCTAAAAATGCGTCATAAGGGAGCTACGACCCTTTGAAATTGGCTAAAAAAATCGGTTTTTATTTAATAACTCAGGAACCCTTTGAGATATATTAACGAGGTTTTGCACGTGAATTAATCCTAATAAGGCCCATCTTTGTATGTAATTTTCACGTACTTATTTAAACCAGGAGTGTGCGAAAAGGGGGGTCCTTATCAGTTTTTTGTCCCAAACTTTTTTCTGTGTAACTTTTTTGCAATTTTATTTTTAAAATATGATTCCTCAGGTCAAAATACATAAAAAAGGTACTCCTGTTGTAATACTGTAGGATTAACCGTTTTCGAGAAAAGTTAATTTGAAGGTGAAATTTCACTGTTCGAGGACGAAAAATTAAATACTAAAATGTCGAAAACCAAAATTTTAATGATGCAATGTTATTCTACATCAAAAGCTAAGAAAAAAAGTTTCCATACATGTAGGTCGAAAAAACGCTTTTAAAGCTACCATAGCCCTTTAAAAATGGTGCTTATTTAGGAGACCATAGCTCCATTAGGATTGATTTTTGGAAGTACCTGTATATGAGGTTTTTTTCTTAGTTTTTAATGTACATTCGCCCTGCATCATTAAAATTTTGGTTTTCAACATTTTAGTATTTAATTTTTCGTCCTCGAACCGTGGAATTTCACCTTCAAATGAATTTTTCTCGAAAACGGTTAATCCTACAGTATTACAACAAGAGTACCTTTTTATGTATTTTGACCTGGGAAATCATATTTCAAAAATAAAACTGCAAAAAAGTTACACAGGAAAAAGTTTGGGACAAAAAACTGATAAGCCCCCCCCCGTTTCGCACACCCCTGGTTTAAATAAGTACGTGAAAATTACATACAAAGATGGGCCTTATTAGGATTAATTCACGTGCAAAACCTCGTTAATATATCTCAGGGTTCCTGAGTAATTAAATAAAAACCGATTTTTTTAGCCACTTTCAAAGGGGCGTAGCTCCCTTATGACGCATTTTTAGACATATGTTTATAGGAACTTTTTGTCATTTTTTATGATGTAAAACCATCTGTTAAAATTTCCGACCCTATTTCAAATACACCGTGTATAAATAAAAATATTTTTTTTAGTAGATTAAATATTAATAAACCATTATGACGTACTATGTACAGGGTGATCCAACTTTGAGAACACAAGTTAAAATTTAAAGCAATTATTTATTTTTCCTATGACCTAGTTAGTAGTTAGTGCCTATTTCACACCCGTTGCCCATGGCAATGGTTGGGAAGTGACAATAAGCTGATTTTACATATCTGCTGTCAGCAAATTAGTAAACGTCAAACACATTAAATTAAATTAAAAATTATAATGTTTTTCATAAGTCCTGTTTTTTTTTATCAAATAAATCTGGTACAATATATCGTGCACAATACAAAAATTTAAATTTGTGCCAAATTTCAGCTCAGACAAAAGTTTGGCATGCATCCACTTCATTTAAAAAAAAATATTAACTCTGACAATTTTTTTAAATCGAAACCAAGATTCTGTGACAAATTTTAACTCAAAAATAAAATTAACCCTTTCCCACTTCATTTGGATAAAAAAGTCCAAACGAAAATTAAAATAATATATTTTTTTAATTTTTAAATAAAGTAGATGATTACTAAATTTCGTTTTTTTAGGTTGAAATTTGGCATATATTTGTATATAGGCATTTAGCATCTGAAAAAATTGTGCATTAAATTTTTTTTTTTAATTTTTCCAATTTTCAAACGAAGTGGGGAGGACCCTAATTTTATTTTTTTAGCTGAATTTTGGCACAGAATTTTGTTATGCTATTTTTTACGACACGAACCTAACAAAAAAGTATTTTTTGAAATTCTCTAATAAACATGTAAAAAAATTGTAATCTTTAATTCAAACTCGTTTCAAATATATAAAGTACTGTCATTTTACAATATGAGTTAACATGTTATTAAAAAACAAATACTAATAATAATTTTAATAGGGTAATAAAATCGAATTTTAAATATATGTCAATAGTTTTAAAAGTGCAAAATTTTATGTTTAAAAATTATTAATGATCAATTACTTAAATGAGCTTATGTATAATTTAAATTTAATAAATTAATACTTTACCAAATAACCAATTATGATTATGTTTAATATTTTAACATGATATGTTATACACTATTCACAAGCATACAGAAAAACGTTCTTTATATGCATTATATAAAGTTGTAAAATCTATAATTTTTGTCTGTTTCTTTAAAAGTTGAAAAAGCTTTTCTTTTTTAACCTAGGTTAGATATGAATTCATATCTAACCTGTTTTTTGGCTTTTGGTTATACCTCATAGATGGCGAAACTTTCGCATTTTCTGTAAACAGTTAAAGTTTGCGAATAAAATACCCTAACATTTTTGTTTATTTCTACGAAAAACAATAAGAAATAATATTTATTTATATATTATATGGTTCATAGTGAGACTGATAATAGGAAATAACAACGAGGCACTTATTTAAATTATTATTTAGTTGAAATTTATAGTGATGTTAGAAATCTTTATTTATGCTTGTGAATAAAATTCTGTTCTAACCACATAAGAAAATGACATTTCCAACTCTCTAGATGATAATTTGGCCTAGGCCAAATCTCTCGAGTTGGAAATGTTTAATTTTCTTATTAGGTTAGAAATAAACTTTATATATTTTGAGCAGATGAATACTGTTATAGTAACGATGCTTTAAATTCCCTATCTTCATCCATAAACTGGTTATATTTACGAAATGTTATTAATCCAGTTAAATACTCTAACAAAAGTTTTTTGTAACAATTAAGAGCGTTCATCGGCTCAAAATTAATGTAATTTTAATTTAGTACGTACAATTTTGGTTCAGAGTAAAATACTGTAATGTTAAAAAATTAAATTTTGTTTTTAAAATATTCTTAATAGGCTATTTAAATGGGTATTTAATAAAATTTATTATAATTTTTCCTTTAAAATTCATAATTATAATACTTAATTAAAATGTTTTACTTTAATATGCATGTTTTTGTATTGTAAATGTATAACTGGACATTTAAAATCTATAACATGATATTTATGACTACTAAAACATATAATCTGTATAATATAACTAACTTTTATTAGAAATAAGCTGGAGACCCAAGTAGTAAGTCAGAATACGAACTTTTAAACATTATTAAAATCACTGTAAAAAATAAACTGAATATTCAGTTACAAATGCATGGAAAATTGGAAGTTATTACACTATACAATTGTACTTTTTTTGCTAGAAACACGCGACATTTCATGTCCGTCCTTAAATATTAAAGTACTTTATTTTGAACTACACTGATAAAAGAGTTTATTTGCGTCAACTAAATATTTGGTTGGATATGGTCAATTAAATTATTTGGTTGGGACAAATAAATTTTATTTGAGTCAAATAAATATTTAGTTCATGTAAACAAATATTTTAATTGCAAAATGATTTATTGATGGGAACAAAAAAATTATTTGGCAGAAATAAAATTTATTTGACTCACATAAAGTTTATTTGTCCCAACCAAATATTTAATTGGCCATATCCAACCAAATATTTAGTTGACGCAAATAAACAGTTTTATCAGTGTATAGTGTTTTTAACAAAAATAAATACGTTGACTTCGGAAAAGTGGTTAATTTTCTATGAATTCGGCAAAATATAAGTAGCCCGAGTTAATCCGGTTAGCGGAAAAGAGCCAACCTTCTGTCAACGAGTTAACTAGGGTGAGTGCTTTAAGGGGTTAAAGTACATTTTTATAGGATCATAACTACATATCCATTTGTCACTAAATATTCAGTTTTAATTAATTAATTTTTCCTTTAAAATTCATAATTAGAATACTTAATTATTTATTTATTTATTCATTTATGTGATAAAATACACTTTAAGTCATGGAGAGACCCAAATAAGCCTAAGTTTGTGCTAGGGGCTCTCCATCAATTTAATATGCCTGTTGTATTTTAAATGTATAACTGATTATTTAAAATCTATAACATGATATTTATGACTACTAAAATATATAATCTGTATAACATAACTAACTTTTATTAGAAATAAGCTGGAGACCCAAGTAGTAAGTCAGAATACGAACTTTTAAACATTATTAAACTGTAAAAAATAAACTGAATATTCAGTTACAAATGGATAGAAAATTGGAAGTTATTACACTATACAATTGTACTTTAATTTTTGCTAAAAACACGCAACATTTCATGTCCGTCCTTAAATATTAAAGTACGTTATTTTGAACTATAGTGTTTTTAACAAAAATAAATCCATTGACTTCGGAAAAGTGGTTAATTTTCTATCAATTCGGCAAAATATAAGTCTCCCGAGTTAATTCGGGTAAGCGGAAAAGAGCCAACCTACTGTCAACGAGTTAACTAGGGTGAGTGCTTTAAGGGGTTAAAGTACATTTTTATAGGATCATAACTACATATCCATTTGTCACTAAATTTTCAGTTTTAATTAATTATTTTTTCCTTTAAAATTCATAATTAGAATACTTATTTATTTATTTATTTATTTATTTATGTGATGAAAAAAAAAAGTCATGGAGAGACCCAAATAAGACTAAGCTTGTGCTAGGGGCTCTCCATCAATTTAATATGCCTGTTGTATTTTTAATGTATAACTGGACTTTTAAAATCTATAACATGATATTTATGACTACTAAATTATATAATCTGTATAATAAAACTTACTTTTATTAGAAATATGCCGGAGACCCAAGTAGTAAGTCAGAATACGAACTTTTAAACATTATTAAAATCACTGTAAAAAATTAACTGAATATTCAGTTACAAATGGATGGAAAATTGGAATTGGATATTACTCACAGCGCCTGCGCTAGAATAATATTATACGGTAATTTCGAATTTTCAAAATTTTTCAAAAATCGTCCTAGACAAAAACTTCTTGGATACAAATTTGTTTCATGAAAAAATAAGAAATTTTCATTTTTTTTGTCTGTCTGTCCGCATGTCTGTCTGTCAGTCTGTCCGTCTCTCTAATGTCACGTTTTTTGTAAACTCGACAACTCAAGAACAAATAATCTAAACGACTTAAAATTTTCAGGAAGAATAAAGTTCTATGAGTGAAAGATCTCTATTGCTTTTAAAAATTATACTCTTAAAAACAAAAACAAAATATGGGGGGTTAAACTTAAAAAAAAATCGAAAAAAGCTGAAAGAAAATTACGATTAACGTAACTTTTTCAGTAAAAACTATTTTTATTATCAAAGGATCAATTCTACAAATTTTGAAAGTAATCCCCCCAAAAACTAATTTTTAAATTTTTTTTTCAAAATTTTTTTCGTTTTTCCCAAAAAGAAAGTTAAAAAAATGAAAAACTTAGAAATTTTTTGAAAGCTTTTTTTGATTTTTTTTTTATTTTAATTTTTAATTTTTTGCAAAAATTGAACTAAAAAAAATACATAATGGAATGCGTAGCATTACATATCTTCACGGCTTGTTTATGAAAATATATTGAAGAAAAGTAATCCCTCCAAGCCAACATGGATTTTTACCAGGAAGATCTGTGGAAACTAACCTTCTAGAATGCGTAAACCAATGGACCCTGGAAAATGATTCAGGGCAGCCAACAGATGTAATATACCTAGACTACGAAAAGGCCTTTGACAAAGTACCGCACAGACCACTGCTACTAAAGCTTGATCATTTTGGAGTCAGAGGACAGCTTTGGAAATGGTTAAAAAATTTCCTGAAAAACAGATACTTTAGGGTAAAGGTAAATGGTATTCTATCGGAAATCAGACTAATTCTAAGTGGGGTCATTCAAGGTTCAGTCATTGGTCCCCTCCTGTTCCTGATATTTTTATCTGACTTGGTAGACGAAATTCTTACTCACATGGTTCTCTTCGCAGATGATGCCAAGCTCTTCTGCAATCCACTTTTAAAGGCAAGAGAATTTATCAGTGACCTACAGAAAATAACCGAATGGACAAACAAATGGTCTATGTGTCTAAACATAAAGAAATGCACAGTCCTACACATTGGTGCCAACAACCCAAGAAGACTCTATACGATAGGCGGTGAGCAACTAAGAAAAGTAGAATCACAAAAAGATATTGGCGTTATCATTTCATCAGACCTAAAATGGGAAACCCACATTATCAAAATGGTGAAAAGAGCCAACTCCTTGATATACCTCATTAAAACGGCATTTAGAAACCATTCAGTAGCAAACATATTAAAACTCTATAAATCATATGTGCGACCGATTTTAGAGTATGCCGAATGTGTTTGGAATCCGTACTACATAAAAGACATAGATCTGCTAGATGGTGTCCAGAGAAGAGTATCCAAAATTCCACCTGAACTCAAAGAACTGTCTTACACTGAGCGCCTTTCTTTTATGAACCTCACAACTTTAAAAGAGAGACGGACACGAGGTGACCTTATTCAGACATATAAAATTTTAAGTAAATATTACTCGGTGAACCTGAATATGTTTCGGATGAGCAATACCAATTTAAGAGGTCATGAAAGAAAGGTAGTAAAGGAAAGGTGTGCAAAACTACCAAGGAAGAACTTCCTTTGTAATACAGTGGCATACAGGTGGAATGCACTAAACGAGGAACCTGTGCTAGCAGAAAGTGTCAACCAATTCAAAAACAGGCTAGATAAAGAATTCCAGAGATCTCTAAGTCAATGGACACACTACCCTACCTAAAATCTGTGATACAAAATGAAAAGACAATGTGATAAGTTTATGTGATATAATTTTATTTTATATTTATATACTTTTTTAAATTTTTTATATGTATTTACTTTTTTTTATACAGAAATAATGTTATGTATTAATGTTATGTAAAAATGATACAGTTTCATCGGCTAGTCCGCTTACTGTTATAATAATAATAATAATAATAATAATAATAAAAAATAGACAAACTACAAATAGTGAAATTACGAACTTGTTTCTAGATAACCCTGTATATTCACTAATATCCTTTAGCATAAAAAATTTTTACTCATTATGTTCCTGTATATATCACATCAATACCGCGTAATTGGCATATAACTGTAAAATTGCAGTACATTGTTCATTTATCATACTGCCAAAATATGTCCTTGCTCTGAAAAACGAGTTTACTTCTGGTGTGTCTTGAACTTGATACGAGTTATTTATAAATACTTCTTGACCTAACCTTTATTATGAAATAAAATAATTTTTGAATGATCATAAAATGTTTTGGTAATGTATTCATAAATTCAGAGATCAATTGTATGCACATACAAACGTACTTGAGACGTTAACGTGTAATGTTGTCACACTGGCACCTGTGAGC
>OY294051.1:11024177-11088225 GCA_958510825.1 Brachypterus glaber
GTTCCATGGGACAGTGTTACCCAAGACAAGTAATTTAATCTGGCTTTCAACATGTTAAATTAGTTTATTTCCATTATATGATTTAAAACTAGATTATGAAAAAGTTACACATTGACTTTTAACTTTTAATACTAATTAAATATATTTATTTAAAAATAAATGTATTTAATTAATATTGTACAGTGTTTTTATTATACATTCTACCTAAACGTATTTATGTTGGTTTTGTAAATAAACAAAAAATATTGCTTTTTTCAGTATGATAGTCACATTTAGCGCAAGAATAATGCGATGTTGTCGGGTTTACGATATCAAATAATTCCTTAGTTTTTATTTTTTTTTTCATTTTGTTCTTTAACAAATAACACAGTTTGTTATCATTTATTTTCATCATTTTGTACTTTTTTAAACAAAATATATTTTTTTTATTTAGCCCAAAACTCCTATTTAAAACTATAACCTTCTTTGTATAGTAACGTAGGCCCTAAATACTAATGAATGAAGATCTAAATATACCAAATTTGCGCTTTCTTGGGGTAGAGTTGTTAAACAATTTTACTCGCCCTATCTACACGGAAAGAAATTAGCGGGCTCTGCGCTATAAATTATAAGATATTTGGTAACAGTGGCAAATTTTAGTAATTTAAGCTCTATATTATAAGAGACACGAAAACTAATAATGTTACAAATAAATTTAAAACGATTATATTTATTACAGGCACTATTATAAATTAACAGAATTTTTATTGTATTATAAAAATTATTAGCACGGAACATTAAATATTAAATCTATTTAAGCTATAAATAAAATCTATTTAAGCTATAAATATTATACTATTTATTATATTTTATTATTCACTAATTAAAGTATTTCACATAATTTTTCACACTGCCATAACTGTAACAGGAAGCCTTAGATTTATATAATATGTAAGCCATTATAATTTGCTTGGTATATGTCTTATAGCGCTCTTAGCTATACTTTTTTTCTCCTGTATAGCTTATAAACTATAGTTGTGTTGTATTTTAAATATTGCTGTTCCTTACTTTCAATAGGGTAGAAGGATGACCATCCTTCTTTGACAAGACCTAAATTGAATAATTTTCTTCTGGATCTGGGATTTCTGACAATGAACTAACAATTCTTCTCTCTAGAATACGCATACCGTTAATATAAAGTATCGCCAACATCTCGGTTTGTTTGTAAACAAATAGTAGGTACATTTAGGCCTGAACAATAACAATTACCAGTAACTGTTATTGTTCTCTCTGTTAGAACAAAGCTGTGGAAGTAAGACAGACAAATGTATAGTTGGCTACGTTTTTTTCAGTTTTTACAAATGAAATGCCTTCTAGAGAGAAGAGTTATTAGTTCCTTGATTTCTGATCAGTTTTAAACGCACTCAAGAGACAATTAAGTCAAGAACTGAAGAATGGAAGGATTTTTTTGTACAGTTTCTGTATAGTCACAGGTGTAAGACTTTGATTTCTATTTGCACTTCTCAGGGAAAGTGTGTCTTTTGAGACACACTGTATACGTACAGTTCTGTAAACACTAATAAATTATGTGTAATATATCAATATATAATAAAGTTTTGGTAATTATTAGTATTTTTTTTAGAATTTACATTATAATTTAAAATGTTTTTTTTTTAATATTTATTACAAAGATTTGACGCCAAAATAAATTTAATCACAGTATATTATTTATTAATATCCGTGAAATATTCGCACATAAAAAAATGTTAATAAGTTAGTTCAGGAACCGTAATAAGTTAAATAGTCTAGTTTTTTTATAGGTTCTTTGCCCATATGGGAATTTATTAATGCGCTATGGTACGTTTATTTTTTTAATTAGGCATACTTTTAAGTTAAAAGTACTTATTTATGATAATTTACCAAAAAAGTCGTAATTTCTGTATTTGGAATGGATAATGTAACCTTATTTTTAGCAAAATTCTGACTTTAAGCTTTATGCACAGATAAAATTATATAGTTATTAATAACTATATAATTAATATATTAATACAACAACATAACTATATAATTATTATATTAATACAACAACATACTGTTTTAGCAACCATATATTGTACTATATTATTACGCTAAAATAGTACTATGACATACGATAACATTTGTTGCTGTATTTATTAAAATTTTATATTGTTTACCTCCTCGTTTACCTCTTTATTTATGTTATAACATATTACAACATATGGTTGGCGCCTATATTAAAATATTTCTATCAGTGTGGGAAAAAACAAGACTACAAGTCCCAAGACTAGTATGAGATGGATGCATCCTTACCCTAGTCAATTTATATACTTTCTTAAGATTTCCACACTATAGATCCTTTATTATTTGTGAGCAGTATTCCATTCTAGGAGAAAACTTTCTTATTAATATATTAATATATCTTACCACACCGTGGTGTCTAATGATTGATAATATGTTGAAGCTGAAGCTAAAAAACTAAAAGACTTTTTTTTAATTATATTTAATTCACTTTAAATAAATAAATAAATATTTATCAGAATTAATTACGTTTTTGGCCCGTAACTTTCTTAAAATAATTAGCTTAAAACGATTTAATGGGATCCATTCTCAAGGTAGACAGCCTAAAGGAAGCGGAAGATTATTATACTCTTCCCAGCCCTGAACCTAGAAGAATATTATAGGCCTAGGTATATTCTATAACTATAACCTATACTAGGTTATGGTATTAAAAAAAATACGATAAATGCTTGTAACGGAATTTTAAACAATTTTCAAAATGCTCAGTCCATCCATCCGGACTGGTACTTTTCGACATCCCTGATTACATCGGCACTTAGTGCTACTAAGAGTGCCGATGTATTGAAATCTTCGCCGAAAAGTCAAAATCTTTGACCAGGAGCCCAATACTTGAAATCGTAGGAATTAATTCTCTCGAGAAAATATTCTCTAGATGAAATTCTCACGAGAATCAAAATATCATGAGAATCTCTATTCTTAAACATCGTAGGAATCAAATTCCGATGAGAAATTCACAACTCTCATTAAGAGACGTACGACGAAGTTTAAGTTCGTTTGATATTTATAATAACCAATCAGATCATTGGATTCAATTAATAATTTCATATATTATTATTTTCTCAACACTGAGTGTTTATATTTTTACAGGTGTTAAAAATTGCTGGGTTGTTCAAAGCTTCAACCACCTCTTGTATACTTCTACTTACTGTAGCTTGGCTTACACCAGAGCAATAGACAGAGCTTCCCACAGAGGTTTGGTAACTTCCAGTCGCAAAAAAATTTAAAGCTATTAGCATCTTTGTTGATTTTTTAACTGAAGATTCCCTAGTGGGTTCGATTAAATAATCGTCCAAAATATCTATTAGATACCTCACCAGAACCTTAGTTAATCTAAAGTTTTTAATAAAAAGGTGGTTACTTAAATTAAATGGGTTTTGATCCCTAATAAAATGTTATCTTTCATTCTGCATGGCAGCCTCAGCATCTGCTTGATTTTGTAAAACCATTAGTTGTAAGTGTACATTGTCCATAATTAGATATTTCTCCAAAAGAACAAAAAAAAAGTATAAAAATCAACCACACAAGTGTCAAAATTTTGAAATTATAACCTACAATGTAAAGATTCCGAAGAGAATTCCCAAATACACCATCCAAAACCCTTAGGTATATTTTCCTACGATATCAAGAGAAATTTTTCCTATAAATTATTTCAAGAATACCAAAATTAAAAATTGAGAGAAAATTACGTCATTTGACAGTCGAATTCTCATGAGAATCAATTCCCATGATTTCAAGTATTGGGTTCCAGGTTTTTTTCACATTTCTCGACGTTTTAGAACATTCGAAATCAATAAAAAAAAATTTTGCGTCAGTCTGTCTGTCTGTCTGTCTGTCTGTCTGTCTGTCTGTCTGTCTGTCTGTCTGTCTGTCTGTCTGGGTGTAAACTCTCCTCGAACCGTGAAATTTCACCTTCAAATTAATTTTTATCAAAAACGGTTAAGCCTACAGTGTTAGAACAAGAGTACATTTTTTATGTATTTTGACCTGAGGAATCATATTCCAAAAATAAAATTACGAAAAAGTTACACAGAAAAAGGTTTGGGATTAAAACTAATAAGGCCCCCCAGTTTCGCACACCCCTGTTTAAAGTAGGTACATGAAGATGGGCCTTATTAAGGCAAGTTTACATTCAAAACCTCCTTGCTGTACCTCAAAGCATTCCTGGGTTATTAAATAAAAACCGAATTTTTTAGCCACTTTCATTTTTAGACATACGTTTATAGGAACTTTTTTCATATTTTCCTATATAGAATCACTCCTTAAAATTAATGAAATCTTTTACTGGACATCTTGTATACTGTCCTAAACTATATGAAAAAAAAAATTAGCAGTCGACTCGTGATGTAGAGGCCAATCCCCGAACTGCGTTTTTTACTTTTTTTATTTATTTTTCGTTGTAGTTAAATCATTTTAACCAGTAAACTGGCATAAAATAAATCATTTTAACCAGTTAACTGGCATAAAATAAATGTTTGGGAAAATGCAATATACACTGTGAATAGTCTGTAGTGGAGTGCGAAGCATTACATATCTTCATGACTTGATTATAAAATTCGCGTGAAACAAACAAAAAAAAAACAATCCTAAATGATGTCATTATTGAATTTTTAAGGTACCTGAAAAAAAAAATACGTTAGTGACATCATTTGTTGTGGTAATGAGAGGTTTTGGTAAATTATGTACTATAATTACTATTTTAAGGATTCTATTAGTAGGAAAAATAGTTTGTTCTCATACTCCTTTAGCCAATACGGTATAGGGTCATTAAAACTTAGTTTAATTTATCTATTATTATTTTTTTTAAGGTTATTAAACTTAAAGCAGTATAGTCACTCTAAACAAATAGCGTTTACGTTCACGGTGCACCGCGGGGGAAAGATGTAATTTGACCATTTTTTATTAAAAAGTTATTTTAAAACTATACGAATTCAAAATTAGATTTTTTTTATTTTGCTGCTTTTCTATTAATAAATAATTACACTGTGCTACAGAAAATTTAGGAAAGAGATCAGTCGTTAATTTAGGACCACTTAAGTCGAGTCCCCAAGGGGTTTCACTACTTTAGGTCATTTAAGCGATATTTTTTTTAATTTAAAGTTTCCAATGCACCCTAATATGCAAGACCCATTTTTCAAGTTAGGGTTTCATAATTTGGGAGGTGAATTCCTATCAATAGACATGAAAAAAAGTTCATATAAACTTATGTCCAAAAATGCTTCGTAAGGGGGCTACGGTCCTTCAGTAACAGGCCTGCAAATTAGATTTTCGTTTAATATCTCAGGAACCCTTTGAGCTACAGAAATGAGTTTATGCATGTGTTTTTATATCAACAAGGCCTATTAATATATACTATTTTCATGTTTTAATTTTAGCCAAGGGGGGGGGGGGCAAACGGGGATTCCCAACCAATTTTTTGCCCAATTCAATTTTAGCGTAAACTTTTTGCTGTTTTTCGCATTCCATAGTATAATCTTTACTCTAAACCGTATATTGCTTTTTTTCTTGATATAATTTTTAGTCACTAAAGCCTGATATATTAATTTTAATTGCATTTTTCTCGTAAACAGCAAGTCTTAGATGATTACATCGTATCACCTTTATGTATTTGTATGTATAAGATCATATTCAAACTAAAAAACAGCAAAAAGCTTACACTGGAAAAGATTTGAGAAAAAAAGTGCTTGGGCCTTTCCGTTTGGCTCGCCCCTGGCTAAAAATATCACATGAAAATAGTATATATTCACAGGCCTTGTTGATATAAAAAGACATGCATAAACTCATTTCTGTAGCTCAAAGGGTTCCTGAGATATTAAACGAAAATCTTACGAAGCATTTTTGGACATAAGTTTATACGAACTTTTTTCATGTCTTTTGATAGGAATTCACCTTCCAAAGTTATGAAACTTTAACTTTAAAAATGGGTAAGCGTAAGCTGAAAACTTTAAATTAAAAAAAAATCACTTAAATGAAAGTACTCGACTATATTAGACCTACATTTTCGAATGACGCTGACAGATCTCTTGCCTAAAAGATCAACCTCGATTTTGTCGCACAGTGTTATTTTACAATACTATCGTCTTAAAAAAGTTTTTGTACTTTTTAGGTTTTAAACTACAGTCAACCTAGGTGGCTTCGGAACCTACACATGTTGTGAGGTTGAATAACTAAACATAACGCATAATACATAATGACATAATTTTCACATGTTCGTCCCCTTTGCTTTCTACCTTCTATCAACCAATCTCATGCGCTTATTATATATTATATTATATTATATGTATTCCACGTTAATATATAGCTCTGAATACTGAGATTTATAACTCCTGTATATATCTCTCTTTCTCTAAAACAACTTGATAGAAAACGACAGACTGCTATCTGGATTTTTAACTACGGCAGTTAGCGGTATAGGTAAACGTGGTTTATTATAAAAGCGAGTGGATAGTACTCGGGATAGCGTTATGTCATATGCCTTATGCAAATTTTCATTATGTTATTATGCGTTGTTTTGGTTATGCAAGCCTGTGGATAGCTTTTAAGACAGAATAGAGGTACTATCTGCTGAAAAAAAATATATTTTTTAATATAATTTTAATTATTGTTGAGTCATGGATTATACCTCCTGACCCAAAATCATTCAATCAATCACTGAACAATAACATTATGAAAAATTATATAAATTAATCATCTCCAAAAGTTAATGAGGCTACATGCAGTTTCGTGCTTAAAAAGTGCAATTTGTTACCAAAATAAATAAAACGCCCAAGTGCATTGTAACTGTACTTTTTTTGTGCAGAAATTCTTTACCGTACTTGAAAAATTAAGAACATTAATAACAATATTGTTGTAAGGTAGGTGAGCCAATTATTGACAATGTTCCTATTATTGCCAACCCCTCTTAAACTTGTTAGTTCGATCTCACTGTCATATATGGCACTTCCAGTATATCTGTTATTTCGAGAAAATGCCTGTAAATATGATGTACAGTTGTGGCATTAAATATCGGGACAACCTCAAAAAAATTGGTATCATTTTTATATTTTTTTCATGGATTAACATGGGATTATTTTAAAAATTAAAAACTAGATTACTTCGTTTTGACCTAACTAAATTATTTAGTTGAAGTTTACTGTCAAAAAATATTAAATTAATAAATTAATATTTATTGATTCATTAAATTTTACACAAATGTTGTAATTATTTAAATAATAATAAAATTGATATTCTTTGGATCAAAATTGTACTATACGGGTAAAGAATATGTGTTTAATATTCATTTTTCTCTTCAGTACAGATAAAAACTCACAAGTTTTCATAAGTTTTATACGGCAAATGGATTTGAGTTTAAGGGTTAATTACTGAAGAGCCTCACTGAGGCAAGCGAAATAAATTCCTAGTATACGGCAACTGCACCTTGTTTTTCTCGGTTTTTCTTATATAATTAAAAATTGCTTCACCATCCATTGTAGATTTTGACCACCGAGGATCATTTTTCGGTTTGATACAGATCTATTTCTTGAAATGTTTTCAGTAAAATTGAACCCCATCCATATCTCCTAATACTAAGGACAACTGAGCATTTTTTCTCTTTAATTTCCACGATAAGCAAACTCATTTTAAATTAAAATAAAGATAAAGAACACTTTTTTATAAACTACTCGTATAAAAGCAAAAAATAAACAAACATTTGACATATTTTGATGTTTTCCAAAATATGACACAAGACCCATTAATTTATGTAAAATTGTTTGTCCCGATATGTAATGCCACCACTGTATCTGTATCCAGTTGGCAAAGGCGTACACCGTTTGTATCTCGTGCTGACTGTCTCAAGCTGGATAGCATCGATTATTGCAGGGCAAAAACGTAATAAGGTAGGCACAAATATGCACTTTCTTGGGCCATATTGTGTTTTACTCAATAAAGAAGGAAAAAGGTATATTTTTGAGATTGTTGGGTAAGTAGTTATGTTCCTAATATTGCCATGCGAAGTAGTTGACAATAAAAAAAATGAAAAACAAGAAACAACAAGAAAAAAAGTAATTAAGAATTCAAAGAGTTCTAAATCTTGGTTCTGCTTTTTATTCGAAGAGAATCGACAGGCCGATATGAGATTATATTCGATAATAAGTGGCTTACTAAAAACGACAATTTGTTATTTAGGTGTCCAAATTGTACCTAAAAACCGCTGAAATTGTTATTGTGCCACAATAAAAAGTTTGTTAATTTTTTGTAACTTTATTCTTTACTATTATTGCCAGTACCCTGGCAATATTTGGGACATGGGTTCCTAAGACTCCTTACATTATTAATTATATAAAATTGTAGTACTTTAGAGTAACATTTATAAAAATAATTACGAAATTTTTAATTATAAACTTAAATTTAACAATATAAAATAAATTAAAAAAATACAAAAACATGTAAGATTTTAGAATTTTAACAAAATTAGCAAAAAAAAAATAATGGGGTGACGACCATTTTTTTAAGTTGTCACTTTCTTGCCAGGAAGTAGGTACTTTTTTCTGTCATCAACTTTTTAGTCCCTAACAAAAATCTGAAATTACGCCCCTGGTCTGGTGCACCATGGCGCCTCATTTAGTTATAAACGAATCATCCAAAAATATTCTCTTACTTAAGATTAAAACGATAACATGTTGTTAACAATAATGAAGCATTTAAAGAATGTCTGCAAAAAATATGTAAATTTTAGTGACCTACATTTTAAATAGTTATAAACAATAATTTTAAATGTAAATATATTTTAATTTAATGCATTAAAAAGAATAAACTGTTATGTGTATCAGATATAAATTTAGCAGTTTTTTTCCGATCACAAAAATGTTTGCGTTTCTCCTGCATCTAACAATGATTATAATAATTATTATACATATAACCCAGAATTTTTCTTGGGAGGGGGCTGAGCCAGGGACTGCCTCAATATTCATAGGGGGTCAACCCTATTCAGACTCTTTTAACATTATTGATAATCAAGTTTTTTTTAATTTTCAAGCTCATTCATTTTCACCTCAGAATTTATTTTTTTTTATTGGCGGAGGAAGCCTTGTAAAATGCACATTTAGCGCTGCAAGTGATTTTTTTGGAAAATATTAAGTTTAGCATTTCCCAGACACCTCAGAATCATCAAATAATTTTATAAAATCTATGAATTAAAATTGTAATATCAATTTTTTACAACTTTTTAGTACAAATAATTTCTAAGACTTCAAAAAGAAAATTGTTATATAAAACTTCCAGTGAATATAGCTAACCTCTAGGCGCCTTGCTAATTTAAGAATTGAATCTTATCTTATCTTACACATTTAGAGCCGCAGGCGAAAATTTTTAGAAACCGGTTGATCAAGCAAGAGAGTAAATTAAAAATCGCAAAGTGAATATTTTCAAAACAGATTCGAATATTGGATGTGCGAATATACTGCTTAGTTTATTTTATAAGACATAACTGTATTCTATACACAAACATATACTATTCGAACCTGTTGTAAAAATATTTTTTCTACGACTGCTTTAGAATGTAAGCAAATTCACACACTTTTCAAACACAGAGTGAATCCATTCTAGCTCTAGATACGGCATGAATATTCCGTATCAAGTGTTAGAATGAACACGTGTAGTACCATCTCTTGTTTATAAAAGTAAGTAAGTTAAAATTACATAAAGTTTATTAGTTTTTCTTAATATTTGACCAGTTTTTTATTAATTTAGTTCAAAAAATTAAAACTGCTCCATCTATTGTGAAATATTTAAACCTGATATCTGTCACAACAATCTGACATAACCTTCAATTTTGGCATTATAATTTGTAAATATGTGCTAAAATGAAATAAAAATCTTTTTTAATTACTGATTTGATAAAATTATTAAATAACATTAATTGCTTTATTTAAAAATATGTGTTTTGTTGCATTTACAATGTCGAGTTACAAAAAACATTTTTTTTAACCTTGTCCGCAGTTTAAAACCATACAGTGTTTCATATTTGCAGTCGAAGAAAAAGTATAGTCTACAACACGTATGGAATAGTCATTCCGCGCTCGCGGAACCATCATACTCGCCTCCGGGCTCGTATTTCATACCAGTTATAGAATATACTATACTCTGCGATTTTTGATTAACTCTCTTGCTTGAAAAAACAGACCATAGATGAATACAGTAAATTATCCTATTAAAAATGACAAATAAAATTTTTAAAATCTATGAATGTGATGTTCAGACATAATAGTAATACAAGAAAGTATTACTACTTAGTTAATTCTCGGTTAATAGTTTTTTTTCTATTTTGCGACTCTTATAAGCTCATAATCACACGCATTTTGCGTGTACTTATAGGCCCATAAGAGGTCTGTACTTTTTGTTCTTTTGGGTTGGCAACAGACCTGGCCTATCGCTTGACGTTTTCGGTGCAAATGTCAATGTCGCTTTAAAGTTTAATTTTCTACAAAATTTTGTGTTTAGGTTATTTTTACCATGTTAAAATTGTGGCTTGGTTAATTGCAGTAAAAAAGAGAAGAGATGATTATACACGGAAAAAAAAAATATAGCTAGGAGCGCTATAACACACATACCAAGCAAATTATAATCGCTTATTATATAAATACAAGGCTTTCTCTTACAATTATGGCAGTCAGTGTAAAAATTTATATGAAATACTTTAATTGTTTAGTGAATAATAAAATATAACAAATAGTATGGCATTTATAGCTTAAATAGATTTAATTATTGTCCGTGCTAATAATTTTTATAATATAATAAAATTTCTGTAAATTTATAATAGTGCCTGTAATAAATATAATCGTGTCTGTAATATATATAATCGTTTCCAATTTATTTTTAACATTATTAGTTATTGTGTCCCTTATAATCTATAGCTTAAATCACTATAATTTGCCACTGTTACCAAATATCTTATAATGTATAGCGCAGAGCCCACTAATTTCTTTCCGTGTAAAATATATCAAAATATCATTTGCTCTTAGAATTTTAAATATGGTGTAAACTGTAATACCAATCCAAAACAAAAATCCCTAAATCAGTCATCAATTTAAATGCAAGTTTTTTAAATTTTAGAGCAAAATAGAAAAAATTGTATAAAGCACTCGTCTCATAACACGTTTTTAGAGCACTAGTACTCTAGAAAACTCGCGGCTCGTTTTCTAAACTTGTACTTGTGGGCTAAAAACGTATGTTATGAAACTAGTACTTTAATATACTATAAAATCTACGAATGTGATGTTCAGACATAATAGTAATACAAGAAAGTATTACTACTTAGTTAATTCTCGGTTAATAGTTTTAAAAGTGAAAGCACGAATAGAGTTCAAGTTCAATATAATCGTTTGCAGATTACGTGAGCTTTTCCTTCCAAGATATAATAGTCAAGAGAACAAAGTATCCTTTCACGTAACATCTTGCATAATGTGAAACTAAACAGCATTCAACTTGACTTTGTAATACTGATTTTGAACTTGACATTTTGTATGCTATTTTATTGTTGAATGGGAAATGTTTATTTGATGTTTTGTTTCTTATAGTATATTAAAGTATATTATGAAACGAGTGCTTTATACAATTGTTTCTATTTTGCTCTAAAATTTAAAAAACCTTACATTTAAATTGATGACTGATTTAGGGATTTTTGTTTTGGATTGGCATTACAGTTTACACCATGTTTAAAATTCTAAGAGCAAATGATATTTTGATATATTTTACAGTCATCTGTTCTTTTTTCACTGCAATTAACCAGTCCACAATTTTAATACGGTAAAAAATAACCCAAACACAAAATTTTGTAAAAATTAAACTTTAAATCTACATTGACATTTGCACGCAAAACTTCAAGAGATAGGCTTTTGTATGTTGCCAACCCAACAGAAAAAAAAAGTAGAGACCTCTTATGGGCCTATAAGAACACGCAAAATGCGTGTGAGCTTATAAGAGTCGCAAAATAGGAAAAGTATATTTTAGGAAACAAAATGTTAGTTTTAGCCCACCAAAGACTTACCCATGAATATATTGAATAATATATAAAATATTTATGAGATATTATTAATGAACTAATAAATTTTTAGGGATACTTGCATCAACTTTTGGTCTGGGATTATCTCAGCTAAACCGAGTTTAAGTTAAAAATGTTGCGTTCTGATTGGTCGGCCGCCAATTTAATCCAAGTTTAAAGTTAAGTCATTGGTGCAAGTGGCCCTTACTAAAAAAAATGCAAAAAAATGTTCGCTTGTTAGACGGGATTATTAATAAAGTGTAAACAAATCACTCGCTACAAAATAAAAACCATAATTTCTGAACATCGTCACTCCAGTATTGGTTTGTCCTATCTCCAAAAAATCCCTTTTCGGGAAATTGAGTTTTAAGATGCTTTTCTAAATATCTTATAAATAAATTGAAAACTACATACATTTTAAAACACTCCTTATTAAATTTGTGAATCTGTATGGATATTTAGACGGTAATCCCATATGGGTTAATTGGGGTGCCTGAATAAAGTGGAATTACACTTCACGTTTTATGTAATTTTATTAAGAATCCCTAGTTTAAATTAAAAAAACGTTCTGTTTACCAGTGTTTTTTTTTCAACTTGCAGTTAGATTCCAACTGTTGTACAAATTTTTTTGCAGTTGAAAATATGATTTGGGCAGTTGGAAATTAAAAAAATTATATATTTTTTTCAGGTAGGTTTTAATACGCAGAGAAGAAGAGAATCAGACCAATAGTTATACATTAGATCATATATACATAGATGCGCCTTGAATCCGCGTCAAACCAAAATGTTTTCATTGCTATATATATATATATATATATATATATATATATATATATATATATATAAAACACAAATAAAAAATCTCCTTTGTAAAAAGGGTTATTATTCCACAAACGTCGACGAGTTGTAGTAAATTTTCTATGTCTATTGTTTATATGTATGTTTTATAAATGTCTGTACTTTGTAATGTTTATTTATTTATTTATTTATTGTAAATGTTTTTTATGCATCTATTTATCTAAACTCGATGTATTCTTTTTTTAAACTTATTTTAACTTATTTTGACTTATTTTATATTACCTAATTTTAAAATTTGACATGTATATCCGTCTTGTACGGCCCAAATACGTTAATAAATTGATTTGATTTGATTTGATTTGATTTGATTTGATATCCAGGTAGATTTCACCTTCCCGCTTCTGGTCACCACCCACCGCTATAGTGGTTTGTTGACAAATATGTTATACTTCACCTCCTCGCAACCTCACCGCTGTAGTGGTTTGTTTACAATTGGCTTTGTATATGTTCTACATAAAACAAATCAACATTAATGCCATATATGCATATCTATGTATATATGATCTAATAGTTATACACGGATCAACTCCTTTTCTGGTTGATGCAATCAAAAGACTGGTAAGGGCAACAACACAACTTTTTGTGGTTACCAGACACATAACTAATATTTTGAGAATCTGTTAAGAACAACAGAGTATCTGGTTGCAACAACTAGAAAAATAGCTGTTTAACTATAGCTATTGATGTAGTTGACCCCACCAGATCTTTTTGTATGTTTAGTTTATAAAATACTGTATGGTATATAACACAGGCCCACAAAAAAAAATATTTTTCTGGGTCTTCGATTCCAGTATGATATTCCTATGTATTTTTTCCCGCTAAAACTGAATCCGCAATCCGTTTAACCCCTACACATCAGGATTTTGACATAACCTCAAAAAACACCCTAAAAACTACTGAAACCGCTAAAATTATCTATGCCATACCACTGTCACCCGCCTGTCCCCAAATTACTAATTCTATAACCCCAGAACTCCATAATCCCCTAAGCTCATAATACCATAGCCGCATAACCTCAAAACCCTGTAACCTCGTTAAGTATCAAAGAAAAATCTAGTTTGGGAAAACACAACAAATTCATCAGTTTTTTTTGTGGAACATAGTCATAGGTAAGTAACTCTATAACCCCAAAATCCCCTAACACCATAACCTCAAAATCCCTTCTTCGTAATCCCATATACTATATCCCCTTAATCCCGTTATCCTATTCTGGTTCCGGTTAAAAAAATAATGAAGTAGACCTTGATGATTCAGAGAGCCGGACTTCTCCACAGAATAGGATAACGGGTTTAAGAGGTTATAATATATGGGGTTACGGAGTGAAGGGGTTAGGAGGTGTGATGGGATTTTAGGGTTATATAGTTATTCATAACCATGTTCTACAAGAAAATTTTAAGTAATTGTTCTGTTTTCCCAAACTAGATTTTTTTACTTAATGAAGTTACGGGGGTTTGAGGTTATGGAGTAATGGTATTCCGAGGTTAGGGGATCATGGGGTTACGAAATTACGAATTTGGAGGAAGGGGGTGAAAGTGGTATGGAGTAGATGATTTTAGCGGTTTCAGTAGTTTTTCGGGTGTTTTTTGAGGTTATGTCAAAATCCTGACGTGTAAGGCTTAAACGGGTTACGGATTCGGTTTCAGTGGGAAAAAATACATAGGAATATCATATTGGAATCCAAGACTCACAAAAAAAATCTTTTTTGTGGGCCTATGTAATTTTTGTTTACGGTTACCTAATTTTACAAATAGAAATATTATTTAATTACTATTATTTTTGAATGAAAGATAATAAATCACTTCTAATCTTAATTTAAATCGTATTTTTAGTAATTACTCATCAAAAATTCACGACCATTTATAAATGTGTTTTTTATAAAAAAAAACAAGCACAATAAACAATTATCTTAAATAATAAACAACTATCTTAAAATAGCTGGATGACTCCTTCTGATGTGTTAATCTAAGTGATTCGTACATCCTTGAGCACTTGAACAGTTTCAGAAATTAATGCGTGTGAAAATCTTAGGTTAATGATTATCTGAAATCAGCGTCATAAAAATAGTAAAAAAATTAATCAATGTTACAGAATTTGGATCATATAACATCCAAAGTTTATTTTGTAATTTTTGTACCTAAATAAAATTTAACCCTTACAAGCACGGTGGTAAGTATACTTATCACCTAGATCATTTATTCTATTTTTTAAGTAATTTTTGTAAATTTACAACAATACCATGTTAGAGAATCAAAAAATATGTAAATCACCTCAAGCTTGATAAAACTAAATACAGAAAATTTGCATCAAAACCTGCTTCTTCATGCCAAGTTTGATAAAATTTTATATGCACATGTAGCATCTATCAAGACGCTGCTGTATAGGGATTTTTGAGGTTGTTGAATTAGAATCTGATAATTTTAATTTTCTAACTCCACCCCCGCGTGGGTGAGGGGGTAAACATTTTTAAATTTGTTCAATACTGAAAATTTGTATATAGGGTTTTTTGAGGTTGCTAAAACTGAATCTTGAAATATTTGTTTTCTAAATCCACTCCTGGGTGCCCTTACGGGTGGGGGGTAATTTTTGTGAAAACTGGTATATTGGGGTTTTTGAAGTTGCTGAAAGTAAGTCTAATAACAGATTCGTGATCAGCTACCCCAAAAACCCATATATAACAATTTCTATTACAGAGTTAATTTTACGAATTCGGTTCGCCATATTGGATCCGCCATCTTGAACTTTTAAAATCTGATAACAGATTCCTAATCAGCGACCCCAAAAAACCATCTATACAAATTTCTATTACAATCAGAGTTAATTTTCAAATTCGGTCAGCCATATTGGATATGCCATTTTGAATTTTGAAAATCTGATAACAAATTCGTGATAACCGACCCCAAAAACTTATAATACATCTATTTTTATAGAAATACAGTCATTAGAAAAATGCGTGCTTCAAAGGTTAATTACGTAACTTTAGAAATTGCTAATTTGGGCTATTTTTGATCCCCCTTCTTCCTCTTTATGAATTCAATTGATTAAGCTCTTAAGATAAAATGAAAAAAAAAGTTTTTATTGTTTCCTTACAAAACCATTTTTTGATAATCCTTGCACAAGTTTTTTTTTGCAAAAACTCAAATTATGAGTAATTAGGCTTTAATAAAAGGTACATAATATGATACCTTAACACTTTCGCTGCGGATGACTCTCTTGAGAGTAGACCCGTCCTTGGAACAGCACCCACGACTCTCATAGAAGCCAGGCATCAGTTTCAAAGCAGTGCACTGTTTCACGAACGAAATTCTTTTGGGTTTTGAAATAGTAAAACTAATCATAGGGCTGTTCTTAGACCTTTCTAAGGCCTATGAAACCATAGACCACAGCATAATTTTAGCAAAACTCATTATATATGGAGTGAGGGGACGGGCACTGCGATGGGTCGAATCATACCTATCTGGGAGAACAAAATGTGTGGAGGTCACTAAAGAGGATGAGACTCATGTTTCGGAACCGGTTGGGATCTCGGTGGGAATACCACAGGGAAGCGTTATTGGACCAGTGTTGTTCCTAATATATATGAATGATCTGATATCATCGGTGGCATTTGGTACCTTGGTTAATTTTGCTGACGACACCAATTTTATCGCCAAAGCAAAAACCTCAGAGAAGCTTATGTTCAAACTACAATCAAGCATAAAAAATATATTAAAATGGTTTCTAAAAAATAAGCTTATTCTAAATAAAGAAAAAACAAACGTAGTATTCTTCAAAACTAATAGATCAAATTTCACCACTCCAAACCAGGTGCCATTTGATGATATCAGTATCAATACCAAATTTTTGGGGATAACTCTGGATGAAAATCTTAACTGAAATCTTCACATGGAAGAACTAGGTAAGAGACTTAACAAGACACTATATTCCCTCAGAGTTCTCAAACCATACGTCAATTTTGAAACCCTAAAAATTGTCTATCATTCAAATTTCCACTCCCTTCTCAAATATGGGATTATTTTTTGGGGCCAGTCTACAAATGTAGTGGAAGTGTTCGCCATACAAAAACGTACAGGGGCACTTCAGACGCAACAACTTATTAACGTACAGGTACAGGTACATATATACAGTGCGTGCATTCATTAAGTCTGGAATCACCCGATTAACTTTTTAGTTACAAGTAAAACACAAAAACCCTCGGATAGGTCGATTTTTATTTTTAATTTTGCAAATTATGGGGTAATAAAAGTTATTAAAATTTGCACCCCCTTGCACCCTCACCCCCCAACTTTTTTTTTTCAAATAGCAACCTACTTCGTTGGAAAGGTAATTTAATAAGCTTTCCAACGGTGTATAATAAAGCCTAATTTGGTAAAGGGCTAATGATAAAATGCACAATTTAGTTTATTATAAAGACATGTAAAGTATAACTTTAGTTCACTATAAATGTTCAAATTGATGTCCTTCAGCTCTTTGACAGTGGACAGTAAAAAAACGGGATTAAAATCGATTAAATAGTAAACATAAAATTGGTCAATAAAAAGAAAAAAAATTGCATTTTTCAACAGGGTATAAAATATTACAATAAGTTTAAAACAACCTTATTTAGATTCTCAGGAAGGTGCCAAGTAGGAAATAGGGCAACAATTACCATATTATGCGTAATATTTCACACAAACAATGTTTAAATAAAACATGCGTTTTTTCATAGACCCTTTAACAAATTAGGCTCTATCATACACTGTTGGAAAGCTTATTAAATTACCTTTCCACTGATGTATCACAAGGGGTAGGTTGCTATTTGAAAAAAAAAGTTGGGGGTAAGGGTGCAAGGGGGTGCCAATTTTGATAACTTTTTTTAGACCAAAATTTGCAGAATTAAAAATAAAAATCGACCTATCCGAGGGTTTTTGTGTTTTACTTGTAAATGTAGGAAGGTAAATGCGTATGTGACAGTGCGTGGCGTAGCGTGCCTATATTCTAGACTCTATTCATAGACGTGCACTCAAATGTAGGCTTCGGCCGACATTTGAGTGCACGATCTTTATATACAAAAAATACCTTAGCACCCGGATATGAATTCAGATTAAAAGGTAGCAGTGAAAGTGTCAATAGTCAAAATATTTATTTTATAGATAATTTTTTAATGAAGGCTATCTATCATTTATAATACCGGGTGTCCCAACTCTATTTACCCAGCGATTTTCTCGTAAACTAAAAGAGATAATCAAGTTCTACCAAAACCGTCTTAAATAAGACAACCTAAACTATCTTTTAGCATATATTTGATACTTTCAATTCTTGAAATGTGGACAGGGAGGTATAGAGGGACATTTTTTTAAATGGAAAGGGGAGTCGTGATCATTTTCAGGCTTATAAAATTCTCCATTTAATTATATATTTTTTATTTTTTTTTAACATTTTTTTTGGGTTTAAAATAGGGTTGAAAATGGGTATTTTTGTCAAAATATCTCTAAAAAATCAAACAATTTTTTAAAAATTACTAATTTCATGATGAAAAAACGTAAATTATACTTTTAAAAACCTTAAAAAAATAGTTTAAAAAATAAAAAAATATACAGTTTAATAGAGAATTTTATTTGCTTTAAAATTATGTATCACAAGATCCCCTTTTCATTAAAAAAAATCCCCCCATGACCCCTGCCCATATTTTAAAGATCAAATATATTCTAAAAGATAGTTTATGTTGTATAATTTAAGATGGTTTTCGCAGAACTTGATTATCTCTTTTAGTTTTCGAGAAAATCGCTGGGTAAATAGAGTTTGGACTTTGGACACCCGGTATAAGATTTTTTTTAGGTATGGCCAGACGTTTTCCAGAAAATAAAATCAAACTATTTTAGATTCTTATTTTACTTAAAAAAGGACCAAGTACGATTTTTAATCAACTTTTTTTTATCCATACATCCTTCTTTTGAGCTGCACTTAAAAAAAAGAAAGACAAAATTGCCACATCCATACCGGAATTCTGATTTTACCTGTATATTGGTACTGGAATTGACCCTGTATGAATGATACATGGCAACCCATCAAGCCAATCACGGCTTCGCATTGTTATGTTTTATGTTCTTATGCGAGCTTGTGAATAGGCACTTCTTTTTTTATGTTTGTTCCCTCATAACTTTGGAACGAATGAACGGAATTTAATGAAACTTTTTGCAACTTAAACATGGCATTCATGAGGTGGTTCCGTTTTAATTTGATGCTCGGATAAGGCCGGGTAAGCCGGATAATTAAGATAAATCCAATCATTTTAAGGCAGTTTCACTTAAAAACGGCCTAATTTGGTTCTAATACCAACCAAATTTTTAGAGAAATATCGGATAACTCGGATAAGCCGGGTAACTTGATTAAGGGGTCACTTAAATATTACGTCAGACTAAAAATCTTTTAAATGCCGCTAAACTTGATTCTCTGGACCTGTAATATTAAAATACCAAGAGAAAATGATAAAATTTGTGATTTTACCATAAGGCGTTATTTGGTTAATACTTAACGCTTAAAGTTTTAACAAAAATTTTATTTTTTATTTTTCGTTTAAAATAAGGTAAGTTGGACACTTGGGCGCTGAAATAAAAATATAACTTTTATTTTTTAGAAGTTTATGTTTAAGATAATGGCGTCACAACGCAGTAATAGTGCGTTGTGATATCAGCAGCTTGCCGAGATGGAAGGACAACTATAATTTAGCTTAGATGACGTTACAAATCTACAAGTTCTGCGTCTCTAAAAAGTAAAAAATAAAAAAATACTTAAGTCGGTGCCAATTTCACAGCAAACAATAATAAAATAATAAAAAAAATAATTTTTAGTAATTCATTTAGGGAATGGTGAAATTGGCATCGACTTAAGTATATTTTATTTTTTACTTTTTAGAGACATAGAAGTCAGTTCATTTTTTTTGCGAAAAGTATTTTTCTTCTTTTTTCCCAGTGTGTGAAATTAATTTTTTTACTTCAAGTAAAACTTTTTTGAAAGAGGACACTATAAGTGGACTATAACTACCTATAGGTACCTAGGTACCTGCTGCCGTAGGTCTGTCTGCCTACTATCAAAACAATCTTTATGGCTTATTTCTTGAATTTAGTGCAATTAAAAATAATCCATTGCAATTAAAGGTGTTTGTAATAGTTGTAAAAAACATTGTTTCTTAAAACAAACATATAATGCTTGCTATAATGTAACATTATTAACACGTTTTTATGGTTTTGTGAAAAGTATCATCATTAAAATGCAGGTTTATTGAAAACTTTATATCTAGTGTAATAAATTTTCTTCAGAAATAATTATCTTTTAATTTATGAAAAAATGTAAGGTATTTTTAAATAAAGCAAATGTATTTTTTCTAAAGATATGTATTGTAAAGTATCTGCTTTTCAGAATCGTATTAAAACAATAAAATAAGTAAATTATGATAATTGTATATAAAGTTAAGATTACTATGTAAGTTATGTTACTTTTAAATTAATAAATACTAACTTTTTGTAGCTTTTAGAAAAACATTTAAATTCTGTAATACATTAAGTCATATCCAGAAGCTTGCATAACATAAAACATAAGAATGCGATGCCGTGATTGACTACAAGATACATGGCGGCCCATCAAGCCAATCACGGCTTCGCATTGTTATATTTTATGTTCTTATGCGAGCTTGTGAATAGGCACTTACACCAGCCCACAGAAAAAAAAACGAAAATTAATTTTAAACAGTATGTATTTTTGAGCGCTGAAAACGAATTTGACGGACCTCGCTGCACAGTGCAACAGAAAATAAAAAGGGATACATTTCTGAATTTTTGCATACGGCTATTTATTCTAATACCGCTGATTTTAAATAAAATAACGAAAATTTTCAAAAAAGGAATTCTGCGCTATTAGGCTGATTTTATTTTTGTTTTTTATGTTTCTAAAAATGTGTCAAACGGCTTCTTTTGATTATGTTGATTTAGACCAATAAACATAACCTAAAAATTCAAAAAGGCGCAGTCAATATGACGTAATAGTATATTAAAGTACTACCCTATGAAAAATGACCAATAGAGAACAGAAGAAATTTTCTATTGGTTTTTTTGAGCTTTGTACTCGGTTATTGAACTGGTATATACCAATACAGACCAATAGAAAACGACTTACGTAAGTCGGTTTCTATTGGTAAACTCCAATATAGACCAGTACAATAACCGAATACAAAGCGAAAAAAAACCAATAGAGACTCGAAAAACGTATTATTGGAAATTACCAATACAATCTTGTGTAAGTCGTTTTCTATTGGTTTATAATGGGCTTCCCAATAAAATAACCGATAGAGACCAATACAGACCAATAGAGAGGCATACAATGTATCTTATTGGAAATTACCAATATAATTTGTAGAAGTTGGTATATTGGTTTATATTGGATTTTACCGGTACAATAATGTACCAATACGGACCAATAAAGATAAAATGTATCTTATTGGAAATAACCAAACCATAGACGCCGGCTTTTTAAACGAAACCGCGAACAAAAAACCATTGTTTTTATATTCATTCAATTTGAATAATTCAAAAATAATGGTTTAACTTAAACTTTAGTAATTTTTATCAAAGTTGGAAAATGTTGCCTTCATAAAGTTAGGAAATTGCAATAAAAAATTGTAGGGGAAGGTTCAACGACTAGTGCCAAAGCCAAAAAGCTTTTTGCCAAAAAATTTATATCTTTGTAAAATATAAATATTTCAAAATAATTTTTCCATTGTCGTAAACTTCAAACCTTTGTCTATAAATAGCTGTAGTTAAAAATTTTATAAAATAAATATTTAATATTTTTTTTGCTGTTTAAATCACAGGCTGCAAAATGGCTGAATCAGCCCCAGAGCGAGGCAGATTCAACCCAGACAAGGGGCAGTTTCAAACATAAATAATATTAAAAGTTTTTATATTGGTATTTGCCAATAAATATAATATAAAATATAAACCAATAGAAAAAATATTTTTTTTTTATTGGTACTTACCAATAAATATAATATCAAATATAAAACAATACAAACCAATAGAAAAAAAAAAGTTTTTTTTATTGGTATTTACCAATAAATATAATATCCAATACAAACCATTAGATACCAATTGGTATTAATATTATAATATAAAAAAAAATATTTGAAAAAGACCAATACGTATTGGTCTGTACAGACCAATAAGTGTTTGTATTGGTATGTGCCAATAAATATAATATAGATATTTCGACAAATATGAACCAATACAAAAAAGAAGGTTTTTGTACTGGTATTTACCAATAAATATAATATCCAATATAAACCATTAGATACCAATTTAAAAAAAAAATATTTGAAAAAGACCAATACAGACCAATAAGTTTTTGTATTGGTATTTACCAATAAATATAATATCGATATTTCGTCAAATATAAACCAATACAAAAAAGAAGGTTTTTGTACTGGTATTTACCAATAAATATAATATCCAATATAAACCATTAGATACCAATATAAAAAAAAATATTTAAAAAAGACCAATACAGACCAATAAGTTTTTGTATTGGAATTTACCAATAAATATAATATCGATATTTGGTCAAATATAAACCAATACAAACCAATACAAAAATAAGGTTTTTGTATTGGTACTTACCAATAAATATAAAGTCCAATATAAACCATTAGATACCAATATATATTAAAAAAAATATTTAAATAAACCAATACGGACCAATAAGTTTTGTATTGGTATTTACCAATAAATATAATATCCAATTTAAACCAATACATACCAATAAAATAACATATATTTTGGAAAAGAACCAATACAGACCAATACGTTTTGTATTGGTAATAACCAGTAAAAATTTTTTCCAACACAGACCAATATAAACCAATAGAGTTTAATTTTAATACCAATAAAGACCAATAAAACCAATAGAGACCAATAAAAACCAATACAAATTTCTATTGGTTTGTATTTGATTTCTATTGGTCATTTTTCATAGGGTAGTTTCATAACATACGTTTTTAGCCCACGAGTACAAGTTTAGAAAACGAGCCGCTTGCGGTGAGTACTAGTGCGCTAAAAACGTGTTATGAAACGAGTGCATTATACAATTTTTTCTATTTTGCTCTAAAATTTTAAAAAACTTACATTTAAATTGATGACTGATTTAGGGATTTTTGTTTCGAATTGGCAATACAGTTTACACCATGTTTAAAATTCTAAGAACAAATGATATTTTGATATATTTTATAGCCGTCTCTTCTCTTTTTTACTGCAATTAACCAAGCCACAATTCAAACATGGTAAAAATAACCTAAAGACAAAATTTTGTAGAAAATTCAACTTTAAAGCGAAATTGACATTTGGACGAAAAACGTCAAGCGATAGGCCAGGTCTGTTGCCAACCCAAAATAAAAAAAAGTAGAGACCTCTTATAGGCCTATAAGAACACGCAAAATGCGTGTGATTATGAGCTTATAAGAGACGCAAAATGGAAAAAATATATTACATGATTAATAAAATAAAAGTTTAAATCACAAATATAATAAAGTAACTGTTATGTGTTTCTTTCCATGCAGATTTTTCTTTACCTATAGTTATATTATTCTATGAAAAAAAAGTTGCAAATTTTCATGGAACCCGAAAAAAATAATAAAGTGTTTTCTTAAACGGTTTTTTTTTATATAGAAATCTATTCATTTTGGCTAAACGCACAATAAAAATTGGCAAAAATTGTTTGATCAAAACAAAAACCTTATGTCTCCCTACTGTGTTACATAAGTGCCTATTCACAAGCTCGCATAAGAATATAAAACATAACAATGCGATGCAGTGATTGGCTTGATGGGCCGCCATGTATCTTGTAAGCTTCTGGATATGCCTTAAAATGTACCTTTTTTATGCATGTATGCATTTTTATACTAAAGAATAATAATGTATTAAGAAAATGTCAAAAAATCTGCAGATAAAAATGTCTGGGCAAAAAAGTGACATCACCCCCCCCCCCCATTTTGCAAGCCCGTTTAAAATTACCAAAAAAAAATTACATAAAATGATAACCTTTATCAATGTTAAGGCATGTGCAAAAATTCGTTACTGTGGTTTATAGGGTTCCAGAGACATTAGTTTAGTTTAGTTTAGTTCAGTGCGGGGTTCACAGCCCTCAACACCTGGTCCCTAGGGACCTTTGTGTTAACCGCACAGATCTCCTCATATCATCCCTGTTTCTTTTATATTCTCATTCACATATGAGGTGGTAGGGCTCTTCGTCCCCTTCCCCACATCTCATGCACACGGGGCTCGTAGTCTGTCCCATTTGGTGTCGGTGCTTGTTCAGTAAGCAGTGCCCAGTTATTATACCCGTTATTGCTCTCAGTTGACTCCTGGACATGCCTAGAAGTAAGCTGCTTCTTTTCTTGGTTGGCCTCCCTAGAAAGAGTTTAGAGTGCCTCATTTTAGGTGCATCTATCCAATGTTGCTGGTGTTCATTCCTCAACATTTTCCTGACCTCGCGTCTGGCAGTGGAATAAGATACCCCACAGCACGGTTCTGGTCCTGTGAGTACGGCTTCACTCCCCTTTCTTGCAAGATCGTCTGCCTTCTCATTACCATCTATTCCTTGATGTCCTGGTACCCATATCAAATTTACTTTTTCAGCCAGTCTACATAGCTCGCTGTGGCATTCATATACAGAGACATATACAGAGACATTAAATAAAAACAACTTTTTAGATGTACCCTTAGGAGGGTCGTAGCTCAATTTTTTCATTTTTTTTTAATGTAGAATCACCCTTTAAATTTCTTTATTTTATTTCTGAATAACCCTGTATATTGGGTACATTAGGTTAATGATTTCCTCTGATATTTTTTATTATAAATTTCTACACTATAGCATAGGTTTAAAAACAACTTAATATTATTACATTTATTAAGCAACTTTTTTATAAAACACATACACTAACACATTTCTAAATTTTATTTAAAGCTATTTTTTTATAGACCGTGTATAAAAAAACAATTCTGAGAATGTTAATTCACTTCAAGACCAATAAAATTTCGAAAAATCAAACATATTTACATAAAAATCGTTAAAAATACAAATAAAACCTGATTCTCTTAAAACAATCACAAAATAATGAGATAATTATATCAGATTCGACTAGAATTAAATTGAACCATAAAATGTTATTTTGTTATTCTTTGAAACAATAAAAGTTGCATTGTTGAGTCGAGGAGAAATAATTGAACCATATTTTATTCAAAGTCTATGTGTGACTTCATCTATAGATCAGGTCGGCTTAGCAAATAAAGACAGCTAAAAGCATCCAAAATTACCTCTAGATAACGCAATAATGCAACATTTATGTCAGTGCCGAGCACAGCCAGCACGGGCTCGGGTACAGGAAGACCGACGGGCTTTGACCTGAAACAGACTTAAAAAAATTAGAAGGGTATCGTATTTTGGGTTAAATCGCGTGTAACGCGTTGCAACGATAAGATTTTACATACTTATAGATACATAAAAAAATACTTTCTCAAAATTTCAGCCCTTTTTATGGCCTGTAACATACTTTAATTAATTATTTTAATTGCAAATTTTGACATATATGTTAATACAGGACTTGGCAACATTGCACCTAACAAAAGTTCAAGTGTCAAGGGTCATGTTATGTCAAAATTAAAATAACTTTGCACATTGAGTAATAATGTGGAGCCAAGGGCAAAGTGTGTTGTATTGTGTAAACTTTTCTTGACTGTAAAATTACCCCAGGGCTCTGTCCTGGGACTCCTACTTTTTATCATTTTCATAAATGATCTTAACTATTACTTACACCCAGGGAAAAGCATATTTTTTGCCGACAACACTTCACTGCTGTCGTCGGCGGAAAATATGCTTCTAATAAATTCGCTGAGAATTAAACTCGAAAAACAAGCTGAGGACTGGTTCTGTAAAAATAAACTCATTTTAAATCGTAGCAAAACCCAAAATATAACTATCTCCACTAAAAACTGTCACAAACATACATTTCTGGAACATTATCTAAAACATTGTTTTTACTTAAGGAACTTAAAAAATTACTCGACTTAGATACCCTAAAAACTAGTTATTTTGGTTTATTTCATTCGTTGCTCTCCTATGGTGTTGTTCTGTGGGGTAACTCTTGTAATGCTACTAAGATTTTTAAAATTCAAAAAAAGCTATTCGAATTATTGAGGGTATCCCCTATGATACTCACTGCAAAACTCATTTTCAACAGCTCAAAATCATGACTTTACCCTCGCTTTTTATATATCATAGTTTGCTGGAAATACACAAAAATAAGGAGAACTTATTAAGAAACTCAAATGTTTATAGTCAAGGAACTAGAGATGCTGATCAAATCAGACCTCCTTTTTTAGATTATCAAAAAGCATAAACAACAGTCTTAATATTGAACTTTACAATAAGTTACCAGATAACATTAAAATTCTACCGTTTGCGTCATTTAAAGTTAATATTAAAAGAGCTATGCTCCAGAATGCCTTTTATACCATAAACGAATTTATGGAGACTCCATCACTGTAAATTTTTAACAATTAGTTTGTAACTTTGTATTTTGTAGATTTTCTTTGTTTATTTTGTGTTTGATGTATGAATAATTAATTTATTTTGTACTTTATACTGTATACTGTGTATTTTTTCATTTGTATTTGACTTGCCATATATTGTAAAGTAAAATGGTCAATAAAGATTATTATTATTATTATTATTATTATTATTATAGATAAGCAACGACTTGGTCTGGTGAAAATTTCAAAAAGCATGTTTTGTAGTATAAAAAACATGTTTTGATAGTTTTTAGTGCGCTGATTCCAAATCCAGCGGGTGCTACCTCGAGGAATTTGAGATAATTGAGGTCAAAGCTAACTATGACTGAAATACATGATATCTATTTCACAAAATGCAGTTTTGTGTAACATACAAATTATGTTAATGGTTTTTAATTATTTTGAGTGCGCTGAATCCGAATCCGGTGGATTCAATCTCGTAACTGTTAAGGAAATTCATATTAATGAAGTCAAAGCCTACTTCGATGAATAAATAGGTTTTTATATCACAGAACGGCCATTTTTCAGTGTACGCAATATATTTTGGTGTTTTTTTGATCATTTGGTTATGCTGAATTCAAATTCAGTGGAGGCCACCTTGTATCTGGGGCAAATTTAAAATAATTGAAGTAAAAGCCAACTATGTAAAAAATGTTTATTTTTTTTATTTTACTAAACCGTGTTTTATCAGTGTATAAAAAACATTTTGTATTCGTTGTGTTTTTTTGAAATTAATAATACTCAGACTATTTTCCTAAATCGTGACGTTTCGAGGGTGGTTTCCCTCGTCCTCAGATAAAAATACTTTTACAGTTATTAATAATAATTTATTACACAAAACGTATCAGCTGACAGACAATTAAGACAATACCTTCCTCGTCCTCAGACAAAAATTTAAACCCAGTTTGAATACACGTTAGATACATATATACACAATATAATAAATAAAACATTATTAAGGACTACACAATACTTTTACAGTTATTAATAATAATTTATTACACAAAATGTATCAGCTAACAGACAATTAAAACAATACCACCTTCGAAACGTCACGATTTAAGAAAATAGTTTGAGTATTATTAATTTCAACCCTCTTCCCAAAAAAACATCAACGAATAGAAAAAACCGGGGTAAAAAAACACTAAGAAAAAACATTTTGATGATTTTTAGAAAAATTCCCAAAACGACTCTAAACAATAATAATAATAATTGCTCTTTATTGTACATACAAATACATATACATACAAATGGCCATCGACCGAGGTCCTTCAGCCTAGAATTTATATACTTTAATTTAAAGTTTTCTTATATAATATAATAACAATTTTGATTTATGTTAGGTACCAAAAAAAAAAAAAAAAAATAACATAAATTGTAAAAAACAAAAAGAGAAAAAAAAAAGTAACATATTTAATCAACTATAGAAAGTCTTTCTAAACATTTAAATAAATAAATAAATATTCATTTTATTTGTCAAGTGACGTAATTTAGAAGTTCTTCTTCTAAAACTTGACTACTGTATTTAGATGGATACTCAGAGGGTAATTCCATAAGAGGATTGACGAAGAAAGTCGTGATTCTGATTGGTTGATTAAATTTACATCCTTTTTAAAATTTAATGAAACCCTATTGAACTAGAAGTTAACATTTTATTTTATTAATCAAAATAAAAAAAGATATTATCCATCAGGAGATATTACTGGGGAGGCCATCGAACCCGATACCTTATAAAGCCGGGGTGTACTGATTTATCATTTATCTAATTATTGGCACATGCAAATTAGTTTTTTTTAGGTTGGCAACAGGACAAACAAACATCGCTTATGGTTTTTAAATCTAATATATGCCAAGAATGCAAATTATTGTCTTTTTTTTGCAAAATCTCTCAAATAAAAAAATAGAGTAAAATACTCTTTTCATTATGCTAATGGTACACTACCATTAAAAAACTAGTTTTTTAAACTTGGACGCGTAGTAAAAATGTCTATAATAAAACTATTATAATATTATTCACGCGCCTGCGCTAGAATAAGATACTGTAGTTTCGAATTTTCAAGAAAAAATCAAAAAACGTCCTAGACAAAAAATTCTTGGATATAAATTTGTTTCATGAAAAAATAAGCAACTTTTTTTTTTTGAAAAGTTGTCTGTCCGTCCGTCCGTCCTTCCGTCCGTCCGCCCGTCCGTCCATCCATCCGCTAAGTTCTATGAGGGGAATATCCCTATTGTTTTTGAAAGTAACCCCCCCCCCCCCCAAAACAAAAAAGTTTTTTTTGAAAATTATTTTTTTAAAGTATTTTGGAAATGCAATATACCATTTACTGTGAATAATATATAATGGAAAGCATAGCATTACATATCTTCACAGCTTGCAAAACAACTTTATACTACGATATTTTTAAAACGCCTTGACCAAAATTTTTTGCCACGTTAAAAATCTTTAGACCAAAATTTCAGTCTGTCAAAGCATTCTTGAAATATCGTGGTATAAATTGTTTGTCGTTTTGCAAGCGACCTGCGCCATTAATACGACTATACTATTATAATAAGAAATGTGGTTTTTTAAATAAATTATAAATTCTTAAAATTAATTAACTATAGTATATTTCTTTCTAAAATACGATTATAAGTTAGGACCACGCGGTGAGTCCCACCAAGTGACTCATTCGAAATACAATAGATACTTTCTTGTATACAGACAGGTCCAGGCAACGGTGTACGAGAAGGATAAAGTGTTAAAATTAGTATAATTTGTTTAATATTTACAAAAAATGGTATTTGGGGGTTTTGAGACTCGCAAAAAATTAATTTGATATTTAAAAAATTCTATCCATACCCCTTAATGGGATAGAACCACCCCTTTTTATATATTTTTTATATAACCTGAATAAAATTGGTACCTGGGATTTTTCGTCTAGCTGAAAACAAATTTAATATTTAAAAAATTCCGTCTCCCCCCTTTGAACCACCTCTACTTATCTACTTATATTTTTTCAATTAAAGTGATAGAACCACACATATTTACATTTTTTTATTAACCTGATAAGTTATTAATGTTGGCAGTGATAACATTTGGTACATTGGGGTTTTGCAAGTCGCTTAAGACGAATTCAATATTTTACAAACTCTATATGCCACGTTTGGACTTTTTACAGTAGATACTTTCTTGTATACAGACAGGTCCAGGCAACGGTGTACAAGGATAAAGTGTTAAAATTAGTATAGTTACTTTAATATTTACCAAAAATGGTATTTGGGGGTTTTGAGACTCGCTAAAAATTAATTTGATATTTAAAAAATTCTATCCATACCCCTTAATGGGGTAGAACCACCCCTTTTATATATATTTTTTATGTAACCTGAAAAAAAAATCGGTACCTGGGATTTTTCGTCTAGCTGAAAACAAATTTAATATTTAAAAAATTCCGTCTCCCCCCTTTGAACCACCTCTACTTACCTACTTATATTTTTTCAATTAAAGTGATAGAACCACACATATTTACATTTTTTTATTAACCTGATAAGTTGTTAATGTTAGCAGTGATAACATTTGGTACATTGGGGTTTTGCAAGTCGCTTAATATGAATTCAATATTTTACAAAATCTATGTGCCTCGCGCAATGAATTTCACGTAACGCAATTTCATCCTCGAATTTCTTGTACACCGTTGCCTGGACCTGTCTGTATAAATTATTAATTCTGAAATATCTACAGTAGATAATTGCAAGAGATTTATAAAAAGGGCTTTCCTATATTACAAAAAAAGGTAGAACGTAACAAAGACTATTCAGAATGTGTATATTCTTATGGAAATTAAATGGCAAATGCGTGTTTTATGTTGTGACCGATAAACCCACCTTTTCGGACAAACTGATATTTTAGCATACCAAAATACAAGTCATGCAAAAAGAGACAGAGAACAGACCTTTTATAAAAGCTATTATAAAAATATATAAAAATTTCTAGTAATTTAGGAAAAGGATTACCCATATGGTAATAAGGTTACTGGCATTTCAGACATAATATTTTAGATTTATTTACTTATTTATTTTATTTATTTTTTTATTACAAAAGCCAAACCAGATAAGCTTGTGCTAGGGGCTCTCCTATAAGTTTATTATTAAAAAAATCCATTTCCCAAAAAATAGGACATAAATTTTTAAAAATTTCTTCCTCAGCTTATTGTGGAATCCTTACACGTTCTACTTTTCTACTTCTTTCAACAAATGAGGAGTTCAGAGCAGAAGTGGATCAAGTTGTTATGGAATTGATCCACTTCTACTCTGAACCCCTCAAAGTTGCTTACATCTTCTATTCATTTGTATATTTATTTAGAAGCTTTTTTTTTAAATAATAAAAATTAACTTGTCAGATTAAAATAAAAAACTTCCTTCCATAACCACGATTTGAACAGATCTGAGACCTTCCGAACACCAGTCGAGTGCTCTTGAACTGAGCTATCATAGAAGTAAAAGATATCAGAAATAGTCGGAAAGCCTTTTTACAGTCAATATTATTAATTTCTTAGTCGATATTATACAGAAGTACAGATGATTTTAAATAGAGGAAAGCCGCCTAATTTCGGATACCATTTACAATGTATTCAATATTTAATACTCGGTATTACTTTTTGATATTTTTTTTATATAACCAGATACAACTTATTATAGCGAACCATGATTTATTATAAAAGCAAATTTATTACAGTTTATTTTTTCCAAAAAACACGGTTAAAAAAAATCAGCGCATTTTTGTGCATTTGAAAAAGGGCTCCTAATTTCGGACATATCCGAAAAAAATTTTTCAAGAGTAGATCTGGATCCCATTGCTTATGTTTCTTGTTATTCCTTCACATTTAAGACGTAATTTAATCATTAAGCGATTTTCTACGAAATACTATAGGAACTATAATTTTAGATTCCCAATTTCGAATATCTTAGTATCTTAGGTAATTTTCGTTTTTTCAAAATTGTTTATCTTAGTTTGTTGTATCATTATGAAAAAAATAATTAATGGTTGGTTATCCTGAATAATAATTACCTTGCGGATATCCCAAATTGGGAATCAAATGCACAAAAATGGTCTATCCGAAATTAGGCAACTTTCTGCTTTTTAGATTAGAAATTTGTAGAATGTTTACGTTTTCAAATTGCTTAATTATGAATAGTGGATCAACTTAACTAACATCATAACTTAACCAAGACAGAATCACGAACTTTTATAACGATTATTTATAAAATAAACAAGCATAATAATGCAACTGAGCACAAAACTGCCATTTGCAATATAAACGATTTGTGCTGCCATTTAAAGGAGAGAAGCTCTACCGTTATCATATTACAGGACGGATTTAGTTTGACTTTTGGATTCACATAAAAGTAGGTTTCTGTTTACCTTTGCAGACAGTAACTTAAATACACTACTATCCGAAATTTGGAAACCATCCGAAATTAGGCGCATTTCCTATAGAGATGTTATGGAGTAGATATGTTATGGATTAGAGATGTTGTAGAATAGAAAAATTTGGTCCTATCAAATCAATTTTTCTCTTTGCACTTTGTTGGTCAATGGGTTTTAGGTCGAGAAGAAAGATCTCAAATCTCAAATATGTCCGAATTGTTAATACCCGTATTACTATATTATAATTAATTTACGTACAAAAAACTTAAAAATTATTGAAAAAAAATCTATTACAATATTCAGAAGTATTATCTATAGCTGGTAGGCGACAGAGTTTCATTTTATAAACTTATTTTATCATGAAAAAAAAAACAAAAATATGTGCTAATTTCATTTAAAATTATACCATGAGAATGAAATAAAGGACACTAGATCTACTGTTTCTATATGTCGGTAAGTTATATAACTTTATCTGTTAGATTTAATTAATATTAAATTAATTAAGGTTATAAGGGTTATTATTCAGATTACCTTGTTACATGTACATATCTTTATAGCATCATATTATACATATAGGTAATCAATATGTAAAAGAAGTGATGACAACCTCAAAAACATGGCTGGACGATATAAAGCAAGCAGACGGTAAATAAAGTGGCACAAAATAAACAGAACTGGAAATATTTAGAAGAGCCCTAGGGCCTACATTTTGCATTAGATTGATCAGAGTTAATAAAGGAGAAAAAGAACCAAGGTTTATGGGAATCGAGTGTGATGGGAGTAAACAAATAAAAAAATATAAAAATCTAATTAAAAAAAAAACGTTGAAATATACGTGTCCAAATTAATCCTATAAATTAATGCATTTCCTTTTTAGGTAATACAGTCCACTATGTCATCTTTAACTCTGAATTTATTATTCACATTTCCAAATCGTAAATTTGAATTAGGATAACTGCATTTTAAATATCCCATGCGTTTTAATTATAAGTATTAATCGTACATAAAGATAGCGTCATGTCGTGACGGTTATTTATTATAGAAACACATTCAAATCAAACTGCACTACATTATAATATCATACACAATAAAAACAAATAAAATGTTTATTATTGCCAGAAAAGAATCTGTTTGTAAGGTATTGTGGTGAGAAATTCAGAGAAGCGCTATAAGATTTCATGGGAACCCGTAAAATAAACAAGAACATATCCACTTGGATGTAAAATAAACTAGTGACCTTTTTTAGAGGTGTAGTTTTCTAAGTAGCAAACTTAGGGTTAATGTTTTTTTAAGTTTTTTTTGCCTTCTCTGTTCTTTAGAAGATAGATCTATGACAGGATTTGTTTATCCACAGTCCCCGAAAGTAACCCGAGCCGATACGGTCCAGACTGGTCGCTAGCCCCAGATTTAAACTTGGGGGCTCTGGACCACGGTAATAGCTGGTAAGGAGCGGAAAGGGAGATCGTTGGGTAGGTCATGACAGAGACCTAGGGTTTGGGCTCGATTGGGGTCGGAAAAGTATAGCGCCTGTTAATTGCCGCCATTTTTTCATGTATGTCCTTCTTTCTCTTTCCTCTTTCTTGGTGCAAATCTTGAACTTCTCCCTCTCAGCACTAATTCAGATCCCATTTTCACTGAAATGATTAGAAAGAATTTAGAATAGATAATCTTCACTCCTAACAGCTACTCTTCTCTACCATAACAAAAATCTGCAAACATTTTTAACACTTAAGTAAATTTAAACACCATCATCTTTCCCATCTTACTTCAATCCTGCAACCTTCTCATATCACTTCAAATTACCCAAACCAAATATTATGTTTACTAATCAGCTCCCAAACCATTAATTTTCAAAAATATTTTAAATTAAAATTCTACTTTGACATTAAATGTCAAATTTTACTATAAGCGAATCCACAGAAAATGTGAAACATCCGAAAAAAAAACTCTAATTTTGAGAAGCTCTGCCACCGAAATAGTGTGGGTTAGCAACTTCCGGTTCCGGTTCTTGGTGGTACTAGTGGGTAGGTAGGTCGCCTCGCAGGTTAATTTTCTCATGGGCAATATCGTTTTACCCATGAGTGCCATACAAGGTTTTATCCAATAAATAGCTTAGGAATTCATATTTATTAAAAATTTTAATGACATTTACAAGAAAATAATTTAACAAGTGACAGTTGATTGGGTAAAATAAATAATTATCCACTCAATAAAGTATAAGCCAAGCGGGGGTTATTATTGAGTTTATCTATTTAAAATAAAGCTGGTAATTGTCTTATTATCTGTATGTATTGGATAAAAAATATTTACTATTCCTATTGAAAATTTTGATAACTATAAAAAACATCAACGCCCCTACAAGTTTTCCAACTGTACCGCTCAATTTTCCCAAACTACCCAATATCCCATACCCATGGAGACATTTTTCCTGGAGATTTTCCCAACTCAAGCGTGGTTAGGGGGTGGCGCTTATTCCGTCACACCTGTCAGCGACATCGCACACTTTCTATTAGAAAGTTTCCAAATTACATCTCAGAAACGTTTCAAAGACATCGCAGGAAGTGTAAAACGTTTTACTTATTGATACTGATTTTTATTTTATTTTTTTATTTTATTTATTGTTGTACATTACAGAAAAAATCCAAGTAGTACAATACGTAAGAAAAAACAATTTTGTAATAATAACTAAATACTTAATAAATAACTAAGTACCTATAAAAGTAAAATAATTAAACAATTAAACATTTTTAAGATATTTCTTAAAACCTACTAAGGTTATGTTAAAAATATCAATATTACACTGATTTAAATTTCTAGCCAATCTAGGAATTGGACTAAACTGAAAAAAATTGGTTCTTGAAAAGGGAATGTGTAACAAGTTTGTATTACGAGTATGAACAGAAGATGCACGAAAGTAAAAAAGTTTTAAAATATCAGGACAAGTAATTAAATTGTTGAAAAGCTTATACATAAATATTTTATCAATATTAATACGTCTATTTGCCAGTGACTCCAATTCTAAAAGGGATAACTTGTCATTATAACTAATATCATTAGAAATCTTTAGCTTATATAGCAAAAATTTAGTAATTTTTTTCTGAACTTTTTCAATAAGGTTAATGTGACACTGGTATGACGGTCTCCATATAATGGACGCATATTCCAGAATGCTACGAGAAAAAGTATTGAAAAGTAAGACTATAGCAGGAATATTTGTAAAATCTTGACATTGTCTTATAACAAAACCACACATTCTGAGCGCCTTATTAACAATATTGTTTATATGTGGAACAAATGTCATTTTGGTATCAAATAAGACCCCCAAATCTGCTATACTAGAGACTCTTTCAAGTTCAGTATTTAAAACAAAATAATTAAAATTCAAGATCTCAACTCTTTTTGACAAGGATATAACCTTGCATTTGCTTATATTAAGATCTAGAAAATTATTTCTACACCATTCGGTGATTCGGTTTAAGTCCGACTGTAACAACTGGTAATCATTAAGTGAAGTTATTGTCTTAAAAAGTTTTAAATCATCGGCAAATAATAGCACCTCACAAAACCAGATGCAGTAAACAATGTCATTGATGAAAAGCAAAAAGAGGATAGGTCCTAAGTGAGAGCCTTGAGGCACGCCTGATGTTACATCTATTAAATATGAAAAAAATCCTAATATTACAACTATTTGCTTTCTATCAGTGAGATAACTTTTTAACCAGTTATACAGTGGACCAGTTATGCCATACAATTTGAGTTTTAGAAGAAGTAAACCAATATCAACCCGATCAAATGCCTTTTTGAAATCTGTATAGATAGAATCAACTTGAATACCTAACTCCATAGCACTAAAAATATAATTTGAGTAAATTAATAAGTTTGTAACTGTTGATTTCCCTTTAGAAAAACCATGCTGCTTAGAATTAATTAAATTACGAATTAAAGGTGTAATATGTTCAGTTACCAGTTGCTAAAAAACTTTGGCTAGGGTAGAAAGGCCGCTGATCGGGCGATAATTGACTACGTTGCTCTTATCGCCGGACTTGTGAATAGGAGTTATGTAAGTTTCTTTCCAAATACTTGGAAAGAATCCTTGGGATAGAGATACATTATATAATGATGATATGGGATAAGACAGCGAAGCGCATGTTCTTTTTAGGAAAAAAGGCGGAATTTTATCAGGCCCTGAATTCAATTTATCAGGCAAACATGATAATTTACGAAATACATCTTCAACTGTTACATCACATTTGGATGTCGTGATATCACGAGTTCTAATACTAGGGATATAATATCACGAGTTCTAATTCTAGGGAGATATAAGATACCGAGGAACCGATTTTTGACGTTTGGAGTGTAGAACGAGTGATGATGATGAAAGTAAAACGTGACGTATATTGTTGAAACCAATAGAGTAGGATCGTGATCTCAGGGACTTTTTATCAGTTGTGCTACCCCCCAAAAGTCAAGAATTAGTATCCGAAAACTTTTGGCAATTTAATTGCGACGCGCTTTGCACGCCTGGAACATCCTCCATGTCGAATTCAAGACACATTTCTGGCTGAAATACGTATAATGAAAAAATCTATAAGTAGGCTTTTTATGTGACAAGGACTACTGCTTTTATGGATTTAAATTGCACGTACAAAATTTAAATTGATCCTAACATAAATAATTTTGACAAAAGTTACTTATTTATCAACGTATTATTGTTAATACTATTGTGGTAATAATACGTCTTATTAATACTCGGTAATAAGAGAATTCAGAAGGTAGGTAAGTAGGTACATGAAAAAACAATTTCAATTGAAGCATCACTAAGATCTTTGCAAGGCCAAAGAAAATTGAAAGAAGAAGAAGAAGATCTCTACATGATCCATCTATATATTTTAGCTGTTTGGATATTTTTTTATAGTTGTAAATCTTTTCTGATTTAAAAGTTTTCTTTTTTATTTTACAATCAACATTTCTGATGATCCCCAAAAAGGATAAAATATTTAGTACTATACTCCATCCAGTTATGCAAGATAGTAAGGGACGCGGCCCGTTTTACACCACAGAGCGCATAAATAGCATAATTATGAATAAATCGTAGTGTAGGCTTGGCTTGATGTGTCGTTATGTATCTTGTAATGGTTGTTATGCGAGCCTCTGGCTAGGCCTTAAGTTGTAATTGTAACATAAAAATTTGAAGTTTTCCTTGTGCTCAATATAATTTACGTTTGTACAATATGTAGAATATGCTAATTAAGTTTAAGTGTATAAGGAATAAACCAAAATTGTAGTTTTCGTAACGAGTAAGCGACTTTAGTTCTTAGTGCACTCGAATGATTTTTTGACTTCGCTTCACGTCGTCAAAAAAACTTCATTCTCGTGCACTAAGGACTTGTCGCAAACGAGTTGCGAACAACATTTTTCGTTCGATCTACAGTCTAGACTCTTTAAAATTGTATATTTTAAGGAATTACCTGGGTTTTATTTTGACATTTCAACATTTTATAAACGTCAAATGACTTTTATCAATATAAATGCTACATGTAATCGTTTGGATAAATGAGTGTGCATAGTTGTCATTTCATTCAAATATGCACTATGTACTCGTGCCATAGAAAAATGTCCTAACGAGGATATATAGTGAACATGCATCTTTCTTTATTTCGTGTTCACTAGGTCGTACGAAAAAGTACCTTTTTAATACCATACAAAATAACATTAAGTATAACCATTTTTTTTATGTAACTTTTTCTTCTTTTATTAGCTTTAACGACCGTCAGTCATTGTCATAGACAAAAAAGATCACAATATTTTATATGTTAAAAGGTACGAGTTTTTAACCAATGATGTAGCTTAAAAATCGCGGGAATTTTAAACTGCTATATTGGACGGACTATATATTTAGTACCAAGGATGCCTTGTTAGTACTACTGTCTAGTGTACCTATAGTATAATATAGGTACACTGTTTCCTTTTAACGATAACACAGGACCACAATTTTTTTTTCGATTGTCGTGGATCAGAAATGGACTTCTATGTGTATTTTTGGTGACTGAACAGGATTCCGTGGTCCGTTTTGGCCCATCTCGTCAGGGTTGTTTTTTAAATATGAAAAAACATTTTTTTTAAATATTTTATATCTTTCATATTTTCCAAAATGTTAATCTAAAGGTATTATACGCCTATATTTTTGGGATTTCGCGCATCGAGATCTATCAACATGATTTTTTTCTAAATCTGAGATATGGTCAAAGTCGTCAAATTTCGGTCATCCTGTGGATTTAAAAAAAAATTCATGTCGATAGATCTCGACGCGCTGATTCTAAAAGTATAGGAATATAATTCCTTCGGATTAATATTTTGGAAAATATGAGGGAAATCAAATTTTCGAAAGGAAAAAAATAATTGGTTTTTCCTATTTAAAAAAAAAATCCTGACCTGATGGGCCAAATCAAAAATACACCTAGAAATCCATTTCTGATCCAGACAATCTTTTTATATTACTAACTTTAACTTCTATTAGTTTTTTATTTTAATAATTTGAAAATCTTGTAACTTAAATGCGTATTCCTGGTCAACTAAAAGACAATTTTGTATTGCAATAAATTTGGTATACGAAAAATTTTGAGTTATTCTAAGAACTTGCGTTTAACTAATTCGCATGAGTTGTTTTATTCATTTTTAAATTGGACTTCTGACCCCATACAAATAAATTCCTTATTCAATTAACAACATCGCACATCTTCCGTACATACGCCAAAGCACGTAACATATACATATTTAAAATGGATTTAAAAAAAAACAATGAACCATCGTGGCCAATAAATTTAGCTACACCCAAAAATAATACATATTAAAACCAACTTTAAAATTTTACAGACATCTGTAATACTTAACTTAAATTTTAAATTTTGACAAGAAATGTCAAATTGACAAATAATTAAATTGACATATTTTTTTAATAATGCCAAGCGAATTAAAAAAGCAATTCTAACAGCAAGATTAAATGATGGTTTTAGTATAAAAGCCATAGATAATTATAATTATTCATTTATGAATTATATATTTCAACGAATACGGTTTGCTGCGCGAAAAAGAGTATAGAAGAAAGAGGTGTAATAAATCGGAAAGAAGGTTCGGGCCGTTCAGAATGTTCCGCTCACAGACCAGATTCTACCAACATTTATTTATTTTATGTATTTATTTATTTATTGTAGAAAAATATACATATAAAAATACCTTACATTACATTGATTCATTATATTTAAAAAAAATAGTATAAAAATCCTTAATTAATAAACATTAACACAAAGTACAATGGTTTATCTTTACATTATTATTATGAATTTCTTAAAACACTGTAAGTTTGATTTGGCCATTCTTTAAAACTTAAACTAACCTCAGGACTATCGTTACTATTTATTTATATTTATAAAAATGAAATATAGTTATTTCAGAATGACAGCATGTCTAACCCTACTTTTTAAAAATGATAAATAACCCATATGTCACGATCTACGCGACTATAATTTTGAATATTGGGTATCCGCAAGGATCTTTGCTGAGGCTGGATTTAATGGCCGTGATGGTACCAGTTCACCAGACTTTTTTAGGTAGATGAATTTTTAGCTATATTGGAGATTATTTTCCCCCAGTGACTTGTTAGGAAATGATGTGGAAACCTCGAGGATCTCTAGTCAAGGTAAGTTTGAGCCGAAGACGAGAAACTAAAGGCGTAGTATTAGTCCAGTCAAATAACGACAAATACCTATGTTAAATTGCAATAAATGTTCACGGGCTGATTTTAAAGGGTAGTAGTGGATACTAACAGAACAATCCTGTTGGGTTTTCACTGGGTAATTTGCGTAAGGGGTGTCCGCTATCTTAAATTTTAGGGGTGAGTGCTTTTATCTCGCTAAATATGCATCTTACGATAAAATACAACCAATTTTGTTAAGGATAAAATTCCAACAGTTCTTGTTGAGATCATATTTTTAATATATTAATAACAATCGCGTTATAAATATTCAGAAATGGCCATGCTGGGGGTGAAATTGTTTTTTTTTTTCGATTTTTCAGCCTAATTATTCATTAGAAGCGAACTTGTAGCTCTTGAAATTCTCTATACGTTTTATACATTATGCATTTTCATAAGTATTTTGTTACAGTTATAGTGGGTGCTGAAAGTCGAGTTGCACCCTCTCTAACCGTACCTAAGTACCTACGAAAATTTATAAAATATGAAACTTATAGAGAATTTCAAGAGCTACAAGTTTGGCCATAACCACTTTTGTAGTCTGATGAATAATTTGTCTAAAAAATAGAAAAAACCAATTTCACCTCCAATATGGCTATAATTAACTTGATTGTTATTAATATATTAAAAAAATTATCCAAACAAAAATTGTTGGAAATTTCCTCCTTAACAAAATTGGTAATATGCATTTTTATCGTAAGATGCATATTAAGCAACTCACCCCTAAAATTTTAGATAGGGGACACCCCTTACCGAAATCACACGGTGAAAACCTTTTCAACTAAAACGAACATTAGGTCATTGGAAATATACTGTGCTGATGATACCAAATAAAGTTGGAACAGTGCTGTACACGGTTTTCCCTCTAATGTTCAATGTCCAACATGCCACGAAATACCTAACTCACTAACAGGAGTGTTCTGTTACCATCCACTACTACTCTTTAAAATATCAACCCATGTACATTTATTGAAATTTAAATTTCTTATTTGACTGGACTAGGTATTTATAACCAAAAATCATTACTTTATTTGGAAAAATAATTATTGATTATCTACTTTTTAATTTAGAACCATAAAGAAACTTTCGAATACGATTGAAACATCGCCATCAGCTCTTAGTCGTTATGAGACCGCAACCAATATGAGAAGTCGAAAAAATCTGACCTGATGGCCAGAAACGAGCTACTGATTTGAATTCAGCGCGTAAAAATAAAAAAAAAACCTATGTGATTAGTATTTAAACGGTACGGTTACTAAATGTTAACCGCTGGGGTGTTTTCTCGAAGGACCTTTGTGACGTGAGGCTTGTATTGTTCCAGGTATCTTCTTGTACTTGGGCCTTTTTTTGCACTCGTTCTACGCGAAATGTTATTTATTGGATGTATTTTCCATAGCGTGATTTACGAATAACTATTGTTATTTTTGTCCTTTGGAAGCGATAGTGGCGTGAGTATCGCGCCCCTGAAGAATTTAACGTATTGTCCGTACCATGCTGTTTTACCAACTCTTTCAAACTTTACGTACGGTAAACGGCATAAACGAATTTTACTTCCGCTTACTTAAATTTTAAGATTTGAATTTGAACAAATTTACGTCCTTTATTATACATTATGCAAACACGTAAATGTAAAATACTCGAATTGTCAGTGGTCATCTTTATGACCTACCAATTTCTTGTTCCATGAGAATTTTACACAAATAACCCACATATCTATTAAAAGTATTCGGTTTCAAATACTTTTATTTATTACTTACAAGTTTTTCTAATAGTTTCAGTCTGTAAAATTGCTTAGAGTATCCAGTACTGCACTAGAGGTTTTGCTTTTAATTTGTAAGAAAAAAACTACTTAATCGGCTACACCCCATTTATTTCCAGAAAACCAGCTTGAGAGTCTAGTATATAGCTTCCTAACTCTTGCTTTCACATAGCAAGAAAAATGGAAGAAACTATTGAGACGTTTAAAATATTTCTTAAAAGTTGAATGAAAAATGGATGCTATAATTGTGTCTTATTATTACAGGTTCCATTTTTAAGACTAAATGCTCCATAGGTTTAGACGGTAAATTAATAAACTATTTTAGGTCGATATTATACGCCTTTTTTTGATAAAATTTAGGACGACCTAGTAATGACCAACTTTATGTCGAAAATATATAGTTTATATTGGTTTAATTGAGAACATGCTATAAATGAAGTATTTTAACTCCAAAATATACTGCTTATTTCAATTAGCTCGCTAATAATGCTTCTGTTTTTCGCATAAAATCCAAGCAAATATTAAAAAAAATAAATTATTTTCTTTCTTTTTTCTTAACAGACGGGGTCTAAAATGTTAAATCTTCACTCACTTGGAAAATCTAGTTTTTTTCAGTACCAGTACAATTAATTAGCTATTTATTTATTTATTTTACTAAAATTTAATGAAAAAGCTTCTTCTTTTAGTTAATTTTTCTTCAAGTTCTTCCCTCTTCAATACAACTCTGCCTACTGATTTTAATGAAGCGGAAAATTCCACAGTACCCCACATTTTTTATACAAATTCACCGCATTGTGTTCTGTACACTCAGAAACTTTAACACATAATAATTTAACAATAAAAAAGAAAAATAAATATACCAATAACATCACCTCCTCATATAAATATGTCTTGCCGAAATTGTACAATTAACTATAATTTTTATAAGTAGTTTATAAAATTACTTATTACTTTTGTTAAATTTTGTTAATAAATATGTCATTTTAAAAAATAAATTTTTTTATTTTATATCATTAAAAGACCAGATTATTTGTGCTGCGCAAATTGCCCAAGGCTTGGAGCAAGGCATATGCAACCTATAAAACATTGTCGTTTTACTAGTTGAATATCTAATATATGAGGGTTGTACCTCTAGTAATCTATGATCTTTACGGTAATCTATGGGTTGTATAATCTATGGTTGGATATTATAGACCAATGATTTTCACTTTTCGAAGTGTTTTTTTTAAACATGTTTCATAGGTACTAATTTAGTTAATATTTTTTAATTTATCATGCAATAAATAAATTTGGTGCCTAAAGACACTTGTAAATAGCAATGTGATTTAATAATTATGTGAAACATCAGATGCCAAAGCAGCTGAATAAAAATTCATTATTAACCATGGTGCAATTTCATTATTTTTAGAACCTCTGACCTCATAGGTAGAGAAATGATATTTCTACCAATGAAAAGAACACTAATAAAGATGTGCTTTTAGGCTGGTGGTGAAAAATAGTATTTTAAATAAATCATTATTTGCATTTATTTATCATTCCATTCATTTGTACAAGGATTATAAAATATGTAACAGTTGAGCTTATCAGTATCAATAGCGTTTTATGACTTATCTCAAAAAAACCTGCAGCTGTGAAAACAGGATCCATTTTAAAAATTTGACAGGACATTTTTCTTAATTCGTAAATCTCCAAAAATTCTTCACCGAATTTTGATTGTAACTTTGAGCATAGAGATTTAAACTTTTTACCTTCTTCAATTGTAGAGTGGCATGGTAATATTATAATTATAGAACATACCTAAAATAATAAAAGAATAACAAAGACAAAATTTTCTTAACTAACTATTTCTCCAATCATCGTACAGAACTATATTGGCAGAACAAAAAATCAATTTACTTATCCTTATCCCCCTCGTTATTTTCATATATAATTACACTAGATGCGGGAAAAATTCACTGTTTTCATGAAAATTTGTTGTCTGGAAATAATTACGAGCTGGACATCGCCCTGGAGTAGTTATTTCCTTTGACAGCAAATTTGAATGAAAATTGTTTGAGTTTTTCCAGATAATTCGAAGAATCGTGTGTAATTCGGAAGATTATTTTTTAACAATTATGTCAAACCAACTTTTATATTTTTTTTTTATCACAAAATATAAATTGTTTTTTATTTATCTTAATATTTTTACAGGCTTATTCTTTAATTTGGTTAATTTAATTCCATTCTTAATTGCTAAACTAAAACTTTTTTTGTCCATTTTTAAATTAAATTAAATTAAAAAAGGAAACCTAGAAAAACTGTCATTACATTTTATAAAAAAAATATTTTGTAGTATTTTTTGGTAAATAATAAATTATAAATAGTAATATATTTATATTTAATTATTAATTAGTTTTAGGTATGAAATTTTGTTTTAAAAAAGAAATACTGAAAAACAAAAAACTACGCGATTCTCATTAGAATTTTCTAGAAAACTCCCGATGTAATATGATTGGACAGAAATAAATACGTGCTCAAGAATATTGTTAAATGATTGGATGATAAAAATGTTAAAAAATAACCACAATGTTTTATTGACTGTTTTGGTTTATGTACAAGACTGTATGTGTTATAGGTTCCTGGGCATTTTGACACAGATCTAATAAATAGTTATTTTTATCTTTATTAGATCATTATTAAAGTTAATGTTAATGTTATTTTTACCCAAACACAATTTAGATTTAGATTTTAATTCAGAAAGCGAGGTTTAACTTTTTATGAATTTTAATACTTACTAAATATAAAATAATATTTACTATCCTCGGTAATCTATGTACACGCTAGGCCTGAGGTTAACTTAAGTTTGAAACAGTGGTCAAAGCAAACAACCAGTGGATATGTGTAGAATGAGGTCTAGGCTATTCATAACCATCAACAGCAAAATCGCAGCAGATGGTTTGCAGAAGATACTGTTAAAAGTTGTTGGTGATGGCCTTGTTGTACCTTAAAATTTTAAAAATTGGGGATTTGAGTAATAATTGTAGCTAAGTTTCGTCCGTAGAATCCGAATCCGTTCACAGAATTGATCTATCTGTTTTAGTTTTCGAAAAAATTAAAATAAAAAATATGTTTTAGTAAACTTTCATCGCCTGTAAACCGATTTTTGATTTGCATTTTTTTCGAAAACGAAAACAGATAGATCAATTCTGTGAACGGATTCGGATTCTACGGACGAAAATTAGTTACAATTATTACTCAAATCCCCAATTTTTAAAATTTTAAGGTACAACAAGGCCATCACCAACAACTTTTAACAGTATCTTCTGCAAACCATCTGCTGCGATTTTGCTGTTGATGGTTATGAATAGCCTAGACCTCATTCTACACATATCCACTGGTTGTTTGCTTTGACCACTGTTTCAAACTTAAGTTAACCTCAGGCCTAGCGTGTGTACAAAGGTAGTATCCAAAATTACGTCCATATACCATGTCAAAATATCAAAAAACAGCATAGCAAATAATCCAAAAATTTGTTGTCCAAATAGTTCATTAAACAATTGAATTACTTCATATAAACATAGATATAATTTAAAAACAAGTTTTAATTCGCTAGTTGAGCTTTTTAGTTTAATATTATCCACTACATTTTCTAACATATTCTGTAAATCTATATATCTATATTTTATATAATTTAATAATATTCCTATTATTATATTGAAATAAACATTATGATATGTAGAAATAGATAAAAGGTATGCAATATAGTGAAAATTTAACACATAAAATATTACTATGACAAAAATTAAGAATATTATATTACAATTTATAATAATTATTAAAAATATTTTAAATAACCTGTTTTTAAAACAAAAATACTTCTTTAATCCATTTTCAATATAAAATATCAAACTCATGAATTTTACGTATTTTTTTCTTAATATTATAATACTTAAAATGCTGTAAAATGGTAATACAACTGTAATAATTATGTTAAAACTATCGCAGAGATTAAATATTATTATTTTAAAATCGTTAATAAATAATTTATGTTTTACTACTAAACTCATTTGCCATAATGTTATACAAAAATAAAATACAATCCAAAAATATGCAACAAACTCAAAAAATATTGTTTTATTTAATTTTAATTTTTTGAAGTTGTAGTTTATGCTCAATCCCAAAAACAGGCCGAAATTAAAACTATTTTCTATGCATTTTATATCGTTTTTTAAACAAGATTTATTATTTTTCTCTGCGAACATAATGGTTAGTTTGTTTAAACAAATATAAATGAATAGTGACTAAGTATAAAAGTTATTATCTATTTATTCATATTTTATTGTTATCACGCAAAAGTTTTGTAATGAATATTTAATTTTAATGATATATCATTGAATATACCGTGTGGGTCAAAAGGGCTTAATATATCAACTTGAAATCTGAAACGCGTAAATAAACATAACCCAAACTTTTTGGTATATATTGGAACAATGCATTGTCCCAATATATATTCCTGCCTTCATTAATGAAGGCAGAAGGACAACGGGGGGATATTTTTTAAACAGAAAGGATAGTTGCGTAATACATCATTTTAAAGGTAATAAAATTCTCTATTCAATCATATATTTTTTAAACATTTTTACGAGGGGTTTAAACAAGTGTTAAAAATGGAAATTTCAGTCAAAATTTCTTAGAAAAATCAAAAAATTTGTTTTAATGATAAAAAAACGTAAATTATAGTGTTTAACTAGTTTTTAATGGTATAGGTATAAATAAAAATTGCAAACAAAAACACAAGAAAGTCGCATTTTTTAACAAAAAAAAAAAATAAAAATTTATTACCTTTAAATATTTTTTATAAAAAAATAAAATTATATTGCCAAAAAGATTTAATAAGCTTTAAAATTATGTATCACATGACCCCTCTTTCCATTAAAAAAATGTTCCCCTTGCCCCCTGCATCAAATGTGCTTTTTCCTAAACGTATTAAATATATATCAAAATGTTATTCTTTTTCACCAAAAAATTGTATGTTTTTCTAATGACGTAACAGTTTTAAGGTAACTGACATATATGAAAGCTTTTATCTTTGATCTTGATGAATGAAAAATAAATACAAAACAAATTCCAGGTTAAATGCTGGTCGATTAGTATACCAAGATATTAAACATTTTTAGTATTTTTGGTTAAGTACCTATAGTGTACCTTATCTTAACTTTCATAATATTAAAATAAGTACTATATCCTAGTTTTAAAAACAGGAAATTTCTAAAGAATTTTGTTTATTTTTTAAATAAAAAAAAACTAATTGAATATATAAATTGATGCAATATTAAATATATTTTTTTTAATTTATGTTGTGAAAAAACTTTGTTTGAGTTAAATATTTCTGACAAAAACATATCAACAACATTTTTATAGTTTACATTTAAAAATGAAATCAAGAAAAGTAAAGTTTTTTTATTTTCAATTTTTATTCAAAAGACTTTTTCTATAGTTTACGAAAAAATGTTTTTATGATGTACAAATTTAAGCAGGGAACACGGCCATAGGGCACAGGTCCCCCCAAATGGAAATAGGTTTTAAAAAAATAGCAAACTTAGGTGATGATAAATTATGCTAGCGAAGGGTCTGTAAACTTCAAAACCTCTGAGAATGAAACCCTAATGAGCGCCAGTTCTTAAATAGTGGTAAAAGTTCTTCCGCAGACTGCATGCTAAACAACATTAACAAAAACTGAAATTTCTTTTGCACAATTCTAATAGTGTTTTTGTTGCTGATTTAGATTTTGTTTAGATAAAATTTCTAACTGTTCCCATTTTTAAGAAAAACCGTCCCAAAATTGTTATAAAAATTAAAATATGTTATTTTTGGAGGCCCATATTTAAATTATTATATCAGCTACAAAAGTTATTTCTAGTTTATTTAAAGTTACATCTATGCTTTATAAAATAATTACGAAAAATGTCTGAAAGTCTAAAAGTCAGTTTTATAAATTTAACGTCAAATTTATTATATTTGTCGAGACTATGTGTTTGTCAAATTTGATAAATATGACATATACTGCCCAAAATAGTCTTAAACAGCAACACTGAATCGTCATTGCAGATGTCTTAAAAGCTAGTCTTCCGTTGGACACCAGAAATAAAATCCAGATACTTTTCAATACGGTTTTATAGAAAAAATATGTAACTTGAATTCAAGCTATAGAAAACCTGCCTAGGTGCTTCCATAATTTATTTATTGTCCACCTAAAATGACATTTTTTAATTTTTTCGAATTTTCGGAAGGGTATTTCTAAAAAAACGGAAAGAGATACAGATTTTATATAAATAGAATCGAAATCAGCAACAAAAACACTATTAGAATTGTGCAAAGAATTCGCAGTTTGTTACTGTTGTTTAGCATGCAGTCTGCGGAAGAACTTTTACCAATATTTACGAACTGGCGCTTATTAGGATTTCGTTCTCAGAGGGTTTGAATTGTACAGACCCTTTGCTAACAAAATTTATCATCACCTAAGTTTGCTATTTTTTTAAACCTATTTCCACTTGGGGGACCTGTGAGGGCTGTTGCACTTTTTTTTTAGGTGAGGTAAGATCAAAATTGTTTGCCTTTGGTAAGTCAAAAGTGGTCAAAAAGATGATCTAAACTACCTAAATCTATTTTTTATTTACATGTATTATTTATAAAATTTCGTTGGGACTTATTTACATGTATTATTTATAAAATTTGTCTTTACCATATTATCATCAGAATTCAGTTGTATTAATATAATAAAATAAGTAACGGTTGAACTTAATAGAGCTAAAATTACATTTTTGTTGATATCGAAGAAACCTGCAGCAGTGAAATTGGGCGGGATGGCATTTATTTGTTGACATAGTCTGAATAATTCATCTCTGGCAGTCATATTAGTCTTAAAATTGTTATGGAGCTTAAAGCAGGTCGGTAATAAGCTTTTTCCAGTCTCATGTGCCGCGTTGCATGAGTAAATTATGAAAAATAAGCAGGTCTGCAAAAAAAAAATAATATCAAAATTAATTTTAGTATAGTAAAAGCAAAATTCAAATTAAAATATGAGTAGTAGTGGAAGAGAACACATTAAAAAATGTATGTATAAAGTAAGTAAAAATATTCTTGAATAAAGTGCTTAAATAATAAGGAATAATAATTTTTAAAAAGTCCAAACCACTTTTGTATGAATCTCTGCAATATGCGCCTTTTTTCTTTGACAAAAAATCAATGACTAAAAAAAAGGTCCCCACCTTATTTTAAATCCATGAAATATGCAACTTTTGTTTTGGATCCGTTAAATATGCAACTTTTCAATATAGCTGGGGAGAGGCTCCCCCCATCCCCCATAGCTACGGCCCTGGGTGTAGGTTTATTATTTTTATAATAAGCATACCTACTATATGTTTATTTAAGTAAATGTATATTGCTTCTACATAAAGGGGCCAATGTTAATTTGGCAATAGCAGGGTTTTTAAAATATCACATCAGAGTTGACGTCAAAACGTCGCTATTGACAAATTGACATTGACCCTTTTAGAACCAAGCCCATATAATTTTATCACCTATAAAGGCCTTAAGAAAGAGAGATGGCAGCTATATATCGAGATTGCGTCGCTGACGACTGCGACCGGGTAGCCGCGACCAGGTCGTTACGACCCTACCTGTTTTCCTCGGTCTCGCCAGTCGCCAGTCGCCATAAGGTTAGCTGGCCATTTTATAAAGAGTTGTTTTTTTTGTTTGCGAGTTTATGCCTTTCAATCAGTATGAATATCTCTAAAAAGTCGGTTCTTTTAATGTTTATGAATTATCAAGCGGAAAAAGAGAATCTTCTCCTCTTATTAACATTACATCATTAAGAAAATAGTTCTGCCAACAAAATAATACTTTCCCCTATAGCCCTAGATCCATTAAAAATAAAAACAAAACAAAATTAAAAAAAAAAAATATTAAAAAAAAATTCAATTTTTTTTGTTTCCTATTTCGTAATACTAAAAATAAATTTAAAAAAAAAAAATTGAAAAAAATTGTTTTTACCCCATTTTACCCCCTTACCCCAATCCGATTTTTACCAACAACAATCCCAGCCTAGAACTTTGAATAATCAGTCTAAGGTCCAAATTTGAAGCCTTTAACCCGAAGCGTTCTTGTGTTATCGTGATCACAAATTTCCCGGACACACAGATCGACAGACCTACAGACAGAATATTTTTTTTGACGGAAATCATACTTTTTGGATATAAAACGTTCGGAAACGTAAAAAAGCAATAAATTTTGTTCGAAATTTTTTTACTAACGCAAGGGGAAAGTAAAAGGGTAAAAGTTGATAAGAGATGGACGGATTTCAAGCAATTATAATTGAGTGAAACAGCGAAAGACACTTGTCACAGTGCAAAACCACCTGTTTCACCGTCAAATTCGTGACGAATTAGTAGTGCGTCTGCTCCCGGGGCGGTCAAGAGACCGGCGACCAAACGAACGGCGATCGGTAGTTAGTAGTAACGACTCGGCAGCAGCTAGGAAAACAGGGACATTTAAAATGCATTGGAGATGTCTTAACGACTCGGTCGCTGACGACTGCGACTTTTGGAGGAAACCGTAGCTTTACAGTAAGAAAGAGAAAACAACACACTTTCAGGGAAAAAAATTCGATGTGGCAAATTGGCAGGGTATCAAAATGGCAATTTTCTATCTCCTAAATATCCTGCGCCAAAAGCTGCGCAAATAGGTAATTTTCGTTATAAGGATTTAAGTTATGTGACCAAGCCACAGATATAATAGATTATTATTTTTTTAACAAACATTAAATTATTTCAAAAATTAAATCATGCATAAGCTTTATATATATCTGCCTAAATTTTTTTTTAAAAAGCATTAATCGGTTTTATCAAGGTGGGCATTGAAATCGTACATTTTACAACATATTTTGATTTAGTTTGACAGGTAAGAATTAATTTTTAAAGTAAGGTTATTTATTTGTCAAACTCAAAACATACACAGCAAAAACATAGTATTCGCTTGGATTTGTTTTCTAAAAATTATAATTAGGAAATAAAATTTATCGGAAAAATAAAACAATCTAGTTTACATAACTTTTCTAATTATAAAGCATTATAAGAATAATTTAAATAGTACAATACAAAAAACTAACAAAAAATTCAGTACCTACTGTGTTTTATCCTGGACGGTTTTTGTCAAAAGCTTAACCCAACTTTTAAAATCTCTTCTCAAAATGAAAAAGTCCAATGCCTCCCTTGATAAAACCTATAATGCTTTTTAAAAAATTTGGACAGACATCTAAAGCTTTTAAAATGTTTGTAATTAACCTATGCGCCTTCGCCAAATTTGTAAATCGTGGAAGTTACTTAAAAAAAAACTTAGAGCACTAGATATTTAGGTTTGTTAGTGTAGGTGTGTGGGCGGCGGTAGCTCAGTCGTGAACGCCTCGATCTAGTATTCGAGAGGCCGGGGTTCAATCCTCGGTTGTGAAACAACTTTTTCACAAAAATAAAATACCGTCGTTTTCCCACCACGTCGGCTTGTGCTGCCGAAGATCTAAGCACACAGTACAGAAAAAGGTTTGCAGTGGATAATGCCGCATAGCACTCGGACCTGTGATACTACCCGGGCGCACCGAGAGGGAGCAGCAAGGTAGCTGTCAGGTCTGTTGGCAGAGCTCACTTTAAGGACTTCCAAGCAACCAGGATCTGTACTAAGGCTGCAAGCGAAAATGATCCTTAAGCAGTTTGGCGCCGGTCCAAGTGCACTGGCAGCCAATAAACTTAAGGATCAAAGCCGCTCACTTAGCCAAAAAAGCCGACAAAACGAGGTTCGGATTCCTCGCTAAACTGTAGGTCCCGGGGTACAACAACTAAAATCCTCGTTAGAGTAGAAAAACTAGTAACACAGGGGTAGGCAAAAAGGACCATATGGTCTAGTTGCCAGGCTTGACCTCCCCACCATTACTACTACTACTACTACTACTAGTGTAGGTGTGTAGTTTGAGTGGTTCCGCATTGTGTAAACTACCTGCCCACCCTAAAAAACCTGCCCATCCAGTGCTCTAACAAAAATAAACATGGTCATATTAGATTTTTTCTATTTTGCGACTCTTATAAGCTCATAATCACACGCATTTTGCGTGTTCTTATAGGCCCATAAGAGGTCTCTACTTTTTTTTCTGTTGGGTAGGCAACATACAAAAGCCTATCTCTTGACGTTTTGCGTGCAAATGTCAATGTCGATTTAAAGTTTAATTTTTTACAAAATTTTGTGTTTAGGTTATTTTTGACCGTGTTAAAATTGTGGTTAATTGCAGTGAAAAACTAAGAGATGACTGTAAAACATATCAAAATATCATTTGTTCTTAGAATTTTAAACATAGTGTAAACTGCAAAGCGAACCCAAAATAAAAATCCCTAAATCAGTCATCAATTTAAATGTAAGTTTTTTAAATTTTAGAGCAAAATAGAAAAAATTGTATAAAGCACTAGTTTTATAACACGTTTTTAGAGCACTAGTACTTTAAAAACTCGACGCAAGCGGCTCTAAACTTGTACTCGTGCCCTAAAAACGTAGGTTATGAAACTAGTACTTTAATATACTATTATACTTGTATACTTACCATTAAAACAATAGTGTTCAATGCCCTAGAAAATAAATAAAAACCACCATTTAAAATCAAAATTTCTTGATATATAGCCAAAATATCAAAAAATACTAATCCAAATAAAACAAAAATATGTTTTCCATATAAAATATTAAAATTCTGAACGATGTCAAAAATTATACAATATATTTCTGCAATATCTTTAAAGTCTTCTATTAACTCTGAGTTTTTGATAATTTTAAAATTATTACTATAACTTGTAATATAATCTTTAATTTCTTGGTATTTAATTTGTATATATAAAGCTACTGAACTTATTAACACATAATAATAAACATTTATAAATGTTATAAGAGAAATTTCCCAAGACTCAATTTTCTTTGGTTTTTCAAATATCAAATTCCCTGCGAAAAGACTCCAAAATATACCACAACAAAATATATTGATAAAAAAATTTTTTTTTGTTTTTTGTTTTATGATATTTTTCCTCTTTAAAATGTTATTCACTAGTATAATATTGGTTAAAATATTTATCTCTTCATATTTTTTGAACATTTTTCTTAATATTGTATAATATGGAGTTAGAATTAACGGTAAAATTGTTAAAGCATCAAAAAACATAAATATTTGAAAAGCAAGGCTTGTTTCTGATAGATTTCTGCTTATACAAAATAACACTAATAAAGATATGTATAGAACATTCCAAAATATATCTAAAAACAACATTTTTGTGAATTTTTTATTCATTTTATCATAATTTAGTGTTAAACTAAAATATGAACCAAACTGAAATATTTGAAACAGTAATTTTAAGTCGCTTTTTTTCGCTGACATATCAGAATATTTTTAATAAAATAAAATATAAAACAGTGACTATTATTTAGTTTATAAATGATTATATCTATAAAATATAGAATTTCTGTTAATTTATTATTTATAGCTTTACAAATATTGTTTATGATAATAACACAGCCCCACAAAAAAATAGTGCTAATGAAGACTATGTTATTCTTATGCACAAAAAAGTACCTTTTTTCAGTATTTGTTTAAGTTTATTTATTTTATTCTTATGTAGGGGGTGCTTTTAGCCCATTTAAGAGGTAGTTTTGGGTCATGACTGGGAGGGTTGAGTCGACCTGACTTTGGATTCTTGATATATAGATCAAAACAAAAAAAATAACCTTGCATGCATTTACCTCCTATTAGTAGTAGTAAATTTTTGGGTTGGCCAAAGCCGGACAACTGGGCCATTTCTGGCCCTTTTTGTCACCCCAGGGAATCCCAGCCATTTACTAATTTGATTCCTCCTTTAACCTGCCCGTCCTTTCAATAAAGGTCAGGATATTGGCCCAGGGGAGATCTCTTAGATCCTCTTGGTTGAGTCTTTGAGTTTCAAAGACTTTCAACCTGATCCTGTCGTATCTGACACACTCGGCTAAGTAATGAGAGGATGTTTCATCCTCTCCGCACTCTGGGCATAGCGGACTCTCTAGAATCCGCATTGTTGCCAGGTGCTTCATTAGCTTGCAGTGGCCCGTGAGGACCCCTACAAGTTGTCTGAGTGCAGTTCTTCCTTTTTCCAGCAACCAGTCGGTCTTTGTTTTGTTTGGGCCAGCCAGGAAGTCCCTAGCTTGCCGGCAACCGTCGACCGCCCTCCATTGCTCCTTTAGCTTGGTATAAGCCCACTCATCTACTACTACCTCCTATTAAGGATTGTTTTAGGCTGTTACCAACAAAATAGGGACTCCACGATTTGTTTTAACATCAGATTCGGTTTCAGAGTCAAAAAGTGCATAAGAATACCATACCATAATCGGAACTTTTTTTTGTGGAGCGGTGTAATTCTCGTGATAATTATTAATATTGCAATAGGGTACCTTTTATACTGCGTTTTCAAGTGGACATGCTATCCTTCTAAGTGGACATGTAACATTTTCCTCAACAAACGCAAAATAGTATATTCTATAACTAGTATGGAATACACAATATTCCGCGCTAGCGGAAAGTTTGTCATACGAGCCGGTAGGCGAGTATGACGGTCCCGCGAGCGCGGAATGACTATTCCATACGTGTTGTAGACTATACTCTTTCTTCTACTGCAAATATGAAACACTGTATGCCTTTAAACTGCGGACAAGGTTAAAAACAATGTTTTTTTGTGACTCGACAGTGTAAATGCAACAAAACACATATTTTTAAATAAAGCAATTAATGTTATTTAATAATTTTATCAAATCAGTAGTTAAAACAGATTTTTATTTAATTTTAGCACATATTTACAAATTTTAATGCAAAAATTAAAGTTTATGTGAGATTGTTGTGACATATATCAGGTTTAAATATTTAACAATAGAAGGAGAAGGAGCAGTTTTAATTTTTTGAACTAAATTGATAAAAAACTGGCCAAGTATTAAGAAAACCTAATAAACTTTATGTAACTTTAACTTAAAACTTTAAACTGCATTAAATTATTCAATATTCCATGGTAAAATATATATATTTTTGCTAATTTTGCTACAGTTTTCTTTACTTTTATAAACAAGAGATGGCCCTACATGTGCTCATTCTAATACTTGATACGGAATATTTATACCATGTCTAGAGCTAGAATGGATGCATTCTGTGTTTGAAAAGTGTGTGTATTTGCTTACATTCTAAAGCAGTCGTAGAAAAAACTAATTCTACTTAACCGTTTTATGAATTATTCTCAAAAAATCCGCCTGAGGCATTAGAGTTTTCTAACCTATCTTGAGAATGTTGTAAAACTGTTTTAAAAATTAAAAAAGAACATCAAATTTGTAAGAAAATGACTGCGATGCTAGACCTTTCTAAAAGCCTGCGGAGGGTCAGATTTTGAACTGTTTAAACAAGCTTCTCGCCATGCGTATACGGCCTTGCATATCTTTTTCGTCGAAATTTTAAAATTCTTTCCTAAATAACATAAACATATTTTGTAAAATAGAACCACTCTAATATATTTAAATCAAATCTTATAATAAATTATTATAGATAGGCACTTAATTTATAGATAATATTGTCACCTCTATATGTTATAATTAATTAAACAACCATTTACCGTTAAATTATGGTTTTACTGTTGTAAAAATTAATTCTATTAATTATGAATCATAATTTATGGTATTAAAAAATTTATTGATTCACCTATCGTAAAATACTGAACATATCTTTGATATGTTATTAAATTATTTAGGTTATAATAATAGATTCAGATTTTACTTAATATAAAAACAAGCATATATATATACCAAGGGACTAAAGTAGCTTAGTTAGGATGTTTTTACTAAGGAGGGCAGTTTTGTATGTTAAGTTTTGTTTTATTTTTTTTTGTGAAAGTAGGAATCACCAAATTCTCAGCCCCCCCTCCCAACAAATATAAGACAGCAGTAGTGGAAACGTTTTTTTTGTCATCATTTTTTTTAAGAGCATAATTGTAATTTTAGCAGTAATGGGAACATAATTTTTTCAGTCATTAACTTTTTTGTCGAGGGGATAAAAGTTGTAATTTTAGGCAAAAATATTGTGATTTGTGAGCTTTCCTCCCCTTCCAACTAAGTCTTCTTCGCTACTGCCCTAACTATGGGTAATTTCCAAAGTCGTATTAACTGTTTTTTATGTATTGGAATGCATTCATATGCGGAAATAATTGCAATAAATAAAAATGTTTCGCCTACCTGTACCCAAGATACACACCCAATATAAAATATATTCATATACATGTATATAGTAGCAAATAAAGTATAAATTAAGACTGTATGACGACATTACAGTAAAATTAACCCAATAAATATACATTATAGGATATCCAAAATTGTTTTGCATTTTAACATAAGAAGTGTAGGTTTATTATTTCATCAGTCTATTTTCTAATCATCCTACAGAGTGATATTGGTAGACTGACAGTTTCGGGCTACTGGTCCTCTTCAGTACCAGCAGTCAACTCTCACGCTGATTAATCATAATCAGTAGTTTGTTTGGATCTTTAAGAGACAGGCGCAGTGCCTATGGCTCATTTGTCTAAAATAGAATTAGTTTGAATGGATAATTGGGGGAGTGAGTCTTTGCTCACTGATGCTGGAGTTGCATCTGTCATGAATTGGCGTTGGGGCGGGGAAAGAAATGGGAGGGGATGAGGATGAATGGGATAGGGAGGGGAGGGATGTGTGGGAGGAGTGAGAATAGCTCACTGATGCTGGGAATGCATCTGTCCTGAATTGGTGGGTACCATTACTGGTTGAGGACGTTTTTGATTTTGTGTGGGTGTAGTGGATTTCGTGATCATAATCTAGAAAGTTTGAAATGATTAAGAAAACAGTTTTTGACTTTATTCGCAAAAGAAGTAAAGTCATTAGATTGATGTATACTTGTGCGCCATCTATACTTCTCCTGGTCTGGAGACTTTTCAATATTTTTATAATTTTGTTTAAAAATTTATGTCCTTATAAGTGTAGGTTTATTTCCACTGATCAAATAATAAGGTTTCCCGTCTTAATATTCCAAGCGGTCCCTACTTCTTACAAAAACTTAAGGATGTGGTAAGTATAACAATTTGTCTTGTTGTCTTTACCATATTTCTGTTTGCAGCAACCAGAAAAATGGTTGGTCTGGTCGACCCAACTAAATAAATCTGGTTGAACCAACTAAATAGGTCTTTCTTTCAGTTTACTTAGTAAATTCAATAAGTAGTAGTAAGGGTGGGGAGGCTACAATGCAGGCAACTAGGCCATTATGGCCCTTTTTGCCAGCCCCGAGCTGTCCCAGCCACATATCTACTCTACTCCGCCCAAACCTGCCGGATCTCCTTATAAAGGTCGCGATATCTGTCCAGGCAAGGGTACGCAACTCCTTTCTTCGGAGCATTGCCACTCCGAAGATCTCCTATCGTATTCTGCCGAACCGATCGTATTGTCCTAGGAAATGGAAGGACGATTTTCCGTCTATCCCGCAACCCGAACAGACGGGGTCGTTACCGACCTTGAACAGGTGCCTTCCTAGTCCACAGTGACCGGTGAGGATCCCTGTGAGTTGGCTGATCGTGGCTCGGCTTCTTCCTAGTAGCCACGCGGTTTTTGACTTGCTTGGACCTGAAAGGAAGTCCTTGGCCTGCCTGCAGTTCGTGACCGTTGACCAGCTTTCTCTTAGTATTTCTCCAGCCCACGTATTGAGGGCTGACTTACTACTACTAAAATCAATAAGGATTGCTAGTAATTGGCTATAAAGCATGATACTGATCACATAAGCCCCTTAATATGCATATTAATGCATCAATGTTATAGGCTCCACTAAGTTCTTGAGGGAACAATAGAAGAATTAAGCTTCAATCTCGCACGGGAAATTTTACATAGGTACTCATTAAAACAATAGTCTCGGCAAAGAAGTTTTTTACCTCAAAAAAATCAAAAACTTTCGAAAATTGGTAGAGATGTAGCCAAGACATTGCTGTTGAACGTACTAAAAGTCCCTAATAATTGAAGGTGAGCTTGCGCCGATATCTTGATTTCATGGTACACTTTTAAAGTTTATTGCAAATAATTTCTAAACGAACAATTATTTAAAAAAATGAGTATGAGTCTGTAAAAGAAAGCTTATAAAATTTTCTACAATAGCGATTTTCCTAGCAAGTGAGGAAAGAGGCTCTTTTCCGCACTCGACGTGTAGCGGAGGTCAGGCAAGCAATCGAGTGAGGAAAAGCCCCTTTAGGCATGCGGTAGGAACAATATTTTTCCTACTTACCTATACTTCTATATTTTATTAAATAAATCTTATTTTTATATTTTTTCAATAAGAAAAACAATTTACAGTGAAGAAATTTGAACATTTTTATAATATCATTAATAAATATAATGAGAATAATACTACGCATTTAAGAAAAGGCTTTCTTTCCACAAGCATATATGTGCGGAAAGAGACATCTTTCTACACGCTCGTAGAAAAAACACTTTTTTGACTTAGTTTTTTAAAAATGGGCAAATTTTCGTTTGGACTTTTTGATTTTATAGTACATACACTTTGGAAGTTGTAAGCAAATACAGTCTTAATGGATTTTTTTTTTAATCAGTTATAAAAAAGCTTATAATAGTTATTTATGGTACTAGTGGGTAAAGTAAGATAAAGTAAATGCGACGCGGGGGTTATTATTGAGTTTATTTATTTAAAATAAAGCTGGTGTCTTATTATCTGTATGTATTGGATAAAATTCGTATTATACTTTTTTCCTAGCTCACTTGATGAGGACGATATAAACGTCAATGTTTGCTTAAATTAGATAAAGAATTTCTGTTTTAGGTACACGATATCTTGTTTATATCAAAATCAAGATATCAGTACAAATTTTCACATTTACTCAAAAACTAATCAAGTTAAAAAATACCTTTATTTATCTAAGTATTTTGTAGAAAATTTCTTAAGGTTTCTTTTAATAATAACTTATTTAGAAAAATTTACCGTTTATAAGTTATTTGCAATAAACAAACGTGTAAATTAAAATAAAGATGTCGGAGCGAGCTCCCCATCGATTGTTGGGGACTTTTCAAAAGTTCATTAGGAGGTCTAAAGGAACATTCCATAGTTACTTACGTTACACTCGTACACCTTAATTTAGGTCTCAGAAAATTACTCCATAGTTCATTTATTTTTAGTTCAGGTTATTATCCTTACAGGTACTTTCTCGCATCTTTTAGTTTACTTATAAAGAAAAATGTTAAAAATAGGCAGTTTTTGGCTCCTTCGTGCAAGCGTATGAAACATACCTATTCCTACGTATGTTATCTGAGGGTTTTCACCAAATTTCAAACTGAATGTAGTAAAACTAAATATAGGTAGGTTAAATTATTCTTCCCTAGGGCAATATACTCCATAATTTTTTTGCAGTTGATTGTGGTTCATTTAGGGGTGGTTTAGGGGCCCTAAGCTTTATATATTGACTATTTTACAAAAAGTTTATTTGGACTGTGGCAAACTAGATCAATATTACAATAATGCGTATACAAGTTAATAAATTACGTTTATGTAATGTTAGTTGTAAAACCCCGTTTTTATGTTATTTTAATACTGATCACGTTAAGATTTACATTTTTTTTTTGCAATTTGAAACGTGCATAAGATTCAAACAGAAAAAATACAACTACGTTACAGGTCAAAAATCAGCGAGAAAAATTAATATTAAAAACCGCGTACCAAGAATAAAAAATATATTGAAAGAACGATAAAGCTTGCTTTAACTTCAGATAAGAATAGAAATATAAGCGGCTCCATACCAAAATGTTCACTTTAGAATTATAAGGAAACAAGCCGTGAAGATATGCAATGCTGCGCGTTCCGTTATATACTATTCAGAGTGGTACATTGCATTTTTCCAAATAACGTAAGTTAAAATTATTTAAAACGAAAAATAAAACAATACTTTCCCTATTAAAAGTTCATTAAATTTTTTTTTTTCGAAACTCGAAAAAGTTTTGAATTTGGAGGGTTAAAACAGAAAATTAAAAAAAAAATAATAATTTTTCTTTCGATAGACGGGAAAATTTTTAAAACATAAATATTTAAAAAAAAATAAAAAAAATATTTAGAAAAAAAAAATAAAAAAAATTAAAAATATTAAAAAAATAAATAAATTAAAAAAATAAAACAATATTTTTTTTTTAAACGAAAAGAGTAAAAAAAACATGTTTTTTTATTTTTTTTAAAGTTTAATTCCATTTGGATCTTTTTTGTTTTTAAAAGGATTACTTTCAAAAACAATAGGGATCTTCCTATTTAGAATAGAACTTGATTTTTCCTGAAAATTTCAAGATTATACGTTCTTAAGTTATTCGGTCCACAAAAAACGTAAACTTTGTATTTTTAATACTAAATGTTATTTGTTAATACATATTTTTTATTTATATCGTCACCATTGGTATTTAATACTTTACTTGTGATACTGCAATGTGAGTATTGTATGCAAAATGTTGTCATAACAGAGACCGTTACATTTGGGTCCCCACACAACATGTGTTTATTAATACTGTAACATTTGGTAAATGATATCACAGTTATAGTTTGGTATACTTTAAGTTGTAGTTGTTGTGTTATTGATCTAGTTTAAAGTATGTAACAGTATTTAGTAGAATAACAATCGGTAAATAATACCAAAATTTTTATTAGTAATAATACAGAGAAAAGTAAAAAAGGATCGATTATTTTATCAGTATGTAATTGTGTATGGTTTCAATCTTTATATTATTACTAATCAAAATTTTGGTATTATTTACCGATTGTTAACTTTTCTGATTAGTGTAACATACTTTAAACTAGATCAGTAATACAACTTAACAACGACTCAAAGTCTACCATACTATAAGTGTGATATGCTTTACCAAATGTTTCAGTAATTTTTACTATAAAATGCTAGTGTTAATAAACACATGTTGCGTGGGGATTGAAAAGTACCAGCACGGTCTCTATGTTAGTATGACAACATTTTGTATACAATACACACATTGCAGTATTAATATCACAAGTAAAGTATTAAATACCAATGGAGGCGATATAAATAACAAATATGTATTTACAAATAAAATTTAGTATTAAAATTAGAATTACATTTTCTGAGTGTAGCATGTTTTTTGCAGATTTTGAAAAATTCGAAACTATTATAATAATTTTATTTTTAAATAAATAAAAAATACCAAGCAATTTATTTTTTCTACGACCTAGTTAGTAGATAGTGCTCATTTTCCAACCGTTGCCATGACAGCTGTTGGAAAGTGAAAATCAGCTGATTTTACAGAATGAGTAGAAGTCAAACACATAACTTCAAATGGACAAATTAATTTTTAGAATTTTTTTGCGTTTTTTAGATAGTTAGGTGTTAGGTCATAGTAAAAATAGTATACGCACCTCGAAGCAAACCATTTCAGTGCACTTCGAGTGCTTTTTTTACTCGGTTCCTCATCGTTAAAAAATAAGCACTCTCGTGTACTGAAAACTAGGTTCTCGTACTTGGTTCGTAATATACTATTTCCTACGACCTAGTTAGTAGTTAGTGCGTATTTCCCATCCGTTGCCTATGACAAAGTATGGGAAGTGACAATCAGCTGATTTTACATACCTGCTGTCAGAAAATTAGTAAAAATCAAACACATAACCTCAAATTGACAAACTAATTTTAAGATAATTTTTGCGTTTTTTTTATTGTTAGGTGTTAGGTCTTAGGAAACATAGTATACGCACCTCGACGCAAACCATTTCAGTGCACATCGAGTGCTTTTTTTACTTGGCTGTGCCTCGTAAAAAAAGCGAATTCTCGTGCACTAAAAATTAGGTTCGCGTACTCTGTGCGGCAGCGCAATGCATAGCGCGTGTGATTACAGATTCCAGGGTTGTGGGTTCGATTCCCACATAGAGCTTGGTTGTATAGTGGATGTCTATAGTATATTAAATTATACACAGTGATATACTAAATTAGCTCGCAGATACCAATGGCGTAAAAGTAGTTAATACAACGCCAAAATAAAAATAAAAAAAAATTCGAATATGTTGAGCAAAAAATATCCTGTTGATTTTATGGTGCGTTTATATCCGATGCCCGGGTACGGCCTCGACAAAATATCTAAGACTATTTGGTTTGGACTAAATTCAATTACTTCAGTAAAATATCCAGGGTCAAAATATGCCCTCGAATATGTCTTTTAATATGTTTTTCTATTTTTTCTATTTTGCTACTCTTATAAGCTCATAATCACAAGCATTTTGCGTGTTCTTATAGGCCCATAAGAGGTCTCTACTTTTTTTCTGTTGGGTTGGCAACATACAAAAGCCTATCTCTTGGCGTTTTGTGTGCAAATGTCAATGTCAATTTAAAGTTTAATTTTTTACAAAGTTTTGTGTTTGGGTTATTTTTTACCGTGTTAAAATTGTGGACTGGTTAATTGCAGTGAAAGAAGAAGAGATGACTGTAAAATATATCAAAACATCATTTGTTCTTAGAATTTTAAACATAGTGTAAACTGTAATGCCAACCCAAAACAAAAATCTTTAAATCAGTCATCAATTTAAATGTAAGTTTTTAAATTTTAAAGCAAAATAGAAAAAAATGTATAAAGCACTCGTTTCATAACACGTTTTTAGAGCACTAGTATTTCTAAGCTTGTACTAGTGCGCTAAAAACGTATGTTATGAAACTAGTACTTTCATATACTATTACGACTCTTATAAGCTCTTAATCACCCATTTTGCGTGTTCTTATAGGCCCATAAGAGGTCTATACTCTACTCTACAAACAAAAGCCTATCGCTTGACGCTTTTCGTGCAAATGTCACTTTAAAGTTTAATTTTCTGCAAAATTTTGTATTAAGGTTATTTTTTACCATGTTAAAATTGTGGCTTGATTAATTGCAGTGAAAAAGAGAAGAGATGACTATAAAATATATTAAAATATCATTTGTTCTTAGAATTTTAAACATGGTGTAAACTGTAATGCCAACCCAAAACAAAAATCCCTATATCAGGAATCAATTTAAATGTAAGTTTTTTTAAAATATATATATATATATATATATATATATATATATATATATATATATATAAAAACTTGTGTGTTCGTGCTAATATGATCGCAAGAAAATTCAGCAAGTGTTCTGTAGAAGTTAAAAACCTTTTGTTCAAGACTTTCTGTTACGACCTGTACTCAGGAGAACTCTGGTGCAACCACACTGTGGCTTCTTGGCGTACGTTACGCGTTTGCTATAATAATGCCTATCGCATTATTCACAGACTTCCGCGGTATAATAGTGCCTCTGAAATGTTTGCTACAGCCCGAATTAACACCTTGGACGCTGTTCGGAGAAAAAAGCTTGCCAGCTTTGTAGAGCGCCTTTCCTGCACCCAGAACAATCTGTTAAGAGCTGTAGGTTCATCAGATGTTTTCTGGACCTCTACTATTTTTGGAAGTTGGCGACGTCTTTGTTTTTTGTTATAATGACTGTAAACCCAACCTTTTTTTTATGTATATATTTTTGTGTATGTTTTTTTTTATTTTTTTTTTTTCTAATATTCCTATGTGATATGGCTTATATGCCGGAATAAATGCTTTATTATTATTATTATTATTATTATTATTATACTATATTTAAGCATTTTAATAAAATTTAAGTTAGAACCTGGCACACATATAGGGGGGTTCCTGGGCCTCAGTCAAACTGCCTCAAATTTTGATATTTTGTAATTTCGGGGGTAAGCATTAAATTAGGAAAATTGCAGCCAAATTAAATGACCAGTTTCGGAGAAAATATCAAAATTTGAGGCAGTTTGTCTGAGGCCCAGGAACCCCCCCTATATGTGTGCCAGGTTCTTTCTGAAAAATATTTTTTTTGTCGGTAAATCCAAAATTTCAGACTAATCGAGAAAGGTCGCAACTAATCGGCCCAAAAATGGGTGATTTGACGTGGAAGTTATTGTTATAGAAAAGCTAGTAAATAATACCGATAAGCAGTTCGGTCGTTTGAATATGAATAGGCGGCTCTTTTGTTTCAGTCTCAAGTCACTTGCATTTGTTTTGAAAAGGGAGACTAGATCTTCCTTTGGGATTCGTTATGATATAGTATCTAGTAACTACTTTATAAGAATATCTAATTTATTTAAATATTAGCCAGCTATTTGAAAATAAAGATAGACTATAAATAGACATTAGGGGCTGTCCATATATTACGTAACGCGCCTAGGGGGGATAAATTGTTACAGTTTGTGACAGGGGGGAGGGGGGTTCTAGGTAAACGTTACGTAACGGAATGTAATAAATTTAATGTTTATTTCCTAAGCTTGGCAGATGTATTTTTATTTCAACATAAATTACTATTTAGTGGCCCATATTCCCCTTTTCACACAAAAATTGACGAAACTATGCATATTTAAATAATATTGTAATCAGTAAAAAACTGTTGACATTGATATTAAAAAAAAATCTCACGGCCCTGTTCTTGCGTGATCTTGCCG
>OY294051.1:11088425-11154552 GCA_958510825.1 Brachypterus glaber
CCCTAGACGGAAAAATGTATTAGGCTTAACACGTTTTTGCCCCAAACTTTGTTATGTGTACTTTTTTTGGATTTTTTGTAAAAAATATGGATTCCTTGAGTAAAAATACATATGAAATGTCATATGGTGTAACACTGTAGAAGCAAACGTTTTAAAAAAATGCAATGAAGAGGATGTAACATTTTGTGACACCAAAAACGTTACGTTTTAAAAGGCTATTACTCCTGTAATATTAAATTTAGGTGTTTTGGTGAAGAATACTTTTTTGCTCAGTTTTAAATGAAGAATCACTCTGCAGCATTAAAATTTTATTGATGCTTTTTCTTATTCCCCATTCAATATGTCATCTTCGAAGGACCATAGCTCCCTTAGGGCTCATTTCCGGACCAACCTTTATAGAACATTTTTTTCATATTTTTCTATGTATAATCACCTCTTAAATTTTCGCCTGGCAGTTACTGATAACCCTGTATATTATTCATAAATAATTTATAATTATAAAGGGAGCAACTAAACAAAAATTATTAAAATTTAAGGTTTAAAACGCGTTATAACGGATTAAAATTCAATTAAATAATAATTTTATTTAAAGACTCTAAAATCTTTAAAGATTGTAATCTTCTAAATATTTATTATAACCGACAAAATATATGTATTTTTTTAAGACGTGCCTACATAAATAAATATTATAATAAACCTATAAATTTAAGATAATTATATGGTTAAATATTTATGTTTGCCAATTATAGTTTGACAAACCGATCTGTGGCTACGGAAAATATGTAAAGAATGTGTGTACAAGTGGGAGGCTCGTTGCAGGCACGCACGCCTTATAACGCTCTTGACGGAAAAAAGAGAGCGCGAATGATTCCTCCCCCTTTCGTCGAAGACTTTCTTTCATGCGGAGAACTATATACTGGCGCTTGAATAGTAATACGGGGTGGTTTAAAAAAAGGACAAGGTTTTTAAGTAGTTATTCATGAAAAAAGTAAAAAAGCACTGTTTAAACTCCCAGCATAAAAATGAAAATACATAGTCTGTAACTTTTTAAACAAAACTTTGCTTTTAAACCTTTAAGTTGGTTACAAAATAACACAATAACAAAAATTTAAATATATAGTGTGACGTCAAAACTTAAATAAAAACATACAGGGTGGCCCGAAAAAACCGGACACTTTTTAAACCGTTATAACTTTTTTACCTTTTGACCGATCTGTACCAAATTTAAAATGAATAGACTCAAAACATGAAAGGTTCTGTAGATAATTTTATTTATTTAAAATATTATAATAATTTTCAGTGAGAAAGCTTTTTCTGAAGGGCTTAATTTAAAGTCGTGGGGATAGAGCAAAATGTATAAAATTATATTTTTTCGTCTGTATTATGTTAAGTGAACTTTCTTCAATAGTTCTGTGTGTAATCTTTTAATTTAAAGTTGTAGTTTATTTTTTATAAATATTTTTCCGGAAGGCTACGGTTAGCGTTAAATGGATTTTTAACTTTAAAAAACCTGACTAAGTAGGCGGTTATTCTTCTAATAATTTTGACATATTTCAAATAGCAAGTTAAACTGAAAAATTAGAAATAAATAAAAAATAAACTACAATTTCAAATTAATAACTAAACGTACTTTAAAAATATCTTCCAAATCTTACATGTTTTGGGCACATTCATTCCAAATTTGGTATAGATCGGTAAAAAGGCAAAAAAGTTATTAAGGTTTAAAAAGTGTCCGGTTTTTGGGCCCTGTTTAAGCTGCAGAAGGTTTCATCAAATTCTGTTCATCCATCCATGAGGTGGTCCCGTTTTAATTGGACCCTTTAAATTGCTCGAAAAAGAAACTTTAACTGTCGCCACAAAGCAGAAGACTGAAAAGATTTTTTTTTAATAATATTATTTTCTTATGGTATTAAATGGTATCTTTATCATAAAATAAACTTTTTTTATATAATATTCAAATAGTTCCTATAATTTAAGTCCAAAAATGCTTTTAAGGAAAAAATCTTGTAGACATCAAACTTATTTCCATTAGAAACTATGACTAACAACTACATAATTTATTAAAAATTAGATAATCAGGATAAACAAAAATAAATTTTATATTGATACCTAGATAAGTTTTAAAAAAGTGCGTAGTACCTATTAATCATCAACATCATTGAAAAAAATCATAATGTATATATTATCTAAGATAATTACGAAACAAATCATGTTTTGTATTAATAAGTAAGTTTAAAATAGTTTCGCATTTTTAACCAACTTCCAAAAAGGAGGAGGTTATCAATTCGACGTGTGACTTTGTTTTTTTTATGTTTGTTCCCGCATAACTTTGGAACGGATGAACAGAATTTGATGAAACTTTTTGCAGCTTAAAGAGGATATTCATGAGGTGGTCCCGTTTTAATTTGACGCTCGGATAATGCCGGATAAGCCGGATAATTAACATAAATCTAATTGTTTTAACGCAATTTCACTTAAAACCGGCTTAATTTGGTTCTAATACCAACCAAATTTTTATAAAATGATCGGATAACTTGGATAAGCCGGATAGCTTGATTAAGGGGTCACTCATATATTACGACAAGCTAAAAATCTTTTAAATGTCGCTAAACTTGATTCTGTGGACCTGTAATATTAAAGTACCAAGAGAAAATTATAAAATTTGTGATTATACCATAAGGCGTGATTTGATTATTACTTAACGCTTAAAGTTTAACAAGGATTTTCTTTAGTATGGAGTTACAAATCTACAAGTACTGTGTCTCCAAAAAGTAAAGAATAAAAACTTTTCGCAAAAAAAAAATGAACCGACGAAAAGTCCAAATATTAGTATAATAAATCTACACGGTAAAAGTCAATGTAGTATTAGTAGTAAATTTTTGGGTTGGCCAAAGCTGGACAACTAGGCCATTTATGGCCCTTTACTTCTTTACTAGTTTAAGTTCTCCTTAAACCTGCCCGTCCTTTCAATAAAGGTCAGGATATTGGCCCAGGGGAGGTCTTTTAGTTCCTCTTGATTGACTCATTGAGTTTCAAAGACTTTTTGCCAGAAAGCCCTTGGCTTGCCGGCAATTGTCGACCGTTCTCCACTGCTCCTTTAGCATGACATAAGCCCACTCGTCGAGAGCAGTATTCACCTGCTTTCTAATAACACCAAGTATAGGTTTCGGTCCCGTGCAGACCATCTTTGATCCGAATCTTTAGTTAGTTTTTAAACTAAAATGATTGTGTTATTTGTGTTAATTTTATATAAAATAAAATTCAAAAAATAATTTTTGAACTTTTTGGCATTCTTTGCATGATATCCTATATAAAGGATGTGTCATAAATGTCCCAAGTAGAAGCTTTATTATAAAACTAAGCATGAAGTTAAGCTAGATTAACCTCGAAAACGAAACTTTTACAAAAAAAAAATGTTTCTTTTCAATTATGTCTATGCTCATGCAGAAATGGGTTAATCCGGAGTTCTAAATCTAACCCTCTTGAAAAACAGGGTTAGAGTTAATAATTGGGATTTAGCCGTGAGGGAACGTTCAAGCATTATGTAATGCAAATTTTGATCATTTTGGACACCCACCCCCCTGCAAAGCTATTTTCCTATAACATGGGCGTAACACATCAAAATGACCCCCAACCAAATATTAAATTATTAGATAAAATTTTTATTATTGGATGTAAATTATTATTATTGGATGTAAATTATTGTTTTTTATTAAAGCTTTTGGTTATTATGGAATTTATAAAAAAATGAGTGTATAAAACTTCAGTCGTAGAAAAAGTATAGTCTGCAACACGTGTATAATGGCTATTCCTCTACCGCGGCTCGGATGACAAACATCAACTCGTTCGGAATATGCATCATTTTACACTTGTTACAGAATATACTATATTGTGTTAAGGCGGTCATAGTTTTAACCCAAAAATAAATAAAAAATTGTAACCATAGGTCACACGATAAATCACTGTAACAATTTACATAAATGACAAAATTCTAATAAAAAATCACCGTGGGTTTCATGATCTAGATGTCCCACAAATTTTGTTTGTGAGCAGTACCGATGGTCTAGTTACATCTCATCAGTATCTACTTTCGATAAACAGGCTTGTTTAACCTCCTACGCGCTGATATCACAATTCGCAAAATAACGGTACCGTCTTTTTGACTACAACATTTTATATACATTTTATTATAATAACGATAAAAGTAAATCAAGATCAAGGATGACGATATAACTACAGGGTGTTTAAACATTAATACATATTCTATACTTTTATTCTTTTGATATTTCCACGTTAAGATAAATCTTTGTTCTTGTACCAGGTGTTATTAAATTAAACCGTATTTTCTATTTTAGATTTTAAGCTTTCACGGCCATTAAGATATAAAGAACTTTCACTTTCGGGTTTAGACCGTGTTAATGGATTTTCACTTTCCGACGTTTCGTCTCTTACTACTAGAGACATCTTCAGGAATTAATCTGAAACTAAGTTTCGAATCAACTTGTGTCACTATTTATGACGAGTTGTGGTTATTCACCCGTGACGAGGTTTTTCCTATCAAAGACTTCCATATTGCAGGTAAGTGGTAACCAGTGTCCCGATTGATATTGTTAGGATGCTTGATGATTTCTATCGATTCCCGTATCTTCCTTGGCATTTTTCTGTTTTCTGTTAATATTTGTTTTGTTTCAGACAAATTGATTTTATGACCTGTTTCATGTACATGTTCGGCTACTGCCGATAAGGAAATTTGTTTCTTTCTTATATTGCGCTCATGCTCTTGAAGTCTTGTAGAAATTTTTCTCTTAGTTTCACCTATGTAAACCGTACCACAGGAGCAGGGTATTTTATATACGCCTTCTGAACTCAGGGGTATTTTGTCTTTTGTTGAAGTCAAACATTGACCTAATTTTTGGTTGGACCGAAATATAGGCTTAATATTTGACTTCTTCAAAAGTTTACCTATTTTATCCGTGATACCGCTTACATAGGGAAGTATAACTTGTGTCTGTCTGTCATTGTCACTATTGTACTGTTGTTTGGGTCTGGGATTTCTGTATTTGTATATGGTCTTATTAATGTCTTTTTTGGTATAACCATTCATGGTCAAGGCTTTGGTTAGTTTAAGGAGTTCTGTGTCTAGGGAATTCTTGTCTGAAATCATGAAAGCCCTATGAACAAGTGAATTAACTACCGAGCCTTTTTGAGAGGGATGGTGATGTGAAAATGCGTTTAGGTATCTGTCAGTGTGGGTTTTCTTCCTGTATACCGAGTGTCCTATTGAGCCATTTTCCGTTTTGTAAACCAAAACGTCCAAAAAGGGAAGTGATCCGTTGTTCTCAATTTCCATCGTAAACCGTATAGATTTATGTTGGGAATTGAGGTGATTTAGAAAACCTTGAAGGCTTTCCATGCCATGGGGCCAAATAGCATAGACATCGTCTACGTATCTGCGCCAAATTTTAGGTTTTAATGGATATGACTCAATAGCTTTTTTCTCGAAGTATTCCATGAAAGCATTGGCCGCAGGGGGTGATAATGGGGATCCCATTGCGGCGCCTGACACTTGTTCATAGAACTCTCCCTGTATTTTCTATGTTTAGATTATATTGCATAGTTTAATATAATTATTTAACGCCTTTTTTGTCTGCAAAACAATTTTAAACATGTTTTTATTATAAATAAATAAAAAAATCATATTTTATTATTTTATTAACGAATTTTAAACTGATATTGTTTTCTTTCCGGCTATTTTTGTTTAAAAGTTAAAACATAATTGTTATATTTCTTGTAGTGTGCGTTTTGATGAAGTTGGAATAAAGCCAACGAAACGTCGGGAGTTTTAGTGAAAAAACTTTTTTTAATATAAATAACCTAATCCAGCCATCTGCTATCTAATATTATTGTTGGGTTACCAAACCAAGCTTAAATCTAATATTAATACATAAGTGTAATAGTACCTATATTAACACATTCGCTGCCGACAACCCGCTCGGCGGGTCCATCCCCTACTCATATTCAATGCCGAGAGCCCGCCTGGCTGGCTCACTGTAGACTTAAATAACATTGCAAAAAAGTAGTCCGGCAACTGGGATAAGCGTCTATTTATATAGGCGGCAGCGAAACAGGAAGTACATTTGCAATGGACCAGTGGGCCAAATATCTTATGCATAGAGTCAAAATTTGAGCCAAATCGTTAGAGCCATTTTTGAGACCATCGAATTTTTCGATGCTTGCTCATTTGAAAAATTAAACTAGATGAAACGTTGCAAGCACCCTGTCAAAACATCGGCACTATTGTACACTAGAGCCATCTAGTTTGCAAATTTCAAACTAGGTGTTTTGTTTGATTTTAAATTCTGTATCTTTAAAACATTATATTCTAGCAAAAAACTCTATATAACATTTTTTATAGGGCTTAAAAAGAGCTTTTATTTAAAACATAATTTTTTGAAATCGGGTTATAAATATGTGAGATATGCTAAAAAAACCTTTTACTGCTTAAACGCCAATATCTCGAAAACAATGCCTTTTAGGAAAACGTTGTTTTTAACATTTTTTGACCAATTTAAAATTATCTTTTATATAGTGCTAAATTGACCAAATACAATAATAATTGCCTTAATTATAAACAAAAAAAACGCTAAAAATAGGAGTTTTACCCTATTTTTACCCCCTTACTCCCAATCGTTTACCCCCAAAATCTAATCAGCTCTTCGGAATACGATAAGAAACAATATGCAAAAAACCGCAAGTCCATGTAGAAATGGAGTTAGAAAGTTTACACCCAGACAGACAGACAGACAGACAGACAGACGGACGCAACAATTTTTTTTTACTGATTTCGACTCAGAATTATCTAAAACGTCGAGAAATGTGAAAAAAACGTGGTCAAAGATTTTGACTTTTCGGCGAAGATTTCAATACATCGGCACTCTTAGTAGCACTAAGTACCGATGTAATTAAGAAGAATGCGAGTAATCTCATGAAAACCTTATTTTTAAAGTTAGGTTTTGATCTGTTAAACGATATACCCTCTAGGTCTTTGGACGGAGGGGTATCGAAAAATTAACAATTTTTTTTTTTCGTTATAACAATACTTTTTTTTTCGTGGTAGCTCAAAACTGTCTGGAAGCCCATAATTTTTTTATTGTCCTTTTAGTTTCAATTGTACAAATATTTTAAAATCGTTTAAATTTTTACCTTTTATCCTGCTTGTACGAAATTGTCAATTTACGCGTTTTTTATTTTTGTTTTTACGCATGTGACAGTTGAATAACCTGACTATTGCCATCTAGTGAGCCATGAACCGAACTTGGCCGATCAGCGCCGTCTACGACCTTGCACATACAGGTTCCGTAGAAGGAGGATCAGGATTGCGAGTGTGATGATGGTACCGGGTCTGCTGCGATCCGATTGAGGCCAGTAGCAGAAATATGAAAATTGCGTTGTTCTAGTAATTAACCAAGGGTATAGTTTGACGCACGGATTTGTGGCTACGGGAAATATGTTTGGAATGTGTGTGCAATTGGGAGACCCGTTGTAGGCATGCCTTATAATGCTCTTGACGGAAAGAAGAGAGCGCGAATGATTCCTCCCCCTTTCGTCGGAGACTTTTTTTTTATGCGGAGAACTATTTCAGATAGGCTCATGATTATTGCTATAGGCTAATTCGTTTTTACATGATAGTGACTCATGCTTAAAGCAACCTCCCGCTTTACGCTTTCTTACCCGCAACGCCTAGACTTGGTCTACCCTCTTTTCGTTTCGTTCTCCGTCCGCCCATACTTTCAATATGAGTCACTATCACGTATTTACGGATCATACTTTAATGGAAGATTTAAAAAATATTATTTTAAAAAGATACCAAATTTGCGGAATGAAAGAAAAATAATTATTAAAAGGGCCCAACTTTACAGATGAAAGTTAAAAAGCTTCATGAATTTATGTTAATTTGTGATATACAGTATTCTTAAATTTGATAATTCCATAATTATGTATTACAATATAAAAATCCAGGTGTAAATTTTCTTGAAGTTTTCATATCAAGTTTGATCTGTATTTGAAATACTTAATTTATATAAAACATTTTACTATTCCTTAAAACGACTTTTGTTTGATTAACGCAGTCGTCCCTCCGAAGTGACTGATCGATTTCGTGCTTTTTAGCACTCTTCAGAGCCACATATCGGTAGTAGGGACAACTACGAAAATCAAACCCTTTCCATATATCTCTATATAGAGTTTAAAAATCGCAATAAGGAAAAGCAAAAACAGCTAGCGACATCTACTGCTAAAAGCAGAGACTGGATAAACCTATCGACAGTCCAAAAAAGGAAGCAGTTATTGGTTTCAAGAACCTATTGCACGCTGTCGATAGGGGGCAGATTAATCAATGCCACGGTGGACATTGCCGCCAATTGAATCCTAAACGCTAGGAGGTCACCTTTTACAGTGGTATCTGAATTAATAAACTAAATTAAATTGTTTGATATTTACAAATATAAAAGATCTATATAAAACATTTTACTATTCCTTAAAACGACTTTTGTTTGATTAACGCAGTCGTCCCTCCGAAGTGACTGATCGATTTCGTGCTTTTTAGCACTCTTCAGAGCCACATATCGGTAGTAGGGACAACTACGAAAATCAAACCCTTTCCATATATCTCTATATAGAGTTTAAAAATCGCTATAAGGAAAAGCAAAAACAGCTAGCGACATCTACTGCTAAAAACAGAGACTGGATAAACCTATCGACAGTCCAAAAAAGGAAGCAGTTATTGGTTTCAAGAACCTATTGCACGCTGTCGATAGGGGGCAGATTAATCAATGCCACGGTGGACATTGCCGCCAATTGAATCCTAAACGCTAGGAGGTCACCTTTTACAGTGGTATCTGAATTAATAAACTAAATTAAATTGTTTGATATTTACAAATTTAAAAGATCTATATAAAACATTTTACTATTCCTTAAAACGACTTTTGTTTGATTAACGCAGTCGTCCCTCCGAAGTGACTGATCGATTTCGTGCTTTTTAGCACTCTTCAGAGCCACATATCGGTAGTAGGGACAACTACGAAAATCAAACCCTTTCCATATATCTCTATATAGAGTTTAAAAATCGCTATAAGGAAAAGCAAAAACAGCTAGCGATATCTACTGCTAAAAGCAGAGACTGTCGCTGTGTCGCTAGCTGTTTTTGCTTTTCCTTATAGCGATTTTTAAACTCTATATAGAGATATATGGAAAGGGTTTGATTTTCGTAGTTGTCCCTACTACCGATATGTGGCTCTGAAGAGTGCTAAAAAGCACGAAATCGATCAGTCACTTCGGAGGGACGACTGCGTTAATCAAACAAAAGTCGTTTTAAGGAATAGTAAAATGTTTTATATAGATCTTTTAAATTTGTAAATATCAAACAATTTAATTTAGTTTAATACTTAATTTGCCTAGAATCCCAGGTAGCAAGGGATGTTATATTACAAGAAATTAACATCACTTTTGAGTGTATTTTTAAACTAAATCATAACATCACATAATATTGAAAAATAACATGTATTTAACATCACATACAACGTAACACGTGAGACGTGACAGCCATGTTATTTAATAACAAATATTTAGCAACGCTGTGAATATATCGCATGTCACATATTAACGTGGCTTTCACGTGAATGTCATGTTATTTTGCTTCTCACCGACGTTCGAAGCAAAAAAATCCATATAAGATGATGTTGATAGAGTAAATTATTATACTTTCAATTCAGATTAAATATTTTTTTAGATAAATGAGCCATAGGCTGCGCCTGTCTCTTAAAGACCCAAACAAACTATTGATGGATAAATTATTATAAGGAAATTGTATACACATTATACGATTTCCAATGGATAGGCGGCTCTGACGGGCTTCTCAAGACCACGGACACGGATTAAAGGAATATATTCTCCGCTTAATCTGCAATTTCGTATTTAGAATCTATCTGTTTCAATCTGTGATTGTTTCAATTACTGATTGATTTTAAATCCGATTTTTTTTATAGGGTTATAGCGTTTTTAATGGTTTTATTTAGAAAAAGCTAATATCCTAGGATATTATTTAAATATTAAAGTACCAGTTACGGCATCCATAAGATATTGGATATAACAGCGCAGGAATGTGGATTTATGATGTCACAAACACGTTATTTTCGGGATGTCATTGTGTGATGTTATTAGGGGCGGACTTAGGACATCCCCACCATGCTACATTCTTGTTAAATGAGACTACAATCTTAACATCACATGTCACATATTAACGTGGCTTTCACGTGAATGTCATGTTATTTTGTTACCTGGGATAACACCTTTCGTATATAAAAGCACACCGTAGATTCCACAGGTGACGTGATACACGTATAAATATGTATTTATTTTCTTTGTTTCAATGTAGATAGGTACCAACGATTTTTATTTTTAATTCGTAGTTTATATAAAGTATTCTATACTGCAAAAGCAAAATGGGGTCCCTCCATAAAATATGTAGGTATGGGAAGAAGCCCCAAGTTGACGAACATAAGCTTTGATGGTTTGTATAAAATAGGGTTTTCATTTAAATATTTTTTTTTTGTTTAGAAGGTGGTAATTTAATTATTATTTTATACATTTTGTTTTTTTTTAAATTATTTATTTCCTTTAAAAAAAAACAATTAAAAAAAATGCAAAATTAGTCATCTTACCACCAGAAGAGGGTGTTGACGAAGAATAAAAAATGTAAAGAAAGGTGGTAATTTAATTAATATTTTATACATTTTGTTTTTTTTTTTAATTATTTATTTCATTAAAAAAAAATAATAATTAAAAAAAATGCAAAATTAGTCATCTTACCACCAGGAGAGGGTAAGCTGACGAAGAATGAAAAATGTAAAAAAAAAACAAAAATAATAAGAAAAATAGCTTAAAACTTGTTAGCATAATAATGAAGGGAATTTTAATTTTCACAAAGATCACAAATCCAAATCATTATTTTGGCTTCTTTTGAACTCATCTCATCTCATGCTCATGCTTAGAGCAATAAAACCATAACTCATTATCTTTACCAATATCCCCGCATATTAGACAGTCCTTTTTATTGTCTAACGTCTACATCGATATAATTTATGTTTACATTACATTACATTTTTGTTTAACCTCGCACTATTCTACTTAATTAAGCATCCCTAAGTCTAGGACTTGTGTGGGCTAGTAGTAGAGGGAACCACCGGCTTTAATTGACTTTCGAACCAATTTATAGGAAGTGTCCGCTTCAATTACGCCTTCGCCAAATTTCAATTATTAATTAACTAAAAAAGGCAAATCGGCGCCGGTGAGAAACGAACTCACGCTATTTAGGTAGTAAACTCGTCAAGTACGACGCGGTAGTCCACTACACCAATCCTCCCATATTATAGTTTATTATAGTATTGTCATCTTACCCGCTTTTGGTATTCGTCATCTTATCCGCCTATAGTGATATTGTTAAAATAATAATAATTATTGTTAAAAAATCTTAATTTGAAACTTAATTTTAATTTAAGGTATTTAAAATATAATAATGTTAACAGTGGACATAGAAATTTCAGGCCAATACTCACCCATAATATTTTATTTATTAAAGTTGGTACACTCTAAATTTTAACGAATCACTCATTTAAACAATCATGGCTTCTACGCCGAACAACTTCGTTATGGAAGGAATAGCATTAACGCTCTTACTTGGCGTTCTAGTGAGGTAGTTACCACAGAGTGCAACTGTTGCTCCATCTGTTGACGTTGGCTTGTTATAGACTATTCGTCATCTTATACAATTCGTCATCTTCCCCTACCTACAATTCGTATCGAGTGCTTTTTTTACTCTGCTGCGCCTCGTAAAAAAAGCACTATTGTGCACTAAAAACTAGGTTCGTGTACTCGGTGCGTAATATACTATTTCAAATTATGGGTTGTCTGGATCTGGGAATGAAATTTTGAAAAAAATCGCCTGCTGCGTTAAAATAGATTATCCACAATTTAATTTAGAAATTTAAATAAAATTTAAACATAATATATCATGCAAAAATGGCTCCAGAAACAAATCTTGGTTACGCCCTGCTTAAATACCAATAAAAAATCCAAAAATACTATTGTGGCAAAAGTTAATAGAGACATGATTAATGGAACGCCCCATGGATATTTAATTAAAATCCTTTTAAAAACACGAAGAAGATTCCATTACTTTTGTAATTTAAAGCAATTTACGCAAGGACGTTGTGATTTTAATCGTAATTTGAACAAAAATCAGATAATTTATCTAAAAATAAGTATAGTTTTACACTTTAATTCAAGAATATATATTAAAAAAAAACTTTAATTTCATATGGAATATTAATTTGCATCCTGTTTTATAATTTAATGTAGTTAAAGAATGCCTTTAAAAATAATTTTTTTCACCACCAGCCTAAAAGCACATCTTTATTGCTGTTCTTTTCATTGGTAGAAATATTATTTCTCTACCTATGACGTCAGAGGTTCTAAAAATAATGAAATTGCACCATGGTTAATAATGAATTTTTATTTAGCTGTTTTGGCATCTGACATTTCACATAATTATTAAATCACATTGCTATTTACAAGTGTCTTTAGGCACCAAATTTATTTATTGCATGATAAATTAAAAAATATTAACTAAAAGTCCAAACATATAAAACATGTTTTACAAAAAACACTTCGAAAAGTGAAATATTGGTCCATCATATTCAACCATAGATTATACAACCCATAGATTACCGTAAAGATCATAGATTACTAGAGGTACAACCCCCATATATTAGATATTAGATATTCAACTCGTAAAACGACAATGTTTTGTAGGTTGCATATGCCTTGCTCCAAGCCTTGCGCAATTTGCGCAGCACAAATAATCTGGTCTTTTGTTGATATAACCTTAAAATAAAATTGTTAATTTTTAAAATGACATATTTATTAACAAAATTTAACAAAAGTAATTAGTATTTTTGTAAACTACTTATAAAGTACAGTCCATTTTCAATGATTTTTTACGATTTTTGTGATTTTTGCGAAATTTTAAGATTTTAAGGGTCCAGTTGGGACCCTTAGAGAAGTTTGATCAACCTCATATTTTCAGCATGTTCCAGATACACCAGAATGAAAATTTTAAAATAATAAAAAAAATAAGGTCCACCCTAATATACAAACTTAAGCCACTTGATCTGAATATTACGTACTTGTCTTCAGTAAATATTTCTCGGTGTGTTGGTCCAAAAATCCGGTTTATTTTTTTTATTATTGATACCCGCACAGACTCGTCATTTTAGATATTTTTCTTGCAAACCTATTTCTGCGAAGTTTTTCCCTCTGTGCTTTTTTTTACAGTTATGTACGTGAACAGTTTTGAATGTTTGCCTATTTATGAATAATGTATTTACGCAAAACAGTTTATTGTGCGTACTTAAACTAAGCCGTACACGTATATAAATTATTATTGTTACACTTAAAAATAAATCTACAAAGATTTGAATCATAACAGAAAACTAGATAAATAGTTTCAAGCGTGCACTTCAAAGTTATACTTTCAATATTTTGTTTTTTTTCTTTATTTTGGTTTTGTACATCAAAAACGAGCAAGGATAATGGGAGCTCTGTCGGTCGGTGTGTCTGTCTGCTATTTTTCTCAGAGTCATAAAACAAATTTAGCGGCACCTGAATCTTTTGATCATTTTGAAATTCGGCACATAATTTTGTACACTGAAAAGGAAAAAATTAAGATTTCAAGGCTTTTAAATTTTCTACAAAAAGTACAGTCCATTTTCAACGATTTTTTATGATTTTTGCGTAATTTTAAGATTTTAAGGGTCCAGTTGGGACCCTTAGAGAAGTTTGATCACCCTCATATTTTCAGCATGTTCTGGATACACCAGAATGAAAATTTTAAAATAATAAAAAAAATAAGGTCCACCCTAATATACAAACTTAAGCCACTTGATCTGAATATTGCGTACTTGTCTTCAGTAAATATTTCTCGGTGTGTTGGTCCAAAAATCCGGTTTATTTTTTTTATTATTGATACCCGCACAGACGCGTCATTTTAGATATTTTTCTTGCAAACCTATTTCTGCGAAGTTTTTCCCTCTGTGCTTTTTTTTAGAGTTATGTACGTGAACAGTTTTGAATGTTTGCCTATTTATGAATAATGTATTTACGCAAAACAGTTTATTGTGCGTACTTAAACTAAGCCGTACACGTATATAAATTATTATTGTTACACTTAAAAATAAATCTACAAAGATTTGAATCATAACAGAAAACTGGATGAATAGTTTCAAGCGTGCACTTCAAAACTATACTTTCAATATTTTGTTTTTTTTTTCTTTATTATGGTTTTGTACATCAAAAACGAGCAAGGATAATGGGAGCTCTGTCGGTCGGTGTGTCTGTCTGCCATTTTTCTCAGAGTCATAAAACAAATTTGGCGGATTTTCGGCACCTGAATCTTTTGATCATTTTGAAATTCGGCACATAATTTTGTACACTCAAAAGGAAAAAATTAAGATTTTACGGCTTTTAAATTTTCTACTGATACAAAAAGTACAGTCCATTTTCAACGATTTTTTATGATTTTTGCGTAATTTTAAGATTTTAACGGTCCAGTTGGGACCCTTAGAGAAGTTTGATCACCCTCATATTTTCAGCATGTTCTAGATACACCAGAATGAAAATTTTAAAATAATTAAAAAATAAGGTCCATCCTAATATACAAACTTAAGCCACTTGATCTGAATATTACGTACTTGTCTTCAGTAAATATTTCTCGGTGTGTTGGTCCAAAAATCCGGTTTATGCATTATTGATACCCACACACTCATCTTTTTAGATATTTTTTTTGCAAACCTATTTCTGCCAAGTTTTTCCCTCTGTGTTTTTTTAGAGTTATGTACGTGAACAGTTTTGAATGTTTGCCTATTTATGAATAATGTATTTACGCAAAACAGTTTATTGTGCGTACTTAAAGTAAGCCGTACACGTATTTAAATTATTATTGTTACACTTAAAAATAAATCTACAAAGATTTGAATCATAACAGAAAACTAGATGAATAGTTTCAAGCGTGCACTTCAAAACTATACTTTCAATATTTTGTTTTTTTTTCTTTATTATGGTTTTGTACATCAAAAACGAGCAAGGATAATGGGAGCTCTGTCGGTCGGTGTGTCTGTCTGCCATTTTTCTCAGGGTCATAAAACAACTTTGGCGGATTTTCGGCACCTAATAGAATCTTTTGATCATTTTGAAATTGGGCACATAAATTTGTACACTCAAAAGGAAAAAATTAAGATTTAAAAGCTTTTAAATTTACTACTGATACAAAAAGTACAGTCCATTTTTAACGATTTTTTGCGATTTTTGCGAAATTTTAAGATTTTAAGGGTTTGAGAAGTTTGATCAACCTCATATTTTCAGCAAGTTCTAGATACATCAGAATGAAAATTTTAAAATATTTAAAAAATAAGGTCCATCCTAATATACAAACTTAAGCCACTTGATCTGAATATTACGTACTTGTCTTCAGTAAATATTTCTCGGTGTGTTAGTCCAAAAATCCGGTTTATTTTTTTTTATTATTGCACAGACTCGTCATTTTAGATATTTTCCTTGCAAACCTATTTCTGCGAAGTTTTTTACTCTGTGCTTTTTTTTAGAGTTATGTACGTGAACAGTTTTGAATGTTTGCCTATTTATGAATAATGTATTTACGCAAAACAGTTTATTGTGCGTACTTAAAGTAAGCCGTACACGTATTTAAATTATTATTGTTACACTTAAAAATAAATCTACAAAGATTTGAATCATAACAGAAAACTAGATGAATAGTTTCAAGCGTGCACTTCAAAACTATACTTTCAATATTTTGTTTTTGTTTCTTTATTATGGTTTTGTACATCAAAAACGAGCAAGGATAATGGGAGCTCTGTCGGTCGGTGTGTCTGTCTGCCATTTTTCTCAGGGTCATAAAACAACTTTGGCGGATTTTCGGCACCTGATAGAATGTTTTGATCATTTTGAAATTCGGCACATAATTTTGTACACTCAAAAGGAAAAAATTAAGATTTCACGGCTTTTAAATTTTCTACTGATACAAAAAGTACAGTCCATTTTCAACGATTTTTTATGATTTTTGCGTAATTTTAAGATTTTAAGGGTCCAGTTGGGACCCTTAGAGAAGTTTGATCACCCTCATATTTTCAGCATGTTCTAGATACACCAGAATGAAAATTTTAAAATAATAAAAAAAATAAGGTCCACCCTAATATGCAAACTTAAGCCACTTGATCTGAATATTACGTACTTGTCTTCAGTAAATATTTCTCGGTGTGTTGGTCCAAAAATCCGGTTTATTATTGATACCCGCACACTCATCTTTTTAGATATTTTTCTTGCAAACCTATTTCTGCGAAGTTTTTCCCTCTGTGTTTTTTTTAGAGTTATGTACGTGAACAGTTTTGAATGTTTGCCTATTTATGAATAATGTATTTACGCAAAACAGTTTATTGTGCGTACTTAAACTAAGCCGTACACGTATATAAATTATTATTGTTACACTTAAAAATAAATCTACAAAGATTTGAAACAGAAAACTAGATGAATAGTTTCAAGCGTGCACTTCAAAACTATACTTTCAATATTTTGTTTTTTTTTTCTTTATTATGGTTTTGTACATCAAAAACGAGCAAGGATAATGGGAGCTCTGTCGGTCGGTGTGTCTGTCTGCCATTTTTCTCAGAGTCATAAAACAAATTTGGCGGATTTTCGGCACCTGAATCTTTTGATCATTTTGAAATTCGGCACATAATTGTGTTCACTCAAAAGGAAAAAATTAAGATTTCAAGGCTTTTAAATTTTCTACTGATACAAAAAGTACAGTCCATTTTTAACGATTTTTTATGATTTTCGCGTAATTTTAAGATTTTAAGGGTCCAGTTGGGACCTTAGAGAAGTTTGATCACCCTCATATTTTTAGGACATTTTAGATGCACCAGAATGAAAATTTTAAAATAATAAAAAAAATAAGGTGTTGGTCCAAAAATCCGAGAAAAGTGAAAATTAAAAACAACCAAAAATTTTCTTTTTTCTTCAAGCATACAAAAATATTTATATTTTATAACTGAACACACTGGTTAGAAATTATCTATTTTTTTACAGTAAGAAATGAGTTCATTGTTGTATGCCGTAAAAGAAAGTTAGTTAGCAAAACCACCAGCGGCGGCAGCACTCTTTGACTTTGATGACAGCCATACTTCAAACTTGTTTGTTTATTATGTAAACAAGTGGTTGACTCAAGATTCTGTGCAAAAACCTTGTGTGAAATTGATTAAAAATGATTGAAGAAGAATATATGGTTTATACACCCACAAATCTCTCCGAAATTGCAAATGCTACATTAGACAAGTTACCATCGAAATCGCGAAAAGTGTACGATTTAGCCTACGAAAAAAAATTAAAATGAGCTATAGAAGGTTTAAGTTTATTTCGAAAGGGTTATATTGGCCTATTTTAATTAAAAAAAGCATACTTTATGACTGAATAAATTAAATGCAAAAATTAATATTTAAATATATATATATAGGATGCTTGAAGAAAATATAGTATGTTTCACTCAGAGGAAAAGTGCTTTTTTTTACTCGTCTGTAGTTTCCGCACTCCGTTTCGCGTCGTCAGTAAATTCTACAGACTAGTAAAAAAAGCTTCACTTTTCCTCTTAGTAAAACAATATACTATTTTGGGCCCTCAAGCATGAATTCAATACTTCAGCACACGTTGTCCCGAGGTAAATAAATCTGCAAAGATTTGAATCTTAACAGGAAACACAAATATTTTACTACTTTTGCAAATATATTGTAACGATTAATCTTAAGAAACATCTCTAGTGTCTAGCATTTTTGAAAAAGGGAGACGGGTTTGATAAACTTTAAACTGTAGATGATTTATACTGAATAAATTTATTAAAATTAATAAACAAATCTCACAAAAAAAATCAAATTACCGCATGAAACCACGACGGAAAAATTTACGTAATTTCTAGTTTTTAGGCCCATGGGCGGGGGCTAGCTGAAAGTGACGGCCATATAAAATGTTTTATTTATACATGACAAAATGGTGACATTGGGTGATGGGCTCTAAAAACGGGCTCTAAAAATGGCAAACAATCGGTGTAATAATTGCTTTACAAGCCAAGGACTGAAAAGTAACCAGTAACCCAGTAAAAAGTCCAAACGATTAATATTAAGAAACATCTTTAGTGTCTAGAATTTTTGAAAAAGGGAGACGGTTTGTTAAACTTTAAATTGTAGAAATGATTTATTTTGAATAAATTTATTAAAATTAATAAACAAGTCTCACAAAAAAATCAAATTACAGCATAAAACCACGACGGAAAAGTTTACGTAATTTCTAGTTTTTAGGCCCATGGGGGGGGGCTAGATGAAAGTAACGGTCCATATAAAATGTTTTATTTATTAAAGCCTGTGGTTCCCTCTACTACTAGCCCACACAAGTCCTGGACTTAGGGGATGCTTAATTAAGTAGAATAGTACGAGGTTAAAAACAAACATAAACATACATGACAAAATGGTGACATTGGGAGAGGGGCTCTAAAAATGGGCTCTAAAAATGGCAAACAATCGGTGTAATAATTGCTTTACAAGCCAAGGACTGAAAAGTAACCAGTAACCCAGTAAAAAGTCCAAACGATTAATCTTAAGAAACATCTTTAGTGTCTAGAATTTTTTGAAAAAGGGAGACGGTTTGTTAAACTTTAAATTGTAGAAATGATTTATTTTGAATAAATTTATTAAAATTAATAAACAAGTCTCACAAGAGTCCATGGGGGGGGGCTAGATGAAAGTAACGGTCCATATAAAAGGTTTTATTTATTAAAGCCGGTGGTTCCCTCTACTACTAGCCCACACTAGTCCTGGACTTAGGGGATGCTTAATTAAGTAGAATAGTACTAGGTTAAAAACAAACATAAACATACATGACAAAATGGTGACATTGGGAGAGGGGCTCTAAAAATGGGGTCTAAAAATGGCAAACAATTGGTAAAATAATTATTTTACAAGCCAAGGACTGAAATGTAACAAGTAACCCAGTAAAAAGTCTAAACGATTAATCTTAAGAAACATCTTTACTGTCTAGCATTTTTGAAAAAGGGAGACGGGTTTGATAAACTTTAAACTGTAGATATGATTTATTTTGCATAAATTTATTAAAATTAATAAACAAATCACAAAAAAAATCAAATTACCGCATGAAACCACGACGGAAAAATTTACGTCATTTCAACAAGTTTTTAGGCCCCTTAGAAGGGGGGCTAGCTGAAAGTGACAGTCCATATAAAATGTTTTATTTATACATGACAAAATGGTGACATTGGGTGAGGGGCTCTAAAAACGGGCTCTAAAAATGCCAAACAATCGGTGTAATAATTGCTTTACAAGCCAAGGACTGAAAAGTAACCAGTAACCCAGTAAAAAGTCCAAACGATTAATCTTAAGAAACATCTTTAGTGTCTAGAATTTTCGAAAAAGGGAGACGGTTTGTTAAACTTTAAATTGTAGAAATGATTTATTTTGAATAAATTTATTCAAATTAATAAACAAGTCTCACAAAAAAATCAAATTACCGCATAAAACCACGACGGAAAAATTTACGTAATTTCTAGTTTTTAGGTCCATGGGGGGGGGCTAGATGAAAGTAACGGTCCATATAAAATGTTTTATTTATTAAAGCCGGTGGTTCCCTGTACTACTAGCCCACACAAGTCCTGGACTTAGGGGATGCTTAATTAAGTAGAATAGTACGAGGTTAAAAACAAACATAAACATACATGACAAAATGGTGACATTGGGAGAGGGGCTCTAAAAATGGGGTCTAAAAATGGCAAACAATTGGTGAAATAATTATTTTACAAGCCAAGGACTGAAATGCAACAAGTAACCCAGTAAAAACTCTAAACGATTAATCTTAAGAAACATCTTTACTGTCTAGCATTTTTGAAAAAGGGAGACGGGTTTGATAAACTTTAAACTGTAGATATGATTTATTTTCAATAAATTTATTAAAATTAATAAACAAATCTCACAAAAAAAATCAAATTACCGCATGAAACCTCGACCGAAAAATTTACGTCATTTCAACAAGTTTTTAGGCCCCTTAGAAGGGGGGCTAGCTGAAAGTGACAGTCCATATAAAATGTTTTATTTATACATGACAAAATGGTGACATTGGGTGAGGGGCTCTAAAAACGGGCTCTAAAAATGGCAAACAATCGGTGTAATAATTACTTTACAAGCCAAGGACTGAAAAGTAACCAGTAACCCAGTAAAAAGTCCAAACGATTAATCTTAAGAAACATCTTTAGTGTCTAGAATTTTCGAAAAAGGGAGACGGTTTGTTAAACTTTAAATTGTAGAAATGATTTATTTTGAATAAATTTATTCAAATTAATAAACAAGTCTCACAAAAAAATCAAATTACCGCATAAAACCACGACGGAAAAATTTACGTAATTTCTAGTTTTTAGGTCCATGGGGGGGGGGCTAGATGAAAGTAACGGTCCATATAAAATGTTTTATTTATTAAAGCCGGTGGTTCCCTGTACTACTAGCCCACACAAGTCCTGGACTTAGGGGATGCTTAATTAAGTAGAATAGTACGAGGTTAAAAACAAACATAAACATACATGACAAAATGGTGACATTGGGAGAGGGGCTCTAAAAATGGGGTCTAAAAATGGCAAACAATTGGTGAAATAATTATTTTACAAGCCAAGGACTGAAATGCAACAAGTAACCCAGTAAAAACTCTAAACGATTAATCTTAAGAAACATCTTTACTGTCTAGCATTTTTGAAAAAGGGAGACGGGTTTGATAAACTTTAAACTGTAGATATGATTTATTTTGCATAAATTTATTAAAATTAATAAACAATTCTCACAAAAAAAAATCAAATTACCGCATAAAACCACGATGAAAAAATTTACGTAATTTCTAGTTTATAGGCCCATGGGGGGGGCTAGATGAAAGTAACGGTCCATATAAAATGTTTTATTTATTAAAGCCGGTGGTTCCCTCTACTACTAGCCCACACAAGTCCTGGACTTAGGGGATGCTTAATTAAGTAGAATAGTACGAGGTTAAAAACAAACATAAACATACATGACAAAATGATGACATTGGGAGAGGGGCTCTAAAAATGGGGTCTAAAAATGGCAAACAATCGGTGAAATAATTATTTTACAAGCCAAGGACTGAAATGCAACAAGTAACCCAGTAAAAAGTCTAAACGATTAATCTTAAGAAACATCTTTACTGTCTAGCATTTTTGAAAAAGGGAGACGGGTTTGTTAAACTTTAAACTGTAGATATGATTTATTTTGAATAAATTTATTAAAATTAATAAACAAATCTCACAAAAAAAAATCAAATTACCGCATAAAACCACGACGGAAAAATTTACGTAATTTCTAGTTTTTAGGCCCATGGGGGGGCTATCTGAAAGTAAGGGTCTATATAAAATGTTTTATTTATTAAAGCCGGTGGTTCCCTCTACTACTAGCCCACACAAGTCCTGGACTTAGGGGATGCTTAATTAAGTAGAATAGTACGATGTTAAAAACAAACATAAACATACATGACAAAATGGTGACATTGGGGGAGGGGCTCTAAAAATGAGCTCTAAAAATGGCAAACAATCGGTGAAATAATTGTTTTGCAAGTCAAGGACTGAAATGTAACAAGTAACCCAGTAAAAAGTCTAAACGATTAATCTTAAGAAACATCTTTACTGTCTAGCATTTTTGAAAAAGGGAGAAGGGTTTGATAAACTTTAAACTGTAGATATGATTTATTTTGAATAAATTTATTAAAATTAATAAACAAATCTCACAAAAAAAAAATCAAATTATCGCATGAAACCACGACGGAAAAATTTACGTAATTTCTAGTTTTTAGGCCCATGGGGGGGGGGGCTAGATGAAAGTGACGGTCCATATAAAATGTTTTATATATACATGACAAAATGGTGACATTGGGGAGGGGCTCTAAAAATGGGTTCTAAAAATGGCAAACAATTGGTGAAATAATTATTTTACATTTGCCATTAAATATGCGCAATCTTCCAACAAGGCAATTTAAAATTAAATTGAAGGAGTTTTTGATTGAAAAGGCCCTGTATAGTACGAGTGATTTTTTAAATTACAAATTTTGAATATATGTTTGGCTGTACTAAATTGTGCCGTGAAATTTTGTATTTTGAATTTTGATTTAAATTAACCTATTTTAATTATGTTAATGTAACATTTATTTATTATTTGACGTGTGAAAACATTGTATCACAAATAAATTACTTACTTACTTACTTACTTACTTACAAGCCAAGGACTGAAATGTAACAAGTAACCCAGTAAAAAGTCTAAACGATTAATCTTAAGAAACATCTTTAGTGTCTAGAATTTTTGAAAAAGGGAGACGGTTTGTTAAACTTTAAATTGTAGAAATTATTTATTTTGAATAAATTTATTAAAATTAATAAACAAGTCTCACAAAAAAATCAAATAACCGCATAAAACCACGACTGAAAAATTTACGTAATTTCTGCAAGTTTTTAGGCCCATGGGGGGGCTATCTGAAAGTAACGGCCTATATAAAATGTTTTATTTATTAAAGCCGGTGGTTCCCTCTACTACTAGCCCACACAAGTCCTGGACTTAGGGGATGCTTAATTAAGTAGAATAGTACGATGTTAAAAACAAACATAAACATACATGACAAAATGGTGACATTGGGGGAGGGGCTCTAAAAATGAGCTCTAAAAATGGCAAACAATCGGTGAAATAATTGTTTTGCAAGTCAAGGACTGAAAAGTAACCAGTAACCCAGTAAAAAGTCCAAACGATTAATCTTGAGAAACATCTTTAGTGTCTAGAATTTTTGAAAAAGGGAGACGGGTTTGATAAACTTTAAATTGTAGAAATGATTTATTTTGCATAAATTTATTAAAATTAATAAACAAATCTCACAAAAAAAAATCTAATTACCGCATGAATCCACGATGAAAAAATTTACGTAATTTCAACAAGTTTTTAGGCCTCTGGGGGAGGGGGGGCTAGCTGAAAGTGACGGTCCATATAAAATGTTTTATTTATACATAACAAAATGGTGACATTGAGGGAGGGGCTCTAAAAATGGGCTCTAAAAATGGCAAACAATCGGTGAAATAATTATTTTACAAACCAAGGACTGAAAAGTAACCAGTAACCCAAACGTCCAAACGATTAATCTTAAGAAAAATATTTAGTGTCTAGCATTTTTAAAAAAGGGAGACGGGTTTGATAAACTTTAAATTGTAGAAATGATTTATTTTGCATAAATTTTTTAAAATTAATAAACAAATCTCACAAAAAAAAAACAAATTACCGCATGAAACCACGACGGAAAAATTTACCTCATTTCAACACGTTTTTAGGCCCCTGGGGGGGGGGCACACATTGTGCCATATTTTCGTTTATTTTGGCAAAATTTAAAAAATAAATGGGCCATATTTATTCCGACATTTTGAATTTTGAGTTTTTGGGTATTGGTTCGCTTTAATATTGCGAAAAAATCATTTATGGAAAATTTTAGCTAAATTGGATATTTTTTTAAAAATGTTGAACACTCTAATATCGCAATTTTTGTTTTCAGATTTTTCTCTATTTTTTTCGTAATCAGTGGTGCAAAATGCAAAAAAAAAACAGAAAAAAGTGACAAAAATCTGTTTTTTGCATAGGGCCATATTTTGCAACGCTGTCACTTTGTTCTGTGTGGGGGCACGTAATACAGGCCAAGATACGGCCTTTTGCCCTGGAATCACGCAGTGTCCAATAAGTTTTAAAAACAACGTTTAAATTATGCAACATACAATACACCTGTCTGTTTTTTGAGTTGCCAATGTGCCATTTCTATTGGTCAAATTAATATATTTTGTTAACTTTAGGTTATTTAACCTAAAACTTTAAATAATTCTTAAAGTCAACTCACATAGCAACTAATTAACATAGAAATTGGTTATGAAATAGTTTATTATTATATGAACTGATCATCTTGGTAAAACATTGCTAAAATGCAACTTCTAATACTCGTTATTGTATTGTGAGTTGTCTAATTATAAACCCAAAATTTAATATTAATATTTTTTCAGATATCTTAGGATATACAAACTAAAACTTTATATCATTCTTAAAGTGAATATAGGGGACAACTATTATTTAAAAACTACGGCATGAGATAGCTTATTATTATATGAACTGATCATGTAGGTGCACATTGCCTAAATGCAACTAATAATACACATATGTGTATTTTAAGTTGCCTACTTATTAACGCAAAGATTTCAACCCACGTGATAACTGTCAAAATTAGAGGTTATAAATCCTGTGACACGATCAGCTGATGTAAATAAAAACAGAAGTGCTTCTTTTAATCCCATTAGATTAACGTTTTCGGCGTTATAATTTAATTTAAAATCAATAAAAATATGTGCGAAAAATAAATACACATGTAATTTAATTAATCATGGCAAAATCAGAGCAGTATGCAGCAAAAGTTTTAAATTTTACATCACGATACAACAATAGAAATAGCCATTCATATGCGCCTATAAATGTTGTTGGAAAGAATGCAGTTTATCCATATTATGGCGATTTCAGAGAAGCATATTTTCTTGTAAGTATTTAATAATATCGTCGGCTTACAAGTAAAGAGCACTAAGTCCAAAAACATGGTTTTGAGATATTGACAAATTTAACTTTCATTGTTGCTTTTTAATTTTTGTAATAACTGTTTTTGGAAAAAAACTACCACAAATTGCAATGACATGTTTGGACATAATAATGTCCCATTTGCAGTTAAATAAAGAAAAATTGAAGTAGTTTAATTCAACTAAATTTGCAACAAGACATGGACTTCGGCTTAAAAGTAAAAAGCACTAAGTCAATAAAATAATATAAAAAACAACTATTTAAAATTAAAACCCTTCTATTAATTAAACGTAATGTATAACTATAAAGTAGAAAACAAGATCTTTACATAAATTTTCAAAAACTAGATTTTTAAAAGAACGGTTTGGACTTTTTGATTGTTTAAAGAACATTTCCAAAATTAATAATAATAATAAATTAGTATTATATGAAACTGCTTACTATGCCAGAACTAAGACAGTTTTCAGAGGCCATCGGCTGTGCCGGCAAAGAAGCATTTCCTAAAGTCAATAATTATAATGAATCATTATTAATGATAAAACTTCACGGTGCAATTCTAAGGGCTGTTTCCGAACTTGCCGCGAACTTTATTTTTTTTATATTCTTGTTATTTATGTAGTAACCAAGGATTTAGGAGCAAAATTTAAAAAATCTATCAGTTAGTTTTATTTTATTTATATTGTTTTATAAAAATCTGCACCTATTCAATTATTTGTCTATTTCTCGGCTATTTCTAATTATATTAAAAATATTATTATAAATAAAACATAGATTGCTTAATTTTTTACAAAAAAGTAAATACCATTTTTTTAAATTCTTTAGCCGTTTTGTCAAAATACGCGATTAAAGTTTAAAGTATTACATAAAAAATAATAATAAAGAAAAACTAAAGTTTGCCGCAAGTTTGGAAAACACCCCTCAGAAATTAACAGAGACTTCAAATTTAGTTTTGAAATATTATCTGATAATAAAAAAACCAATGCAAATGAAAATTAAATTATTACCTACACATCAAAAGTACAGGTAAAAAGCATTGTCATTTTACAGGTAAAGTTCTGTTTCTCTGTTCTGCCTCTATTCCATCAACTTTAACATACCAAAATTTAAATACGTTTGTCAGTACAATAAATAACGCGATATTGTATCATATAAATGATTCAAGCAGTCATATTTTTATAAATTTACTCTTTTTAGAGAGTCGCTTAGTGCAGAAACATTTGAAATAGTCTACAAGTAAAATGCACTAAGTGCACTAAGTGACTTAGTGCCTATTGCCAGATAAAATTTTAATCAAAATCAAATTGGTGCGTTTGGTATAGTGGGTAACTCCCTTGGCAGTCCACTTAGAAGTTAGTTCGGTTTACCTATACATAGATCATCAAAAATTACTTACAGTGCCATTAAAATCCCATTTTTGCAAAAAAGTGACTTAGTGCCTTTTACTTGTAAGCCGACGATATTAATAGTAAAATCGACACTCCCATGCAACAAGGATGTAACTCAAGTTAAGCCCATTTTGAGTTATACTCATAGGTAAACCCCTTGAAAAAAGATACACATGGTGGTACTACTCAGATTTCTCCACAGGCCATTTTAACCAAAAGTTTACCTAAAAACACTGAAGTAAGAAATTCTAAACTTGAATATTATCAGAAACAAATAATAAATAAAAAATAAATAATACAGTTAAATAGAGAATTTTATAAGATTTCAAATGATGTATCACATGGCTACCTTTTCCACTTTAATCATTTGCCCACCCTTAAATAACAAAAAAAAAAAGATTTTAAAAAATGACAATGTATGAGTTGATTGGGGGTATCGAAATGGATCTATCTGTATCGGTAGTGCTTTTGTTAGTTTAGTGTGAGGTTCATGGCCCTCTACACCTGGAAATCTTTTTGTTTTCTTACTTTTATCATAGGTAGGTACCTGTTTCTTTAATAAAGTTCAGGTATGATTTTGGAGGAGAGTCCATGATCTAATTTAGCTCCAGTGAGTCATTCCCAAGATACTTCCATCTTAGGGGCTTATCAATGATGGATATTCATACTGATTTATGCTAAAATGGATCATTAATATAGACTCTAGGTGGGCCTGGATTCCATGGCCCTCCCTGGACTCATAACAGGGTAGGCCCGAGATTATTGGGTATACTTTTGGAATATTGTTTATACTTTTAAATATTATATAATCTTTACAATTTTTAAGAATAGTTTTAGTCTTGTTTTCATTCAATAAAAATTTATAACTTTTATATAATTTGGTTTTCTTTAAAAAATTTTGGGCCCCCTGGGATTTTAAAAAGTCGGCGCCTGTGATTATATACAGTGAATGAGTTAAGATATCGACTTTAAATTTGAAACATTTAAATAAGACAACCCAAACTATCTTTTCGCATATATTTGATATTTTCAGTTCTTAAAATGTGGACAGGGGGCAATGGGGGGAAAATTTTTTAAATGGAAAGGGGGTCGTGTGATACATCATTTTAAAGCTTATAAAATTATCTATTTAACTATGTATTTTTAATTTTTTTAAACATTTTTTTTAAGGTTTAAATTTTTCAATTTTTTTGCTAAAAAATCCGACTTTTTAAGATTTTTTTTTGTAAATTTTTATTTATATCAATTAAAATTAGTAAAAGTATAATTTACATTATAAAATAATTAATTTTTCAAAAATGTTTGATGTTTTTAAAGAAATTTGGACAAAAATACCCATTTTCAACCTCATTTTAAACCCCCCAAAAAAAAATAAAAAAATAAAAAATTATATAGTTAAATAATAGAAATCGGTGGATATATTGGTATTGCATATATTAGCACAGCTAAAAGCAAGTATAGTTCTCCGCATGAAAGAAAGTTTCCGACGCAAGGGGGAGGAATCATTCGCACTCTCTTCTTTCCGTCAAGAGCGTTATAAAGCGTGCGTGCCTACAACGGGCCTCCCACTTGCACACTGTGCAATGCACACACATTCCAGACATATTTCCCGTAGCCACAGATCCGTGCGTCAAAATTTAATTCCTTAAGAGCCATTACCTTGCTAGAAGTTTGAGCTATAGTTTCTAGGAAGGCAACGTCCTATATATTATAATAATTTTTTGGCGGAGGCTTAAAGCAATATCAATATATTGCTTATAATCCCTTCATATATGTATATTCATTGACTGAAACTTTTTTTTTTTTTAATCTATTGTTTATTTGTGATAATTATTTATATTTTAGAGGTCTTATGGTAAATGGTGGAGAAACAGACCTGCACATCAAATAGAATACATGCCCCATGATATAGACCCATATGGATCAGAAGATTATATAACTGTTGAGTAATATTTAGCAAATTACAAATGGGGGTAGTTGACACTAGTTTACCTTCCTCTGGGAAAATCCCACTTAAAAGATTTGTAATTTCTATTTTTTCCATGTTTTATATGCTAAATACTATTTATTTAGTAAAAAGGTTATTTCCAAAAACAAAAAATACGTGTCGGTCTGTCAGTAGGTCTGTCTTAGTCTGCCTATTGGTGTGTCTGTCGGTCTGTCTGTCAGTATACCGGATGAGTTTTATTTATGTCCAACCCTAAAATTAAGATTAATTTTCATTCAATAAAAACGATACTATAAAATGTACAAGTCCAGGAAATTTCGAAAAATTTTACTTAAATAAATTGTAACCTGAGAAGGCTTTGAGCTACAGACTTTATATTTAAACTAAAGCTTTCCTGTTCAAAGCTCTCGGCTGCGGACTGTTTTTGATAATTTTTTTTCGGTTTATTTTTCTTTTATATAAAGGATTTTCTTTTTGAGTTGGAGGTCGCTAACACATCCATAAAAATCGGGATATAATAGTAATATTTATTTCAAGTAGGTAACCTAATACATTCTTGCTAATATATGTATCACAATAAAAAATGTACTAAATATTAGTATACATAATATGTATACACAATCATATAATATTTTAAAGTTGACTACCCTCGTAGAAATGTACATAAATATAACTAAATATATAGCTTAATATAACATTAGATTAGTCACATTTTTATGTTTAGTGTCAAACGTTATACAGAAACGTTATAAAATATATAAATCTAACCTTAAAAACTAACGTTTGTCAAAAACGTTATAAAATATATAAATCTAACCTTAAAAACTAACGTTTGACAAAAACGTTGTAAAATACATAAATCGAACGTTGGTTTCCTAACTAAATTCTAACCTTATTCTAACTTTACTTTTTTTTTAATTTCCATTATTAATACGTAAGCTATAGTAGAAAATACTCATTTCAGACAGCTATGTGCCTAGGTTTGATAATTATTTATTATTTCTATAATAAGTTTAAAAAACTATACCCCAAAAGTCAAAATTATAGTAAGTCTGGCAACGCTTTACTATAATTTAAAAAATATTTTAAGATTCTGAATGTATAAATAAATATTAATTAACTAAATATAAAGTTTTTTGTGAGAGGTAAACGTATTTATCGAAGTATAACAGGATATTACACGAAAAATATTTAGGGCCACCTAAAAAAATAGCTATTTTATAAATAAATGTAACAAAATTATGTTAAAAAATATTATGATTGTTATGAATAAATTTGTCTCCAGCTGCCATTTTATGATGCAGGTAGAAATTTCGTAGTTGGCCACGCCCCCTCCGAAAGTTAGAAATTAAACGTACTTCTAACGTATTTCTAACTTAAAAATCTAACGTTAGATTAACGTTTGTAACTAACGTTTGATTCTAACGGTAAAAAGTGGGACATTTGCACATATTTTATAACGTACTTTTATACAGAAATTTGACATAGAAAAACGCTATTCTAACGTAAAATTTCTACTAGGGTAATCAATGTATTTTTCTGTGTACTTTAAATTAGTTTAGAGGTATGGAGTTTTTGGTTTCTAGCAGTAAATTGTTATGCTTAAAAAATGGTTTTTCCATAGTTCTATTATTATTTGTCCTAAATTGTGAATGTGTCCTAACAATGTGAGAATTCTAAATGTGTCAACTACCCCTGTTGTCTATTTTTTTAACCATCCCGATTTTAGATTTGAAACTGACATATTTCCTAGGGAAATATGCGTTTATGAAATTTACAATCCAAGTGCTTTAGTCAGAATTTGGGGAAAATGTACAGACGCTCCATATAGTTGGATTATGTTGTGGGAAGGACCGCCACAGGTTTATCCAGAAAAAGCTAGAAAATTTAATGCTCACTTTAATATTAACCATATAATGAAGTAGGTATACCCCAGTATGGTGGACCTTATTTTTTTTATTGTTTCATAATTTTCATTCTGGTGTATCTGGCACATCCTGAAAATATGTGTGATAAAACTTCTCTAAGGGTCCCAATTGGACCCCTAAAATAGTGAAATTATGCAAAAATCTCGAAAAATTGTTGACAATGGGCTGTACTTTTTATATTAGTTGAAAATTTCAAAGCCTTGAAATCTTAATTTGTTCCTTTTAAGTGTACAAAATTATGTGCCAAATTTCCAAATGATCAAAAGATTCTACGAGGTTCCGAAAATCCGCCAAAGTTGCCTGTAAAACACTAAATTTGACTAATTTCCACCATAAATGTGTCAATAAAAAAAATAAGGTCCACCCTAATACCCCAGTACTCTACTGTAGTAGAGCAGGTTTGTAACTGAGCAGGGAAAACGGAAAAGTTCCGAAATTAAAAGTGCTGGGAAAGTTAGAGAAAAAAAAATTGTGAGAATTCAGGAAAATAAAAAAACAGGCGTAGGTATTCGCTGTACAGTGATTAGTAAACTTCACCTTTTTTTTACGTTCCTCGATGTTTTATTAAAAAAAAGATCATTTCCTTAAAAAAAAATCTTCTGTCGGTCTGTCTGTCCGGAAAATTTACCACGATAACTTGAGAAGGCTTTGAGTCAATAACTTTAAATTTGAATTATTGGTTTCTTATCTAAAGTTCTAGACTGGGATTGTTTTTGGTAAAAATCGGGATGTGGTAAAGGAGTAAAATGACCCCAAAAACCATTGAAAAATCGTTTTTCGAAAAAAAGCATTTTAATAGTTATTTATGTACCAAGGGTATTAAGTAGATGTTTATGCCCTGAGGGCGACGATCTTACAAAACCGAGGGCCTCTGGTACAAGGGTTTGTAAGTCACCCGGGGGCATACACATCTACTAATACCCGCGGTGCATACAAATTTTTATGTCATACTAGTTCGTTATTGCATCCACAATATAAATATTTAAAAAAATCCGAAAATTCAATTTTATTTTAACATTATCGTTGCTAGGGAAATGCTGTATTAATAAGTAAATCAAAAACTGTTTTTTGTGTCTTTATGCCCCGCACGGGCATAAAGTACACTATTATGTAGTTGGTAACTAAGCAATAAAAACACAATAATGAACTACGATGACAAAATAAATTTTGATTTTTAATTTAATAAACCTAGGCCTAGAGGCATAGACATTCTAGATTTCTAATCCATTAGGATTCGTGATAATAAAACATGACTATAAAGGGTTATTTAGAAATAAGTTCGAGAAATTTAAGAGGTGATTCTACGTTAAAAAATATGAAAAAAAGTTCCTATAAAGTTTGTCCGGAAATGAGCCCTAAGGGAGCTACGTCCCTCCAAGGGTACATCTATTTATATTTCTGGAACCCTATAAACTATCATTTTATGTAATTTTTATTTGGTAATTTTAACCAGGGACTTGCGAAACGGGGGGCAAGGTCTTTTTTTGCCTCAAACTTTTTTATCCTTAGATTTTTTGACATTTTCTTAATAAAATATTAATCTTTAATTAAAAATACATAAAAAGGTACTCTTTATGTAACACTGTAGGGCCAACCGTTTTCGAGAAAATTGCAATTAAATAGGAAAATTCACGTTCTGAGCATCAAAAATAGGAACTAAAAAATTCACCAATAAAAATTTCAATATTGCAGTACTACAAAAAAAAAAGTTTTCGTACACAAATATCCACAAATAGCTTTTAAGGGAGCTACGATCCCTTAAAAAGTGTAATTCTTTAAGAGGCTGTAGTACTCTAAAAACTGATTTTCGAACCTAGATGTATACGAGCTTTTTTCACAGTTTTTAATGCAGAAGAACCCCGCAGTATTGAAATTTTTATTGGCGCATTTTTCCCTATAACTCAATTTTTTTCGAGAACGGTTTGGTTATATTATATATATTTTTATTATTATTAAAGAATTATAGTTTATTGATAAAACTTCAAAAAAACTACAGATAAAATATTTTGGGGCCAAAAAGTGACATCGCCCGCACGGGCAAAAGTACACTATTATGTAGTTGGTAACTAAGCAAAAAAAAACACAATAATGAACTAAGATGACAAAATAAATTTTGATTTTTTATTTTATTAAACCTAGGCTTAGAGGCATAGATATTCTAGATTTCTAATCCATTAGGATTCGCGATAATAAAACAAGACTATACAGGGTTATTTAGAAATAAGTTCAAGAAATTTAAGAGGTGATTCTACGTTAAAAAATATGAAAAAAAGTTCCTATAAAGTTGGTCCGGAAATGAGCTCAAAGGGAGCTACGACCCTCCTAAGGGTACATCTATTTATATTTCTGGAACCCTATAAACTATCATTTTATGGAATTTTTATTTGGTAATTTTGACCAGGTAACCAAGTAAATGGGGGGGGGGCAATGTCACTTTTTTGCCCCAAACTTTTTTATCCTTAGATTTTTTTACATTTTCTCAATAAAATATTAATCTTTAATTAAAATTACATAAAAAAGGTACTCTTTATGTAACAGTGTATGCCAACCGTTTTCGAGAAAATTGCAATTAAAGAGAAAATTTCACGTTCTGAGCATCAAAAGTATGAACTAAAAAAATCCACCAATAAAAATTTCAATATTGCAGTACTACAAAAAAAAGTTTTCGTACACAAATATCCACAAATAGCTTTTAAGGGAGCTACGATCCCTTAAAAAGTGTAATTCTTTAAGAGGCTGTAGTACTCTAAAAACTGATTTTCGAACCTAGATGTATACGAGATTTTTTCGCAGTTTTTAATGCAGAAGAACCCTGCAGTATTGAAATTTTTATTGGCGCATTTTTCCCTATAACTCAAATTTTTTCGAGAACGGTTTGGTTATATTATATATATTTTTATTATTATTAAAGAATTATAGTTTATTGATAAAACTTCAAAAAAACTACAGATAAAATATTTTGGGGCCAAAAAGTGACATCGCCCGCACGGGCAAAAGTACACTATTATGTAGTTGGTAACTAAGCAAAAAAAAAATCAATAATGAACTAAGATGACAAAATAAATTTTGATTTTTTATTTTATTAAACCTAGGCTTAGAGGCATAGATATTCTAGATTTCTAATCCATTAGGATTCGCGATAATAAAACAAGACTATACAGGGTTATTTAGAAATAAGTTCAAGAAATTTAAGAGGTGATTCTACGTTAAAAAATATGAAAAAAAGTTCCTATAAAGTTGGTCCGGAAATGAGCTCAAAGGGAGCTACGACCCTCCTAAGGGTACATCTATTTATATTTCTGGAACCCTATAAACTATCATTTTATGGAATTTTTATTTGGTAATTTTGACCAGGTAACCAAGTAAATGGGGGGGGGGCAATGTCACTTTTTTGCCCCAAACTTTTTTATCCTTAGATTTTTTGACATTTTCTCAATAAAATATTAATCTTTAATTAAAATTACATAAAAAAGGTACTCTTTATGTAACAGTGTATGCCAACCGTTTTCGAGAAAATTGCAATTAAAGAGAAAATTTCACGTTCTGAGCATCAAAAGTATGAACTAAAAAAATCCACCAATAAAAATTTCAATATTGCAGTACTACAAAAAAAAGTTTTCGTACACAAATATCCACAAATAGCTTTTAAGGGAGCTACGATCCCTTAAAAAGTGTAATTCTTTAAGAGGCTGTAGTACTCTAAAAACTGATTTTCGAACCTAGATGTATACGAGATTTTTTCGCAGTTTTTAATGCAGAAGAACCCTGCAGTATTGAAATTTTTATTGGCGCATTTTTCCCTATAACTCAAATTTTTTCGAGAACGGTTTGGTTATATTATATATATTTTTATTATTATTAAAGAATTATAGTTTATTGATAAAACTTCAAAAAAACTACAGATAAAATATTTTGGGGCCAAAAAGTGACATCGCCCGCACGGGCAAAAGTACACTATTATGTAGTTGGTAACTAAGCAAAAAAAAAAATCAATAATGAACTAAGATGACAAAATAAATTTTGATTTTTTATTTTATTAAACCTAGGCTTAGAGGCATAGATATTCTAGATTTCTAATCCATTAGGATTCGCGATAATAAAACAAGACTATACAGGGTTATTTAGAAATAAGTTCAAGAAATTTAAGAGGTGATTCTACGTTAAAAAATATGAAAAAATGTTCCTATAAAGTTGGTCCGGAAATGAGCTCAAAGGGAGCTACGACCCTCCTAAGGGTACATCTATTTATATTTCTGGAACCCTATAAACTATCATTTTATGGAATTTTTATTTGGTAATTTTGACCAGGTAACCAAGTAAATGGGGGGGGGGCAATGTCACTTTTTTGCCCCAAACTTTTTTATCCTGAGATTTTTTGACATTTTCTCAATAATATATTAATCTTTAATTAAAATTACATAAAAAAGGTACTCTTTATGTAACAGTGTATGCCAACCGTTTTCGAGAAAATTGCAATTAAAGAGAAAATTTCACGTTCTGAGCATCAAAAGTATGAACTAAAAAAATCCACCAATAAAAATTTCAATATTGCAGTACTACAAAAAAAAAGTTTTCGTACACAAATATCCACAAATAGCTTTTAAGGGAGCTACGATCCCTTAAAAAGTGTAATTCTTTAAGAGGCTGTAGTACTCTAAAAACTGATTTTCGAACCTAGATGTATACGAGCTTTTTTCACAGTTTTTAATGCAGAAGAACCCCGCAGTATTGAAATTTTTATTGGCGCATTTTTCCCTATAACTCAAATTTTTTCGAGAACGGTTTGGTTATATTATATATATTTTTATTATTATTAAAGAATTATAGTTTATTGATAAAACTTCAAAAAAACTACAGATAAAATATTTTGGGGCCAAAAAGTGACATCACCCCCCCCCCCATTTTGTACGTCCCTGGTTAAAATTACGAAATAAAAATTGTTACTGTAGTTCATGTGGTTCCAGATATATTAAATAAAAACTACTTTTTCTACGGTCTAATAGAAAAGTTGACATCTCTAAAAATAAAAATTAAGTTTTCAGATCGCAAAATAACCTATTTTTTACAAGCTTTTCTGTTCGTTACCAGCAAGCGCAAAATTGAATTTTGCGCGCTAGAGTGTAGGCAACCGGCACGTCAATCGTAGAACAGCTGTCAAGTATATGCTACGAGATGTTGTGTTACGCCATTTTTTTAATATAAATTATTATTTATTTTGAATCAAATCCTAATTTCGTGTACCAAACATTTGTGTGCTGAACATTTATTGTTATGTAGGAATTTTGGAGAGTAACAGTGATGAGGATTTTACTTCTAAATCACCAGATTTGTAGAAAATTATAAGTGCTGCGACCTTATAAGGATATAAATTTACTGCCTGAAATTTATATATTTATTTATTTTAGATCGTAGAAAAAACGTTGTTTGTATTACGAGCGCAAAATGACTGATTTCTGTTTGAGCGTGGAATTTGCTGATCGAGGCGGCCAGCTGAGATCAGAATTCACAATCAAACTAGATGAAACGTTGCAAGCACCCTGTCAAAACATCTACACTATTGTACACTAGAGCCATCTAGTTTGCAAATTTCAAACTAGGTGTTTTGTTTGATTTTAAATTCTGTATCTTTAAAACATTATATTCTAGCAAAAAACTGTATATAACATTTTTTATAGAGCTTAAAAAAAACTTTTATTTAAAATATAATTATTTATATGTGAGATATGCTAAAAAAACCTTTTACTGCTTTAAACGCCAATATCTCGAAAACAATGCGTTTAGGAAAACGTTGTTTATAACATTTTTTGACCAATTTAAAATTATCGTTTATATAAGTGCTAAATTAACCAAATACAATAATAATTGCCTTCATTATTGTTGGATTTCAGTAGTACCAGTATTTACTTTTTTACCTTTTAATTAATAATGGTTACTTTTTGAAGTTGATAGATACTGTCAATATTATTTGAGTCTGTATTTAAAATATAATTTTTATAGAAGATACCGATTCCCTTTTCTGAACTGTAGACCGGGTAGGTCAGAATCCGCTTGTGTTTTATTATTTTGGCGACCGTGACAGGACAAGCAGATATGGAAAAGGTGAAGGAGGGACTACGATTACAAAGGATTTCTTTTGATAGAATTTATGATGAAATCGTTGCTGATTTTGATAAATCTAAGATTAACATTTGTGATATTGAAGGTAACTTTAGTCTTTTACGCCAGAAAATAGAGGTAATCACAGATTATGATGGTCAAATGTTAGAATTATTATTGGAAACCGAAAATAACGAGAAAAATTCTCAAAATATACGAGATACTTTAATTTTAGAAGCTGATAATTATAATTTAAAATATTATAAACTGAAAGCAAGAGTTGAACGAGTATTAAACAAAGAAAATGTTGAGGAATCAGTCAGTTTAAGTCGCTCGAAAAGAAAATTAAAGCTTCCAACAATAGAATTGGTAAGATTTGGTGGTGATGTAAAAGAATGGCTTAACTTTTGGAGTCAGTTTCAAAGAATAGATGGTGATGAAGACATTCCAAATGAGGACAAGTTTCAATATTTGATCCAATCTACTATAATGAACTCCAGAGCTCGCCAACTTGTTGATAGTTATCCTCCAATTGATGAGAATTATCCCAAAGTTATACAAAGTTTAAAAGACCGATTTGGTCGCAACGATTTGTTGGTCGAAGTTTATGTTCGAGAGTTATTAAAACTTATTTTGAATAATTTGAATTCAAAAACAAATATTGCATTGCTATATGATAAAATGGAGTCCCAACTGCGAGCTTTAGATTCGTTAGGAGTTACTTCCGATGCGTGTGCTGCTATACTTTATCCCCTTGTTGAGTCTTGTCTTCCTGAAGATTTGATTAGAGTATGGCAAAGAAGTAGCTCATATGATACTGAGTCCACACTGAAAGTTCGGTTGGATAATTTGATGGCATTTGTAAGAAAGGAGGTTGAAAATGAGGAGCGTGTAACTCTAGCAACTTCTGGTTTTGATGTAACAGCGAACAAACCTAAGAAGAAAACAGAAACCATTTCAAAAATTGAGAATATACCTACTGCTTTTGGTTTAATGAATAAAACTAAAGTAAAATGTGCCTTTTGCAATGGACAACATTCTAGTGACGATTGCAAAGATGCTAAAAAGTTAACTTTGGAGGAACGTAAGAAGAAATTAACAGAAGCCTGTTGTTGTCATTCTTGTACCAAATTTGGACACATAGCTCGTAGATGCCGTGTGAATTTAAAATGTTTTAATTGTAATGGTAAACACCTTAGTATTATGTGTCCCAAACAAGAAGATGTTAAAAACAACAAAGAATATAGGTCTGGTCTACCTTCTGTTGAAAAATCTTTATCCAACAATACTTGTACTGAGGTATTTTTACAAACTTTAGTTGTTCATATGAATGCTGATAACAAAAGTCGTCAAGTCCGAATTATAATTGATACTGGATCACAAAGAAGTTATGTTACAAAAGCCCTTGCTGTTGAGATGTGTTACAAATCTATTCGAGAAGAAAAACTAATTCATGCTCTATTTGGAGGTTCTGAAAATAGTATTAATCACAACTGTTATCGCATTCGATTAAGTAATCTTGAAAATACTTACTCTTGTAATTTTGAAGCTTTAGATCAAGAAATAATTTGTAGCAGTGTGACTTCTATTAGAGAAGGTTCATGGACGGTAGAACTCCAGAAAATGAATATCAATATTTCTGATATAAAAAATGGACCAATAGATGTTCTGATCGGTTCTGATATTGCTGGAAAGTTATTTACGGGAAATCGCCATGAATTAGATTGTGGACTAGTCGTGATGGAAACTCTTCTCGGTTGGACACTAATGGGTAAAGTTAGCACAATAAACAACTCGGAGGTTTCCGATTCTACCAATATGTTGGTGACGTCGATGTTTGCGAATAATATTTCTGATCTTTGGAACCTGGATATTTTGGGTATTGAAGATTATACCATATCCAAATCAAGAAAAGAGTCAGAAGAAGCGGTTATGAACCACTTTATGCAAACTATAAAAAGTTCTGAAAATGGACGTTATGAAGTTCATCTACCATGGATTGAAAACCATCCTCCAATACCCAGTAATTATGAAATAGCACTTAAAAGGCTTAATAACCTAAACAAGAAGTTAAATAATGATGGTTTTTACGAAGATTATAAACAAGTCTTTATAGATTGGTTAAATGAAGGTATAATTGAAGAAGTTCCTGAGGATGAATTACATTTTCAAAGTCATTATCTTCCTCATCGTCATGTGGTGAATTTAAACAGCAGTACTACTAAAATAAGGCCAGTTTTTGACGCGTCTGCAAAAGAAAAGAACCACCCATCATTGAACCACTGTTTAGAAAAAGGAAGAAATATGATTGAATTGATTCCTTCTATTCTTTTGAGGTTTAGACTTTCAAAAATAGGTGTTATTGCTGACATACGAAAAGCTTTTTTACAAATTTCATTAACTTTAAAAGATCGAGATTTTTTAAGATTTGTATGGTATGAGGATGGAAATTTAAAGACATATCGTCATGCCAGAGTAGTTTTTGGTGTTACCAGCAGTCCTTTTCTTTTGGGAGCTGTAATTTAGTATCATTTAAATGAAAAATTACAGGAAGCTATGAATAAGAAAAATGATTATTCCGAAGCGGTGATTTTAAAGTTATTAAAAAGCTTCTATGTGGATAACTGCGTTACTAGTGTTGAGACCGATCAAGAATTGCATCATTTTATTCAGCAATCCAGTAAAATAATGCTTGATGGTAAATTTGATCTTAGAGCTTGGGAATATACTCTTTTTAATGATTCTGAAGAAGTATTTAAATTATCACCAGTTTTGGGTTTAACCTGGAACAGAAATTTTGATACTCTTGAGATTAGTAGTGAATGGCTGAAGACAATAAATACTGATGTAGTCACAAAGAGGACTATTTTATCTGCAGCTAATAAACTTTTTGATCCGATTGGTTTTTCTTGTCCTATTTCTTTATGTCCAAAGTTGCTACTTCAGAAAACATGGTTATCTAAAGTTGGTTGGGATAGTGAAGTCGATAAAGATATTAGGAATGCTTTTTTGGAATGGGTTCAAGATTTACCATTTTTAACAAGTTTAAAAATACCCAGATGGCTTCTAAAATCTTCTGAAAGTTATAAAAACTGGAGTTTACATATGTTCTGTGATGCGAGTAAAGATGCTTACGCTTCAGTTATATTTTTACGTTCAGGATCTGAAAATGATATAAATGTTCAACTGGTCCAAGCTAAGAGTAGGGTTTCACCAGTTAAAAAGATGTCAATTCCACGACTAGAGCTTTTAGCTGCTACAATAGGTTCTAGACTTTTGAAAACTGTAATTAACAATATGGATTATGATTTAGATTGTTACTGTTGGAGTGATTCGACAACAGTATTGTCCTGGATTAATAAAGATGATCAGTGGAAACCATTTGTTTGGAACAGAGTGCAAGAAATTAGGAAACTGACCAAAAAAGAGGCATGGTGTTATGTTCCTGGGGATTTAAATCCTGCTGACATTCCTTCTCGTGGATGTTCCGTAAAAAATTTGTTGAAAATTAAATGGTGGATGGGTCCTTGTTGGTTATTGAAATCACCAGATAATTGGCCATCTCAAACTTATTCTCACGACGAAGAAGATATTAATCTTGAAAGAAAGAAAACTGTCGTTTCTTCTTTTTTGTGTGGGAGAAATAAGGATGGATATTTATGGTATTATAGTTATTTTTCTAATTATGATAAGATTGTTCATTTAGTTGCATGGGTTAGAAGATTTACATTTAATTGCCAAAACAAAAATTCTAAGAAAACAGGTCACTTAAATCTTGAAGAAATAGAGTCAGCCGAGAAAATGATTTTTAGACTTATTCAAGAAGAAGTTTTTCCTGATGGATTAAAAAATGGTAGACTTTCTACGCTATGCCCTTTTTATGATAGTGATGGTGTTATCAGAATTAAAACCAAAGTTTCTGACAGAGATGATACAACTGATTTTCGTTATCCTGTTGTACTACCTTATAATCATCTGGTAGTTGAAAGATTGATTTTTACACAGCATAAAAAATCATTTCATGTTGGTGTTCAGGGTTTGATCAGTATTTTGAGAGAATGATTTTGGATTTTAAGAAGTAGAAAATATATAAAGTCAATAATTTTCAAGTGCTCTATTTGTAAAAGGTATACGGCTCAAAATATCGAAACCCCACCCATACCTTTACCTGAGAGTAGGGTAAGAGATGCTTTAGTTTTTGAAGTAACTGGTATTGATGTGGCAGGTCCAATGTATCTTCGTTCTGGTAACAAAGTATGGATTTGTTTATTTACCTGTGCTATTTATCGAGCCATACATTTAGAACTGATTTCTTCATTATCAACTGATGTGTTTTTACAAGCATTAAGAAGGTTTATAAGTAGGCGTGGCAGACCTTCAATAATTTATACTGATAATGGAAAAAATCTGGTGGGAGAATGTTGGATTTCAGTAGTACCAGTATTTACTTTTTTACCTTTTAATTAATAATGGTTACTTTTTGAAGTTGATAGATACTGTCAATATTATTTGGGTCTGTATTTAAAATATAATTTTTATAGAAGATACCGATTCCCTTTTCTGAACTGTAGACCGGGTAGGTCAGAATCCGCTTGTGTTTTATTATTTTGGCGACCGTGACAGGACTACTAAAAATTTTGTGGGAAGTGAAAATTTGTTCAGACAACTAGATTGGAATAAATTATCAGATTTTAGTAACATTCAAAAGTTTGAATGGAGATTTAATCCGCCTACAGCTGCCTGGTGGGGTGGCTGGTGGGAACGGTTAATAAGATTAGTAAAGGATTTACTAAGGAAAAATCTACGAAAGGCAAGTTTAAATTTTGAAGAATTGTTGACAGTACTTTGTGACTGTGAGTCTACGATAAACAATAGACCCCTTACATATTTATCTGAGGATAGTAAGGATCTTACAGTTTTAACTCCTGATATGTTTTTAAATGAAATAAAAGAAGTTGGAGTTGAAAAGGGATATTTAAATAGACATTATCGATATGTTCAGAGAATAAAAGAAAATATCAAAAGAAGATTTCGTAGCGAGTATTTGGGAAATCTGGCGTTGTTTGGAAAAGCAAAAAAGTTTAAGAACATTAAAGAAGGAGATATTGTTTTGATTGGTAATGATAATATTAAAAGAATGGATTGGCCTCTTGCTTATATTGTTGAACTTATACCTGGAAGAGATGGCATAAGTAGAATAGCCCGACTGAAAACTTCGAATGGCGAAGTTTTAAGGCCTCTTCAAAGAGTTTTTCCGTTGGAAATAGAATGCAATATATTAAATAAAAATTTTAAACAAATGAAAAACGACGTACAGTTAAGTTCCTTAAGTTCTTCAGAAAATACTGTTTTACGAAGATCTGAAAGAAATGTGAAGCCTCCTGAAAGATATGGTGTTTGAGTCACTTTTTATATTTTGACGTGGCTCTGGCTAAATTAACCAAATACAATAATAATTGCCTTCATTATTGTTGGATTTCAGTAGTACCAGTATTTACTTTTTTACCTTTTAATTAATAATGGTTACTTTTTGAAGTTGATAGATACTGTCAATATTATTTGAGTCTGTATTTAAAATATAATTTTTATAGAAGATACCGATTCCCTTTTCTGAACTGTAGACCGGGTAGGTCAGAATCCGCTTGTGTTTTATTAATTATAAACAAAAAACGCTAAAAATAGAAGTTTGACCCTATTTTTACCCCCTTACCCCCAATCGTTTACCCCCAAAATCTAATCAGCTCTTCGGAATACGATAAGAAACAATATGCAAAAAACCGCAAGTCGATATCTCATGTAGAAATGGAGTTTACACCCAGACAGACAGACAGACAGACAGACAGACAGACGGACGCAAAATTTTTTTTTACTGATTTCGACTCAGAATGGTCTAAAACGTCGAGAAATGTGAAAAAAACGTGGTCAAAGAGTTTGACTTTTCGGCGAAGATTTCAATACATCGGCACTCTTAGTAGAACTAAGTGCCGATGTAAATCAGCAATAACTGTTTTACATGTACCCTTAGGAGGGCCGTAGCTCCCTTAAGGCTCATTTCCAGACCAGCCTTTATAGGAATTTTTTGTCTTATTTTCGCATGGGGAATCTACCATTTTCGTTTGATTCACCAATTCTAAATCTCCATGTATACTATGATTCTGCACATTAGAAAAAACTCTTGCACCACACACACTTTTGTGGACTTGAGAAACTCATGATCATATTTAAATTAAGTGCGTATGCCTCTCATCTGTATACATAAGATAAAATTTAAACTAAGTGCATATGCCTTTCATCTGTATGCATAAGATAAATAGTAGTAAACGGTGGGTAGGCTCCAACGCCCGACAAGTAGGCCCAATTGCCCTTTTTGTCTGCCCCAAGATAACCTACCCGACCTGCTGCCTATCCCTTCTCTTCCAGAATCTGCCAGACCTTCTGATGAAGTTCATAACAATTGATTATGCTAGGAGGCTCAGCTCTTCCTTCGCTAGTGTTACCACTCCGAAGATGTCTGGTCTGAGCCTGCCTAGAGCCTCACACTCCCCTATGAAGTGTTAGGACGTTTCCTCGTTAATCCCACACCCAGGGCAGTCGGATCGTTTACCGTCCGCATGTGTACGAAAATTAAATAACACGGAATTTTCAACCATTTACAAATCTATTATGTCTATGCCTACAGGGGAAAGTATTCTTTTGTTGTTTTGCAGCATTATTTTTTTTTCAGGATAATTAGATTAGAGTTCAACCAAAGACATTTAAAGTATCATTACTCAATAGATGCAATATTATTAGCGGGTATCGAACCTCAAACTCAATTACAATACAATATGTTGGTAAAAGGTTTGTGGGAGAATCCTTGCGTGGTCGAGAAAATAAAAATAAAGAAGGAACTAAGTATACCACAAATCGATGAGGATCATACTAATATATTACCAGTAATTTTAGTACTATTGACTGATAAAGGGATATCAAAAAGTACCTTTAACAGGGCTCCCACCTGTCCTTAAATTCTCAAAATTTGCAATTTGCCTGGAAAAAAAAAAGTTTTTACTCAAATTCTTAACACGTTCACTGTCCATATGGGTCATGCCATATGTTTTCCTGTGAGGGATATGTGGTTCAAGTTTAATGGAAGAACAGTGAACGTGTCCTCAAATTTTCCTTAGATTTTAACCTCAAATAATTTGCTTTTCAAATGCTGGTTAACCTTAAAAATTCTAAATTCACCTGCAGCAGTGAACTAAATACCACCAGTGTATTACACAATCAAAGATTTTTAAATTTAATTTCCTTCGTAACGTTTTGCCTGCGACGCTGAACTTAACACCAATTATAATTGATGTTAACATAATTATGTAAGCAAATGGAAAAAATTGATTTTTTTTATAAATTAATTTAACTTACATATTCCTTGAAGTGTCTCTTGAACATAACTAATGGTTTACTAGCTAGAAAATAAATTTATTATTCCATCAATCTATTTTCTAATCATCGTACAGAGTGATATTGGCAGACTGACAGTTTCGGGCTGCTGGCCCTCTTCAGTACCAAGAGTGAACTCTGCACGCTGATTAAGAAAACGTTCTTAGACTTTACTCGCAAAAGGAATATAGCCATTAGATTGATGTAGACTTGTGCGCCATCTATTTCTAGATGTAGGCAACTACTCATACCTCACCTATTCTGGAGACTTTGACTGGTAGCAAGTTGAAGACTTGTGTGTCTCAAGCACATAGTACCACTAACGGGTGGTTAGACGTAGAATTAGTAAGGACAGAAAATTTTAATTTTAAACAAAATTGTAAAAATATTAATTTATTATTCCATCAATCTATTTTCTAATCATCGTACAGAGTGATATTGGTAGACTGACAGTTTCGGCTGCTGGCCCTCTTCAGTACCAAGAATCACATCTGCACGCTGATTAAGAAAACGTTTTTAGACTTTACTCGCAAAAGGAATATAGCCATTAGATTGATGTAGACTTGTGCGCCATCTATCTCTAGATGTAGACAACTACTTATACCTCTCCTATTCTGGAGACTTTGACTGGTAGCAAGTTGAAGACTTGTGTGTCCCAAGCACATAGTACCACTAACGGGTGGTTAGACGTAGAATTAGATGATTAGAAAATAGATTGATGGAATAATAAATTAATATTTTTATAAATTTGTTTAAAATTAAAAATTTCTGTCCTTACAAAATAAATATTAAAAAAAAGTAAATAATGCCACTTTTTTATTAAATAAAATAAAATCGGGCCGCCGAAAAATTGTTGCACACGGGACGTTAATTTGTAGTCACGCCACTGGATTAAGAATAATAGGCCATAAATTATGTAACGAAATAACAAAAGTAGATTTTGGATGTAAAGCTACAATACAAAGTCAAGCTGCTCCTTAAATCCCTGAAAAACTGCCTAATATCTTAGTGGGAGCCCTGGTTTATTAGTCTAAAATATTACTTTGTGCGCAAATGTTTTGATCGTCTTTTTTTTTAATTAGCCTAATTTCCCTAATTTACCCTAACGTAAGGCCTCGTAAAAAAACAACGCAAAGCGTTGTGTCATATAACTTTACTCCCTATAACGGAATTTGCCGATTTACGCAGCTTTTACGATTTACCCGGTTTTTGGCGCAGGAGATTAAGGGGATAGAATCGCTATTTTGATGATATGCCAATTTGCCAGATCTTATGTTTTTCTTTCAAAGTGTGTTTTCTCTTTCTATATGTAAGGACAAGTAATTCATGTTTACAAAAATTTGTGAACAAGCGGAAATTATGTATAGACAAGTGTTTTGTTTACTTTTTAATGTGACCTGGTATATTTTGAAATAGACCATATAATGTGGGTTGTAAATTTAAATTTACGCCAGGTCATCAAAATGGCGAAGTATTTCATGTTGGTTGCCTATATTGTTACAAAGAAAGTTAACTCAAATAGCTTACCATGGTATGATTCAGAAATAAGAGAAAGAACTAAGTTACGCGATAGACTCTATCACTATAGAGCTTACAAACATTTAAAAATTCTTAAAAATGAAGAATCCTGGAATGAGTATAGTTTTCCGTAATCAGGTCGTAAACCTAATTTAGATTAAAAAGGCAATATTTTTGGTGTAAAATTAATGACTGCAGAAGAGATCCATATAATATGTGGAAGACTATAAAAAAAGCTTATTAATAACAGAATATAAAAAATTTTCTAAAGGAATTAAATTTAAGTTACGCGATAGACTCTATCACGATAGAGCTTACAAACATTTAAAAATTCTTAAAAATGAAGAATCTTGGAATGAGTATAGTTTTCCGTAATCAGGTCGTAAACCTAATTAAGATTAAAAAGGCAATATTTTTGGTGTAAAATTAATGACTGCAGAAGAGATCCATATAATATGTGGAAGACTATAAAAAAAGCTTATTAATAACAGAATATAAAAATTTTTCTAAAGGAATTAAATTTAAGTTACGCGATAGACTCTATCACGATAGAGCTTACAAACATTTAAAAATTCTTAAAATTGAAGAATCTTGGAATGAGTATAGTTTTCCGTAATCAGGTCGTAAACCTAATTAAGATTAAAAAGGCAATATTTTTGGTGTAAAATTAATGACTGCAGAAGAGATCCATATAATATGTGGAAGACTATAAAAAAAGCTTATTAATAACAGAATCTAAAATTTTTTCTAAACTTGATTTGCCTGAAAACTTTATTGATTATTGATTATTGTAAGAAGTATTGATGAGATAGTTACTACATTTAGTGATGATGCACTTATTGAATTTGAATTAAATACAAATATGCAATTAAATGATTTTAAGTTGATTGATTTGTGTTTCGGACAGCTTCAGTGGACTGGGCTGTATTGCATTTTTGGGACTCACTCAACCCCCAGCCTCAGAGGTTTGTAGATAGGCTTAAGTTCAGAGTGATTCATAGGTGTTGAATTAAAGATTGACCATAATTGAATGATGCTTTATTGATTGTAAAATTAGTTTATATCAAAGAACTTTTACCTCAAGAAGTAATTTCAGACCGATGTTTATGAAGGTGTAATCTTTTTGTTTGTTTATTTACTAACAGAAACGCGATACAGTTTTGTGGTGTCGCTAGTCGACTTTCAGGCTACTTAGTAGCGATGTCATGAATTCAAATCATTATACTTAAATTAAAAATGTAAAAAACTTTATTGTGTATACTATAATTATGTTTAATAATATAGTATATTTAAATCTATTAAAATTAAACTACTAGTTCATATAAAACTCATACAGAACTAATGTTTCTTAAAATTTACAATAAAACATCCAAAGTATATGTTTCCAATCGGAAACACTGTACCCCTGTCAGTCATTTTACGACATTAGACTGTGAGTTTACACATTCTTTCTCTCTCTTTACGCGTACTAAGTGTAAACAATAGTCACTCCCCACCAGCCCCTCACCGTAGTTGGTTCACGCTTCAAACAAATCATACGGTAGATTTCATCATGTTCCTTCTTGAGGTAAAAGTTCTTTGGTTTATATACAATTACTATCCTAAATGTTTCCTTAATCTACACGTAATTGTCATTGAAATTATTATATAAAAAGTTACCTCGGACTTGGCTCATCTAAACAAATGGAACCTTTGAATATGACATTGGTTTATTAAATAATAAATATATTATTAAATATTAAAACCCAGTTCAGAGTTCTGAACAATTTGTCTGTATTAAGAAGAATAATAGATAGTTTAGATAATGTTTTAAATAACCAACTATTTTAACATACTTTTGATGTTATGGGATATGTATGGTTAAACGTTATTAATACTTCCTTGCAAAATGGGTCATTTCCTGAAGATCTGAAACCTAGTACTGTAATTCCAATAGAAAAGATTCCAAATACCAATAACGCCTCAGAGTTTCGTCCTATAAATACGCTACCCCATTCTGAAAAAGTTCTTGAACTGATTGTTTATAAACAGAATATTTTGAAAAAAATAATTTATTTTATAAAAATCTGGCAATCTGTCTTTCGCCCAAAACATTCTTATGAAACAGCTTTACAGTTAAAGATTTCTGAATGGAAAAGAAATTAAAATAAAAAAACTATTTACTATTGCTATTTAGATTTTAAACGGGCATTTGAAACTATTGATCGAAAGATTCTAATAAAAAAATTGAAAAGTTATGGTACTGGTAGTAGCGTATTGAAATGGATAAAAAGTTATTTAAATAAGAGATATAAAAAACTAAAGTCAATAATATGTTCTCTTCTAAATTCGTAAATAATAATGGAGTGCCCCAGGGAAGTGTTATTGGTCTTCTATTATTTATTATTTACATAAATGACATTTAAAAACATCACAATTGTGATTTTTGAACTTGTTTGCAGATTATGCATATTATTATTATTATTTGTTCTTCTCGCTATATATCGGGCCTCTCTTCCTGAAGGCCATTATAGGGAGTTGAGTTGTGTGGTTGGTGTTCATAGACAGGCCATGGTATTCGACAAAATTATTGTTGAATGTTGTGACCTGTGTATAAACATCGGTGTTTTGCGCCTCCATCCCTTTGCTTATAATAATAAACTTTGGCGGTAGGCGCCTTCTAATTCTGTATAAAAGGTTTATAACACGTGGTTGAATGTCGGCGCGTCGCTTTTCCTCCATCTGTTTTCTATTTTTGTATAAGACTTTTGCGCATTTTCTGATGTGTGATATTTTCACTAAGTATATTGTAACTTTTTGATATCTCTTACCACTAATATTTCGTTTTTACATTATAGATTTTTTTTAGTATGAAGTTATGTTGCACATATTTCTATTTTTGGACTTAAAGTCATTAAGCAAATGTGCACAAGTTAATAAAAGGTGGAATACTGCAACCTTAGACCCAATATTGTACCAAAATTTAAGTTTAAAAGTGAGCATTTTAAAAAATATGTTTTCCTTAATGGTGCCTTACTTAATTATATTTTCTTAGAGGTACTGGCACATAGTTGACTGTGATGCAATGGATTATTTCATGAACAGGTGGAAATGTTTAAGAAAATTGGACCTATCGTGGTGTGGAAATGATTTACCGGAAGAATTTTGTGAAAAATTCAAACAGTAAGTAAAATAAATAATTAAAAAATATAAAAAAAAAGATTGAAAACAATGTTGGTATTAATAATAAAAAATCTGATATACATATTAAGCCAGCTGTCTAAAAACAACAAATAAAAAAAAATGGCTTTCACCATTTTTTCAACCCCTTACTAGGTATAATAATTTTCTTTACTAATACCAATGTTTTTTTAGAGTTGTTAAAGAATTTGGCAAAACTTTAACACATTTATCACTTGCTAATTGCGATTTTGTATCTAATGAAGTTATTAGTTTAATTTCTTCTAATTGTTCTGAACTTGTAGGTAAGTAAAAAGAAACTTTTAATTTATTTTGTTTTTCTTTATTTCGTGGAAGTATAAATAAAACTAGTTTTATTTAAATTGACATTAGAGCAACTATAGTATATTCAACTTCAATATGCAGTAGAAGTAAATAAAACATTCGCGCACGCGGCAGCTGGCGCGTGGTTAGAACACTCGAATGTTGCGAGAGTAGGGACGCAGAAAATTAAACAGGTCAGTACGTGAGCACTTGCTATGAAGCGTACAATGCATTGCAATGGACCGTTATATAGAAATATTTTGTTTTGAGTCCTACCTTGTCACTAAATCCGTTGTTGTCACGTGCGTTTGTTTACGCTCACTGCATTTTGAAGTTCAATATACTATACTAATATAACCTTTTTATTTTTTAGATTTAAGGTTAAAAAATACACTGCACTGGAGGATATCCACATTAGATGAACTTCATAAACTCGTATCTATTGACATAACTAGCACACTGATACAGTTCAATGATGTAGTCAAAATTCTAAAGTCAAATCCGCATTTAAAGCATTTTATAATGGGTAAAATACTTTTTTAAATAATTATTTTTGTAATAATATTTCGTACAGGATGCTTCTTGAAATTTATTTATGGTTATTTGTGATAAACACGCGGAAATGAAGTAAATAAAAACTTTATTGCATTACATAATCATGCCAACGTTTCACCTAATATTTAGGCTTCTTCAGGGCTAAATTATTAAATATGCATTAAAACAAACAAATTAAACAAAAACATTAGATCAACAAACAAAATACACTAGACATTTTTCAACAGGAGAATACTCACTGTAGAACAATTAATTACTGCCCTGAAGAAGCCTAAATATTAGGTGAAACGTTGGAATGATTATGTAATGCAATAAAGTTTTTATTCGCTTCATTTCCGAGTGTTTATCACAAATAACCCTAAATTATTTTTGTGTGAATACTGAAATACAGGATGTCCAGTAAATGATGTCATTAATTTTAAGTGGTGATTCTACATAGGAAAATATGAATTCCTATCATATAAACATGCGTCGTAAGCCCCTTTGAAAGTGGCTAAAAAAATCGGTTTTTATTTAATAACTCAGGAACGCTTTGCGTTACAGCAATGAGGTTTTGAATATAAACTAACCTTAATAAGGCCCCTTAGTATGCTATCTTCATGTACTTATTTTAGACAGGGGTGTGCGATATTGGTGGGCCTTATTAGTTTTTTGTCCCAAACTTTTTTCTGTGTGACTTTTTTGTAATTTGATTTCTGGAAAACCAAAATTTCAATGATGCAGGGTTATTCTATATCAAAAGTTAAAAAAAAAGTTTCTATACATGTAGCCCATAACTACCTTAGGATTGATTTTTAGAAGTACCTGTATATGAGTTTTTTTTTCTTAGTTTTTTATGTGGAATTAGATTCCAAAAATAAAATTACAAAAATAAGTTCATACAAAGATGGGCCTTATTAAGATTAGTTTATATTCAAAATCACGTTGCTGTACCTCAAACCGTTCCTGAGTTACTAAATAAAAACCGAATTTTTTAGCCACTTTCAAAGGGGCTTAGCTCCCTTACGACGCATTTTTACATGTTTATGTTTAAGTTTATAGAAACTTTTTTCAAATTTTCCAATGTAGAATCTTCCCTTAAAATTAATGTCATCATTGACTGGACATCCTGTATAAGGTAGAGTGCGCTAAACTAAAACTTTGTCCTGCAAAATAAAAACTCAGTCCGGCAAAGTATAAACTCCTTCCGGTGAAGTAGAAACTCTGCCAGGTAGTAGTAGAAATTTAGTCCAGCAAAGTAGAATCTCACTCCTGTAAAATAAAAACTCAGTCCTGAAAAGTTAAAACTCAGTCAAGTACAAACTGAGTCTGATATGGTAAAAACTTTGTAAACACGATAAATAAGAAATTTCCACCGGAGAATTCAGAAGGTTAAACTTAGATCGGCTACGTAGAAACCAACTCCGGTAAAGCATAAACTGTTATCTAGTAAAGTAGAAGCTTAGTCCGGTGAAGTAGAATAAAAGCCCTGGTAAATTAGAAATTCAATTCGGCTGTAGAAACTCACTTCGGTAAAATAGAAACTCAATCTGGTAAAGTAGGAAATTCAGGCCAACAAAGTAAAAACTTAGTGCGGTAAACTAGAAACTCAGTCGGGCAAAGTAGAAACTCACTACGGTAAAGTAGAAACTCGGCTTGGTAAAGTAAAAACTTAGTCCGCAAAAATAACATAAAATTAAGTTTAACAAAGTTGAAACTCAGTCCGGCAAAAAAAAATTAAAACTCTGCCCAGTACACAGGTGTCTTGAATCAAAATAAAGTTTTTTTTTTCTGGCGCCAAAAACTCTCTTCACAGATTGAAAGAGGGTTGTCTGAAGAATAAAACCTGTTACTATTAAAATCCTCCCCCGAGTCCTTTTCGAGAAAATGGGGATTAAAAAGACTTAAATGGGCCTAAATTTAGTTTTCTAGGGATTTCATAAAATGGCTAACTCGACGAAAAAAACTGTTCTGTTATAAAAGATAGACAAAAAAAATTATCTACAAACCATTTTTTTAATGAACTCGCTAGCTCAAACCCTTACCGTTTTATAGCTCAAACAAAGTTGCATATTAAGATAGCTTATTGTCAATCATTTTTTAAGCATGCATTTTTTTAAAAAAACTCAAAAACCACAATTCCAACAACAAAAATAGTTATTACATAAAAGATTCTTAGTTAAATTCAACACAAACCAACATTTTGTTTATCTTAATAGCTTTAATAGATCAAGAGATATATAGCTTCAAATGTTATCGTTTTAAATTTCATGTTACAATTTTTTCCTTCATATGCAATAAATTGGTTTTTTGTAAATATCTTAAATCGAGTAGGTAAAAGAAAAAAAATCATATGAGTGAAAAAATAGTTAAGAAAATTATCTAAAAAACGCTGTTTTATTTGTTTACTTAGCTCTTTTGGTTTGCAAACTATAGCTCGTGAAAGTAAGAAAATATTGTAATAATTTTGTATATATATATAATTTTTTATAATATTAATATGTAGCATATGTAATTAAATATTGTGGGTAGGAATGTAGTATGGACATTTCTAGGTCAGTATACGACATTCCTACCCACAATATTTAAATATTGTGGGTTGGTTGCTTTTTGCATAACATGGCCCAATTAGGAGTTTTTTATAATATTTTTATTACAAACAACGTTAAGAATTAACATTACTATATATAGTACAATTGGGCCCTTTTATGCAAAAAGTAGCCAACATATTAAAAAAAAGAGATAATGTCGTATACTGATCTAGAAATGTCCATACTACATTCCTACCCACAATATTTAAATATTGTGGGTTGGTTGCTTTTTGCATAACATGGCCCAATTAGGAGTTTTTTTATAATATTTTTATTACAAACAACGTTAAGAATTAACATTTTGCTACATATTAATATTATAAAAAATTATATATATATATATACAAAATTATTACAATATTTTCTTACTTTCACGAGCTATAGTTTGCAAACCAAAAGAGCTAAGTAAATAAATAAAACAGCGTTTTTTAGATAATTTTCTTAGCTATTTTTTCACTCATATGATTTTTTTTCTTTTACCTACTCGATTTTAAGATATTTACAAAAAAACAATTTATTGCATATCAAGGAAAAAATTGTAACATGAAATTTAAAACGATAACATTTGAAGCTATATATCTCTTGATCTATTAAAGCTATTAAGATAAACAAAATGTTGGTTTGTGTTGAATTTAACTAAGAATGTTTTATGTAATAACTATTTTTGTTGTTGGAATTGTGGTTTTTGAGTTTTTTTACAAAAACCCAAAATATGCATGTTAAAAAAATGATTGACAATAAGCTATCTTAATATGCAACTTTGTTTGAGCTATAAAACGGTAAGGGTTTGAGCTAGCGAGTTCATTAAAAAAGTGGTTTGTAGATAATTTTTTTGTCTATCTTTTATAACAGAACAGTTTTTTTCGTCGAGTTAGCCATTTTTATGAAATCCCTAGAAAACTAAATTTAGGCCCATTTAAGCCTTTTTAATCCCCATTTTCTCGAAAAGGACTCGGGAGAGGATTTTAATATTAACAGGTTTTATTCTTCAGACAACTCTCTTTCAATCTGTGAAGAGAGTTTTTGGCGCCAGAAAAAAAAACTTTATTTTGATTCAAGACACCTGTGAGTAAAGCAGGAATATAGGCCGGAAACTTAGTGTCGACAAACTTAGCCCGATAAAGTAAAAACTCGGGAACTTCAGTAAGGAAATAGTAGAAACTGAGTCTAGTAAAGTAAAAACTATGTACGGTAAAGTAAAAATTCTGCTAGAAACCCAACTCGGCAAAGTATAACCTTAAACAGGTCAAGTAGAAACTCGGACAAGTAAAAAAAGAATGCGGAAAAGTAAAACCTTAGTCCTGTAAAGTAAAAGCTTCCTAAACTAGAAACTCTGTTTTGGTAAACACCAACAGTCTTATCTTCCAGTCATATTTTGTACAAAAAACAACTTATTTTTTTTTTCAAAATCGGCGAACGTAGGAGACATATTGACAATAATCTTCTACTAGCCCACTAAAGTATAGTTGTCTGGATTAGTAACCTAACAAATTTTAGATTTATGTGAAAGTGTTCAAATGATGGACCAAGTAGTACAAATAACCACCCAGTATAACCCAAATCTGGAAACATTTTCAATGTGGAAAGGTGTTTCATTGACTTATGTTGGGGCAGGAAATTTTGGTTTGTTACCAAATTTAAGAGAATTAGATGTAGGATGGTGTTTGTTGTATATGGATCCTATGGATTCTCTTGAAAAAATTTCAAATGGGTGCAAAAAGCTTCAAAGGTAAAAATAATTGAAACACTTATGGATTATAATTTTTAGCATTATGTTTATATTAACTTATAAGTATATTTTGAAAGTATGTGTGTAATAAAAATAAGAACGCTTTAAGTGGACCAATATAGTTGCTTATGTTAAATTACCTTTAAAAGTTGAATTTGTAGCTATGGAAGCAAATTTAATTATTGCAGGTACATATTCTGTAGGTTGACATGGTGATTAATGTGACATAAATATTTATTAATGTCAAAAAACCACCGTCGGATGGAGTGACCCTATAAAAATTGAATATTTGATAGCCACTGTCGGTTTTGTCAAAATATAATAACCTAAAAAGATTCTAAAGTTGAAAGTCTTAAACAATGCACACGTCAACAATTAAAATGCAACCATAGTTACTAATAAGTAGGGAAACACAAATTTGTAGGTAATTTAACATCAGCAACAGGATTGGTCAGATTAAATAGCTTCCTTTTTAATTAGTATTGAAGATGGATTTTTTTTTCAATTTTTTTTTCATATTTTCCAGAGGGTTTTTAATATACCCTCAAATTTCGGTACGCGAGTTCTGGAACAGGCTGTAGATGCACAGTATCAAAGGCACGCCTTAAATCTAAAAACACTACCACTACTTTATTAGAAAAGAAAAATTTCGGTACTAATTGCCCATTTTTTAGGTTAATTCTTTCTGAATGGAGAGGAATAACAGATCAACTTTTAGTACCTATAATCAAAAATTGTAAAGAATTAGAACAGCTAGATTTAATTGGGATAAAAGGCATATCTGCAGAAATAGTGGAACAAATATTAGTTTGTCTACCAAAACTAAGGCTTCTTGATATTAGTTTTTGTGATAATGTTCGGCAGACACAGGTAAGTGCCTATTTACAGTGATCCTCAAAAAAGTCTTTGTAGCTCGCACAGTTCCTGAGATTAATTACAGATATAATTCTAATATATTTTTTATATAGTTATAACAAGGAGTAATTCCACGTCAACTCGCCCTACATGAACATGAAGCTACAGTAATTTTTTATTGAAATAGTGTATTTTTTTTTATTTTTAAAACACGTCTCTTAAGCCCCAAATATATATTTTGGAGTTGTTTGGGTCGCTGATTACAATTTAATCATAATTTAGTAAAATTCCGAGCCTAAGAGCTTTATCGATACATAAACGTTGTGATTTTTTTTTTTTGAAATAAATAGAAAATAATACTTATTTATTCACTTTTTATTTTTGGGTTGCTGCCGATTGCTTCGACTCATCTTCAGGGAAATATAGAAAGTTTCCGGGTTTTCTCAAGTCCAGGCCAAGATATATCGTTTTCTATACCTGAAAATAGTAGAGTAATTTTACTCGAACCATTCAAAGCCCCAAAAGGCACACGGTGGGGATTTTTCCGATCTAGCAGGACAAAAATAGCAAAACCAACTTTTAAATAAACGTATTAAAGTGTTAATATCTGAAAATAAACTGTTTAAAGTTTAATAAAATGACTGAGAAAAGTCCTTGGATATAACATGTTTATATTTTTATAGAGCTTAAGGTCGGCATATAATCAAGTAAAAATATCTGTTGTTGGCTGCATTGAGTAGTACAGTACGGATGTTTAAAAGTAATATTAAGTTTTGTGTTCTATACATTATAAAGATTATTAAGTATTTTAAATCACTGGCTTTATTTTTTATTTAACGAAATTGTTTTTACTTTGATATTAACTTTTATTTAACTTGAAAAATTTATCAAAATGTTTTATTCTACAATTTGATTCATGTTGATTCCGGTAATAAATTTTTAACATTTGGATAGCTTATTTACAACTCTCTAAAACCATACCAGATTTGGCCGCATAAAGTTGCATATTATTTTTACACGTATGTGTATTGTATGTGGGTGGTCGAGCAAAAACGTATCACGGTGGGCTTTAAGCTTACGGAGATGAAAAAATCGAACACCCCATAACTGACAACGCGATTTTTTTTGAGGTTAGCAATTTACTATCCCTTTATACCGTTTCTTGTTAAAAAGATTTAAATAAAAAATCCTTGGGCCTTAAAAAAAAAATAAAAAAAGCTAAGCAAACATATTTTTTGAAAAATGGCTGTGAGCGACCTCTAGATTTTTTCAAAAATTTTGAAAAAAATTAGGGATGAAACAAATTTTAGGGGTGAGACCTCCAAACTTTTGAATTTGAAATTTTTTTGGGTCACATATATACTAATTTTTGATGGAATAAAAAGCGGCTACACCTACGATTTTGTTCTCAACGTACATATAATTGAAAGCATTAGAAACAATATCCCGTTGTCAGTTATGGGGTGTTCGATTTTTTCATCTCCGTAAGCTTAAAGCCCACCGTGGTATATTAGCGTTAAAATGTAGGATTTTAAAATTATGATTTCACATCGGCCCAAAATTGGCATCGGGGGGTTTTCGGGGTCAAAGATTACAAATTTTTGGTCAAAATTAAAAAATTTAAAATGGCGGCATCAATATGGCGGTGCCATTTTTGGCCGATTCGAACCAAAATCGGTATCAGGGTGTTTTTGGCGTCGCAAATTACGAATTGGCTGAAATTAAAAAAATTAAAATGGCGGAGCCAATATGGCGAGTTATGGCATTTATGAACCATGCCGACTCAAAATCGGTATATAGAGGTTTTTGGGGTCGTAGATTACGAATTTTCGGTCAAAATTTAAAAATTTATTTTTTTTAGATTTTTATTCAAATTTAAAATACTTATTTTCCGTGTCTGAATAAGAACGCAGTGACTAATCCCTAAAACTTATTATGCTGCTCTCGTATAAGGGATTCCCCTCAGACGGAATTACGCACCGCACCCGAATCGGTATGATCCTCGATTTTTAGCACACTTTTGCAAATGAGTCACTGCAGTATATTTCAGGCACGAATAATAACCCCCCCCAAAATTGGCCTCCTTTAGCTTTAGATTTTTAAAATTATTTTTTTCTGTTATCAGCAGGTTATTTAGAGTTGGTTTTAATTTTTTCAGGTTTTTTAAAATATTTTTTTCGTTATCAACAAATTATTTTAAGTTAATACTGAAATTTTTAGAAATTTGTCCTTCTAGAAATTAGTTTTGCCCCACTGTGCGGCAGCCCAAAGTTTAAGACTAAAGAGACAAGAATATTACGAAGACCGGGACTGGCGGAGCTCCAGAGCTCTACATGAGAACATTGTTTTTTTTTTATTTTAGGTTGAGATTTGGAGACAACAGTATCCTCATATCACAATACAGCGAAGTTGTGAGTTCACTGTGACTGATTATTTATATTGACAATCCTTAAACCCTGGTAAAAATGTATTAAAACTCTTGTAAGTTAAGGTTCCTGGTGATACAATTATACATTTAAAGGTGGCTTGTTTAATATACAGGGCTGTTCAGAAATAGGTTCCAGAAATTTAAGAGGTAATTCTACGTTAAAAAATATGAAAAAAAGTTAATATAAAGGTTGGTCCGGAAATGAGCCCTAAGGGAGCTATGATCCTCCTAAGGGTACATATAAAAAGTAGTTTTTATTTAATATCTCTGGAACCCTATAGACCACACTAACGACTTTTTTGCACATGCCTTATCATTGATAAAGGCTATTATTTCATGTAATTTTTATTTGGTAATTTTAACCAGGGACGTGGGAAATGGGGGACGATGTCACTTTTTTGCCCCAAACTTTTTTATCCGTAAATGTTTTGACATTTTCTAACATTTCATGTAATTTTTATTTAGTAATTTTAACCAAATATTAATATTTAATTAAAAAATACATAAAAAATGTACTCTTTATGTAACACGGTAGGGCCAACAGTTTTCGAGAAAATTGCAATTAAAGAGGCAATTTCACGTTCTGAGCATCAAAAATAGTAACTAAAAAATGACCAATAAAAATTTTAATACTGCAGAGAGATTCTACATTAAAAACTATGAAAAAAACTTCCCATACACAAATATCCACAAATCGCTTAAAACTGATTTTTGAACCTAGATGTATAGAAGCTTTTTTTACAATTTTTAATGTAAAATCCCCTGCTGTATTAAAATTTTTATTAGTGCATTTTTTGGTTCCTATTTTTGATGATCAGAACGTGAAATTGCCTCTTTAATTGTAGTTTTCTCGAAAACGGTTGGCTCTACGGTGTTTCATAAAGAGTACATTTTTTATGTATTTTTAATTAAAGATTAACATTTTGTTGAGAAAATGTTAAAAAATCTACGGATAAAAATGTTTGGGTCAAAAAAGTGACATCGCCCCCCATTTTGTACGTCCTTGGTTAAATTACTAAATAAAAATTACATAAACTGTTAGCCTTTACTAATGCTAAGGCATGTGCAAAAATTCGTTACTGTGGTTTAAAGGGTTCCAGAAATATTAAATAAAAACTACTTTTTACATGTACCCTTAGGAGGGACGTAGCTCCCGTAGGGCTCATTTCCGGACCTACCTTAATAGGAACTTTTTTTCATATTTTTTAACGTAGAATCACCTCTTAAATTTCTCGAACGTATTTCTGAATAACCCTGTATTGATTATATTGATACTGTTATTAATACATGTTACTTATATGCGTACTGTTTTTAATTTATGACAAAAAATCAAATAACTTTACAAACAAGAAAAGGTAAAGTTTAAAAAATAACTAATTTGACAATTGAACAACACAAGACAACAAATCGCAATTTTTTATGCCCTGATCTGAAAGTATTTTTTTTACTAATTCGGGGTCGTAAATTACGGCTCGTAAATGTGAGGTGCTGAAACTGCGGATTTCAGCACCTCACATTTTTGAGATAGAAGCCCAGTAAATAATTACGTTTTTTTTTTCAAAACCTTTTTAAATTTCTAGGGTATGTATATTAAAAAAAATACGAGGAATTTAAAAAACAATATGCAAAGGAACTACTATCAGGGTACCTATATACCCGAAAAAAAAACAAAAAGCTTAAAATTAAAGTGCAAAGTTTACCTAATTGCTCATTTCTGGCAAAACTATTAAAGAACCTGGCACACATATAGGGGGGTTCCTGGGCCTCAGTCAAACTGCCTCAAATTTTGATATTTTGTAATTTCGGGGGTAAACATTAAATTAGGAAAATTGCAGCCAAATTAAATGACCAGTTTCGGAAAAAAACGCTTTTAAAAATCTAATTTTGTGACAGATTTTTTGACGTATATTAAGGTTATTTTTTACTTACGTAAATATTAACTTAATTAGCCGTTTTAAGTTTATTGTACTCTATTAATTAAAGAACAGGCAAGATAAATATTACATAAAAGGCTTTATTATCATTTACTTACATGTGGTTCTATAAAAATTTAAAAACTTTGTGAAACTTCCACATGCTGGCATTTTCCACGTGTTTGCTTATTATCTGCATATTTTCTGTTAGATTTTTGCTTGATTATGTTGAAACATGGTTTGGTACATCGACAAATATTTTATAATTATATATTTTAGATTTTCTTGATATATTTTTCCAAAAATAAGTCTGAGGCTTGACAAATCTGTCATCATATTTTCATAGGTAAAATATATTATTGAGATTGCCTAGCAACAAATTTTAATAAATATTACTATAAAAGGGTTCACTAATGAATTAAGTTGTTGCTAGGCAATGTCAATAATATGTTTTGCATATGAAAATATTATAAGAGATTTGTCAACCATCAGATATTGTTTTAAAAAAATGTATAGGAAAATCTAAAATAAATAATTATAAAATATTTGTCAATGTACCAAACTATGTTTCAACATAATTAAGCAAAAATCTAACAGAAAATATGCAGATAATTAGCAACACGTGGTAAACACGTAAGTAAAAAATAACCTTATTATGCTGCTCTCGTATAAGGGATTCCCCTCAGACGGAATTACGCACCGCGTCAAAAAATCTGTCATAAAATTAGATTTTTAAAAGCGTTTTTCTCCGAAACTGGTCATTTAATTTGGCTGCAATTTTCCTAATTTAATGTCTACACCCGAAATTACAAAATATCAAAATTTGAGGCAGTTTAACTGAGGCCCAGGAACCCCCCTATATGTGTGCCAGGTTCTTTGTATAAAAATTTATAGAACTTAATTTGTAGAGCATAAAATTCTCTAGAAAAATATGTGTACAATTTTTTTAATTTATTTTGCCTAGTTTGTTCGTAAAAAGCGGTTCAACTGCATTCGTGAGCAAAATCAGCTCACTCAAACGGCAATTATTGGCCGACTGGACGCTTCTAATTGTTGCCCCTCAGGTTAATAATTCTCGTTCTCTAATTGTTGATTTTTGTCGCCCGTAGAATTATTTTTAGGAGGCATTTGACGTACTGCCTCATAGCATGCCCCATGAATCCAGCTTGTTTGGACATTTATCATTTATATTTTTTACCGAATTGCTCGTTTACTTAATCATAAGATATCGCATCATTTTACGTTAATTATCCATTTTATATATTATTTTTACTTCATTACCTACCATTTCATTTATAAATTGGTAGAAATTAACAAAAAATAATGAATAGCAACGCATTTTAAGGCTAATTGGCTAGAGTATATAAACCCTATGGAATTCAAGTGTTTTATAATCTACAAAAATGGAAACCAACATCGTGTTTGTTATAATAGCTTTTGGCTTTATTTCTGGTAAGTGATAGAATTTGATGATCTTATTTATTCCTCTTCGATGATTCGGATTTTCTTTAAACAATAATATAAACATCTGATTTGATCTCAAATGTGTCAAAAGTTGGTTTGGTTGACAGTCGCTTAAACTAAATGCGCATGCGTGCACTAACTTACACCGGCTACTCTTGCTCCGAACATTTTAAATTTAAAGTGAGTTGCCTTGACATTTTAATATTGTCAAAATACATTTTTTTCTATTTTCCGACTCTTATAAGCTCATAATCACAGGCATTTTGCGTGTTCTTATAGGCCCATAAGAGGTCTGTACTTTTTGTTCTTTTGGGTTGGCAACAGACCTGGCCTACCGCTTGACGTTTTCCGTGCAAATGTCAATGTCGCTTTAAAGTTGAATTTTCTACAAAATTTTGTGTTTAGGTTATTTTTACCATGTTAAAATTGTGGTTAATTGCAGTAAAAAAGAGAATATATCAAAATAATATTTTAATAATATTATCATTTGTTCTTAGAATTTTAAACATGGTGTAAACTGTAATGCCAATCCAAAACAAAAATCCCTAAATCAGTCATCAAAAGCCGCTGGCGGCTCGTTTTCTAAACTTGTACTCGTGCGCTAAAAACGTGTTATGAAACGAGTGCTTTATACAATTTTTTCTATTTTGCTCTGAAATTTAAAAAAACTTACATTTAAATTGATGACTTATTTAGGGATTTTTGTTTTGGATTGTCATTACAGTTTACACCATGTCTAACGTATGTTATGAAACTAGTACTTTAATATACTATTAATCTTTGACAAAATACAGTTTTAATCTTTGACAAAATACAATTTTAATCTTTGACAAAAAACAATTTTAATCTTTGACAAAATACAATTTAATTCTAGTATATTTTAAATAATAATGCCTCTAAATGGCTAGCTGAAGGTAAAGGTACTATATTTACTATCCATGATAAATGAATTGACACGTTTGAGATCCTATTTCTCAAAATATATTGGATCAATTTTAATTAAACAAAATTTAATCGATAGAACATTTCTACATAATTATTCCACAAAAAAACAATCCTAGCTTTTTTGGCTTATGAAATATCAAATAATAAAAAAACAAAAATACATGTTTTTAGCGATATTTTAGAAAATCCAACTTATTGACTGTAAAAGTTAAACTTTCAATATCGCCAAAAAAAATATGCAATTTTTTCATATTTTTATGAATTATTAATAAACGAGTGTAAGATTTTTTTAGAAACTTCACAATACTATGCAGATATAGCTAAATACCAAAATATATATGTTATATATATTTTTTTGAATTTTTTTCAAGCGGTAGTTTTTTTTTAATTAGATCTGAAACACACGTGTCATTTCATTTATCACCGATAGTAGGGCTGTACGTAGAAGAATAGGTAGTGGCGCTGAATATGATGAGCAGTGGGGAATTTCGAACCACACTTTGATTTTGACTCATAACTCACCCGAAAATCAAAACTTTTCTACATTTTAAAAATGGAGGTTAAACCAGAAACGAAATGCCACGTTTTGGAGTTGCGGAATTGAAAAATTCGATTTTTTTTCAAAGTTCTAAAGATTTTACAAAAATATTCGATTTTGTCATTTTGAAAAATCGTGGGGAATGTCGAACCACTTTGCAAATTGAGAAAACTTGAACAAATATTGGTATAAAACGTTTATTTATGACTTCGTAATGAACAAACAAGATTGTAATGAAAAATATAGAGAAAAAATCGATGTTGTTCATTCGGAGTCGCAGTTTTTACATGTGAAATAGACACCAGTCACATCGCAAGTGAGCAGCTCTATCGCACTCGTTGCAATGAATTGTGTTGTTTCGGTCCTGCTTCTTTGCCAATTTTTTGCCGCAAATGATGCAGGAATCATCATCCACGTCTTCATCAGTAGTTGGTGGCTCTTGCTGCTTCTTCTTTGGTGTTACTGAAGCACGAATTTTTTGTGGTTTTGCTGGATTTGCCCTTGCATCATCTTTCTGTTTCTGCGCTTCGGTCTTCTTGCGCTTTTTATCAGCTTTTTGTTGCAAATCGCTTACCACTTCAGGCGATGTCAAAATGCTCATTTGCATCGGCTTGCGAAATAATACCGCATAAAATACCGCACTGAGACTGACTGACGTTCATCATCATCAATAGTTTGTTTGGGTCTTTAAGAGACAGGCGCAGCCTATGGCTCATTTATCTAAAAAAATATTTAATCTGAATTGAAAGTTGGGGCAGTGAGTCTATGCTCACTGATGCGAGTTGCAACTGTCATAATTTGGGGGGAGTGAGTCTCTGCTCACTGATGCGAGTTGCATCTGTCATAATTTGGCGCTGTGGAGTGGGTGGGAGGGGGATGGGGAGGGATGTGATAGGGAGAGGAGGGATGTGCGGGAGGAGTGAGACTATCTCACTGATGCTGGGAATGCATCTGTCCTGTATTAGTGGGTACCATTACTGGTTGAGGACGTTCTTGATCTTTTTGTGAGTGTTGTGTATTTCATGATCGTAATCTAGAAAGTTTGAAATGAGGGGGTTTGGGTGATCTAAATTGTCTTGTATAAAAGACGTGCTGTAGCGGATGATTTCCGTTTTTAGGAGGGGCATTTCGAGATCTCTGTGTATCTGGTTGTTCCTCATGAACCAGGGGGCATCGAGGCATATTCTGAGTGCCTTGTTTTGGAAGGCCTGAAGTTTTGCTGAGAGCGTTTTGTTAAGGGTGATTTTATTCCAGGCTGGGGCTCCGTAAAGAAGTACCGGCTTTAGGGTTTGGTTGTAGAGAAGAAGTTTGTTTTTAATGGATAGGGGACTCTTTCTGCCTATTAAGGGATAGAGTTTGGAGAGGCGGCAATTTGCTATTTGGAGGGTGTTTTTGACGTGCTGATCCCACGTCAAGTTTTTGGAGATTGTAATGCCGAGGTATTTGGCATGGTTTTCCCAGTTAATGGGGTGGCCATTTATCTGAATGGGTTGGGGTGGGCCTCTTCTAATCCTAGAGATTAGGATGCCTTTGGTTTTATTGGCGTTTACTTTGATTTTCCATTTGGAGAACCATTTGATTAGGGCATCCATTTGGCGCTGGAGGGCGATATGGATGCGCTGGGGGTTTCTGGCTTTTGCTAGGATGCCGGTGTCATCGGCGAACAGGGCTAGTTCAGTGCCCTGAGTTTTTGGAATATCTGCCGTAAAGAGGTTGTACAGAAGGGGGGATAGTGGGGAACCTTGTGGAACTCCAGCTCTGATGCGGCGGGTGTTGGACTTACAGTCGCCTATTTTTATCTGAAAATCTCTGCCTTTGAGGAAGGAGGCTATGAGTTTGGTGATGCCTGGGGGGAGGCCGAGAAAGTGGAGTTTGGCTACAAGACCTTTGTGCCAAACCTTATCGAAGGCTTTTGCGATGTCCAGGAGGATCAGTCCCGCGGCTTCGCGCCTATTTAGTCCGTCCGTTACAGAGTCTACCAGGCGAGCTACCTGGTGGACTGTGGAGTGTCTGCTTCGGAAGCCGAATTGCTCATTTGGAAGGAGATTTAGTTCTTCAACTAGAGTTTGAAGTCTGGTTAGTATGACTTTCTCGGCTATTTTGCCTAGGGAGGAAAGGAGGCTTATGGGGCGGTAGCTTTCAGCAAAAGTTGGATTTTGTCCGGGTTTTTTGATTACTATTACGTCTGCGTTTTTCCAGGGCTTTGGAAAGTGGCGCAGTCTGAGCATTGCGTTAACAATGTTAACGATTTCCATAATGGTTTTCCGGGGGAGTATTTTAAGAATTTTATTCGGTATTTGGTCGGGACCGGGGGCTTTCCTTTTTGGGAGATTTTTGATGATGCGTTTGATTTCCTCGGGGGATGTGGGGGTGATAATGTCGTTTTCAACTTGGTTAGTGACTCTATTATAGATGTGGTTTATGTCTCTTTCATGCATGAGTTGCTCGTAGTTCTCGTCGTCCGAGTCGGGCTCGGAGTCGGTCTCTGATTCGGAGTCGGAGTCGGGGGGGATTGGAGGGTTTGGTTGAAATTGTTTCCGCATTGCGTCAGCAAATGCTTCGGCTTTTTCGGGGGTGGAGTAGACGACTCCTCTTTCGCCGTGAATTGGGGGCATGCCTCGTTGGTGGTCGAGGGATAGGGTTTTGGCCATTCTCCAAAGTGATCTATCCTGGGGGTTGAGTGACTTTATTTTTCCCTCCCAGCGGGAATTTGCTAGTACGTTTAGTCGGTCTTTGACTTCCTGGGTAAGTCTGTTTGCTTCGCGTTTGATATGGGGGTCTTGGAGGGTGCGTGCACGACGAAGAAGTCGGTTTTTCTCTCTGATTAAGTCTTTGAGATCTCGGGGGAGGTCCTGTGGGTTTTGGATATCTACTTTTTTGATTAATTTGGCGCTGTCCATTGCGGATTTTATGGTATTGGTGAGGGTGGTTACTGCAATATCTAGTTCTTGGACGGAATTTATTGAATTGATTTTGGTGTTGCTTTCTAGGAGTTCGGATATATAGGAGAAGTTGTAAACGGTTTTTTTTGGTGTGGTTTGCGGTTGGTATGCCTCCTGCCGTGATAATGATTGGAAGGTGGTCGGAGCTTAGTTCGTGTCTTAGTTCGATGTTAATGTTTAGTGTCGTGTTTTTATACAAAACGATGTCAAGGATATCAGGAAGGCCGTGGCCATAGTGGGTTGGGGAATCGGGTGCGGTAACCATTATATGGTTACGTTGTAATATTTCGTAAAGCCTACGGCCGTTGGCCGTAGTTGTTCTAGAGTGCCAAAGGGCGTGTTTGCAATTCAAGTCTCCGGCTAGGATTGTTGGATGATTGTCGTTAAAGTAGCCTTCGAAGTCGGCGGGTCTGACCTCCTTATTTGGGGGTTTGTAGAGGGACACGATCCTGAATTTGGAATTGTCGTGCATGTTGACGAATATGGAGGTAGTTTCGACTTGGTCGCTTTGTGTGGGGGGCGCATGAAGAAGATCGTGAGATATGTGTTTTTTGATATAGATTGCTGTGCCTCCTTTGCGGTCCTGGAGTCTATCGTTACGGTAGCAGGAATAGTTGGGTATGGTACCCCTATGATGTGGTTTAAGACCAGTCTCTTGGATGAGGGCTATATCTATTTGATTTTCGTGTAGAAATTCTATGAGTTCCGGTTTTTTTGAATTGAGGCTATCAGCGTTCCAGGTGACTATTTTAAGGGCTCTGGGTTTTGTTTGTCTAGACATTTTGGGGGCCTAGATTGGGTAATTGAAGGGAGCCAAAAGCCTGCATGAAGCTGGCGAATTCTTGCATGAAGGTGTGGATTTTTGAAATTTGGGATTGATCAAAAATATTGGGGGGATTTGCACTGGGACCTGGGGCCGCCTTGGGTTGTTGTGGGGTGGCGGCGTTGGTTGCCTTTTGGGCGTAGGAGATGCCCGGGGTGAATTTTTGGGTTGGGGGTATGACCCTTGTACGGGTTGGAGCGATGTTTGATGGGTGTTTGGGGCATTTATGATAGTTTGCCGTGTGGGGGCCCAGGCAGTTGGCGCATTTTGCGTCCGTGTGACGGGGTTTTTCACACTTTGTTGTGTGGTGGTCTTGTGCGCATTTTACGCATTTGGCCGGGGCGTTGCAATTGGCCTGGGAGTGGCCGAAGAGTTGGCATTTGTGACATTGCCTGAATTTGGGTTTATAGGTCTGGCTTTCGACCTTTATGACTAGGTGTAGAAGCCTAGTCTCTTTAAATATGGGGTGCTGTTGTCCTGTCACCTTGGGGAGGATGACTAGGATCAGGGGCATGGGGGTCTTGTCTTTAGTGCGCGTCATTCTCGCGACTGACGTGGGGAGGTAGCCACGCTCGATAAGAGCGGCTTGGACGTCTGCGACGTCTATCTGGGTGGGGATTCCCCGGATTACGGCGTGGATTGCCTTGTCCTCCGGGAGGGTAAAACTATGATAGGGAATTTTTTCGGTGTCTAAGTGCCTAGTGACTTTGCGGAAGTCGTCACTGGTCTGGGTGCGAATTTGCACTCCTTCGGAGGTATTTTTCGCGTGGAGG
>OY294051.1:11154752-11194901 GCA_958510825.1 Brachypterus glaber
AGTATAACAGGATATTACACGAAAAATATTTAGGGCCACCTAAAAAGATGGCTATTTTATAAATAAATGTAACGAAATTATGATTAAAAATATTATGATTGTTAAAATATATTAAGATTTATTTATATGAATAAATTTGTCTCCAGCTGCCCTTTTATGATGCAGGTAGAAATTTCCTAGTTGCCCACGCCCCTTCGAAAGATAGAAATTAAACGTACTTATAACGTATTTCTAACTTAAAAATCTAACGTAAGATTAACGTTTGTAACTAACGTTTGATTCTAACGTTAAAAAGCGGGACATTTGTACATATTTTATAACGTACTTTTATACAGTTTTCTAGCATTAAAAAAACGTTATTCTAACGTTAAAGAACCCCGCACAAAACCCCGTGTTTTTGGCCATCGGCTAAATTTGCTGGAAATAATATATTTTATTAACCTTCATGTCCTTAGTAATTGACCAAAATTTCAGCTTAATTGTATGTACAGTTTTTGAGATATCGAGCTTTAAAATTGGTGATTTAGAATTCAGGAAAATTTTACACCTGTTAAAATTTTGTGCTTTTTTAATGTCAATTTTTTATGTATGATTAAACTTAATGGTGCAAATTGAAGGTATTTAGATGCTTTATTTAAATGTGTTATAACATTGGCCACAGAGTGTTTCCCTTTTCCGTGGTAACAGCCCAAAACAGGCGATATAATAAATATTAAAAATGCTAATTATTAATTTTGGTTTAATATTAAAAAACAGAAAATCTAACGGCTAGAATTTCATAATTTTTATATATTTTATAGTTTTTGAGTTACTGAATAAAATTAATTGAAAGCGAAGGTTATTAGAGTACTCAAAGTCCTTCTGTTTGGGCATGATGGGGGTAAATCACATCAAAATAAATTAACCTGATTCGATCAGCTAAAAGTTTTAAATTCTTGGTAAATCTTAGAAATAAATGGAATTTTAGAAAAGGTATTGCTAAAGTAAAGTAGGTAAACCAACTAAAGAGCCTACATTGGCATAGTGGAGCAAAGGGCATGAAACGTTGAACTGTTATAAATTACTTATTTCTGTGTTTAAGATAATCGCAGTATGGCTTGCAATGGAGGGAGTTAAACCAGTTTCTCAAAAGTAATTTAAGCTTGGTAGGAATATGGGCGGAATTAGGAAAGGCCATGGGGCCATAATTTGGTAATAAGGAATATCGGATCTTTGGATTCAATGGTTCATTGGTTTGAGGGATATATTTTACAACTATAGGTATAACATATTTTCCTATAGGAAGTCTTACACACTGGGTTTTATCTTTTACCTAATTATCCAGTTTCTATCCAGGTAGTTCTTGATTCACATAGTTCAATATGAAACAAAAATGTGTAAAAAATATATTTACTTGGTATTTCAGGAAAAGTCTACTTATACTTATCAGCATGAGAGAAATTATTTTTAGCTTTGAGCAAGTGTATACGAATTATAATTATTTGACGATCTTCTTTTATTTATAATTAATTTTAACTGATTAACTTTTTTACTATTTAAAGTTATATTTTATTATATAAAGTAGACTTTTAATAATAAAACCTTAATCTTTATAAAACCATGGAAATAAATATTCTACCTATAATAAGAACTTATTTAGGTGTACATACTTTATTCACTGTCAGAGTATATAAAAATGGCATTTTGACAAAATATATCATGATATGTATGCCAAATTCACCATAATCCTAGGCAAATGGCAATAAGTAATCTAATAAAACCTTTACGATTTATACCTTTTTCCCGCTACGCCAATGTAGGACCTCTTTGGTTGGTTTACCTAGTTTACTTTAGCAATACCTTTTCTAAAATACCATTTATTTGTAAGATTTACCGACAATTTAAATTTAGCTGATTAAATCGAGTTAAACTATTTGTATGTAGTTTACCCCCAATCATGCCCAAACAAAAGGACTTTGAATACTCTAATAAGCTTCGATTTCAATTATTTTAAATTCTTATTTTTATTTCCTTTTAAACATTTAAGTAATTAGCCTATCTATAGGTACAACTTTTCCTACCATGCTTAAATTACTTTTGAGAACCTGGTTAACTCGGTTTAACTGCCTCCATTGCAAGCCATACTGCGATTATCTTAAATACAGAAATAAGTAATTTTATAACAGTTCAACGTTTCATGCCCCTTGCTCCACTATGCCAATGTAGGCTCTTTAGTTGGTTTACCTACTTTACTTTAGCAATACCTTTTCTAAAATTCCATTTATTTGTAAGATTTACCGAGAATTGAAAACTTTTAGCTGATTGAATCGAGTTTATTTATTTTGATGTGGTTTACCCCCATCATACCCAAACAGAAGGACTTTGAGTACTCTAATAACCTTCGCTTTGAATTATTTTTATTCAGTAACTCAAAAACTATAAAATATATAAAAATTATGAAATTCTAGCCGTTAGATTTTCTGTTTTTTAATATTAAACCAAAATTAATAATTAGCATTTTTAATATTTATTATATCCCCTGTTTTAGGATGTTGCCACGGAAAAGCGAAACACTCCGTGGCCAATATTATAACACATTTAAATAAAGCATATAAACACCTTCAGTTTGCACCATTGAGTTTAATCATAGGTACGTAAAAAACTGACATTAAAAAAGCACAAAATTTTAACAGGTGTAAAATTTTCCCGAATTCTAAGTTACCAATTTTAAAGCTCGATATCTCTAAAACTGTACATACAATTAGGCTGAAATTTTGGTTAATTACTAAGGACATGAAGGTTAAAAAAATATATAATTTCTAGCAAATTTAGCCGAAGGCCAAAAACACGGGGTTTTGTGCGGGGTTCTTTCTACTAGTGATAACAAATATCACTAATATAAATTTGAAAAATTTCACAGGAACAAATTTAAAAATGTTTTCAAAGCTTTTTTGATAAGCGACCTTATGTACTTGTAGTGACACATCCAAAACTGCTTTCAGTTTCCTCCTACCACAAAACGTTTTCAAACAACCGTAAAATGGACCAGAAAAAAATTTCGGTAGCCAAAATTCGGTTTTTATTGTCATGTTAGTAAAAATAAAACTGCTAGTAAAACTAAAACTTGTATTTGCTAAAATTAAATCCACCGAAAATTCAGAATTCAAAATGCTGGATTCTTGTGACAAGATTTCATAAGTTTTAATGGTTTTTCATTAAAAAAATGTATTTCGGGATTTGACGTTACTGAAACTGAATACCTTATTGAAAATTAAAAATATAAAATGCCCTATTTAATTTGGCTTTGTCTAAAATTGAAAACATTAAAAATCGATCCGCCATGTTAAATATACCACTAAATTCAAAATGGCAGATTAAATTTTAATTCAGGAATAAAAAGTTATTAGCCTGCAAGAAAAAGTACAAAACAATAATAACACGGGCCCACAAAATAAAAAAAACCCTGATCTTTTGACGAGACAGGTCTATTCTTATGTATTTTTCATCGCTGAATCCAAATCCGAAATGAGATTAAATTAGCATCTTGTATCTATAGTTAATGAGAACCCAAATTACTTAAGTAATTTAGTTTTTTTATGATTTTAGCGTCAAATGATCTACATTTCAGTGGCCATTAATAAAGAAGTAATTGGAACCATGTTATTTGAGGTAAAATCTTTTAAACAAATCACCTCTGACTTTCCGCTTGCGGAGATGGAAACTCATACAGCAATTTTGCTGCGAAATAGCGGAAAGAGATAGTTTATAACTACTGTGTTATCTTGGGAAGTAATAAAGCATTTCTGCAAAATAATTTGGATTCCCCGGCAAAATGATACAATTTTCAACCAAAATCTCACTAAACTAAGAAGAGAGAATAATAACTATTTCTATCCGTAAAAAACTTTTATCTCAACTTTTACCAATATATTTGACGTACCTACATATTTTTTACTGTTGAGAGATTTATGAACCATATTCTTAGAAAATTCACTGTTACTCATCATTTACAATGTCAGTTAAGTTAAATTTATTCAGGCACACCGTGTGGTATGTATAAATACTAATAGTTATTTATGGTACTAGTGGGTAAAGTAAGATATTTCCCATGATAAAATTAACCTGCGAGGCGTCAGCCAAGCCGAGAGGGCAATATCGGTTTACCCATGAGTGCCATACAAGGTTTTATTCAATAAATAGCTTAGAAATTCATATTTTTGTTAAAAATTTTAATGACATTTACAAGAAAATAATTTGACAAGTGACAGTTGAGTGGGTAAAATAAATAATTATCTACTCAATAAAGTAAAAGCCATGCGGGGGTTATTATTGAGTTTATCTATTTAAAATAAAGCTGGTAATTGTCTTATTATCTGTATGTATTGGATAAAATCATTTAAAAATATGAGAAAAAATAAAACCATGGAAACGTAAACCTGCGCCTTCGCCAAAATTGCAAAAATTATTATTATTAATAATTATTATAATAATTTAATAACAAGCCGATTTGTAATGTTACGTATTCCATTATATACTATTCACAGTAAATGGAATAATGCATTAAAAAAAATCAAAAAAAAAAAACTTTAAAAAATTTTTCAACATTTTTTTTTTGTGAAAAATGAAAAATCATAAAAAAATTAAAACAAAAAATTTAAAAAAAAAAAATTTTTTCAAATCAGTTCATTTTTGAAAATCCTCAAAATTAAAAAAAAATAATAAAAATAATAAAAAAAATACTTTTTTTCAATTTTCTTTTTGCCAAAAACAAAAAATTTGGATTTTTTTAATTTTTGAAAAGTTTAATCAACCATAACGTTTAAGTTTTTGGTGGGAATTACTCTTAAAATTGCTAAATTGATCCTTATAAAAAAAGTAATTTTTACTGAAAAATTTGCGTTAATCGGAAATTTCTTTCAGATTTTTAGATTATTTAAAAGTTTAAACCACATAACATTTTTTTTTGAGGCTACTTTCAAAAAACAATATAGATCTTCCTCTAAAAATTTCAAGTCGATCGGATTATTCGTTCTTGAGTTATTGTGTCTAAAAAAATCGTGACATTGGACAGACAGACAGACGGGCATTAAAAAAAAAAAGTTTCTTATTTTTTCATGAAACAAAATATCCATTTTTTGTCTAGGACGATTTTTGAAAATTCGAAACTACCGTATAATACTATTCTAGCGCAGGTGCTGTGAATAGTATAATATGCATTGATATGTTGCCACTTGTGCCTATTTCAGAATCTAATCTAATCTGTCACTGAAAATCATTCAAGAAACATGCATTCTAAAGTAGTCGTGGAAAAGAGTATACTGACATATTGCTTTATTAGCATACGTCCCCCCAAATGGAAATAGGTTTTAAAAAATAGCAAGATTAAATGACTATTAGTTATGTTAGCAAAGGGTCTGTAAACTTCAAAACGGGAGAATGAAATCCTAATAAGCATTAGTTCTTAAGCAGGGGTAAAAGTTCTTCCGCAGACTGCATGCTAAACAACAGTAACCAACTGCAATTTCTTTTGCACAATTCTAATACTGTTTTTGTTCCTGATTTCGATTTTGTTTAGATCAAATTTCTATGTTTCCACTTTTGAGAAAAGCCATTCCAAAATTTTATAAAAATTATTGTCATTTTTGAAGGCTCATATTTAAATCATTATAGCAGCTACAAAAGTTTTTTCTGGTTTAAATTAAAGTTACATTTATGCTCTATAAAATAATTACAAAAAATGCCTGGAAATCATTTTAAAAATTCAGTTGAGGAATAGCTTTTGATGCATCTGCAATGATGTTTAAAGGAAGGTGAATTTATCTTTGTTAAGCAGTTTTTATATTATATATATTTAACATCAAATTTATTGTATTTGTCAAGCCCATGTGTTTGTCAATTTTGCTAAATATGACATATACTGCTCAAAATAGTCTTAAACAGCAACACTGAATCATCATTGCAGAGGTCTTGAAAACTAGTCTTCAGATGGACACCGGAAGTAAAATCCATGTACTTTTCTTTGCGATTTTATAGAGCAAGCATGTACCTTTAATTCAAGCTATAGAAATCTTTGTAGGTGCTTAATTAAATTATTTATTGTTCACCTAAAATTACATTTTTTAATTTTTTCAAATTTTCGGCAGGTTATTTCTCAAAAACGAAAAGAGATATTCGGTCTAAACAAAATTGAAATCAGCAACAAAAACACTATTAGAATTGTGCAAAAGAAATTGCAGTTTGTTACTGTTGTTTAGCATGCAGTCTGCGAAAGAACTTTTACCACTATTTAAGAACTAGTGCTTATTAGGATTACGTTCTTAGAGGCTTTAAAGTTTACAGACCCTTTGCTAACATAATTAATAGTAATCTAATCTTGCTATTTTTTTTAAACCTATTTCGATTTGGGGTGACTAATATTAGTAGCTTTTTGGTATAACACGTATTGATTTTATTATTTTGTAGCTGTTTAATGATCTGGTACCAAAAACATGTAACAACTTTATGACAAACTGTTGTGCAAAAACTGATGGTTATTCTGGAACTCCTATACAAAGGTAAGTGTATAGCAAAATTTTTGAGCCTTAATTTTTAAGTGAGTAATATAATATTAACCAATTCAATCATACTGTACACACACGTCTCCCCAAATGGAAATAGGTTTTTTAAAATAGCAAACTTAGGTGATGATAAATCATGTGAGCAAAGGACCTGTAAAATTCAAAACCTCTGAGAACGAAATTTAATAAGCGCCAGTTCGTAAATAGTGATAAAATTTCTGCAGCAGACTGCATGCTAAACAACAATAACAAACTGCAAATTCTTTTGCACAATTTTAATAGTGTTTTTGTTGCTGATTTCGATTCTATTTAGATCAAATCTCTATCTCTTTTTGTTTTTGATGGAAATTCAAAAATATTAAAAAATATCTTTTAAGGTGGACAATAAATAAATTATTAAAGCACTTTCTATAGTTTGAATTCAAGTTACATGCTTTCTCTATAAAACCGTAAAGAAAAGTATCTGGATTTCATTTTCGGTGTCCAACTGAAGACTAGTTTTTAAGACATCTGCAATGGCGATTTAGTGTTGCTGTTTAAGATTATTTTGGGCAGTATATGTCATATTTAGCAAAATTGTCAAACACATAGGCATGATTATTATAATAAATTTGACGTTAAATTTATAAAAACTGCTTAACAAAGATCAATTCGCCTACTTTTAAACATCATTGCACCAAAAGCTATTCATCAACTGAACTTTTAAAATAATTTTCAGAAATTTTTCGTAATTATTTTATAGAGCATAAATGTAACTTTAACTAAAGAGAACTTTTGTAGCTTCTATAATAATTTAAATATGAGCCTCCAAAAATGACATATTTTAATTTTTATAAAATTTTGGAACGGTTTTTCTCAAAAATGAAAACAGATAGAGATTTGATCTAAACAAAGTCGAAATCAGCAAAAAAACACTATAAGAATTGTGCAAAAGAAATTTCAGTTTCTTAATGTTGTTTAGTATGCAGTCTGCGGAAGAACTTTTACCACTATTTAAGAACTAGCGCTCATTAGGACTTCGTTCTCAGAGGTTTTGAAGTTTACCGGGCAGGACTGCCTAAGAATTATTAGCTGGTTTTTGACGTTATCATAAAAGGTATTGATATTAATTAATTTCAATAATACTTGAATAAAAATCTATAATTTCATGTAAACAAAACTTCTTCACCACCTATTGTTTTAGAGTTACAGCCATTAGGCGTGTAGGGTACTTTATATAGCATATATAAAAACTTCGAAAGACTAAAATGCTTGAAGTGCCATTTTTTTACCTAAAAAACAATTGTGGTACACATCCATCAGAAAAGAAATTGAGGCTTCGCAAGGCCCAAACGTTTCTTTTAGGTAGACTGAAAAAAAGGATACGAGTTGATCGAGAAAACCGGAAAAATGTTTCGAAATCAGCGCATCAAATAGCCAGATGCAACTAAAAGGTTTGGTAAATTTAAAAAAAAATCCTTTTCTGTGGAGCAGTGTATTGGTGGTCCGGGTTGAAAATGTCCTGACAAAAGTATAGGGGCCATAAAATACTCCGGCGCACAGTGTTTCGTCTAGTGTATAGCTAGCTGGACAAAATTATTTTATTTGTTTTAATTGCATTGATTGTATATTATGCAATAACAAGGGCATATCAGAGAGAATAAAACATTAGTTTCATAAAAAAAAATATTTTTTACAATGAAATAATACGAGGATAAGACAATAAGGTAAACGTAAAAGTGCAATATCGAATAAAAATTAACGAATAAAACAAAATATTAAATCTTGACATACTATATATATTATTAGTCCCAAAACATAACAATTAAAACTAAAAATCATCCGATGATGAGTCGTCATCATAATCAATTTCCAAAGAATCGGTGACGACTTGTTCTAAAAAAATCACATAATTTTAGTTGCGGGCACTTTCGAGCCAAAATGATTACTGGTAATTAAACGTGAATATAGGGCATTACATAAAAAAATAGCCTAAAGGCAAGTCTAGATCAAAAGTTGTAGTCTTTGAAAATTAGAGATTAAAGAAATTTTCAAAAAAAGAATCAACAATATTTTCAGTTACATATTTTAAGTACAACTACCCACTAAAAACTGTATTTTTTTAAATAAATATATTAAACATACATTGAATAAAAAATTCCATCACTAAAACACTTTTCACTTTCACTAAAAATTTTGAGAGATATTATCGAACCTGTGGCAAAATTGCAACTGTTACGAAATTGACCCCAACGCTTTGCTTATCACTTACCCCTAATCCAGGCTATCTAATTAGGGAATAATCCTGTGACCTTTATTTCTTGGATTTGGTTCCTGGGAGGGGATGTTTACTATCTGGTACCGTTAGTTTCATGTAATTAGGTCATGCACTTTGTCTTTTAGACGAAACACAGCGAGGCGACAAAAAATCCTAATATACCCCGACTAAAAAATATTTGACGGTATCTTGAATTTTTAGAGTGGTCAAAAATTCATTCATACAATGTGCAGGCTGGAAAATGAAGGAAATTCAAATGCCCTGCGAAAATTATGCAGTTTTCCATGACCAAAGAGGTATTTTAGGCATGTGCAATCATGGAAGAAATAATAAAAACTCTACGCAGTTTTATATTACTTTGGATCCTACACCTTGGATGGATACTAGATACGTAGCTTTTGGGTAAATATCAAAATGTTCTTATTTGTATAAAGCAAGACTGCTTTTAGGAATGAATTACCTATATCCTGTCAGTGCTATATTTGAATATTTAATTTTAACGTTAAAAATACTGCTGGCAACAAAAGAATATTGTATGGGGGTGATATCCATAGGCTTACTCTTCCAGGGAGGTTTCGATATAATTTCCCAGAAAACCAAAATAGTACAAAACTAGTTCACTAGTTGTTATGTGTCTAGAAACATCCTTAAAATGTCCCCAAATGCACACAACTAGCTCTAATAATATAGCTCGCATTTTTATTCCTATTTTGTTTATCCATTTAGAAACCCAGAATAGCATGCTATTTTCGACATATAATATATCGAAAATATCGACCTAAAATAGCACGTGAATAGCATGCTATTTATGACCTAAATTAGCTCGAAAATATCATACTATTTTCTACCTAGTTTAGCAGTATATTTTTGATCTGTATTTTTGATAGAAATAAAACAGGTAATATACGTAAAAAAAGGTTATTTTTTAAACAGGAGGATCAGAATAGGTACACTATATTTGTTTGTGGTTTGGACTTGTATCACCGCACACTATAGACAATTGTTGTTCAAAATTTAAATTTGCACATTCATGTTGTTCCTCACTGCCATCACTGGTATTTCTACTCTCATTTTCACTCTCATTTTCACTATTACTTCTGCGGTCAACACTTAACAGCTCACTTCTAACACTCCTGTATTCTTCTGAAACGTTACTGCATTCACCGAGGTCACTTTTACTTTTGTTTTGCACTTCTATATTACTTAAAAAAGCTAAATAATCAAACTACCTTTTCTTTCGCCGATTTTGTTGTCTTTTGGAAAGACCTGAGAAGAATTTATAATACGTAGATTCGACGCCGCTTTTTTGTATTCATTTTGATAACTCTAGTAATAGTAAACCTCTGTTAAGAAAAAAGAAACAAATTAAAAATATTTGCTTGCATTTGGTGGGAAAAATAGAAGCATTATTAGCGTGCTAAACTGAGGCGATATAAGCAGTATATTTTGGACCTAAAATAGTTTATTTATAGCACGTTCTCAATTAAACCGATACTGACTATATATTTTCGAGATAAAGTTGGTCATTGTTATTTATTTTTATTTATTTATTTATTTATACTCTTTAGGGACCTTGTAGGTGTTTCATACCACGGAGTGTTTATATTAACAATAAATTTTGAGTGCTTCATATTCCACAAACCATTCCTTTTTTTATTCCAGCGTTCAATGTTTTATACCAGCTTTTCCTGCACATTCTTTATATATATATATATATATATATATATATATATATATATATATATATATATATATATATATATAAACCATAATCCATTATTTAAAAAATATATAATAAATACTTAAATTTTGTAAAAATAAATTGTTAGGTCGTCCTAAATTTAATCAAATAAAAGCGTATATTATCGACCTAAAATAGTTTATTAATTTACCGTCTAAAACTAGGGAGCATATAGTATTAAAAATGGAACTTTTGAGAAATATTTTGAACGTCTCAATAATTTCTTCTATTTTTCTTGTTATATGAAAGCAAGTTTATACTAGACTCTCAAGCTGGTTTTCTGGATTGAGTGGACTGCTAACTTAAGTAATAGACTTGATTTTGTTTAATGATAAAGGGGCCCCTAATAGAGTATTCCAAACAGCGGCACATCCGCGAGGTATTTTCACGCTTTTTGGACTTTTTTGAGATAAAGCCACCGTGTAACACGCGTCATATTTTTAACTTTCGTACACATATAATTTTTAGTATACTTTACTGCACTTTTCATTTTGTACTGTTTTCACAGATACCGTATCGGTACTTATGGTACTTGCTTTAATCGAGGTGATTTCTTCAATACTGATTGTCCTGTTACCAGACTTCTTTAATTAACTATAATTCTGCCAGGGGCGGTAATTCACGGTACGATATGTCAAATTTGATAAATCCATAATCAGTGCCGTAGACAACTTATAGTAACCAAACTTTAAATAATAACAAAATAAATTTAAATTGACTAATTTAAATTATATGCTAGGAATTGAGTCCAAACAAATATTGTAGAACTAGGTTTAACATGATTTTTATTAAAACTTTGTTTTCGAAAAACAAATAAATTTTAAAAGCAATTTTTTTGAATAAAAAAATAATTTTGAACTAATTCCAAGGATCCTAAAGTAAATAAATATTTGACACTGTATTTCACTGACCGCTCTGCCATGTTAACGCTTTTAATGTAAGGTGAGTCACTTAGAACAAAAATAATACAATTATTATAGAAAAAAAAAGTATTTTATCAAAAAATATTCCTTTTTCGAAAAAGGAAACATAACAGTGCAGTTAGTGGAATATAGTTTAAAGTGTCTAGGTATTTACTTTCAAAAATACTTTTTTTAATTTTAATTTTTGCGAGCCCCGGTAAATAAACTAGTGATAACAGATTGTTAACTTCATAAAACAGTATGTTATTGTTATTGGTAAAAAAAAAACTTTAATCTAAATTAAATTGTTTGATATTTACAAATTAAAAAAATCTATATAAAATATTTTACTATTCCTTAAAACGACTTTTGTTTGATTAACGCAGTCGTTTATTAATTGAGATACCACTGTAAAAGGTACCCTCCTAGCGTTTAGGATTCAATTGGCGGCAATGTCCACCATGGCATTGATTAATCTGCCCCCTATCCACAGCGTGCAATAGGTTCTTGAAACCAATAACTGCTTCCTTTTTTGGACTGTCGATAGGTTTATCCAGTCTCTGCTTTTAGCAGTAGATGTCGCTAGCTGTTTTTACTATTCCTTACAACCATTTTTAAACTCCATATAGAGATATATGGAAAGGATTTGATTTTCGTAGTTGTCCTTACTACCGATATGTGGCTCTGAAGAGTGCAAGAAAGTACGAAATCGATCAGTCACTTCAGAGGGACGACTGCGCTAATCAAACAAAAGTCGTTTTAAGGAATAGTAAAATGTTTTATATAGATTTTTTAAATTTGTAAATATCAAACAATTTAATTTAGTTTATTAATTCAGATACCACTGTAAAAGGTGCTCTCCTAGCGTTTAGGATTCAATTGGCGGCAATGTCCACCGTGGCATTGATTAATCTGCCCCCTATCGACAGCGTGCAATAGGTTCTTGAAACCAATAACTGCTTCCTTTTTTGGACTGTCGATAGGTTTATCCAGTCTCTGCTTTTAGCAGTAGATGTCGCTAGCTGTTTTTACTATTCCTTACAACGATTTTTAAACTCCATATAGAGATATATGGAAAGGATTTGATTTTCGTAGTTGTCCTTACTACCGATATGTGGCTCTGAAGAGTGCTAAAAAGCACGAAATCGATCAGTCACTGCGGAGGGACGACTGCGTTAATCAAACAAAAGTCGTTTTAAGGAATAGTAAAATGTTTTATATAGATTTTTTAAATTTGTAAATATCAAACAATTTAATTTAGTTTATTAATTCAGATACCACTGTAAAAGGTGCTCTCCTAGCGTTTAGGATTCAATTGGCGGCAATGTCCACCGTAGCATTGATTAATCTGCCCCCTATCGACAGCGTGCAATAGGTTCTTGAAACCAATAACTGCTTCCTTTTTTGGACTGTCGATAGGTTTATCCAGTCTCTGCTTTTAGCAGTAGATGTCGCTAGCTGTTTTTACTATTCCTTACAACGATTTTTAAACTCTATATAGAGATATATGGAAAGGATTTGATTTTCGTAGTTGTCCTTACTACCGATATGTGGCTCTGAAGAGTGCTAAAAAGCACGAAATCGATCAGTCACTTCGGAGGGACGACTGCGTTAATCAAACAAAAGTCGTTTTAAGGAATAGTAAAATGTTTTATATAGATTTTTTAAATTTGTAAATATCAAACAATTTAATTTAGTTTATTAATTCAGATACCACTGTAAAAGGTGCTCTCCTAGCGTTTAGGATTCAATTGGCGGCAATGTCCACCGTGGCATTGATTAATCTGCCCCCTATCGACAGCGTGCAATAGGTTCTTGAAACCAATAACTGCTTCATTTTTTGGACTGTCGATAGGTTTATCCAGTCTCTGCTTTTAGCAGTAGATGTCGCTAGCTGTTTTTACTATTCCTTACAACGATTTTTAAACTCCATATAGAGATATATGGAAAGGATTTGATTTTCGTAGTTGTCCTTACTACCGATATGTGGCTCTGAAGAGTGCTAAAAAGCACGAAATCGATCAGTCACTGCGGAGGGACGACTGCGTTAATCAAACAAAAGTCGTTTTAAGGAATAGTAAAATGTTTTATATAGATTTTTTAAATTTGTAAATATCAAACAATTTAATTTAGTTTATTAATTCAGATACCACTGTAAAAGGTGCACTCCTAGCGTTTAGGATTCAATTGGCGGCAATGTCCACCGTAGCATTGATTAATCTGCCCCCTATCGACAGCGTGCAATAGGTTCTTGAAACCAATAACTGCTTCCTTTTTTGGACTGTCGATAGGTTTATCCAGTCTCTGCTTTTAGCAGTAGATGTCGCTAGCTGTTTTTACTATTCCTTACAACGATTTTTAAACTCTATATAGAGATATATGGAAAGGATTTGATTTTCGTAGTTGTCCTTACTACCGATATGTGGCTCTGAAGAGTGCTAAAAAGCACGAAATCGATCAGTCACTTCGGAGGGACGACTGCGTTAATCAAACAAAAGTCGTTTTAAGGAATAATAAAATATTTTATATAGATAAAAAAACTTTGTTTTAGAAAACTTCTACAAGGAAATAATATTCTTCAACTAATAGAACAAATACCAACCAAACGAGAATCACCAGTGGTACAAGTAGAAATAGTTAAAACTGGTGAATTCAAGACTTATAACCAAGAACAGGAGCTTTTATTTAACACAGATGAAATGGAAAAGTTATTGGAAATTACCAAAATTCAAATAGGAAAAGAACAATTACACAGGTCTACAATTTTTTTTTCAAAAAGCTGCTTTTTTCTTATTTACCGAATATCTAGCGAAAAAATATCTGGCCACTTTTAACAGGGTGCTAGCCATTTTTAAACTCACGTGATTTTAGAGTCTATAACCAGTAAACATAAGATTGCAGATATCCTGAAGAATTCTTAAAAAGGGGTATATTGTGACTTTTGACAGCTACAGTACAAACATTATTTCTGTTCATTGTCGTAGACAATACATTTTCTAATAAAATATACTGATAAATACCTTCTATAAAAACAAGGTAATATAATCTTTAACCTTACAACTTATAACAGGCATAACCTACTACATTGTTAATTAATTATGCAAAAAACACACTTAAAAACTAAATTACTTAACCAAATCGTCTTCATTGGATGAAGACGCACATTTAAACTTAATGAAGGATTATGTTGAGAACACAGCCTACCTACTGAGGGAAGTGGGGGAAATTCGTCTTTAAAATATTGCAGTGAGAGTGGCAGAAAAAGCGTACGACACGACATTGTTAATTGATTAATATTTTTGGAATCAGCGCCTCATACAATTTAGATCAAACTTCACTTAAAAAGTGTTATTCTTTAAGAGGCCATAGTACACTTAAACCTGATTTTCGAACGTAAAATTGCCTTTTTAATTGCAATTTTTTCGAAAACGGTTGGCGCTATGGTGTTACATAAAGAGTACCTTTTTTATGTATTTTTAATTAAAGATTAATATTGTATTGAGAAAATGTGAAAAAAATTACAGATAAAAAAGTTTGGGGTAAAAAGGTGACTTCTCCCTGGTTAAAATTACCAAATAAAAATGACATAAAATGATAACCTTTATCAATGTTAAGGCTTGTGCAAAAACTCGTTACTGTGGTTTATAGGGTTCCAGATATATTAAATAAAAACTGCTTTTTAGATATACCCGTATTAGGGTCGTAACTCCCTTAGACTCATTTCCGGACCAACCTCTATAGGAACTTTTTTTCACATTTTTGGACTTTGAAATGAAATTTTCGCGAAATCTTCAAATAATTGGCGATTTTTTTTATGCTCTAAGTTAAGGGGGGGGGGGTATAATTTTTTTACTTTCTTACGACTAGTATTGTTTCTAAATATTACCCTCCAAAATTTCCTCAATTTTATATACAATCACTTTTTATTCGAGAAGCATTAATCGATTTGGCTCATTTTTGAGTGGACACGGTTTTTAATAAGGAACCACTTTTGAGCCAGAGAACGTTTTCGATTTCGAAATTCGGGATTTTTTGACAGACCTTAATGTACACGTATCACAATACTCCGGAGTTCCCCTTTTCAATAAAAAAATTTCATATGCCTCCTTGTCCACATTTTAAAAGCTAAAAAATGCCAAAATAGAGTTTTAGTTGTTTTTTTATGTGCCTTAAATTTGAAGTCCATCTCCACTCGTTTAAAAGTTAGGGGATAAAATAGGTACTTTTTGTGGAAACTGGATGGACTTATAGACTTTACTTTTGACCAATTTCCTCGCCAATTTCTTTATCTGATTTTTTGTATTTTGTAGCTATGGGTTATCGGAACCAGCCTCAGTTATGGACGCTAAAAAATATGTTGATGGAAAATATTGCTTCCCAACTGATATGCAAAGTTATATGCCGTTTATGCATTTACCAGAATATTTGATGATTTATATGAATAAAGAGGAACCAGAGGGTAATAATAAATACATTTTACATTTATTTTTCAAATAAAAGTAGTCAAGAAAATTTAATTTCGCGATAAGCAAACATCACAGAATCCAGTCGAACTCGTTACATCAGCGAAGCTCGCAAGGCGAACTGGTACTGTTTCACAATTTGTTCATTTGAATAGTGCGCAAAGTAATTGAATAGAAATGAGTTATTTTGCGAAGAGTATATTACACAACGAGTTCGTGAATCTAGTTTTTAGTGTACGAGGTGCATCTTTTTTTAGAAGGTAACTGCCGAGTAAAAAAGTCCAAATAAATAACATCAATACAAGTACTCTTGTCCAATCTTCTTGGGTAACGCATTATTACTACTGAGAAATTCCAAAATATCCTTAACAACTAACTTTTCCATGAGTTTAACACATATTGACGTCAGACTTATAGGCCTGTAATTTAAAGCTTTTAGTCTGTCTCCTTTTTTAAAGATAGGAGTCACTATGGCAGTTAGCCAAGCACAGGGTAAGACTGAAGTAGAAAGGGAAAGGACCATGATGTGGAGCAATGGTAAAACCAATTCTGCACAGCAAGATTTTAAGACTTTGGCAGAAATACCATCTTGACCAGAAGCAGGATCCGATAGATTTTATAACTCTTTAAGTAGGTTTTCTTCAGTAAATAAAATCATATCCAGTGAGGTGTCAAAACTCTAGCAAACATGTTTTGGAATACAACGGATCCTGGTGGCAGCGATTATAGATAAAGCCTTAAGCTATTTTACATCCCAAGAAAGTGGGGTTTATTAAGTATTAAACCTTGTACAGAAAAAATGGTAAAAAACCATGGGCAGTTGGTCTGTAGTGCTCTACTATTTGTATGCTTTTAAATAGATTTTCTTATTACTTTTCATACCTAATAAGCTACAATGTAACAAGGATTGATGTAAATATTTACAATAAACTAGATGTGACGTTTCGGACCCATGTATCCAGTGTATGGTAATTTTTCTTGTACTATTTAATTATTATGTAATATTTTATTATATCTAATGTGTTAATACCATACAGATAATATTTGTAAAAATATATTGGAAATTAAATTAGATACGAAAAAACCACTTAATTATATGGCAAAATTACTCCAGTAGTGTATTATACAATATAATATATAATATAATATTTGGCGATACTACTTTTTTGTTTAAAATTTAAAATTATCTTCTACACTGATAAAACAGTTTATTTGTGTCAACAGAATATTTGGTTGGATATGGCCAATTGAATTATTTGGTTGTGACAAATAAATTTTATTTCTGTAAAATAAACTATTTTGTTTCCATTAATAAATAATTTTGAAATTAAAATATTTGTTTACATGAACTAAATATTTATTTGACTAATAAAATTTGTTACATACAACCAAATAATTGGCCATATCCAAATAAATTCTTTTTGTCAGTGTTAAATACTGTAATATCACATAAATAATGTAAATCAACACACTCTTGCTACACTGGAGAAACTTTACATAATCCTATTGTTTCATCCGAAAACAAAATATAAAAAGGCGTTAAGTTTTTATTACCCTCTATTTTTCTTTTATTTACAATATTATAACCGTATGCTTTTTTTAAATGTTTAACTTTTTTTTCTAGGTTACGATTTTATACCGCAAAAAACATTGTCACACTGCTCAGAATATGAAGATGTTTGCCCCAGTGATACTTCAGATGCCACATTTATAACTATGTAAAAGAATCTACAAAATAAAAATTTTAAAGTTATTTGTATACTTTATTGTTAATTTTACCTACAATTGAGGCAAAAAAATCGGATCACCTAAAAAATTGAGATTTTTTGAATTATAATATTTAAAATTAGATTTTCATAAGCATTTTTTCAGTTTATAACAAAATGTGCCAGCAAACTGCTTGGTTTTGTTCTTAGATTTAAGGATTTAAGGACTTTTCAAATCCTAAAACAGCAACTCTTCTTTATACATCATTAATACGATCTCGACTTGAATATTGTTCCACTACTTGGGCACCACACTACTGCCTTAATGCTCACCAGAAACAATCCCGAGCGAGAACTTTTGGTAACATGCCAAATTTCAAGTCTCTAGCTTAAAGCGTTCTTAAGTTATCGTGCACAAAAGATTTCCCGGACAAACCGATATGCCCTTAATGGATTTATATCGACATAAAAGGCCATAAAACGCAAAAAAATTGAAAATTTTTGCACGAATACTAAACTCTCCCGAAATTTTAAAATTTTCAAAATGGGAAAGCAAAATTGTCAAATATGTTTTTTCTGCCATCTTCTAGGGTTTTAATGGTAAGCCACTGCAACTGTTTATCAAATTAATAAAATTCCTTTTATTGCCGGAGTCACTGTAAATATTTTTTATTATTATTTTTTAGCTTTACCATTTTGAAAATTTTACAAATTTTGGGAAAGCCTTGTATTTGGGGAAAAATTTTCAACATTTTTTTGGCGCATTTTTGAATTTTAACACGTTTTATGTCGATATAAAATAATTTCATTACGCCTAAAACTAAGCAATGGAGTATCTTTTGGAACTTAAAAGGGCACAGCTCCGCCATTTTGAAAGAAAACTTTCTGATTTTTTTTGAGGTCCATTTACTTTGTTTTTTTTTTAACCTCGCTACTTAATCAAGCATCCCGTAAGTCCAGGACTTGTGTGGGCCAGCAGTACAGGAAACCACCGGCTTTAATTGACTTTCAAACCAATATATTTAGGGAGTACGACTTCGCCAAATTTCAATTATTAATTAACTGAAAAAGGCAATCGGCGCCAGTGAGGTTTGAACTCACGATCATTAGCTAAGTGTCAATGTATCGATGCCTTAGACCGCTGAGATAATTCTCCCCGTTTGGACTTTTTTTTAGTCACCAACCCTTTTGTTAAGGGTATAAAATTTTTGATTTTAATAGTGTGTTTTTTTAGTCATCATCTATTTGGTCGAGGGGGTTAAAGTTATAATTTTAGTAGTATTGGGAAAGTTTTTATTTTAGTCACCAAATTCTTTCACAAGAGGATAAAAGTTGTAATTTTAGCAGTTTTTTTTTAGATTTTTTAGTCATCAACTTTTTTGTTAAGGGATTAATAGTTCGCTCTTACAATCCTCCAGGTCTGAACTTCGACCTCCTCCTCCTCCTCCTCCTCCTCCTCGTCGTCCTCCCCCGAAAATGATACGTCCTGGCCCATTTTCATCCTATATTCCTTCTCAATGCGTCTGTCTTTCTCAGCATCAGGATTAATAGTTTGTTGCATGCACCATTTATATTCATCCACTGCATTATAATATGGTGATTCCCAAACCGAATTTCTAGTAGACATAACTTCTGCTCCTAATTCTTCATTTGGCTGAAAGTATTTTTCCGATATCAAATATGCTTCAGCTTTCTTGATTGTTGGGTCATTCTTTCCAAAAACTTTAGTACCACAAGCTTGATTTGCCGCCACTAGTATATCTTTGCTAACATCACGGTTTCCGCTTCTATATAACTTGTTATAATATTTTAAATTATTAGCCATCATACTGAAAAAAATATAATTTTTTATTCAATTGTATCTAAAAGCGCCACTTTTCGTATAATAAATAGGAAGTGTAGTCTGTCGACCCCTCAGCATAATAGGTTTTTTACCTATTCTGCCGACCGCTCGGTAGAATAGATATTTTACCTATTCTGCCGACCATTCTTAGATACTTAGACGCAAAATAGGATTTTTTTACTACCAAACCAAACCATTGTTAACGTAAACCAACGCACCCATTAAAAAAAAACTAAACATAAATTCTTGAGTATTTTAACAATTTTTTGTTATAAAAATTTCAACAATTATATTATTATATTTATTAATTTTCAGAGAATAGTAATAAGCAACCAGTTATATAAGTTTTGCAACTTATTTGGGGCTCTCCATGATTCTGTGTATTTATCCTACAATAAATAAAAAATATATAAATACCGAGGTGGGTATTACGGCCGAAGATCATACGGCCGAAACGGAGCTTGGTTTCGGCCAAACCTAGGTTTGTAGTAGTGGCAGCACTGATTTCAGTGACTCTCAAAGCGTAGGCAAGTATCTATACATTGAGATATATAACTGGCTGCTTATTACTATTCTCTGAAAAGTTAGAATAAGGTTAGAAAAAGGTTAGAATTTAGTTAGGAAACTAACGTTAGATTTATGTATTTTATAACGTTTTTGTCAAACGTTAGTTTTTAAGGTTAGATTTATATATTTTATAACGTTTTTGTCAAACGTTAGTTTTCAAGGTTAGATTTATATATTTTATAACGTTTTTGTATAACGTTTGAGACTAAACATAAAAATGTCACTAATCTTATGTTATGTTAAGTTAGATTTATGTACTTTTCTACCAGTGATATTATTGCGCATGCGTATAAAATATGATACTTTCTAGAAAGTGTCATAAGTAAGAGTTTTTACTCTCTAAATCGTGTAAAATTTGTTGTTTTCATAGGTTGTCGTAGGAAAAGTTATTTTTTAAGATATTACCGAGGATATTAGAATCGATTAAAAAATAGTGTACGATACACGAAAACTGTTTTTAGGGCGACTATTCTTGCAAATCTTGCTCTTCGAGCTCGGGTGACAATCTCCGTAATCGCCCTTAAAACAGTATTTTTTGTTCTTGTATCATAGAACTGCTCTTACTTTCTTTTCTTAAAAAAAACTAATTTGTGCTAAAAATAGCCTCAATTTCTTAAATATTCTTAAACTTAAATATCTAATTAAAAAATAAAAGATAAAAAATCTTACTCATTTGCTTGATCTATCCGAGTCTTGACTTCCACACAACACATCTCTATATCTAAAAACAAATTTGCTTAAAAATTCAACTAAAAAGTACGTACGTACCTACGTACGAGCTTATGCGGGTGAAGTAATTTACGCCTTCATAGTGACGTATTTGCGCGTTATATTAACCCTAAATTGCACATAATTTTATATTGCAAAAAAAAATTATGATGCGTATTTTGACTTTTAATAAAAAATATTGATATATTTTTTCGCTTTCCTTTCAAAAATGTTGGTCTCAGAAGAAAAATATCAGTCCATACTAGTCCATGGTAATACCACCGCACCAGGATATGACTGAATCTGCTGAAAGTTGTGAAAGAGTTTTCCAAAAGCTTAGGAAAACTAGTATTAGTAGGCAGGGCAAGTCCGTTCAAAAATTAAAAAATGTTTTTGTTTTTAAATAGTAATTTTAAATCGTAATCGCTGCAGAATAAAATAAATATATTAATAAAAAGGGTTCTATATAAATTGGATTATTACCCATGTTCAAGAAAGATAAGTTATTGATGTAAACTAACCTTTTACGAGAATACTCTGAATTGTTAATTATTAAATATTCTAAATTTTGTATTTATTCTTTATTTAAATATATATTTTAAAGATATATTTTACTTTTTTAATTTAATATTTTATTTATTAAATAATCGTTTGATCTAAATTTTATTATTTTTATTTATTTTAACCTACTTAGAAAAACGAATATAAATATTTCAGGGCTACGAACCTCCTCCGAAGTCAACTAGATCTTCATCCCAGGGTGGTGGCAGCGCTATCTATTTCTCAATCAATGAGGGTTTCGACCCATAAGATAGTCGTCTTTGCTTTAGTCTTTTAATAGAAAACTCAGTGAGGTCTTTAAGTGACCTTGGGGTTTTACAATGGTGGCACCTGTGGTTCTATAAGGGTAGCAGGGGTGTTACAATGATGCCAGCGGGAGTTACAATAGGAGTTCCCGTGATGTTACACCAAAACCAGACAAAGGGCGATAAATCAACTCCAGAATCTAATTGATCAAACAGTTAAATGGTTTTTCCTATGGCGAATCACTCCAAATCCCACTAAATCACAATTCATCATAAAATCTCAGAGTCCTCCCCCCATGTAATTATTCTTAACCAGCATATCGCACCCTACCTAGGAGTCAGAGACAGTAAACTTAATTTTAATGCCCACACCAAAATAGTGAAGGAAAAAACTATTTTAAGAGCGAAGCACTTTAAATCCCTAACTCATAAAAATGAAAGAGTAAGCCTGGAAAACTTAATAAAAATATACAAAATGATATGCCGGCCTATCATAGAATACAGTTTTATTCTCCTAAACGTTTGTAGAGGACGAGCACTAAAGGATATTGAAGTTGCTGAAACAAGTTGCCTGCGTAAACTAACCAAAATCAGACATCCGAACAACCTCCTCCACAATCCCTCTAATACTTTCCTCCTTTAAAAAAACAACATCACCCCAATAACCGTCTGCATCCAAGACCTTACAACTCGTTTTTCAACATATCAGTCCAATATATCCCTTATTCAACCCTTTATTTATCCTAACCTTCTCCCTAGAAAAAGAATATTCCCAGAAAAAACCATATGGGAATTACACAACAGGCTGGAGAAGAGTAAAACACAGATGCCTCAACTTTTCAGTATTTTCTTAGGTTATTTTTTTTATACTATATCTCAATTTAGTATTATATTTAGATCTTTTACGTTAAGAAATTAAACATTTTTTAAATTCATTTAAAATTTGATAGATGTCCAAAATTACAAAATTTAAATGTCAGAAATTATTTCTGGGGCTGCCAAAGCAAGACAGAGCGCGTTTCTTTTTGACAAAATTGCGGTACTTTAGCCAAAAAAAATCCGCGTATCGTACCCCTAAGCTTAAGGGTAATCGAGGGGAAGTGCGATGCTCTTTTTTTTGTGTGGCACTACCCGAAAGGAGAAAAGTCCAAAAACCGAAAACTAACGAAAGAGAACGAAAGAACAAAGTAAGACTAAGATGAAGTGACTCTAGTACACACTCACCAGAAATAAAGCCAAGAGCTATTATGACAATCACGATGTTGGTATTCATTTTTGTAGATTACGTCTATTATAAAATTGAAATGAATTCCATAGTTTATATACTCTGGCCAATTAGCCTTACAATGCGTTGCTATTCGTTATTTTTGTTAATTCCTACCAATTTATAAATGAAATGGTAGGTAATGAGGTAAAAAATAATACAGCCTGTTCCAGAACTCGCGTACCGAAATTTGAGGGTATATTAAAAACCCTCTGGAAAATATGAAAAAAATTTCTAAAAAAAATCCATCTTCAATACTAATTAAAAAGGAAGCTATTTAATCTGACCATCCTGTTGCTGATGTTAAATTACCTAAAAATTAGTTTTTCCCTACTTATTAGTAACTATGGTTGCATTTTAATGGTTGACTCGTGCATTGTTTAAGACTTTCAACTTTAGAATCTTTTTAGGTTATTATATTTTGACAAAACCGACAGAGGCTATCAAATATTCGTTTTTATAGGGTCACTCCATCCGGCGGTGGTTTTATGATACCCGTCTTAGACGGCAGCAAAAAACTGCCGCTGCAACTCCATTCAGCGCGCTGAATGTAGTGTTTTTTTTAATTAGAAACTCAGATCTTTTAATTGATTTACTGGCTATAAATTCTTAATACAAATTAATAAAATAAAAATACAATAACTGAATTTTATTTATTTATTTCAAAGTAATGAACATAGGAAAATTTTTTATCGGTGTTCCGAAAAGAGAACATTCTAGCTAGAATGTAATTTTAAGATTGGTGCAGAGGGCAAGGAATTTTGGAAGTTTAAACGCAAAGAGAAAAGTGGTTGGAGACACTTCGCGAAATGCAGAAGCTGTCATTTAGACTTTTGAAGAATAATCTGGAACAAGCATTAGTATCGTGGCAAGAAATCTTGATATGTCTGTCCTGTGTTTAATGAACTCTAAAAGATGAAGAAACTCATTATTTTTAGCAATGATTTTGCGTTCAATGTATGAAGCATGCTAAAGAATATGTTCAAAATGACCTCCACCAACTTGAACACATAAAGCAGCTCTTTTTAACAGACTTCTCCTGGCATTAATAATCATATTTGGAGTTACTGACTCAAGCGCTTCATGTATTCGGTCTCCTAGTTCTTCTACAGTGTCTGGCATATTTCTAAATTTTTTACATGTCCCCATAAAAAGAAGTCCATTGGAGTGAGATCAGGGGATCTAGGAGGCCACCTTTTGGGACCCCCAAGGCCTATCCAACTGTTTGGAAAACTGATGTCGAGTTGGCTTCTTGCCGTTTCTGAGAAATGCACTGGACAGCCATCATGTTGAAACCAGATGTTATCCACATTTGCCAACCTTTGAAGTGGGATGTCATCAATAAGATTTTCCACTTCATCCCTTAAGAAGTTAGTGTAGGTTTCGCCATTCAATCTGCCAGGAAACTCATGGGGTCCAACCTAAAAACAAATATTTTAAGCATTTTATGGTGGTTTATTCCGGCCCAAATATTCAAGGAAAACCTTCGTTGGGGATTTCCTTGCCTGAAGGCATGGGGATTTTCCTATCCCCAAACATGAGAATTCCTTGAATTAAAAAAACCATCTCTTTGGAACCCAGACTCATTCGTAAAAAGAATGCTTTTTACAAAGTTTTCATTTTCTTGATGTTTCTGCAACAGCCATGTGCAAAATTCGACTCGTAAAGGATAGTCCTCCGGTGTCAAGCATTGTACTCGAGTGTAATGAAAGGGATGCATTCGTTGAACAGAGGTCTTAGACATATCAAGATTTTTAGCCACGATACTAAGGCTTGTTTCAGGTTCTTCTTCAAAAGCCTGAATGACAGCTTCTTCATTATCAACAGTTCTTGCAGTTCACGGAGCGCCTCCAATCTCTTTTTTGTTTGGAGTTAAATTTTCAGAATTTCTTGCCCTTTGCACCAATCTTAAAATAACATTTCTGCTAGGATGTTCTCTATTGGGAAAACGAATAGAATATTCTACAGATGTAGCTGAAGCACTCCGGCCACACTCACCATATAAAATTAGCATTTCGTAATACTCTTCTGAAGTAAACATCATGAAAGTTTTGATATTTTTTTATGACAGTAATAAATATTTATGTCACATTAATCACCATGTCAACCTACAGAATATGTACCTGCAATAATTAAATTTGCTTCCATAGCTACAAATTCAACCTTTAATGGTAATTTATAATCAGCAACAGTATTGGTCCACTTAAAGCGTTCTTATTTTTGAATTGAACCAAGATGGATTTTTTTTGAAATTTTTTTCATATTTTTCAGAGGGTTTTTAATATACCCTCAAATTTCGGTACGCGAGTTCTGGAACAGGCTGTATATAAAATAGGCAATTAACGTGAAATGTAAATGAGCAATTCGGCAAAAATAAACTTAACTATATAAAACAGGTAACACTAGTTTACAAGGGGTTTATGCGAAACTTTATTTTAATTATTTCTTACATATTTTTTAATGCTGAAAAAGAAAAAAAAGTCGTTGGTTTAGTTTTTGAGATTTTATAAGGGAAAGTTAGGATAATCATATATTTTCATTTACAAGGGGTTTATGTGAAACTTTATTTTAATTATTTCTTACATATTTTTTAATGCTGAAAAAGAAAAAAAAAGTCGTTGGTTTAGTTTTTGAGATTTTATAAGGGAAAGTTAGGATAATCATATATTTTCATTTATTATTTATAAAAATTTAATATTTAAAAAATTCTGTCTCTCCCCTTAACCCATTAGCGCCCAGCGTCCTATTTTTAGGACGGCATATTTACCAGCTATTATAGTTACAGCTATCTTACGGGGAATAATTCTTGATTCTACCGGTAGCACTGTGTTTCGTCTAGAAGACAAAATGCATGACCTAATTACATGAAACTAACGGTACCAGGTAGTAAACATCCCCTCCCAGGTACCAAATCCAAGAAATAAAGGTCACAAGATTATTCCCTAATTATGTAGCCTGGATTAAAGGTAAGTAATAAGCAAAGCGTTGCGATCAATTTCGTAACAGTTGCAATTTTGCCACAGTTTCGATAAAATCTCTCAAACTTTTTAATGAAAGTGAAAAGTGTTTTAGTGATGGAATCTTTTATTCAAGGTATGTTTATTATATTTATGTAAAAAATGCAGTTTTTGTTGGGTAGTTGTACTTAAAATATGTAACTGAAAATACTGTTGAATTTCTTTTGAAAATTTCTTTAATCTCTAATTTTCAAAGACCACAACTTTTGATCTATACCTGTCTTTGGGCAATTTTTTTTTAAGTAATGCCCTATATTCACGTTTAATTACCAGTAATCCTTTTGGCCCTAAAGTGCCCGCAACTAAAATTATGTATTTTTTTTAGAACAAGTCGTCACCGATTCTTCGAAAATTGAGTCATCATCGGATGATTTTTAGATTTAATTGTTATGTTTTAGGACTAATAGTTTATATAGTAAGTCAAGATTTATTATTTTGTTTTAATTTTGTTAATTTTCATTCGATATTGCACTTTTACGTTTACCATATTGTCTTATCCTCGTATTATTTTATTGTAAAAAATAAAATCTTTTTTTTTATGAAAATAATGTTTTGTTCTCTCTGATATGCCCTTGTTATTGCATAATATACAATTCTATGCAATTAAAACAAATAAAATAATTTTGTCCAGCTAGTTATACACTAGACGAAACACTGGGTAGGTACAACCACTTTCGTCATCTGTATTATTACTTTGTTTCCAAATCTTTGCAAGTGAGCCATGGATGTGAAATAAAAATTACCGTGTTTAGGCACCAATTACTTGTTGCTTGTTTTTTTTATAGTTTAAAATATAAAGTAAGTTTGTTGTTGTTACAAGTTTATTCTTTATTATACAAAGAAATATTATAAATAATTTTAGCTCATTTAATTTTTTTTTTCGTATAACATTTGTTGAATCAAATCGGTGTCCACAAAAGAGGATGCTGGGCGTTCGGACGAAACATTTCGAACTTTTAGCATCCTATATAACATCATAAATCATTATTTACGTCTGTCTGTTTGTCCGCATCGCTTAGATTATATGTAGAATGCCCAGGGTCCTCAAACAAGGACGGTCCTTAATTTTTTTCACAAGGACCAAAATTCAAAATCATTGATAATTTTGTTCCTATTTAGCCCTAAATACATCGAATATAAATATAAGCAACAAAAATGCCAGAAAATAATAATTTGGGCGTTAATGGTTTAAGGGAGTAGACCCACCCCTTTTTATATTTTTAATTAATAATTTAAAAAATCTATATTTTTATATTTGGTTAATTAACCTGATAAGATTTGGTAGGTATTTTGGGACTCTCTGAAAATGAATTAAATATTAAAGACTGTCTACGCCCCTTAAACAAGTAGAACAACACCTATTTATTTTTTTCATTAACCTGACAATTGCCAAAGCAAGAATTTGTTACTTAAAGTAGGAAAAAATTTCAATTTTTTACCAAAATTTTGTCATTTGAATACAATACGTTCAGAAAGTCAAAAAATTGTTAAAATATACCGAATTATTGACTAATTATGTCATTAAATATTTGTATACTTTAAGGTTAAATACGTTGATAAAATGGTGCACTTAAGGTCCTAATTTTAGTTTTCAAATATTTTACAACTTTTAGGTAACATATTGTGGTCAAAATGTCTTATAAAACTACCTTATAATCTAAATTACCACATAGTACAAAATAAGGTTACAAAATTAGTCTTAACGTCTAATTTTTATCACCAATAAGAATTTGTGTGTTTGAAGAACATATTTGAAAGAAACATATGGTAATTTTGACTAAATCTTTATCTTTAAGGTTAAAAAGCCGCAACAGTTGTTCCAACTGAATTTCAGTCCCTCTTGATGTAAACCTATAGTACATAGTTTTCAAATAAAAGTACCTATAAGTTAATTTAAAAATAATTAAGTAATAATATTTAATAATGTTGACTTTGAAAACATTAAGTCGTTGAATTCATGATAGGGCTTTGATATGGATAAGCGTGTTACTAAATGCTTCCTAATTTTAGACGGTAAAATAATAAACTATTTTAGGTCGATAATATACGCCTTTGTTTGGTAAAATTTAGGACGACCAATTTTGTGTCGAAAATAAATAGTTTATATTAGTTTAATTGAGAACTATTTTAGGTCAAAAATATACTGCTTATATCGCCTCAATTTAGCTCGCTAATAATGCTTCTATTTTTCGCAATAAATGCAAGCAAATAATTCAAAATAGTATTTATTTTTTTTCTTTTTTCTTAACAGACTTTTAGTATTAGTAAAGTTTTCAGAATGGATGCACGAAATCGGCTTTGCGAATCTAAGAATTATAAATTCTCCTCAGGTTTTCAAAAAGACGGAGGAGCAAAGAAATACAAAACAAAAGTAAGAGTGACCTTAGTAAATACAGTGAAGTTTTATGAGTGGTGGAAGTAAGCTGTTAAGTGGTGTAAGCAGCAGTAATAGTGAAAAAAAGAGTGAAGATGATATTGAAAATGAGTGAGGAATAAAATAAATGTGAAAATCCAAATTTTCAACAAAAAATATCTAAAGTATTCTGTAATACAAAAAAAAAAAAATATATGAACCACAAACAAATATATTATACCTATTTTGATCCTCCTGAGTTCAAAAATAATAACCTTTCTTTACGGAAATGAGCTGTTTTATTTTTATCGAAAATTAGATTAAAAATATAGGTACTGCTAAACTAAGTAAAAAATAGCATGATATTTCCTAGAAAATTTAGATCATTAATAGCATACTATTTTTAACCGTATAGCATGATATTCAGGAACTAGTTTAGGTCGATATTTTTGATCTATTATACAGGGTGATCAATAACTGGCATGCCAAATTTTAAAAGGTGATTCTGCATCCAAAAATATAAAAAAGTTCCTATAAAGGTCGGTCCGCAAATCAGCCCTAAGGGAGCTACAGCCCTTTAAAATCGTAATAAAAATAAGGTTTTTAATTAATAACTCTGGTACCCTTTGAGCTAGAGGGACGAGATTTTGCACGTACACTAGTATTAATAAGGGCAATAAGTTTAAGTTAATTTATTTTTTTAAATTTATCCAGAGGCGTCCCTAGACGGAAAAAAATATTAGGCTTAACCCATTTTTGCCCCAAACTTTTTTATGTGTACTTTTTTTTGGATTTTTTGTAAAAAATATGGATTTCTTGAATAAAAAAATACATAAAAAATGTCATATAGTGTAACACTGTAGGAGCAACCGTTTTTAAAAAAATGCAATGAAGAGGAAGTAACATTTTGTGCTACAAAAAACGTTACTTTTTAATAGGCTATGACTCCTTTAATATTAAATTTAGGTGTTTTGGTAAAGAATACTTTTTTGCTTAGTTTTAAATGAAGAATCACCCTGCAGCATTAAAATTTTATTGATGTTTTTTTTTGTTCCCCATTCAATATGTAATTTTTTTCATATTTTTGGATGTAGAATTACCTCTTAAATTTTGGCATGGCAGTTACTGATCACCCTGTATGTCGAAAACAGCATGCTATTTTTGGTTTCTAAATAAATAAAAAATAAGAATACAAATGCGTGCTATATTATTAGGGCTAGTCGTGTGCATTTGGGGACATTTTAAGGATGTTTCTAGATGATAGTAATAGCTCGCATTTCAAACTATTTTGATTTTCTGTGTTACCCCCATCTCCGTCACTGGTTATTTGTACAGCTTAATATAATTAAATTTTTATACATCCCAGGCAAGTTTACTATACGCCAAATTTGGTGTAGAGACAACACAAAAAGAATCGATGTTTTTTGGGAAAACTAAAAATAGGTAGGGGAGTTGGGGTAATTGTAGACACTTGACTATAATTACCCCGGGGAAAATATATTTTTTTTATTAGAGTGTAGTGAGGTTTAAGAAACTGAATATTTCCACGAATCTTAAACAGGCTGACCTTCACTTTTTGCCCAGAATTAAAATCTAAAAAAATATGATATTTTTTCTAAAACTCTGCAAGTGTACACTTAACCCGGTATTTCGGGTAAATACAGACATGCCGGATTTTCTTACTTCTTTTAGTTTTAAATTAGTTGGGGCTATTAAAGACATAAAAGAAAGCGTATTTTAAATGGTAGAATTTTACTCAAAATATTTAAATGCAGATTAAAACAACATTCAATTCAAAAGTTTTTATTGTCCTTTTAATTTGTTACATATTTAAACCTGATTTTTTAAGAACTGAAACCAAAATTATAATAAGGCAAGAATAACATAGGTAAAAACCAAACCAAACATTTTGTATATCTTTTTCTTTTTTACAGCTATTTTTGATTTCTTATTGCTTTCCCATTTTGAAAATGTTCAAAATTTCGGGAAAGCCTTGTATTCGTACAAAAAATTTCAATTTCTTTTGCGTATTTTTACGTTTTATGACGTTTTTTGACAATATAAATCAATTTCGAGAAAAAAAAATTGTCGCTCGGTCGGTCGATCGTTCTGTCCGGGAAATCTTGTGTGCACGATAACTTTAGAATGCTTTAAGTTAGATACTTGCAATTTGGCTTACGGGTATGTTACCAAAAGTTCTCGCTCGGGATTGTTTTTGGTGAACATAGGGGTGCGGAAAGGGGGATAAATGGGGTAAAATACATTTTTTATGCAAAAATGTAAAAATTGCTATATAGGGGTTTTTTAAGGTTCCTGAAATTGAATCTGATAATAAAAATTTTCTACACACCCCCGCGGGGGTAAGGGGGTAAATATTTTTAAATATTGTCAATATTTTCGTCATAATTGGTATATAGGGGAGTTTTTGGGGTCGAAGAATCTGAATCTGATAATAATTTTTTTCTAATTTCACCCCCTGAGGGGCAGGGGTGGTTTTCGTGAAAATTGGTATATTGAGATTTTTGAGGTTGCTGAAAGTAAACGTAATAAACAAATTCTATCTCCACCCCCAATAAATCGTAAAAAATAGTTGAAAATTGTCTGTAATTTTTTTATAAGTGAAAAATTTAAAGGGCTGGAAATCTTATTTTTTCCTCTCGAGCATACAAAATTATGTGCCAAATTTCAAAATGATCAAAAGGTTCTAGCCCGTGCCGAAAATCCTCCAAAATTGCCCCTAACACTGAAATTTACGAATTTCTACCATACATGTGAGTCAAACTGTAAAAAAACATTTTAAAAATGTACCAGATCGGACTGAATTTATTTATTTATTATCAAAATGATTTAACTAAAACAAAACGAGCTAAGCGCCAAATAAGAGCTCCTAAATATTAAAAGCAAATTTTATTATAGTAACTATAACATACTAGTATGAAGAATAGCATACCACACACATTTTATTACTTAACTACAACAAACAATGACGTCACACTAACTATTCGTAGTAACCACGTACCCTAGGTGGTTTGCTCACATAGTAAGTATTTCTATCCTTTTCTATTATATTCCTGTTCTCTCCAAATCATATTTTTTCGAACAAGAAGAGGAAAAAATATTTGTAACATTGTTTTGCCAGGCACTTTTTTGTGCAAGAACGGATTAAACTGAAATAATTTTAAATAATCGTCACATATCATTCGTGGATAATGTAGGTACCTATAATAAATGAGTTCTCAATTTCAAATATCGCAAAATAAACAACTCAATCAACTTTTTAACCTCGAAAAAGATTTTGGTATAATAGTGTCCTACTTTACTAACTAACTATGACGTCATTTAAACAACACTCTTCAAGCCATACTAGTATGTTATAGTTAACATAATAAAATTTGGTTTAAGTAATCAATATACTTAACTAAAACAAACGAGCTAAGTTTGTTTTAGTCAAGTATATTAATTACTATGAAGAATTATTATAATGCATTAAATAAAAATTCAGTCCGGTTTGATACATTTTTAAAATGTTTGTTTACCGTTTGACTCACACTTATGGTAGAAATTCGTAAATTTTAGTGTTAGGGGCGGATTTTCAGCACGGTTTAAAATCTTTTGATCATTTTGAAATTTCAAGCCCTTTAAATTAATTACTTATACAAAAATCACAAACTATTTTTAACGATTTTTTACGACTTTTGCGTAATTGTACGAGTTTTAGGGACCCAGTTAGGACCCTTGGAGAAGTTTGCTCACCCTCATATTTTCAGGACTTTCTAGTTACTTAAAACTTAAAGAAAATTTTAAGCCAATAAACAAAATAAGGTCCACTTTAATACAAGACATCATTAGTGTAAAAGCCTTGTTTTTGTTTAGTCATTAAGTTGTAATTTTAGCAGTAGTGGGAAAGTTTTTTTAAGTCAAAACATTTTTTGCTAAGGGGATCAAAGTTGTAATTTTATAATTTTATCTTACTAGCAGTAGTGGGTACTATGGTGGGTCGATTTCTTTTTTTCAGTTTGGTTTTCAGGTAGGCCTAGAATGCGTTAGAAAATAAGCCTGTAAATTTTGGCGATGATTGGCAATGGGGGAACATCTCCCAAAATCAACCGGAAAATCGAAATTTTCTGACGTTTTCGCCCGCTCAGGACTTCGTGTAATTAATTGACTTTTTTCATGCTGTATCGAAAATGTGATTTTCAAGATAAATTTCAAAAAATTACAATGAAACTACTTTTATTCCATTATTTTTATTTTTTCTTTGTAATGGGATTATTTATAAGATATTAATTTAAGATTCTACCCCTTTTCAAGTTGTAAATCAGAAAGTATGATATTAATTTCAGACAGTGTAATTTGTTATTCAGATTTTTAAAATAAATTTCAGAAAGTATAAATTGTAATTCAGATTTTTAAATTATATTTCAGAAAGTGTAAATTGTGAATCAGATTTGTAAGTTGTATTTCAGAAAGTATAAATTGAAATTCAGATTTGTAATATATATTTCAGAAAGCGTAAGTTGAAATTCAGAAAGTGTAAATTATATTTCAGAAAGTAGAAATTAATTTTCAGAATGTGTTATTTTATTTAAATTTGGATCTGTAAATTCAATTTCAGAAAGTGTAAATTAATTTTAGGAAACGATAATTTGTAAATCAGAAATCATAATTTTTATTTCGGAACGTATTATTTTATTTAACATAATTCAAAAAAAGTAGCAGTTATGTATTATACATATATTCGGTATTAAATATGGAACAGCAATAAATTAAAATAAAAAAAATGTATTTTTTACATACAATTTAACATTTAACAAAATTCATTTCTAAATGGTTAGGTCACTTCATTATATTACATAAGTATAAATTATAAATTAACAAATAAAAAATCCCTTAACGTTCCACTGCCATATCTTTTAATGCAATAGCGGCTGCGTTTGAAGTTTCTCGATAGATAAATATTTCTGAAATTTAATTTACACTTTCTGAAATACAATTTACTCTGTAATAATAATATAAAGTTATAATTTCTGAAATATAATTTACACTTTCTGAATTTCAACTTACGCTTTCTAAAATATAATTTACACTTTCTGAAATTTAATTTATACTTTCTGAAATATAAATTGCAAATATGAATTACAATTTACACTTTCTGAAATATAAGTTGAAAATTTGAATTACAATTTACACTTTCTGAAATATAACTTGCAAATCTGAATTACAATTTATACTTTCTGAAAATTAACTTGAAATTCTGAATATCAATTCACACTTTCCTATTTACAACTTAAAAAGGTGTAGTAAAAAAAAGTCCAATGAATTGTTGAAGTATGGAAAATCTTGATTTGTCCTGAGCGGGCGAAAATGTCAGAAAATTTCGATTTTCCGGTTCTGGGAGATGTTCCCAAAAGATGTGATCTTTCTAAGCCAAAATTTACAGGCTTATTTTCTAACGCAGTGAGAAGCCTTCTAGCCCTACCCGAAAACCAACTAAAAAAATATACCACCCACCCTTTGGGTACGTTTTTTTTAGTCATCAAATTTTTTGTCAAGGGGATAAAAGTTATAATTTTGTAGAGTTTTTTAAAGGTGTAATTTTCGACCTCCTTCTCCTCCTCCTCCTTCTTCTTCTTCTGCTCCCCCACCTTACCCTCTTTGTCTAGCTTTCCATTCCTCTATTTTGCGTCTCTCGTATTCCTGATATGGGCCATAGTTAATACTTTGTTTAATGCAGTCTATGTAATCCTGCACTGGATTAAAATATAATGATTCCAGGAACGTACTTCTAGAAGACATAACTTCTGCTCCTAATTCTTCATTTGGCCAAAATTGTTTTTCCGATATTAAATATGCTTCAGCTTTCTTGATTGTTGGGTCATCCTTTCCAAAACTTTTAGTACCACAATCTTGATTTGCCGCCACTAGTTTATCTTTGCTTACTTCAGGGGATCCGCTTCTAAAGTACTGGTTATAATCTTTTAATGTTTTAGCCATCATACTGAAATAAATATAATTTTTTATTTAATTGTATCTAAAAGCGCCACTTTTTGTATAATAAATCGAAATACGAAATAGAGTTGCGTTCCGTACGCGGAACCGGCACACAGTGTTTTGTATGTCCGAAAAAGTGGTCACGGGCCTATATCTTTTTTATTTAAAAAGATTTTTTTACAAAAATTTCACACAATTACCCTGAATATATGTTCTATATGTTGGTAAAATCAAATGTCGAAAAAAAAGTCAGGGCTGTTCGTTAAAAGGGGTCAAAATCAAAAAATATATTTTTTGTGTCTTTTTTTTAAATCTGAATGATAGTTTTGAAGCAAATTAACCTAATAAAATAAAAAATATCAGTGCCGTTCGTTAAAAGGGGTAAAAAATAAAGGTTTTTTAACTGATTTTTTTTTTTTCGACAAATATGATTATTTTAGTGAAAGCAAATTTAAAAGAGAGGTTCGTATAAAAACATATTTAAATTAGTTTAAAATAAATCACTTTATTTAAATCTCCACTCGATCTCCAACAACTATAAAGAATTTATTTTTACACTTTTTTTTAATGAAAATAAAAAAGCTTTGGAATAAATATTTTATTTTATTAGTAAATTTTTAGTTTCAGCTGTTAGTTCAGTGGTCTTATGTTTAAATTTAGTCCTTAAACTAGTAACAAAGGGATCTGAAGAAATAAGGAGCTTATGAATTAAATCCTCATTGGACAATAACCTTGAACATTTTCGGGTATTATTTTCTCTAAACTTTTTAAAATCTTTGTTCCTTGCCTCTTGAGCATCTTCTGATTATACTATTAGGTAAATACTTACTCAAATACTGTACTAGAAATGCAAAACTTTTCATAAGGTAATTAATTAATCTTTAAGCTATTATCATTTTGAAAATTTTACGCAAAAAACGCCATGCAACATAACGGTTTTTTGGACATAAAATCCTTAGACGCTAAAGAACGCGGCAACCATTTTAGGCCAACATTTTTAAGGTACCAAGGAATACATTTAAAAAAAAAGTGCGGCGGCAAGCGGCGATAATAACGAAAGGTTCATTTCAAAAAATATATTTAAAAAATATGTATTACTTTTTTCAGTGTACATTTTTGGTCTGTAAGGAACAACAAAATATGTTAAATTTGGATGAAAATATTTACAAAGGACACAAATTTTAGATAAACATATATATTTGTAAAATAGTTGAAGAGAAAGAAAGTTATGTGCTCTTAAACTAGAACTAATATTTAGGAAAAAAAATGCTATTATGAAAACGCCAGCTTTAAGAGTGTATTTTGCCTATGAATATAATTTTCAATAAAAAAAGTATTATCAATCCTTAAAGACCCATCAATATAGAATAGTAAATTAAATTAAAAAAAAAATAAATTTCCAAAGTTTTTTAAAACCTCAAATGGCCAACTTTTCGCCCTGACAAAACACTGTGCGGCAACAAGTCTACGGCGCGATTGGTAATTCACGAGGGGCTGACCGCGAGGAAATGTTTTGTACAAGCCAAAGGAACTCAGGAGGAACTCTGAAGAACTCTGGAGGAACTCCGAGGAACTCCGGAGGAACTCCGAAGGAGCTCAGAGAGGAACTCTTTGCAAAGACGAACTCTTTTATACAAATTTCAGACGCGGTCAGAAACAATTATTATTTATTACCCATGCGGATTAACGTTTTTATTTTCAAACTAGATGAGCCGTTACAAACACCTTATCAAAACATCCTACCTATGGGCGCAATTTTTTTGCATGGGCTAAATTTTGGGACGTCAATTTTTTGAAGGGGAGCCAATTTGGTAAAAACCGTCAGAGACAAAGCTTTTTTTCTTGAAGGTAAATTTGGGGCGCCATTTTTTATTTGAAGGGGCGCTAAGTTTGGTAGTTACCGTCAGGAACAAAGCTTTTTATCATGAAGGTATTTTTTGGGCGCCAACTTCTTTTTTTTTGTAGGGGCGCCAAGTTTTGGTTGAAACCGTCAGGGACAAAGCTTTTTTTTTGAAGGTGCCTTAATGGCAGTATAGCGGTAATTTCTACGGCTTATTTGCCAAAAATTACCCCTTCCAGAGAGGAACTCTTAAGGAACACAGGAGGAACTCCTAAGGAACTCGGAGAAACTCCGAAAAACTCGGAGGAACTCCGAAAAACTCGGAGGAACTGCGAGGAACTCTGGAGGAACTCCGAGGAACTCCGAAGGAACTCAGAGGAACTCTTTACAAAAAGGAACTCTATTGTACAAATTTCAGACGCGGTCAGCCCCTCGGTAATCCATTTAACGGTGTTTAGTCATAGCCAGACTATTTTATGTTAAAATGTGATTGTTAAGAAAATATCTATACTACGAAACCGTTCTACATATTTAAATTGATTTAAATTGAATATTTGATATTTGTGATGTACTTTTGTGGGTTAACCACGTTTTTTTTTTAGAAGAAGAAGAAGAAGAAGAAGAAGAAGAAGAAGAAGAAGAAGAAGGAGAAGAAGAAGAAGAAGAATAAATACGAAAAGTTTCATTAATATATTACACACTTAGATAACGTATACAGAAAGTGACTTATTTCGCATAAGCTAATATTTAGAAACGGAAACGTCGCGAATGAAAGAAATAAACTTTTCAAAAAGTTACGTACACTATTTTTCCTACGACTCCAACAAAATAAAAGTATTTGATATAAATATTTTTTTATGTAAATAAATTTATAGATAATTTTATTTATTTGTATATAAAATATTTAAAACTAGGTAACTATTAAAAAAAAACAGTATTTCACAAAACAAATACCTAGCTGCAGTTTTAATAAAATGCGCCAACCTTGGTAAATAAATTCTTGGCCTCTTGTAGATTCTGTTTGTTTTCTTAGATTAGACTTTGACAGAAATTTATTAGGCTTTTATTCAAATTTTTGTTATCTCATCAAAATGAAAGGTCATTCAAATAAAAAAAAACAACAAAGTTTTTCTTGTCCATGAACAAAAAATAGTATGTGTGAGTTAGATCCGGTCCAGATTGGCTAAAATGCAATTTTTAGCATTTGTAAGGCTTATTTTATCCAAAAATTCTGGGTTATTTAGTCAAAGAGTTGCTTGAGTGGCTACACTGATAAAGCAGTTTATTTATGGGTAAAAAATATTTGGTTAGATATGGCCAATTAAATTATTTGGTTGTGACAAATAAATTACTTATATTCCTGTAATAATAAACTATTTTGTTCCCATTAATAAATGATTTTGAAATTAAAATATTTATTAACATGAACTAAGTTTATTTGACTATAAAAAAATTGATTACTTACAACCATATCCAAATAAATCTAAAAAAAAAACCTTTTTATCAGTGTAACGTCGCCCTTTTTCGATTGTTTTGTTTTTAATATAATATACCCAGGTAGCAAAATAACATGGCATTCACGTGAAAGCCACGTTAATATGTAGCATGTGATGTTAAGATTGTAGACACATTTAACAAGAATGTAGCATGGTGGGGATGTCCTAAGTCCGCCCCTAATAACATCACACAATGACATCCCGAAAATAACGTGTTTGTGACATCATAAAACACATTCCTGCGCTGGTATATCTAATATCATATGGATGCTGTTACTGGTACTCTAATATTTAAACAATATCCTAGGATATTAGCTTTTTCTAAATAAAAACATTAAAAACGCCATAACCCTATAATCAATTTCGTATTTAAAATCAATCAGTAATTGAAACAATCACAGATTGAAACAGATAGATTCTAAATACGAAATTGCAGATTTATCGGAGAATATTTTCCCTTCCCCGGCAGAGCCTCCTATCCATTGGAAATCGAATAATGTATACAATTTCCTTATAATGATTTACTCTATCAACATCATCTTATATCGATTTTTTTGCTTTCAACGTCGGTGAGAAGCAAAATAACATGACATTCACGTGAAAGCCACGTTAATATGTGACATGCGATATATTCACAGCGTTGGTAAATATTTGTTATTAAATAACTTGGTTGTTACGTCTCACGCGTTACGTTGCAAATGTGATGTTAAATACATGTTATTTTTTAATATTATGTGATGTTATGATTTAGTTTAAAAATACAACCAAAATTGATGTTAATTTCTTGTAACATAACATCACTTGCTACCTGGGTAGTTATTTGACTTTGAAAATTAGGAAATTTTAAGTAATCTCAATAATAAAAACTAAGCCCTTAAAGCAAAAAATGAAAAAAAGGACGACTTTAGCCACTCTTTAACTGTACAATAAAAAACCCCTCTTAATATCGTTAATTATAACTGAGAATTATCGGATAAAAATGTAGTCTGAAGAGGCGAATAGATGAAACGTTGTCAAAACATCGGCACTAGGCACTAATTTGAAACGTTATGAAATAGCAAGTTATGTGAACTAGCAACCGTTAATCGTTAATACACCTGCGTGTTGCATAATTTACTAAAGTTTGAAAGTCTGTATCTCCAAAACGTTATAATGCTTAATAAATCATCCACATTCTAATTAGTATTTTGCTATTAAAACCCATTATAAGTTAAGTACATTTTCGTATTTAATTTTACAGGAATTTTCTTTTATGTAAATTTTCTTAATAAATCTTCTTAAATCCTAATTTATGTTCTCTTAAATTCTTATTGGTCTTATATAATCTTATAAGATCTTATACGGCCTGAATAAGAATTAACCAGAACGTTTCTACAGGGCTGTTTGAGTATCTTACAGAGAGAGGTAGTATTCTTTTATACCACTAAAAATTTTAAAAAGCATTTAAAATGCTAAATCTGGCAACACTGTTTCTAAGATGTGAGTGAAGGTGGGTACTTTGCTGGCGTTCGCTCGAGCTGTCTCACCTTTTATCTCTTCATCTAAAATTGTAATCTCTTCGCTTTATCGCAAACTGACCTAGGTTCGAAATTACTCTGTATTTATGTATTTTTTATTTAAAAGAACCCTTAAAACGATTTATAATTCAGAATTATTTTAACTAAACAAATATATTAGAAAAAATTATAATAACTATGTATTTCCACACATGTATGATATTATTTCTAACGCGTATGAAATATGACACTTAAGAAATTTCTTATCTTATCGTGTAAAATTTCTCGTTTTCACAGGTGGTCGTAGGAAAAGTAAAATAGTCAATGTTGGTTAGTTAATTGATATTGAAACTGGTGACATTTAAAGCCAAACCTCTTTGGTGTCAAAAATAAAAAGATATTTATTTATTTTTTATTTTATACCGAGTCATAGAGAGCCCCAAATAAGCTTATATGCTTGTGCTAGGGGCCCTCCATTAAGATATTACAATCGATTAAAAGTAGTGTACCATACACGAAAACTGTTTTTAGGGGGGTTATTATTGCCAACCTCGCTCTCCGAGCTCGAGTGGCAATCTCCGTAATCGCCCTAAAAAAATTATTTTTTGTTCTTGTATCATTAACTTTTTTCTTAAAAGTTCTTTAACTTAATTATCTGATAAAAAAAAATACTTACTCGTTTGCTCTATCTATCCGGGTCCTGACTCGCACACAACACATCTCGATATCTAAAAACAAATTTGCTAAAAAAGTCAACTAAAAAGTGGATAAATATTATTATTAATTACAAAAGTAAGCGGCATAGCCGATGAGACTGTGCCCCTAACAAATAAATAAAATAATACAACAACATTTTTTCTAAATACAACTCTTGCTTTTAAATTTCTTCTTTATATGACTTCCATACATCAATATTTTTTACATTCATTTTTATAAATAATATTAAGAATTTAAATCTTTATGGTTTCTTATATCTTCATTACTATGTCTACATTATTTATTTGATTGGAATTACATTTTTCTAATTTTGCATAACACAAATGATCAAAAATTGATTTTATTCACAAGCATACAGAAAAACATTCTTTATATGCATTATAAAAATAATTTTTGTGTTTCTTTAAAAGTTAAACAAGCTTTCCTTTTTTAACCTAGGTTAGATA
>OY294051.1:11195101-11257855 GCA_958510825.1 Brachypterus glaber
ATTTTGTTTTATTCGTTAATTTTTATTCGATATTGCACTTTTACGTTTACCTTATTGTCTTATCCTCGTATTATTTCATTGTAAAAAATATTTTTTTTTTATGAAACTAATGTTTTATTCTCTCTGATATGCCCTTGTTATTGCATAATATACAATCAATGCAATTAAAACAAATAAAATAATTTTGTCCAGCTAGCTATACACTAGACGAAACACTGTGCGCCGGAGTATTTTGTGGCCCCTATACTTTTGTCAGGACATTTTCAACCCGGACCACCAATACACTGCTCCACAGAAAAGGATTTTTTTTTTAAATTTACCAAACCTTTTAGTTGCATCTGGCTATTTGATGCGCTGATTTCGAAACATTTTTCCGGTTTTCTCGATCAACTCGTATCCTTTTTTTCAGTCTACCTAAAAGAAACGTTTGGGTCTTGCGAAGCCTCAATTTCTTTTCTGATGGATGTATACCACAATTATTTTTTAGGTAAAAAAATGGCACTTCAAGCATTTTAGTCTTTCGAAGTTTTTATATATGCTATATAAAGTACCCTACACGCCTAATGGCTGTAACTCTAAAACAATAGGTGGTGAAGAAGTTTTGTTACATGAAATTATAGATTTTTATTCAAGTATTATTGAAATTAATTAATATCAATACCTTTTATGATAACATCAAAAACCAGCTAATAATTCTTAGGCGGTCCGGCCGGTAAACTTCAAAACCTCTGAGAACGAAGTCCTAATGAGCGCTAGTTCTTAAATAGTGGTAAAGTTCTTCCGCAGACTGCATACTAAACAACATTAACAAACTGAAATTTCTTTTGCACAATTCTTATAGTGTTTTTTTGCTGATTTCGATTTTGTTTAGATCAAATCTCTATCTGTTTTCATTTTTGAGAAAAACCGTTCCAAAATTTTATAAAAATTAAAATATGTCATTTTTGGAGGCTCATATTTAAATTATTATAGAAGCTACAAAAGTTCTCTTTAGTTAAAGTTACATTTATGCTCTATAAAATAATTACGAAAATTTTCTGAAAATTATTTTAAAAGTTCAGTTGATGAATTGGTTAATGATGTTTAAAAGTAGGCGAATTGATCTTTGTTAAGCAATTTTTATAAATTTAACGTCAAATTTATTATAATAATCATGCCTATGTGTTTGAAAATGTTGCTAAATATGACATATACTGCCCAAAATAATCTTAAACAGCAACACTAAATCGCCATTGCAGATGTCTTAAAAACTAGTCTTCAGTTGGACACCGAAAATGAAATCCAGATACTTTTCTTTACGGTTTTATAGAGAAAGCATGTAACTTGAATTCAAACTATAGAAGGTGCTTTAATAATTTATTTATTGTCCACCTTAAAAGACATTTTTTAATATTTTTGAATTTCCAGCAAAAACGAAAAGAGATAGAGATTTGATCTAAATAGAATCGAAATCAGCAACAAAAACACTATTAAAATTGTGCAAAAGAATTTGCAGTTTGTTATTGTTGTTTAGCATGCAGTCTGCTGCAGAAATTTTATCACTATTTACGAACTGGCGCTTATTAAATTTCGTTCTCAGAGGTTTTGAATTTTACAGGTCCTTTGCTCACATGATTTATCATCACCTAAGTTTGCTATTTTTAAAAAACCTATTTCCATTTGGGGAGACGTGTGTGTACAGTATGATTGAATTGGTTAATATTATATTACTCACTTAAAAATTAAGGCTCAAAAATTTTGCTATACACTTACCTTTGTACAGGAGTTCCAGAATAACCATCAGTTTTTGCACAACAGTTTGTCATAAAGTTGTTACATGTTTTTGGTACCAGATCATTAAACAGCTACAAAATAATAAAATGAATACGTGTTATACCAAAAAGCTACTAATATTAGTCACCCCAAATCGAAATAGGTTTAAAAAAATAGCAAGATTAGATTACTATTAATTATGTTAGCAAAGGGTCTGTAAACTTTAAAGCCTCTAAGAACGTAATCCTAATAAGCACTAGTTCTTAAATAGTGGTAAAAGTTCTTTCGCAGACTGCATGCTAAACAACAGTAACAAACTGCAATTTCTTTTGCACAATTCTAATAGTGTTTTTGTTGCTGATTTCAATTTTGTTTAGACCGAATATCTCTTTTCGTTTTTGAGAAATACCCTGCCGAAAATTTGAAAAAATTAAAAAATGTAATTTTAGGTGAACAATAAATAATTTAATTAAGCACCTACAAAGATTTCTATAGCTTGAATTAAAGGTACATGCTTGCTCTATAAAATCGCAAAGAAAAGTACATGGATTTCACTTCCGGTGTCCATCTGAAGACTAGTTTTCAAGACCTCTGCAATGATGATTCAGTGTTGCTGTTTAAGACTATTTTGAGCAGTATATGTCATATTTAGCAAAATTGACAAACACATGGGCTTGACAAATACAATAAATTTGATGTTAAATATATATAATATAAAAACTGCTTAACAAAGATAAATTCACCTTCCTTTAAACATCATTGCAGAGGCATCAAAAGCTATTCCTCAACTGAATTTTTAAAATGATTTCCAGGCATTTTTTGTAATTATTTTATAGAGCATAAATGTAACTTTAATTTAAACCAGAAAAAACTTTTGTAGCTGCTATAATGATTTAAATATGAGCCTTCAAAAATGACAATAATTTTTATAAAATTTTGGAATGGCTTTTCTCAAAAGTGGAAACATAGAAATTTGATCTAAACAAAATCGAAATCAGGAACAAAAACAGTATTAGAATTGTGCAAAAGAAATTGCAGTTGGTTACTGTTGTTTAGCATGCAGTCTGCGGAATAACTTTTACTACTATTTAAGAACTAATGCTTATTAGGATTTCATTCTCCCGTTTTGAAGTTTACAGACCCTTTGCTAACATAACTAATAGTCATTTAATCTTGCTATTTTTTAAAACCTATTTCCATTTGGGGGGACGTATGCTAATAAAGCAATATGTCAGTATACTCTTTTCCACGACTACTTTAGAATGCATGTTTCTTGAATGATTTTCAGTGACAGATTAGATTAGATTCTGAAATAGGCACAAGTGGCAACATATCAATGCATATTATACTATTCACAGCACCTGCGCTAGAATAGTATTATACGGTAGTTTCGAATTTTCAAAAATCGTCCTAGACAAAAAATGGATATGTTGTTTCATGAAAAAATAAGAAACTTTTTTTTTTAATGCCCGTCTGTCTGTCTGTCCAATGTCACGATTTTTTTAGACACAATAACTCAAGAACGAATAATCCGATCGACTTGAAATTTTTAGAGGAAGATCTATATTGTTTTTTGAAAGTAGCCTCAAAAAAAAATGTTATGTGGTTTAAACTTTTAAATAATCTAAAAATCTGAAAGAAATTTCCGATTAACGCAAATTTTTCAGTAAAAATTACTTTTTTTATAAGGATCAATTTAGCAATTTTAAGAGTAATTCCCACCAAAAACTTAAAAGTTATGGTTGATTAAACTTTTCAAAAATTAAAAAAATCCAAATTTTTTGTTTTTGGCAAAAAGAAAATTGAAAAAAAGTATTTTTTTTATTATTTTTATTATTTTTTTTTAATTTTGAGGATTTTCAAAAATGAACTGATTTGAAAAAATTTTTTTTTTTTAAATTTTTTGTTTTAATTTTTTTATGATTTTTCATTTTTCACAAAAAAAAAATGTTGAAAAATTTTTTAAAGTTTTTTTTTTTTTGATTTTTTTTTAATGCATTATTCCATTTACTGTGAATAGTATATAATGGAATACGTAACATTACAAATCGGCTTGTTATTAAATTATTATAATAATTATTAAATAATTTTTGCAATTTTGGCGAAGGCGCAGGTGTACGTTTCCATGGTTTTATTTTTTCTCATATTTTTAAATGATTTTATCCAATACATACAGATAATAAGACAATTACCAGCTTTATTTTAAATAGATAAATTCAATAATAACCCCCGCATGGCTTTTACTTTATTGAGTAGATAATTATTTATTTTACCCACTCAACTGTCACTTGTCAAATTATTTTCTTGTAAATGTCATTAAAATTTTTAACAAAAATATGAATTTCTAAGCTATTTATTGAATAAAACCTTGTATGGCACTCATGGGTAAACCGATATTGCCCTCTCGGCTTAGCTGACGCCTCGCAGGTTAATTTTATCATGGGAAATATCTTACTTTACCCACTAGTACCATAAATAACTATTAGTATTTATACACACCACACGGTGTGCCTGAATAAATTTAACTTAACTGACATTGTAAATGATGAGTAACAGTGGATTTTCTAAGAATATGGTTCATAAATCTCTCAACAGTAAAAAATATGTAGGTACGTCAAATATATTGGTAAAAGTTGAGATAAAAGTTTTTTACGGATAGAAATAGTTATTATTCTCTCTTCTTAGTTTAGTGAGATTTTGGTTGAAAATTGTATCATTTTGCCGGGGAATCCAAATTATTTTGCAGAAATGCTTTATTACTTCCCAAGATAACACAGTAGTTATAAACTATCTCTTTCCGCTATTTCGCAGCAAAATTGCAGCCACATGGCAGCAAAATTGCTGTATGAGTTTCCATCTCCGCAAGCGGAAATTCAGAGGTGATTTGTTTAAAAGATTTTACCTCAAATAACATGGTTCCAATTACTTCTTTATTAATGGCCACTGAAATGTAGATCATTTGACGCTAAAATCATAAAAAAACTAAATTACTTAAGTAATTTGGGTTCTCATTAACTATAGATACAAGATGCTAATTTAATCTCATTTCGGATTTGGATTCAGCGATGAAAAATACATAAGAATAGACCTGTCTCGTCAAAAGATCAGGGTTTTTTTTATTTTGTGGGCCTGTGTTATTATTGTTTTGTACTTGCAGGCTAATAACTTTTTATTCCTGAATTAAAATTTAATCTGCCATTTTGAATTTAGTGGTATATTTAACATGGCGGATCGATTTTTAATGTTTTCAATTTTAGACAAAGCCAAATTAAATAGGGCATTTTATATTTTTAATTTTCAATAAGGTATTCAGTTTCAGTAACGTCAAATCCCGAAATACATTTTTTTAATGAAAAACCATTAAAACTTATGAAATCTTGTCACAAGAATCCAGCATTTTGAATTCTGAATTTTCGGTGGATTTAATTTTAGCAAATACAAGTTTTAGTTTTACTAGCAGTTTTATTTTTACTAACATGACAATAAAAACCGAATTTTGGCTACCGAAATTTTTTTCTGGTCCATTTTACGGTTGTTTGAAAACGTTTTGTGGTAGGAGGAAACTGAAAGCAGTTTTGGATGTGTCACTACAAGTACATAAGGTCGCTTATCAAAAAAGCTTTGAAAACATTTTTAAATTTGTTCCTGTGAAATTTTTCAAATTTATATTAGTGATATTTGTTATCACTAGTAGAAAGAACCCCGCACAAAACCCCGTGTTTTTGGCCTTCGGCTAAATTTGCTAGAAATTATATATTTTTTTAACCTTCATGTCCTTAGTAATTAACCAAAATTTCAGCCTAATTGTATGTACAGTTTTAGAGATATCGAGCTTTAAAATTGGTAACTTAGAATTCGGGAAAATTTTACACCTGTTAAAATTTTGTGCTTTTTTAATGTCAGTTTTTTACGTACCTATGATTAAACTCAATGGTGCAAACTGAAGGTGTTTATATGCTTTATTTAAATGTGTTATAATATTGGCCACGGAGTGTTTCGCTTTTCCGTGGCAACATCCTAAAACAGGGGATATAATAAATATTAAAAATGCTAATTATTAATTTTGGTTTAATATTAAAAAACAGAAAATCTAACGGCTAGAATTTCATAATTTTTATATATTTTATAGTTTTTGAGTTACTGAATAAAAATAATTCAAAGCGAAGGTTATTAGAGTACTCAAAGTCCTTCTGTTTGGGTATGATGGGGGTAAACCACATCAAAATAAATAAACTCGATTCAATCAGCTAAAAGTTTTCAATTCTCGGTAAATCTTACAAATAAATGGAATTTTAGAAAAGGTATTGCTAAAGTAAAGTAGGTAAACCAACTAAAGAGCCTACATTGGCATAGTGGAGCAAGGGGCATGAAACGTTGAACTGTTATAAAATTACTTATTTCTGTATTTAAGATAATCGCAGTATGGCTTGCAATGGAGGCAGTTAAACCGAGTTAACCAGGTTCTCAAAAGTAATTTAAGCATGGTAGGAAAAGGTGTACCTATAGATAGGCTAATTACTTAAATGTTTAAAAGGAAATAAAAATAAGAATGTAAAATAATTGAAATCGAAGCTTATTAGAGTATTCAAAGTCCTTTTGTTTGGGCATGATTGGGGTAAACCACATACAAATAGTTTAACTCGATTTAATCAGCTAAAAGTTTTAAATTGTCGGTAAATCTTACAAATAAATGGTATTTTAGAAAAGGTATTGCTAAAGTAAACTAGGTAAACCAACCAAAGAGGTCCTACATTGGCGTAGCGGGAAAAAGGTATAAATCGTAAAGGTTTTATTAGATTACTTATTGCCATTTGCCTAGGATTATGGTGAATTTGGCATACATATCATGATATATTTTGTCAAAATGCCATTTTTATATACTCTGACAGTGAATAAAGTATGTACACCTAAATAAGTTCTTATTATAGGTAGAATATTTATTTCCATGGTTTTATAAAGATTAAGGTTTTATTATTAAAAGTCTACTTTATATAATAAAATATAACTTTAAATAGTAAAAAAAGTTAATCAGTTAAAATTAATTATAAATAAAAGAAGATCGTCAAATAATTATAATTCGTATACACTTGCTCAAAGCTAAAAATAATTTCTCTCATGCTGATAAGTATAAGTAGACTTTTCCTGAAATACCAAGTAAATATATTTTTTACACATTTTTGTTTCATATTGAACTATGTGAATCAAGAACTACCTGGATAGAAACTGGATAATTAGGTAAAAGATAAAACCCAGTGTGTAAGACTTCCTATAGGAAAATATGGAATACCTATAGTTGTAAAATATATCCCTCAAACCAATGAACCATTGAATCCAAAGATCCGATATTCCTTATTACCAAATTATGGCCCCATGGCCTTTCCTAATTCCGCCCATATTCCTACCAAGCTTAAATTACTTTTGAGAAACTGGTTTAACTCCCTCCATTGCAAGCCATACTGCGATTATCTTAAATACAGAAATAAGTAATTTATAACAGTTCAACGTTTCATGCCCTTTGCTCCACTATGCCAATGTAGGCTCTTTAGTTGGTTTACCTACTTTACTTTAGCAATACCTTTTCTAAAATTCCATTTATTTCTAAGATTTACCAAGAATTTAAAACTTTTAGCTGATCGAATCAGGTTAATTTATTTTGATGTGATTTACCCCCATCATGCCCAAACAGAAGGACTTTGAGTACTCTAATAACCTTCGCTTTCAATTAATTTTATTCAGTAACTCAAAAACTATAAAATATATAAAAATTATGAAATTCTAGCCGTTAGATTTTCTGTTTTTTAATATTAAACCAAAATTAATAATTAGCATTTTTAATATTTATTATATCGCCTGTTTTGGGCTGTTACCACGGAAAAGGGAAACACTCTGTGGCCAATGTTATAACACATTTAAATAAAGCATCTAAATACCTTCAATTTGCACCATTAAGTTTAATCATACATAAAAAATTGACATTAAAAAAGCACAAAATTTTAACAGGTGTAAAATTTTCCTGAATTCTAAATCACCAATTTTAAAGCTCGATATCTCAAAAACTGTACATACAATTAAGCTGAAATTTTGGTCAATTACTAAGGACATGAAGGTTAATAAAATATATTATTTCCAGCAAATTTAGCCGAAGGCCAAAAACACGGGGTTTTGTGCGGGGTTCTTTAACGTTAGAATAACGTTTTTTTAATGCTAGAAAACTGTATAAAAGTATGTTATAAAATATGTACAAATGTCCCGCTTTTTAACGTTAGAATCAAACGTTAGTTACAAACGTTAATCTTAAGTTAGATTTTTAAGTTAGAAATACGTTATAAGTACGTTTAATTTCTATCTTTCGAAGGGGGCGTGGGCAACTAGGAAATTTCTACCTGCATCATAAAAGGGCAGCTGGAGACAAATTTATTCATATAAATAAATCTTAATATATTTTAACAATCATAATATTTTTAAACATAATTTCGTTACATTTATTTATAAAATAGCCATCTTTTTAGGTGGCCCTAAATATTTTTCGTGTAATATCCTGTTATACTTCGATAAATACGTTTACCTTTCAGATAAACTTTATATTGAGTTAGTTAATATTCATTTATACATTCAGAATCTTAAAATATTTTTTAATTATAGTACAGCGTTGCCAGACTTACTATAATTTTGACTTTTGGGGGATCTTTTTTTAAACTTATTATAGAAATAATAAATAATTATCAAACCTAGGCACACAGCTGTCTGAAATAAGTATTTTCTACTATAGCTTACGTATTAATAATGGAAATTTAAAAAATATTTAAAGTTAGAATAAGGTTAGAAAAAGGTTAGAATTTAGTTAGAAAACTACGTTAGATTTATGTATTTTATAACGTTTTTGTCAAACGTTAGTTTTTAAGGTTAGATTTATATATTTTATAACTTTTAAGACTAAACATAAAAATGTCACTAATCTAATGTTATGTTAGATTTATGTACTTTTCTACCAAGTACATTATTAATATTATATAACCTACATCTTTTTGTGTAATTTGATCAAGATATTCATGTAAATGTCTGCTAGCAATTTGTTGCCAATTAAAACCAATATTAAATTTGTAGTTTTTCGATATTTCATTAATTAAATCCATATTGTCTCCTAAATAGTCTTCGTTTAAAAATACTCTAACATTTTTCTTTGAGCACCATAGTCTCTTTCCCAAATTGCGTTTTTGCTATAAATAAAATTTCATTTAATATATTAGTTACTATAGCTTATAATGCATTAGTACCATTAGTATCGTTAGTATCATTAGTATTATAAGTATTATTAGTATTATTAGTATTATTAGTATTATTAGTATTATTAGTATTATTAGTATTATTAGTATTATTAGTATTATTAGTATTATTAGTATTATTAGTATTATTAGTATTATTAGTATTATTAGTATTATTAGTATTATTAGTATTATTAGTATTATTAGTATTATTAGTATTATTAGTATTATTAGTATTATTAGTATTATTAGTATTATTAGTATTATTAGTATTATTGTTATTATTATTATTTTGAAATAAAACCCGACAGGTCCACCTCGTCCTCCGATGACCGAGGCGACGTGCGGGGAAATTGCGGCAACTGCTCTCCACGTCCGTGGAGTAAGCCTCTACCGTGACCGGTTATCGTGTGCTCTGAGTAAATTGAGAGACCCAAGGGTTACTGCTTTCTGCATGCGACCAGCCAGAATTTCGCGACTTGCCGGTATGGTTTTGAGGTTAGAGAGAAAGCTATCATTTATACCACCAAGGGATCCAACAATAAGCACCACCAGTTTTATAGAGTGGTCTGGATACAGTCTGCGGAGTTGAAAAAGAAGATCCTGATATTTTGTCCGCTTGTCATCCTCCTTCAAAACAATGTTTCTTTCGGCTGGGGCCGAGAACTCAATAACAAACATTGTTTTGGCATTGTGGTCGAGGAGGACGATGTCTGGCTTATTGGCTTGTATTTGCCTTAGGGTGGAGAATGAATAGTTCCAATATATGCGGCATCTATCATTCTCCACCACGGACTCAATATCAGCTGGAGCATAGGGCAACACTGGTGTTTCGTCTAACCCATACGAGTGCCTGAGAAAGTAATAAAGCACTCGTAAAGCCGCGTTATGTCTGCGAATATATGCTGAGACCGCATATGTGGAACATGCAGAAAGTAAATGCATGATGGTCTCTGGCATTTTTCGACAGGCCCTGCAGTTGGTATCAGGAACCTGCATTCCCATAACGCGACTCCGGTAGACTAATGTGTTAAAAACACCATCTTGGCAAGCAAGTATGAATCCCTTGGTCTCCGACTTTAACCCACCTGTATGTAGTATTATTAGTATTATTAGTATTATTAGTATTATTAGTATTATTAGTATTATTAGTATTATTAGTATTATTAGTATTATTAGTATTATTAGTATTATTAGTATTATTAGTATTATTAGTATTATTAGTATTATTAGTATTATTAGTATTATTAGTATTATTATTATTAGTATCATTAATATTAGTATCATTAATATCATTAGTACCATAAGTATCATTAGTATTATTAATATCATTACTAGCATTACTATAATTAGTATAATTAATATTGTTAGTATCATTAGTACCATCACGGTCATTAAATCCAGCACGTTCTGAAGAATAAAACAAGAAGTCTTATAAGAATTTGAACTTCTTGATGCAACTTTGTGAGAACTTCTGGTAGAAGTTTTGTGTTTAGTGGAAATGAATATATTTAACAAAAATTAAAGCATCAGTTGGAGTAGGTACTAAATTATTCCATTTCTTTCATTTTATAAAACTTTGTTTAAAAAAAGACGGAGGTACAAAATTTCTTAATGGAACGCTTAATGTAACTTACATGTATTTAAAAATCAATACGAGAATTTTTTTTTCGTGATGGAATATTATGCTTAGGTGCTTTTTAAAAACATCTTGGTTCGTGAAAAATTAAAATCTGTTGCTTGGTTCTAAAAGGGCCAATGTAACTATTTCCTTATTATGAGTTATACCGCCAAACTACATTTTTTCAGATCTATGTAACCTACGAAGGCCAATGTCAATGCTTGTAAGATAAATGTAGGTTTTAAGCGACAAGGGCCGATGTGTGTTTTCAATAAGCATTTCTGTTAAACTGTATATATATATATATATATATATATATATATATATTTTTTTTTTTTTTTGCTAATTTTGCTACAGTTTTCTTTACTTTTATAAACAAGAGATGGCACTTGGATTTTTTTTTGTCGACAGGCCTAAAGTGTATTTTTGGCCCTAGCCTGATTGTAACCTTCGTTTGATGCTCGGAATAAAAATTTTACGCCGCGGGCCAAAGACTGACGCTTAAGGCTCTTGGTACAACGACATATAGACAGACTTTTAATATAAAAGGCTCATCTTTTTTTACCTTAGTAATGTATTCGTTCCATTCTAAATCTAACATAGGACAAACTTCAGGTTCTTCATATTGCTTTGGAAATGATTTGTATAATTTTGTGACTATATATTTACAAATTTGAAAATCTTCCGAAACTATTACCCCATAAACATAAAACTTATCTTTTTTATCTTCGATTTGTTCCATTTTTACTTTTAGCTAGCGCATCCCCCTTATTTTTCTTTTTTTACAAGACTTTTGACAGTGTTGGCAATGTAATTCATTGGCGCAGATAGAAATTGGTTAAAACGGTAATATGGAATAGTATATTTTTAAACTAATAAGAAAATGAAACATTTCCAACTCGAGGGATGCTATTTGGCACGTGAGTCGGAAATATAATTTTCTTATGTGGTTAGAAAAGAATTTTATTCACAAGCATAAATAACACATTACCTCGTAAAATTCGCCATTTTAAATGATCTACAGAAATTTTGCAGATTTCTAACGTCACTGTAAATTTCAACTAAATAATAATTTAAATAAGTGGCTAGTTGTTATTTTCTATTATTAGTTTCGGTATGAACCTATAATATATAAATAAATATTATTTCTTATTGTTTTTCGTAGAAATAAACAAAAAAGTTAGGTTATTTTATGCGCAAACAGCTGTTTACAGAAAAGGCGATTGTGTCGCCATCTATAATCAACAGCCAAAAAAAACAGGTTAGATATGAATTCATATCTAACCTAGGTTAAAAAAGAAAAGCTTTTTTAACTATTAAAGAAACAAACAAAAATGATACATTTTGAAACTTTTTATAATGCATATAAAGAATGTTTTTCTGTATTTGTAAATTGCAAATATTTTTCTGCTTTTAATAATTCTCCATAAAATCTCTTTAATGAATCCATGGATTTAATACAAAACTTTTTTTATTTTTACAAACTAAAAATATGTGTTAGTATTGCTTATAAAAATCAGAGCCATATTAAATTTTCATCAAAATTTATCGAAAATATGCGAAAAAATCTAATTTTTTAAATTTAGTTTCCGGAAAACAAAACAAAAAATAAATTTTTGTAGAGCAGTGTAATTTATTAAGTTACAGTTAATATTTTTAATTCCCTTTTTTGAATTAGGGCCACTTGCACCAAATTTTGGTACGGGATTAACTCAGCTAAACCGAGTTTAAGTTAAAAAGACTGAGTTCTGATTGGTCAGCCGTCAATTTAATCCAAGTTTAAAGTTAAACCAGCATTGGTGCAAGTGGCCCTTAGAGCTCTAGAAAACTAATCCACGACTAAAAATTAATCAGACCTCAACTGTTTTTTTACTAATAAACGTTCTACCCTTTTAAAATAACTACTTTTAAAATTATTAAATAACTAACTCAAGTCTAGGCCAATTAATCACCAATAAAGGAGAGGTCGAGGGATAGATTAAAAAAAACACAATATTTATAAACACAGTTTATTTTAACCTAGGTTTAAAGAATCTTTTACTTAATTAAAATCACATAGATTTTTGATATGTATTAATTTTGTGTTAAATACAACTTAAAAAAAATGCTCTGAAGATGTATAAATGTACTTACTATGTAGTTTATTTGCGCCTTTTTTGCATTTTTCTCACTAAGAAAAATCACAAAAGCCCCTTTTGTAACAACCTAGGGCTATCTGTTTTTGAGAAAACTGCAGTTAAAAAGAAAAATTTAATCAAAGATTTAAAAAATATTTATGAAGTTACATAATAGATCCAAATAACATTATGTTATTCGGATCTAGGATCTAGAATCTAGAATCTATTGAAATCTATTAGGATTTAGGATCCAGGAACTGGAATTTAGGATACCGGATCTAGAATTTAGGATCTAGGATCTATTATAAAGAACAAGAAAAACCATAATATTGTTAAAAATTCAGCATTAATGTATTGTGCAATATCGGAACACGTCTCTGTTGATTTTTAAATAAAAAATCTATAATTTGTACAATTTACAAAAAAAAAACAGAATTTTCGACAATAGTTTTGGGTCGGTTAGGGCTTTAATTTAATCTTTGGCGGCTCGGCCCGTAGCTCAAAAACTCAAAAACTTTTGATCAGGAGGTCCTAAATATTACATAATAAATTTTATATGACCGAAACCCACTTTTTTACAAATGTACCTTTTTACCTAAAACGAAGGACAGGACAATATTTTTTTATTAAAAAAAAACTGTTAAAAAATTCTTTTTTTTTTAAGTTTATTTTTCAGGTTTAATGAACATATCAATGTTCATCACAGTTATGACTTTTAATTGTTTTTTACTTAACATAAAATCGGAAAACTAGTAAGTAATTAATAAATAAAAATAATATATTTTTTTTAATATCTAAATATAATTTTTTTATATATGATACAGAAATATTTACTTATAGTACAAAAAAGCTTATCGATATTTAATAATTCGTATTTTCCTAGAAAAGTTAGATCTGCAAAGATTTAGGAACAATATAAAGCCTTAAATAAATGTAGGATGTATTTTTTTAATGGGTAGAATATTATAATAATATACACTGCCGCACATTAAATTCCGGACACCTAAAAAATTGACATTTTTTAGATTAAAATATTTCGAAAACTAATTAATGGATTTGACTGATTGTTTTTTTGTTTGGAAGCTTAAATATTCTCTACTTTTATTTGTTTTAAGAATTATTAATTTTTTTTTTTCGTATTAACAGCAACAAATAATGTACAACCATGTTTTTTACCCCATTTTCTAGGACTTGCATGGTACGCCACTGCAACTGTTTATCAAATTATTAAAGTCTTTCTTATTTCCGCAGTTTTAATGAATATTTTATTTTTTATTTTTTTACTTTTTTACTTCTGGTTTAGAAGATATCAGGATTTTCCTGAAAGTTGTCAATTGCAGTGGCGTAGTTGTACATACGAAAAAAATTTTTTTAATAATTATTAAAACAAACAAAAGTAAATTAGTATTCGAAATATTTGAATTAAAAAATGTCAATTTTTTAGGTGTCCGGAATTTAATGCGCGGCAGTGTAATAATATTACTATAATAGTAATCCTTAAAAAATAAAATTTTAAGCATGTAAACTAAATTTGTTCAAAGTTGTCTAAGAATAAGGGCATATCCACAGGCTCTTAAGACTCCACCAGGTGCACATGTTTCGGCAAATACTATAGATATTTTAGCCAATAAAAATAGAACCAATAGATAGATTTTTTTTTAAATAATGAAAATGATTTTTTTGTCTTATATAATCAAGTTATGAAAGAAAATTAGGGTTTATTAAAAGTCAGACTAAATCTTGTTTCCAGACAGGTGTGATGACGGCACATCAAGCCTATCAAGCCTATCATCGTAAGTTATGTATTATGCTTCTTATGCAAGCCTCTGGATCTGCCTTAATATGTAACAATTGTAACTCGGTACATCTACCGTAGGGTTCGTAGAAAATATAACACTGTGTTATATATATATTCTACGGCACGAAACATATCTTTAAGAGTGTAAAAGCCTAACGTTAGTTATGTCCTATCTAAAAAAAATTAAAAATAAAACATATTTAAAATAAAAAAAGTATTTTTTAAATTTTTTACTTAAACTAATTTCTTCATTTTTGTTGTTCAAAAATAATTATTTTCAAAAAAATTATATTAAGACGTAGAGTTCTCCGCATGAAAGAAAGTCCCCGACGAAACGGGGAAGAATCATTCGCGCTCTCTTCTTTCCGTCAAGAGCGTTATAAGGCGTGTGTGCATACAACAGGCCTCTCACTTGCAAACACATTCCAAATATATTTCCCGTAGCCACAGATCCGTGCGTCAAACTATACCTAACGTCTGGATTTTGAGCCCTTAAAAATATGTTATGTGCCCCATTTTTGAGGGCTCAATGCGAATTTTTAACGTAAAGCTATAGACCTAAAATTTGGTACACGTCATTTTTAGACACTTTGGAACAAATATAAGGGACTTCCTTAAAAATATATATTTCTAAGTTCTAGTACTTAGGGAGCTCCCTAATTTACATCCTTAAAATAAATCAGGATATTAAATCCTTAAAAACTTGGTACCACAACATGTCACATTTTTTTTCTTTCAAATACATAGACGCACAACCAACTAAAAACGTATGATTAAAAAAACTATACAGTTTTTGCTATGATTAATTTAACAACATGTTATAATCAATTCAACGTTTAATTTAATTTAATTTAACACTATCGTATAGTTGATTTAACCGTAAAATGGTTGAATTAATCATAGCCTATATTTTCTGTTAAAAAAATAAACTAACTGTAAGAAAAAAATGTTTAGTAGATATGAGGCTATGAGTGCAGTGGTAGACTAACCCCAAATTGAATAAATGCTGAAAAATGGTTTTAAAAATGACTAAACTTGTCTACTTAAATTAAAAATATTGGCCATATGTTTGAAAAATTTTAAAGGAAGTTTGATCCACTTCGCAATTGAAAGATTACCAAATTATGGTTTAAAAAGCGTAAAAAAACAGAAATTTAGTGTTGTGGATAAGTCCACTATTGCACTTATAGCCTCATATGTTGTGGGTACCAACTACCAAAATTTTTCTGAAAATTTACTATAAATTAACAGAAGTAACAAAAACTTTGCAGAATCTATCACAAATATTTCTTTTAAAGACTGTTTTCTCATTTTTTGGATAAAATAAATATAATAAAAACATAATTTTTAAAATTACATACAACTAATAGTAATTATATACCAAGGTAGAGAAGACATTGAGCTTATTAAATTCCGAGCTGCGTAGAAGCAAGGGATTTAAGAGTGTGAGGCTATAATAGTCTTCTCTATCATAGTTTATATATTAGTTTTTTCACTACTAGCACTATTCTTATTCAAATAATAAAATAAATTATTAAAAGAAATGATATTTCTTGAAATTTTTATAAAAATCAAGTAGCCTTGATCAACGATATTTGCTCAAATAAATACTTTAAAAATTTAGTTTTTTTTTATTTTTTTCATAATATTTAGCTAATGATTGATTGTAATTGGTAATAATTATAATTAATTATATTTAATAAATAAAAAGTTATATAAAGCTATTTTCTTGGGTTTAATTAGTAAAAATTGCACAAAGAACTGAAACATTTAAAGTGGCAGAAATCAATTGTTTATAAAATTTACTCCTACTAGGAGAGACAAAATTTTTATTGCTACAGGTGAAGAAAATTGATTTCACAGTCTGAAAAAATGATAAATAATGGTATGTTCTAAAGCTAGTAGTGAAAAAAAAATATTTATTTGATGAAAATCATTGAATGACACTGGTAAATAACCATAAAAAAAGTCTAAAATATTGGATATGTTTTTCCTATGTCTACACACTTTGTATTACACAGTCCTACAATTTTATAGGAGCAATGGCGATTTCTCCCGTTAAATTAGACAGGGACAAACGTTCTACCCAAAAAGGATAGAAGACATACATACACTCCCACTTCCACCCAACCAAACAAATTCTGTATTTTTTCTTTGTTGAAAAAATACAATATTTACTTGGCCGGGCGAAAAGTGTAACTATATTATTTTTATTAAAGAAATTACTGGCGCCATCTAAATTTTAGTAGAATTATCTTATTCTACAGATTCACATTAGCTATGTTCGTTCGTGCCGCTCAGTGCTACACTTTCCCGCCAACCAAATAAATACTGTATTTGTTGTATGAAAAACAAATACAGTATTTATTTGGTTGGCTGGAAAGTGGAGTACAAATGAGATAGAGATAGGGTAGACGTCTTTTGTTTCATAATTCTAGTTGTAGAGAGCTCCATTCTTTGGCTTTATAAAATAATGATATAGTACTTAAGGCTTTAAAGGCCTTTGGATTTTTGTATTTAATGTTATAAAAAAATCATGACTCAAGCAATAGTTAAAGCGGTTCTTCCTGAAGATTTAACCAATTTTAAATACTAATGTTAGTATACTAATATTATGTTAAGGTGTCCTTCAAATGAAGGAACCTTGCTAATATTTAAAAATCTATAGTTTATGTAAGTCACACAAGTGTTGACACGGAAAGAAAATAAGTGGTCCAAATTTACGGACCACTTAATATAACACGGCGCGATTTTTTGGGTCGATAATAAAAAAATTGCCCAACGCGAAACTAGTCTTGAACGATTCCTTATAAGTTTGGCTTTTATTTCAAATTAAATTTAAAATAATCCACTGACAAAAAAAAGTGTATTCAAATTTTTTTTTTTTTGAACAAATTTATCAAACTGGCCAATAATATTAAACTTTTTTTATAGAGCCTGGATATTTTAACTGTTTTTAACTAATTTGGGTAGCTGATTTCAAAAATATTTACACAATATATATTAGGGTGGACCTTATTATTTTTTATTGTTTTAAAATTTTCATTCTGGTGTATTTGGAACATCCTGAAAATATGAGGGTGATCAAACTTATCTAAGAGTCCCAATTGAATTCCTAAAATCATGAAATTACGCAAAAATCGTGAAAAATCTTTAAAATGGGCTGTACTTTTCGTATCGGTGAAAAATTTAGAAGCCTTGAAATAATAATTTGTTCCTTTGTTAGAAACGCCAAAAAAGCATTTAAAAAATATGTTATTGAATTTATTTATTTTATTTATTGTATATTAATTTAACAAAAACAAAAAGAGCTAATCGCCAAATAAAAGCACCCAAAAAGGCCTCTTAGTTGGCGTTTTGCTTTTGTAAAATTATTTTATATTATTAATGTGAATTAAATAAAATTAATATAAGTCCAGGTTGACATATTTTTTAAATGCTTTTTTAGCGTTTCTCACATTTATGGTGGCAATTCGTCAAATTTAGTGTTTTGGGAAAACTTTGGCGGTTTTTCGGAACCTTGTAGAATCTTTTGATCATTTTGAAATTTGGCACATAATATTGTACACTCAAAAAAAAAACAAATTAAGATTTTAAGACTTTTAATTTTTTTACAGTACAGTCCATTTTTAACGATTTTTGCATAATTTCACGATTTGGGCCCCCAACTGGGACCTTGAAAAGTTTGATCACCCTCATATTTTCAGGAATTTTTACAATAATAAGTTCCACCCCAATAATATACATACTTGAGCGAAATATACAGATTATCATAGATTACCATGGTTTATTTTTCTTGAACAAAATCTTTTACAGAAAAACTGATATAATTTTTAAAATCAGAGACCCAAAATTAGTTAAAAATAGTTAAAATATCAAAAAAGTTTAATAAACTTGGTTCAAACACTACACTGAAAAAAAATTGTTGGAAAACAACGGTTAATAACAGAAAATATATATGTATTAGAAAGTTATCTATCTGTTGTTAAAATGAAATTCACAAGAGTGAATAGTACCATTTCATCCTTTTTGGGAATCATCAGCACTGTGTATCCTGTATGTTGTTAATATTTAAATAAAACGTTAGATATAAAAGTATGGTGCCATCTATTGATGTGGTCACTGATATCTGTTCACTTGTTCCCAAACAGTAGGATCTTAGGACTGTGAAATTTTTAGTGTTAATTCGTTTGGGCTTACTTTGTTATTAGGCGCTTGGTCTGTTTTTGCTCTGATTTCGTTTGTTTGGCGAATACATAAAAGAAAGAAAGATTTTAGAAAAAAGCAGACGACCAAGAACCAAAGATCAAAGTAAACCAAGATCAAGTGACCCTAGTATTTTTATCTATCCAAATATTTCTTATTAAAAAGGGGGCCTCCAAACTTCTATAGAATTATCACTAGGTTGTTGACTTCTTGCATCGTCCTCCAAATTAAGCCCCTCCAGGGCTTTCAACTCTGGAACACCTGAAGGCATGTAGTCCGCAGCTCTAGATGGAGCCACATCTTCATACGGCTCCAGATTCCTTGGTGTGGATCCATGCACATGGACATGGAACTCATTGTGACTCTTTATTACCGGAGAGAACAAAATTTGGGGTTGGTACTGCTGATTATTGTTGCTGACATTGTAGTAATTAAAACTCGAATGGTATGCTGGGTTGTATGTTGGGTTGTTTGGGAAGTATGGTGCGCTATCGAGACCAATGTGACAGTCTGGTCGGGATGGATCAAAGAGGTAGTTTGATGAAGGTGAAGTTAGGCTATGACTAACGTATTCCGCGGTGCCTATATCTTGAACGACTGTAATATAAAAAAAAACTATATTAAAAGTTTATCTATCTGCATAATTTCCAGGGTAATTATTCTATATATTTAAAATTTTAACAGTGCGTGTGGAAATGTTTCAGTCCATCGACAGTGTTCATTGGACACCCCCTAAAATTATGTTGTTATCAATCCCATCACATTTTTAAAGATGGCAAATAATCTATTTCTGTTTCATAATTATGTTTTTGTAGTTTCGGTTTGCGTGTTACAATAAGCTTAATTGTAAAAAAATAGTGTTTTGTTTTATTAGGGAACGTTCAAGTATTACGTAACGAAAATTTTGATAATTTTGGACCCCCAGGAGCGTTACGTAATACTTGAACGTTCCCTTAATTGTAAAACAGTTTTGGGGATTTTTGTTTGTTAATAAGTTGGTAACAAAACATATGAAAATTGACTTGAAATTTCTACAAATTGTGTGTCAGTTAAGTTCAAGTTATTCTCAGGTAAGTCCTAAACAGTTGAATTTGAGGTGCTCGGTAGGCAGGATGAAAGCATTTGAGAATCTTCTGTACACTGGAGTACATGTTAACTCTTTCTCATCCATTTGTATTCAAAATAAATATAAAAGTTAATAATAATTATGATTTTGTAATAAAAAGATTTAAAGAAAATTTTTAAATCGTCAGTTCATTGTTACCTTTAATAGTATATTAAAGTACTAGTTTCATAACATACGTATTTAGCGTACGAGTACAAGTTTAGAAAACTAGCCGCATGCGGCGAGTTTTCTAAAGTACTAGTGCTCTAAAAACGTGTATGAAACGAGTGCTTTATACAATTTTTTCTATTTTGCTCTAAAATTTTAAAAAACTTACATTTAAATTGATGACTGATTTAGGGATTTTTGTTTTGGGTTGGCATTACAGTTTACACTATGTTTAAAATTCTAAGAACAAATGATATTTTGATATATTTTACTGTCATTTCTTCTTTTTTCACTGCAATTAACCAGTCCACAATTTTAACACGGTAAAAAAAACTCAAACACAAAATTTTGTAAAAATTAAACTTTAAATCGACATTGACATTTGCACGCAAAACGTCAAGACATAGACTTTTGTATGTTGCCAACCCAACAGAAAAAAAAGTAGAGACCTTTTATGGGCCTATAAGAACACGCAAAATGTGTGTGATTATGAGCTTATGAGTCGCAAAATAGAAAAATAAATTAAATTTCCCAAATCAGTCTTAAGACATTTGACGCACTAGTCCATTGGAAAACTCTCCGTTTCGCGGCTTTTTTTCCAAAGATGGACGCGTGCGCCAAAATACTGTCTTATGTAACTTGCCCTTTAATATAATATTACGGCACATCATAAAAGATGGCAAATTCAATGCACTGTTGCACTAAAGCACTAGAAAGGTAGGTTTGTTAGGGTAGGTGGATAGTTTAAGTGGTTCTACAGGAGAGTACCGACATAGCCACAATTTGGACCACAAAAAATTTTCCTAGAAACAGGACATGTCGTTGCTATAGCAAAAACATTGTTGAAATCAAGTCTGTTATACACCAAACATTTGCGCTAACTATTTAGGTTAAAATTGTTTGACATTAACTATGACAATTTCAATATTTTTATGCAAATTTAATAATAAAATAGTTTTTTTTAAGGTGTTCATAAATTGCATAGAAGATACAGTGCATTCTGGTTACAAAAGGTTCTGTTTAAAATTATAGTTCTAAAATGTTTATAACTTATTCACATGTAAGTAGTAACATTTTTGTATTTCTTTACAAAATAGAATCAGTATTTTAGCATAACTCATACAATTTATTATTACCAATGCTGAATATTCATTCGGGCTAATAATTTCTGATTTAAAACCTTGTTTTAAATCTTTTAAAATCTCTTGATGCAGTTTTAGATAATTTGGTAGATCATTTATAATAATTTAATTCATACCTTATTATTAGCGAGGCTCTGATTTTACAAAATATATTTTAGTTTAGAAAGAAAATAAAGAAAAGCTATTTTTATTTAAAACAAATACTTAAGTTTAATTAGTTATCCAAAGCAACAAAATATTATCAAAATGCATCATTGATTAGCTCTACACACTATAAAATTAGCTCTATACACTATAAAATTACACCATTCTAAAGTTAATTCATCTTCTTAAATAGCGTTTGGATATTGAGAAAATTAATGCAAAACTGTCATAAATTATTTTCTATTATTGTCAAATTTTCATGTCAAATAGAATAACAATTAAAATGAAAAATTATTTTTTCTTCAAGCGTACTAAAATGTTCATATTTTATGACTAGTTAGAAGTGATCTATTTTTTTACAGTAAAAAAATGAGTTCATTGTTGTACGCCGTAAAAAAAAGTTAGTTAGCAAAACCACCACTGGCGGCAGCACTCTTTGACTTTGATGACAGCCATACTTTAAACTTGTTTGTTTATTATGTAAACAGGTGGTTGACTCGAGATTCTGTGCAAAAACCTTGTGTGAAATTGATTAAAAATGATTGAAGAAGAATATATGGTTTATACACCTACAAATCTCTCCGAAATTGCAAATGCTACATTGGACAAGTTACCATCGAAATCGCGAAAAGTGTACGATTTAGCCTGCGAAAGAAAATTAAAATGAGCTAAGGAAGGTTTAAGTTCATTTCAAAAGGGTTTTATTGGCCTATTTTAATAAACAAAACATACTTTATTACTGAATAAATTAAATTCAAAAATTAATATTTAAAATATATATATAGGATACTTGAAGAAAAAATAGTATGTTTCACTCAGAGGAAAAGTGCTTTTTTTTACTCGTCTGTAGTTTCCGGACTCCGCTTCGCGTCGTCCGTAAATTCTACAGACTAGTAAAAAAAGCTTCACTTTTCCTCTTAGTAAAACAATATATTATTGTTTAAATTTTCCATTTGATGACGCACTCCGTCCGCCATTTTTGGTCTGAGATTTTGAGTATGTCGGTACTCTCTTTTGTGTAGTGTGTAAAATACCTAGTGCTCTAAGCACTAGATAGGTAGGTTTGTTAGGGTAGGTGGTTAGCTTGAGTGGTTCTTTTGTGTAGTTTGTAAACTACCTATCCACCCTAACAAATCTGCCTACCCAGTGCTCTAAACACTAGATGTCTAGTTTGTAAACTACTACCCACCCTAAAAAACCTGCCTATCCAGTGCTCTATTGAGTACCAAGAAAGCAACGTCCGTACTCTTACATGCGAGGAACGCCGCCAACTGAACAAATAAAATCTAAAATGGTTTTTTAATAGGTAAAATATTTAGGAATAATATTTAAGTAATACCTGTAGGAATAATTGCATTTGATGGTGGATGGCTTGTCTCTTGCGTATATGGTTCACTTATCTGATATGGTGTGTGATATGGAGTTGAATAGGGCACAGCTGGATAATAGGTTCCATGGAGAGCAGGATTGTCTTCTGAAAAAAAAACATCCAAGAAAACTATGTTATAATTAAAATTGACAACTGATCTTTTTTTTTTGTTGCAAATTATAAGGTTTTAGTATTTTTAACCTCTTCAGGGATATAGGCACATATGTGAACCGTTGAAAATAAATTCCGCAAAATGAATTTCACCGAATTTATTAACGCTCAGTGGCCATAGCTGTATCAATTGCTTTGTGTCCAGTCACGAGCCAAATTCAATGGCCAGGATTCGCACATCTTCAGTTTTTACTTGTTTAAAAAATAAAATGCATTTTTATTGTTTGATACTAAATTAATCTAAATCGTCCCTCAAGAGGTTAAAAAATGCGGTTTAATTTTACTCTGAGGATGGCCTCATCATATAAAATTTTATTTTGAAACACCTTAGAAAAAATAATATAAAAAAGTCCAAAAATCAGTGTACAGTGATGGCATTAAATATCGGGACAAACAATTTTTCATAGATTATAGTGGGTCTTGTGACATATTTTAGAAAACATCAAAATATGTCAAATGTTTGTTTATTTTTTGCTGTTATACGGGTAGTTTTTAAAAAAAGTATTTTTTATCTTTATTTTTATTTAAAATGAGTTTGCTTAACGTCGAAATTAAAAAGAAAAAATGCTCAGTCGTCCTTAGTATTAGGAGATGGATGAGGTTCAATTTTACTAAAAACCGTTCAAGAAATAGATCTGTGCCTTAAGAAATGTTTTATTGAGGTTCTTATATGTATCAAACAGAAAAACGATCCTCGGTGGTCAAAATCTACAGTGGATGGTGAAGCAATTTTTAATTATATAAGAAAAACCGAGAAAAACAAGGTGCAGTTGCCGTATACTAGGAAAAAGTGAGGCTCTTCAGTAATGAACTCTTAAACTCAAATCCATTTTCAGTAGAAAATTTATAAAACCTTGCGAGTTTTTACCTGCACTGAAGAGAAAAATGAATATTAAACACATATTCTTTACCCGTATAGTACAATTTTGATCCAAAGAATATCAATTTTATTATTATTTAAATAATTAAAACATTTGTGTAAAATTTAATGAATCAATAAATATTAATTTATTAATTTAATATTTTTTGACAGTAAACTTCAACTAAATAATTCAGTTGTGTCAAAACGAAGTAACCTAGTTTTTAATTTTTAAAATAATCCCATGTTAATCAATGAGAAAAATATAAAAATGACACGAATTTTTTTTGAGGTTGCCCCGATATTTAATGCCACAACTGTATATCCTATTTTTTTTTTTTTTGGGACAGTTCGTATTTCCTTTTATACCTAACGTAATTTGTGACACATTTATTGATATTAATCATTTAAAGAAACAAAGATTGCGGATTTACCAGCTAATTAAAATTCATTATGCATATTTCGATTAATCTGATTGTATACAAATATACATGAAACTTGAGCGAAAATTTAAAAGAAATTTACAATAAGCGTGTGTCGTAATGTAGTGTATATTATAGGTATACCAGCTAAAATGTAAAAGCTTACAAATAATTTGATGGCACGAAAATGGCCTAAAACTTGCCTGAAGGCGTGCGCAGTGACTGAATAATTCATGCAACAAACTTGCATAGCATCAAACCATAGAGAAGAAAAGAGAACCATTAGTCCATCCTGCGCAAGATTATTTTGTGACAGAACGGGGCAGTGAAATGACGTAACGCAATATATTTGACCTTGCGCAGTACGCATCTCTATCAGCTGTGAAATGTTGTCGGTCGTTAAACAATTCGTCACCCCAGTATTCATTTGTCTTATCTCCAAAAATCCCCCACTAAAAATCTTAAAATGTCCAAAAATAGAGATATGGCAAACCAATACTGGGGTGACGAATTATTAGTAGTTTGTTTATACTGTCAGTACTGTCAGATCGTCGTTTGTTTCTGTTAATTTTTCAACTTCTACTGTGTTTTAATTGTTTTTTTGCTGCATTTGTTTATAACTTTAAACATGAACTGTATTCTTGCTTTATGAAGAGCAAAGTGTCAATCCCTGTTGTACTCAAAGTAGGTGAACAAAATCCCGAAACTCAAACACACCCCGAAAAATTCTTATAAAATAATTTTAAAAAACTATTTCGACGTTTCTTCGTAGATATTTATTGTTTTTTGTTGCATTTTTTACAATTTTTATTTGACACACAAAACTAAGGTTAAAAATACTCGTCAAAAATAACAATAGTAGTGCGCATGTGCAAGTTTATCTCAGATGCGCTAGGCACATTTATCACAGTATTCCGCAACAGCTTTGGAGGTCTTTCCTTGTCTATGCATCAAACTTGCGCAAAAATTGCTCCGTGTAAAGTGGCTTTAACGTCTTCAATTAGTATACTTAATATTTAATCATAAAATAGTGTAAAGTGTGTTTACGTTTGAGTATTAGTAAATATACCTACTTAGTATGTAAATTTATTTATTAAAAACAACTAATCTTGGAAATGTAAATACCACATTTGAAAATCATGAATTGTAATTACTAAAGAGCGTAAAATAATAAATAAAATACAGGTAATTTACCTGAAAATATACCGGATGTTTTTTTAACCTGAAACTTTCAAATATCTCGAATACTATGAATGGGGGAAAACAAAATGGAGTATCTATTTTTTCGGATATTTACATTTTCAAGATCATTTTAAGGTCAACTTTTTTTTTTTAAATAGAAACATATATTTTTTTACTGCTATTTAACTTTCCTCAAAAAAATAAAGATGTTTTAAAGACTTTTAGTTGCAGAGCCACACAAAATTAAAAAAGTTGGATCTCCGACGGACTCGACTAGTCAATTCCTATGTATTTTGAGCCGCTGAATCCGAATTTGAGGTCGAATTTTGAAAGTTAGCACCCGTTTTCAACATAACCTCAAAAAACTTACTTTTCGCAATTATATATGTTTTTTGAGGTTGTTTTGAAAATGGGAGCTAACTTTCAAATTCCGACCTCAGATTCAGATTTAACGACTACAAATATATAGGAATTAACTAGTAGAGTCCGTCAGAGATTCAACTTTTTTAATTTTGTGTAGCTGTGTTATCTCTGAAACTAAAAGTCCGATCAAAAAAAGTTTTTTCAAACATTTTTATTTTTTGAGGAGAGTTAAATAGCCATAAAAAAATATATCTATTTAAAAAAACAAAGTTGACCTTGAAATTACCTTGAAAATGTAAATATCCGTAAAAAATAAATACCCCATTTTGTTTCCTCCATTAAAATAAACAACTTTGTTTCTAGATTTTTTTTTCTAACATGCATAGTATTCGAGATATTTGAAAGTTTCAGGTTAAAAAAACACCCAGTATAATAATACTTAATACAATAAGTATTGCTTATTAATACTATTTATAGACAACCTGTCTGGAAAAATATTATACACACTAGGGAGGTCCTTAAAAAGATGATTTTTAGGGACACCCCTTAAATTTATTCCAAGTTGTCTAAAAATAATGTCGACAGCTCAACGATAACCTGTTGCAACAACAGAAAGGGGGAGCAAAAAATATTTTTGAGTATAAAATCAAAACAAGCCGTCCGAGAAAATGTAAAGTCCAAAAAAGCTTGGCATAAAAAATATATAAAAAAAAAATTGGAATATTTTTGTTTAACAAAAATGTGTCGCCCAAAATTTGAAGGAATTGGAAAGATGTGATGACCTATCTGAAAGTGGAAAAAAGTGAAATGGCTTGGAAAATATGGGTGCAGTGCTCCCCAGCCCCCTCTAAGCCACTGTAAATTTTATTAACTATGTTTATCCTTGACTCAGGGTCCTTGAGAATATTAAATATTCTAAATCCAGAAAAATTATAGGTACCTGGAAAAAGTAGGAGCACTGGTAATTCCGTTCAATATGTTCTTACGTACTTAGGTATTATGTATTTAAATAAACAATAATTAATAAAATAGGTATATTTATATTTGATGTAGTTTTTGCGTCTGTTAGGTTCACAGGTCTGCAACAAATTTGCTTTTTGGGTATTTATTCTTATTTCGTACTTCTCCTTGCACGCGCATCAAGAAATACGCGATATAACAGTGTTTCAATTATTTTTTTAATGTCCGATTTTGCTGAAATTTTGTATAATCGCATTTTGAAATACCTAAATTTCCTTAATTTAAAACAGTAAATGGCATATGATTTATTTTTATTTTTGTTAGATTTAAACCAAGTTATGCAATGTTGCTGCGCAGTCATTTTATATTTTTATATTTCATTGACGGATTCAGTTTCAGCAACCTTGAAAACTCCTAAAGGCTATTTTTTTATTCAAATTCATTAAAATTTTAGCATATTAGGTGCGTAATCCTTAAATTTTAATAATTAATTTGGTTTTAGCAACCCAGGTACCAGTTTTCACGAAAATACTAAAAAGTGAATTTTGGCCGCAGAAAATCCTCCTCTGGTCTATAGTGCAAGACGTTACGTGATAGGAGGAAACTGAAAGCAGTTTTGGAATTATCATACATATAAAAAGTTTTTATTTCTTTTTTAGGTATTTTTTTTTTCAACAATATTTTTTTTTTAAGTTTTTAATGAAAAAAAAACAATTTTTTTTTATTTTTTTTTTCAATATTTAAAGCGTCAAGTGGAAGGTGTTATGTAACATTTTTTAAAAATTTATTGAATGAAAATTAAAAAATTTAAAAAAATGTTACACCTTCAACCACTTGACGCTTCCTTTATTTTTTATTTTTTTATATAATCTATAGAGGAAAAAGTGTTCTTTTGCAACAGTAAGTTTTGCTTTCGAATTTTAAAAATTTTCAAAATTTTCGTGCAAAAAAATTTCAAAAATCTTTTTTTTTGCGTATTTTATTTTTTTTTATGTCGATATAAATCAATTTCGAGCATAAAAAAATTGTCGGTCGGTCGATCCGTCGGTCGTTCTGTAAGGGAAATTTTTTTGAACGAGAACTTAAGAACGCTTTAAGCTAGAGACTTAAAATTTGGCATACAGGTATGTTACCAAAAGTTATATCTCGGGATGGTTTTTGGTGAACTTTGGTGTGCGGCAAGGGAGCAAATAAAAAAAATATATTTTTTTTACAAAAAATGAAAAAAAGTTATATAGGGGTTTCTAAGGTTTCTGAAATTAAATGTGATTATAAAAATTTTCCAACTCCATCCCCACGGGAGTGAGGGGGTAAATATTTTTAAATATTTTGGTCAAAATTGGTATATAGGGGTTTCTGGGGTCGACGAATATGAATCTGATAATAAAATTTTTCTAATATCAACCCCTGAGGGACAGAGGATAGTTTACTTGAAAATTTTTATATTTGGGTTTTTGAGGTTGCTGAAAGTGACTAACCCCTTCCCCCTAAGAGGAGGGGGTAGTTTTCTTGAAAATTGGTATATTGGGGTTTTAATGTTGCTGAAAGTGAATCTGGGCAGCGTATTTATAATCAAGTAACCCGAGTTTCGATATTTTGTCCTGCCACTGATTTTTACTTTAAATCTAAATAGTCCATTCTCCATTTTTGGGAAACGCAAGCACGCATTTTGAATAAGTAATTGAAATAAAACGAACATCCAGTATGTGATTTACGTGCAGTGTTACACGACCTGGAAACTCCAAAGAACAAAAGCAATGACTTTTATTTATGCAAATATGGTTTTCTCGTAATTTTGTCAACAATAAAATTTTACGATATATCTTGGATGTGACTTTCTTTAAATATTAATATTAAATTAACGCATCTTTTTAAATACACACGGTGTATTTGAAATTATTAAATTAAAATTTCGGTTTTTAACATTTTAGTATTTAATTTTTCGTCCTCCTGCCGTGAAATTTAAGCTTTAATTTATTTTTTCTCGAAAACGGTTAGTCTTACAGTGTTACAACAAGAATATTTTCATGTATTTTCAACTGAGGAATTATATACCAAAAATAAAATTACAAAAAAGTTACACAGTGGTCTTTGTAAGGGGCGGATGTGACCGCTTTGGCGAATTTACTCCAGCATCAGCCCGCTATCTTAGATATGCATAGGACTTGATTTATTTTATTTTATGTTGTTTTGTAAAAATATTACTTTAATAGTAAAGTTTTAAGTGAATCGTGAATATTTATGTTTTTTATTTTGTGATGTTAAATTTTGACGTGGAACTGTTGAACATGTAAAGTCATTTTTTTTATAAATTTTAAAAATAATTTTTTTATAAGTTGGCGTCTGCGCAAAACATCACTACAGAGTGAGACGGTTTTGCGTAGGCCGAAAATGGAGCTCTCTACAACTAGAATTATGAAACAAAAGACGTCTACCCTATCTCTATCTCATTTGTGCTAACCTTTCCAGCCAACCAAATAAATACTGTATTTGTTTTTCATACAACAAATACAGTATTTATTTGGTTGGCCGGAAAGTGTAGCAGTGAGCGACACGAACGAACATAGCTAATGTGAATCTGTAGAATAAGATAATTCTACTAAAATTTATATGGCGCCAGTAATTTCTTTAATAAAAATAATATAGTTACACTTTTCGCCCGGCCAAGTAAATATTGTATTTGTTCAACAAAGAACAAATACAGAATTTGTTTGGTTGGGTGGAAGTGGGAGTGTATGTATGTCTTCTATCCTTTTTGGGTAGAACTTTTGTCCCTGTCTAATCTAACGGGAGAAATCTCCATTATACTAGATCGAGCTGGCCAACTACCCAAAGGGAATAGTATATTCTATAACTAGTATGGAATAGACAATATTCCGCGCGAGCGGAAAGTTTGTCATACGAGCCGGCAGGCGATAATGACGATCCAGCGAGCGCGGAATGACTATTCCAGACGTGTTGTAGACTATACTTTTTCATGAAATATGAAACACTGTGTGGCTTTAAACTGAGGACAAAGTTAAAAACAACGTTTTTTGTGACTCGACATTGTAAATGCAACAAAACACATATTTTTAAATAAAGCAGTTAATGTTATTTAATAATTTTATCAAATCAGTACTTAAAAAAGATTTTTATTTAATTTTAGCACATATTTACAAATTATAATACAAAAATTGAAGGTTATGTCAGATTTACGTGACATATATAAGGTTTAAATATTTAACAATAGATGGAGCAGTTTTAATTTTTTGAACAAAATTGATAAAAAAAAACTAGTCAAATATTAAGAAAAACTAATAAACATTTTGTAATTTTAACGCAAAACTTTAAATTGCATTAAATTATTCAATATTTTATGGTAAAATATATACAGCCTGTTCCAGAACTCGCGTACCGAAATTTGAGGGTATATTAAAAACCCTCTGGAAAATATGAAAAAAATTTAAAAAAAAATCCATCTTCAATACTAATTAAAAAGGAAGCTATTTAATCTGACCAATCCTGTTGCTGATGTTAAATTACCTAAAAATTAGTTTTTCCCTACTTATTAGTAACTATGGTTGCATTTTAATGATTGACTCGTGCATTGTTTAAGACTTTCAACTTTAGAATCTTTCTAGGTTATTATATTTTGACAAAACCGACAGAGGCTATCAAATATTCTATTTTTATAGGGTCACTCCATCGGGCGGTGGTTTTTTGTCATTATTAAATATTTATGTCACATTAATCACCATGTCAACCTACAGAATATGTACCTGCAATAATTAAATTTGCTTCCATAGCTACAAATTCAACCTTTAATGGTAATTTATAATCAGCAACAGTATTGGTCCACTTAAAACGTTCTTATTTTTGAATTGAACGAAGATGGATTTTTTTTGAAATATTTTTCATATTTTCCAGAGGGTTTTTAATATACCCTCAAATTTCGGTACGCGAGTTCTGGAACAGGCTGTATATATATATTTTTGCTAATTTTGCTACAGTTTTCTCGAGAGTTTTCTTTACTTTTATAAACAAGAGATGGCACTACATGTGCTCATTCTAACACTTGATACGGGATATTCATACCGTATCTAGAGCTAGAATGGATTCATTCTGTGTTTGAAAAGTGTGTGTATTTGCTTACATTCTCAAGCAGTCGTAGAAAAGAGCCATACTGGAATTGGATTGGAATGGATTTTGATTCAATCCAGTTTATAATAAAATGAAAAATATAAATATTTATGTAGACAACAAACTGATATTTTGAATAAATGTTATAAATAAAGTATAATATCTATAGTATAGATAACAAACATCCTTATTATGATCCTGTTGCAGTGGCTATTATCTTAAAAATGTTTTAGTTTTATCACAACATTCCTGTAGAGACTTGTTTGTACCTGTATCATATTTTATTTTTTTTCCAGTTTTAACCCTTTCGGTACGGGATTATTTTTTATTTTAGAAAAAAAAAAAGGGTACCTATATTGAACCTGAAAAATCCAAATAAAAACTGATAAATACATGAATGCTACTATAATTTATTGAATTATTTATACATACATAGTCATTAGGGTGACCCACCAAAATTTCAAATTGAAAAATTTGGATGTCTCACCCCTTAAATTTGTTAATTGGGGTAAGAGTATCATTATATTTTTTTTCAGAATTTTTGAAAAAGTCCGAAGGAAAGGAAAGGAAGGATATTGCCTACAAACCGAATTTATCTCTCAAAAACGTTAAAAAAATACATATATTATTATATCCAATTAAAAAAATATAGTGGTTTCTGTGTGGGGACATATTGGGCTACACGTACATATTTTAAAACAATGAAAAAAAAAAGGTTTGTGCCAGTCATTACGCCTAAAATGACGCAATGTAGTGCATAGTGCTTAAAAGAGCACAGCTCCGCCAAATTGAAAGAAAACTTTCTGCTTTTTTTTGAGGTTATCCATTTACTATCATTTTATACCGTATCTTGTTAAAAAGATTTAAATAAAAAATCCTTCGGCTTAAAAAAATAAAGAAGCTTAAGAAACATATCTTTTAAAAAAATGGCTGTGAGCGACCACTAGATTTTTTTCAAAAATTCTGAAAAAATCAGGGATGATACTCTTACCCCAATGAACAAATTTAAGGAGTGAGACCTTCTAATTTTTCAATTGAAATTTTGGTGGGTCACCCTAATACATAGTCATGGAGAGACCCAAATAAGCTTTTGGCTTGTACTAGCAGCTCTTCATTAGTTTTGCTACAGTATTTCCAAATAATATATGTTTAGGTTACAATAATTTTATTATAAATTATAATTAATTATAATTTATAATACATGTATTAAATTAAGATAGATTAATGTATTACACAGCTCTGCAAATTTAACTTTTTTTCTGCTTCATGGATGAGAATATTTATATAATTTTGCGCAAATGAAAAAATAGTAAAAGAAAAATATATAAATATTTTTGATTACATGGTAGAAAAGAGAAGTTTAAGCCCTTTACAATGGTTTATTACATAAGCGTTATTATAATTTATCAATAGGTATACTTTTTCTCACACGCCATCTATTTTTTTTCAACTTACCAAAAATTTTTCCTATTTCCAAAAGTTATGGCAAAAAAACATTCTATATTAGATACTAAATTATGCATTAGATAAGAATTTGTTTTTGGTTTGTTAAAAAATACATTTTCAACGTTGCAAAAAAATATTTTTTTTATTCATTTTAAACCTTGCTTTTTTTTAATTGCGCAAAATCCCGACGTGATGGAAGAAAACTAAGTACAGCATCAAAATCAGCATAGTCAAATTATCCAAAATCATATATTCGAATGTATGAAGCAGGAGTGTGTTTTTATATTTGTCTTTTCAAATATATTTATGAGTATGTTCAGTTTACCGATTATTCCAAAAATGTATATTTATACAAGAAAATTTATTTAGTGGGTAGACAACCTTGGTTGCCAATCACCAATGATAAAGTGAATTTGGTATTTATCCTTTTAGTAACGTTAACGGTGTCACTTGCTCCCGGTAGGGCTGAAAGGGTTAATTCCATTGAGAGCAGAGATTAATTTATTTTGGCACCCACTCTGTAAATGAAGGTTTTTTTTTTGATTAGATGAGTTTAGAAACCAGTTCATAGACTTATCTTATTCCTGCAGAGACCCGTTTATGCATATATCAATATTCAGATTTTGTTTAGAGTCGTGGAGGATACTAATGCTACGTGAACTAATCCTAAGAAGGCCCACACTGTAAAAACTGCATGTAAAATAATGTAAAAATACATGAATTTAAATAGTACGGAATAGTAAATTTAAAATTCTGAACTATGCATAATTCATGAATTTATGTAAAAGAATGTAAAATAATGTAAAATAATGTAAAATAATATTAAATAATGTAAAATAATGTAAAATAATGTAAAATAATGTAAAATAATGTAAAAGAATATAAAAGAATGTGAAAGAATGTAAAATAATGTAATAAAATATATTACATTGATTTACATATTTTTACATGATTTTACAATGTCGGGCTATGTTATTTTAAGACGCGCGTGCGCTTTGGACAATAACCAAGAAGGCGTCGCATCATAAGACGGATCGTTTAATATTGTTATTGTTAGAAAGATAGCGACGCATGCTGCTAGGTTAAAGTGTTAAAAGTGTAAAAAAAGGTAAATATTATTTATGTACGATATTTAAATGCTTTATTTGTGGCCTAAAATTTACATTCATTTTAAATTACGATCCTTATCAACCAATAGATCTTTAAAGAAAGATGTAAGCAGTTTATAACTCCTATTAAGGGTGCAAATCGTTTGGTTTATTAAACCAAATGAACTTTACGCTATGATATTTCAAAAAAGCTTTGACACATAGACTTGTAATTTGGAACAAACATTTTCTAAGTAGTAAATATTTTTTTTCAAATTTCAAGTCTCTATGTCAAAAAGTCCAAACCATTCTGGACTATGTAATTTTTAGCGTTCCGGTCTATGCAAAATATTACCATTCTGGACTATGTAATTTTTACCGTTCCGGTCTATGCAAAATATTACCATTATGGACTATGTAATTTTTACTGTTCCGGTCTATGCAAAATATTACCATTACGGACTATGTATTTTTACCATTACGGTCTATGGCAACATTTTACAATTTACGGACTATGTAATTTAATGTAATTTATTTTTACCGTGCATCTTCGTATTTTATTTTCTTGTACTTATCTACACCAAAAACCAAAACAAAACGGGGGGCCTTATCAGTTTTTTGTTCTAAACTTTTTCTATGTAATTTTATTTTTGGAATATGATTCCTCAATACATAAAAAAGGCACTCCTTGTTGTAATACTTTACTCTCCACCCCAATTACAGTATCCAGTAATTCTGTAATTAGGTTTTATCCTGCTGGATTGTAAATAAATAAATAAATAAATAAATAATAAATATATAAATAAATAATGAATGAATGAATGAATGAATGAATGAATGAATGAATGAATGAATGAATGAATGAATGAATGAATGAATGAATGAATGAATGAATGAATGAATGAATGAATGAATGAATGAATGAATGAATGAATGAATGAATGAATGAATGAAGAATGAATGAATGAATGAATGAAGAATGAATGAATGAATGAATGAATGAATGAATGAATGAATGAATGAATGAATAAATAAATAAATAAATAAATAAATAAATAAATAAATAAATAAATAAATAAATAAAAATAATAAATAAATAAATAAATAAATAAATAAATAAATAAATAAATAAATAAATAAATAAATAAATAAATAAATAAATAAATAAATAAATAAATAAATAGCGTCTTAAATTTAATTGTTTAGGCTGGGTTTATCAAAGTGCAGCTAAATTTAGCTGACGTAATAACCATAGCAACTCCAACCAAAATCCAGAATTTGCTCTTAACTGAGACTTTATCTTTTAGATAAAGTTTTAACTGTACACTGATAAACTTATTCAAATAAAACTGAAACTTCAGAACTCAAAAAATTCAGTTTCATTTTTTTTTTTTCAGTTATAGAAATCATTAAGAAAACAAAAGAAAATTTAATTAAAATATAAAAGAATATTTTATTTCTTTATCTACTAGGTAAATTTTCGCACAGGGTTTGTATCTGTGTGTGGTGAAAATAATTATACTATTTGTCAAATTAGTCACCTGTTATCGAAAAATTCTACGATGTTGGTAAAATTTCAAGACAAATGGTCATCAAATTAACTTGTTTTTAAAAAGACTATAATTTAAAAAGATTCTCCTAATAAGACAGCCGTTCGCAGAAGCACAGTGGTCCTTTTTACCGGAAAGAAATAAGTGTCAGTTATAATTATAGCAGGCACTTATGAATAAAATGCTTAAAATAGGACCACCTTAAAAGAAATATTTTATAGTATAGATAAAACAAGAAAATATGAACAAAATATAAGCCATCGTAAATATTATAATAATTATATAATATTTAATTATTTATTAACCATCTGCCAGACACACCTTATTTAAGTCAGATCCACAGGCTTGCATAATCAGACATAACGCATAATAAAATATTGACAATTTAAATTAAATTAAATAAATTCGATAACTTAAGTTATCGAATTGATTGATGAACAACTTTTGATTCTACCCACATAATTATACAGTGCATGTCTAAATTCCGCCCCCCCCCCTTTAACTTTTGAACGACTTAATGACATTAAGTTAATAGCGCCCGTTTGAAAGTAAACAAAACGTATGAAAGAAAGATCAAGACTGACGTGTGTTTTTTTTTAATAAAATACAGAGCGTCGCACGGACCGTCTCCTCACGTCAGCCTTGAACTGATCGTTCTATCTTCGTTTTCTCTGTTTTGTATAATCTGAAATGTACAGTATATAAACTTGAAATGTGGAACACTTAAATAACATAACCTAAACAATTTTTTGTATTTTAAATATGCTTGGGGGCACAATGGGGGCAAAGGGGAAATTTTTAATAAAAAAAGAGGTCGTGTAATACACTATTTTAATACGTTGGCTGACACCCGTAATCTTCTCTTTGTAATCCTTATAAAATCTAATATGGAAAAATATTGAGAGTTGCAGGTGACTCTCGTGGTAGCCAACGTGTTAAACCTTATTAAATTCTCTTTTGGATCGTATAATTTTTAACTTTTTAATTTTTTTTTGAACGTGTTGAGTTCTCAATGTTTTGTTAAAAAATGCGATTTTCATAAAAAAATGTTTGATTTTTTTAAAGAAATTTTAACGAAAATTCCCATTTTTAACACTTTTTTAGCCCCCTAAAAGAAACTAAAAAAAAATAAATATACAGTCGAATAATTTTAGGAGCTTTAAAATGATTTATCACATGACCCCCTTTACCCCCTGCCTTTATTGTGCCCCCAAGCATATCAAATATATACAAAAAAATTGTTTGGGTTATGTTATATACATGTTCCAAATTTTAAGTTGCAGTGACACTCAAGTACAAATCTTGTTTTTTTTTTGTCGGTATTTTTAACAGAAAAGTTTTCGTCCTGTATCAGTTATATTACTTATAATATACAATAACTATTTTGTCATACATGTTTAATTAAAGAAAATATTATGATTATTTTTTTTTAACAATTATGCACAGTCTTTAATTTTTTTTAATTACTTTTAATAAGCAATAAAAAACCTGCTACCTTTTTATTATCCATAAATTATATAATTTATATTTTCAGATTTTATTTATTTGTAAAACTAGTTATAACCAATGGTCAGATAGAAGTATTTATTTTCCGGGAGCACGCAAAAGTTATAATTAAAAAAAAAAACTTTTTTTTAAAGTAAATAGACACTTTAAACTCTAGTCAATACAAAAATAGTAGTATTTATTAAGTTTAAAATAATATTAGTGGGCAAAGGTGGGCGAAGTTTTGCATAGAAAGGGGCATCATTTGAAACATCACTTGAAAGGTTTTATTTTATCTATCCAACTGTACCTTTGTTTTTTTGATTTCATGTTAAGTTAAAGTGTTACGAGGAATAACGCCTACTATAGTCTGATTATATCGCCAAGTCATTTTTTAGTACCGCACAGAAAACACTACTTTAAAAGTAGTACTTTTATAAAAAAAAAGTCTAAAAATGCGTAACAAAATTTTCCTGGGTGGGTATTACGGCCGAAGATCATACGGCCGAAAGCGAGGTTTGTAGTAGTGGCAGCACTGATTTCAGTGGCTCACAAAGCGTAGGCAAGTATTTATACATTGAGATATATAACTGGTTGCTTATTAATATTCTCTGAAAATTAATAAATATAATAAAATAATTGTTGAAATTTTTATAATAAAAAATTGTTAAAATACTCGAAGTTCAGGTTAGTGTTTTCTTTAATGGGTGCATTGGTTTACGTTAAAAATGGTTTGGTTTGGTAGTTTACTGGTTTGGTGTTTTTTTTATGAGAGGCGTTGGTTTACATTAATAATGGTTTGGTTTGGTAGTTTGCTGGTTTGGTGTTTTTTTTTAATGGGAGGCATTTTTCAGATACTATATTTCAGAATTTAGAAGGCGATATATTTTAAGAATCAAATAGGATTATATTTAGGCTAAATAATTTAGCTTTAGCTAATTAAATAATAAATGCTCGCCTGGTGTAACAATATGCATAAGAAATTCATTGTTTTAATCAAATATTGAGAACCTCTGGAGAATACAGTAGAGGGGGGTAGAAGCATTTCTTCGGCCGTACAACTTTCGGCTGTATGATCCAGACCTAAATTTTCGCATTTTGGCAACCCCGCTTGACAGTTAAGTTCAAATCTAGGGCCCCCAAAAGGGCTTGAAGATATATTTCTACTTTATAATATTATTAAAATAATGAGTCATGAATACATTTCTTTACATGTAAAACATAAATTGTTTTAAATTTGTAAGCATTTTGATGAGTGTTTTAATGTCTGCCAAACACATGTTTAGGTACAATAAGGAATTTGTGATTCATTTCTGCGTTTTTTAAAATTTTAATTTTATTTTACATATTATTGTACTCTTCACAGCACGCACGTAAAAAATGGAGGTAAATTAGAAATTAAGTTTAAATTATAAAATTCGAGGGGCTGACCGCGTCTGAAATTTGTACAAAAGAGTTCATTTTTGCAAAGAGTTCCTCAGAGTTCCTTCGGAGTTCCTCGGAGTTCCTCCGGAGTTTCTTCAGAGTTCCTTGGGAGTTCCTCCTGTGTTCCTTAAGAGTTACTCTCTGGAAGGGGTAATTTTTGGCAAATAAGCCATAGAAATTACAGCTATGCAAGTACTACTGCCAATAAGGCACACCCTCAAAAAAAAGTATTGTCCCTGACGGTTTCAACGAAACTTGCCGCTCCTACAAATAAAACAAATAAAAGGATATTGGCTCCCAAAAAAATACCTCCATGAAAAAAAGCTTTGTCCCTGACAGTTTTAACCAAAACTTGGCGCCCCTACAAAAAAAGCAAGCAGTTGGAGCCCAAAAAATACCTTTATGAAAAAAAGTTTTGTCCCTGACGGTTACTACCAAACTTGGCGCCCCTTCAAATAAAAAATGGCACCCCAAATTTACCTTCAAGAAAAAAGCTTTGTCCCTAACAGTCCTAAAATTACCTTCAAGAAAAAAAGCTTTGTCCCTGACGGTTTCTACCAAACTTGGCGCCTTCAACTTCAAAAAAAAAAAAATAAAAAAAATTGGCGCCCAAAGGTAAGATAAGGTGTTTGTAACGGCTCATCTAGTTTGAAAATAAAAACGTTCATCCGCATGGGTAATAAGTAATAATTGTTTCTGACCGCGTCTGAAATTTGTACAAAAGAGTTCCTTTTTGCAAAGAGTTCCTCGGAGTTCCTCTGAGTTCCTTCGGAGTTCCTCCGGAGTTCCTCAGAGTTCCTCCAGAGTTAATTAGAGTTCCTACTGAGTTCCTTTGGCTTGTACAAAAGATTTCCTCGCGGTCAGCCCCTCGATAAAATTCATATAATTTAATACGATTTTTTTACTTTCATAGGAAATTTAACCGAATCTTTACCCTTTAAATTTACATGGACTATGATAGTGTGGCTGGACTATACTTGTGTGAAATTACGGTACTGATTTTAGAAAAATAATATTTTATAAACAAAAAATGTATAGGAACCTAGGGAAATTATATTTTGGGAAGTATATCGGGGTAAAACGCAATATGTGAAGTGTATACTATGTTATGCGAAGCACTACAACTTTTTACAACTTTTTAGGCATAACAAATATTTATAAATTATAATATTTATAAATTTTTGCGATAAGCATTAATTTAAATAATAAAAGAGTATAAATTATAATAATTATTGATTATGATTATAATTATTAATTTTTTTAACTGATAAAATTATAATTAGGTGATAATCGTCATGATAACACGTCCGAATCGGACGCTCCGATGTTGGTATTTAATTGTCGGGGTCTCGCAAAAGTCGCAATTTTTAAAAATACAATGTTCACCTTTATAGGTTACCACCCAGAAAACCAAATGACGTATCTGACGTAATATCGACGTCAGTTTTAGGTCATACATACGACACATATCAGACGTCGACAAGACGTCAGTTTTTAGTTAAATCTTGACCTCATCAAAATTGTATGTCGCTGCTCGAGCAACAAAACAGGTGAAAAAGTAGACAAAAGGTCTATTATCAATCGATAATTAGACTTTTTGGCCACTTTTTTACCTATTTTGTTCCTTGGATGGGAGGTCAATTTAATCCTCAGCATTGACCTCCCACCCAATAGGTGGCGCTACATATTGTTTTCTACCACTAAAAATGTTTTAAAATTTATATATTAATTGATTGATTGATGACTTATAAAGTCTTTTTCTGGAATTACGTAAACTGAACAGTAAAAAACATTTTCTCCCTATAATATTTTATCTAAATCGGCCATGAAAATTTAAAATGGGCAAAAAAAACTTTAGTGTTTTTTTTTTACTAATTTGGATTTGGATACAGAATAAAACATTACAAAAAATATTTTTCGATGTAGTTTTTTTAATGTCTTATATTTGCCTGTTTTTGAAACTCTATGGTAAAATTTTTCGAAAACAGTTTTTTTTAACAGAACGGAATTCAGCATACAAGAGTACAAAACCACTGTAAACTAGTTTTACTAGCCCTTGTAATGAACCTAAAAAATTGCAATAGCCAGATAAAAATTTTCACTTTCCTGATATTTTTGGAAAAAAGTCCAAACGAAAATAATAAATCTAATTAAAAAATATCGGCAACATGAAAAAGAAAGGTTATAAAGATCGGTTACATTGTTATACCGGAAGCATAATTGCGGTATACTTAAGGTTATTAAGCAAAATTGACCTGTTATTAACGATTACCGAAAAGGGCCGTATCTACCTGGATCAATTATATCTGAGTGGTGTATAAGTAAGGGTTGTTCTTTTATTTCTCATTTTGAGGTCATGTAAGCCATTTTTCTCATCTTACTTTGTACCACAATTCGTGGTCCACAAATAGAATTAAAAAAAATGCCTTAGTTATTCTCAGAAACAATCAAACGGCAACTTAGAATGGTGGCAAAATATTCAAAAAATTCTTAGAGGTACGTTAAAGCTATTTTCCAATTATGATAATAAACAATTGTAAAACTAAAAAAAAAGAACTGGCACCAGTTGCTCTAATGTTAGAGCAGGCTCTTATGCCTAACATAACGTTATAAACCAGCGCACAAGATACATGACGGCACCTAGCCAATCATCTTATGTTATGTATTATGCAAGTTATGCGAGTCTCTGGCTATGCCTTTAGATCAATAGTTAAATATGTAGCAACTATTTTCTGGTTCCTGCAACCAAAAAACTGGTAAGGGCAACAAGAGAAATTTTCGTGCTTACCATATCCTTAAAATATTCTGGTTTCTGGTAACCACAACAAGTTGTGTTGTAGTCCTTGCAGCAACCATAAATATAGCTGTTCATTATTTAAATATTGATCCAGTTATCAGGCTTATAAGGTTTCTATAGTGGTAAAATTCGATAAAATTAAGTATAGGGGGTTCCTTATAGTCATGTTAACACTTTATTAAAAAAATAATAATAAAGTTTGGTAATATGACTGGAACCCCCCTATATTTTATTATACATACATATTTATTATATTATTATATTTATTTTTTGTATATTTAATGCAAGAATTTTTGACATTTCACAACTGACGCAAACTGTAAACAGTTTGCTTAAAGACAAGGAAAAAATTGTTATTTCTTACTTCGGCTTAAATTTGAGTAAAAACATATTATTCGATATTCTCAGATATTCTCTGAGGAATATTGGAAAAAGAAAGATCCTATAAATGTAACCCATTTTGTAAGAATAATGAGATTACACTTATCGAACAATATATTGTAAATAAAAGTCAAAATATTGAAAAATATATTGAATATTCGTTTCTATAGAATTATAAAACATTATAATGTTAAGTGTGAGAATAATAGGTAACACAAAAGAAGTGTTACAAAAGAAACAACAAAAAAGTACAGATGCCGACAAAACAGCGCTTTCTTCTTTCTTCAACAACTTTTAATCTTTGAAAGTTTAAAACATATATTGAAATATACATAATATATCAATATATACGACTCGCTAAATAAGGCTGATTCATCATCATCACCATCAGAAGAGGTGTGGTAATTTCGAAGTAGTAGTCCCCAGTCAACACAAATACATAGCAGGTACATAACCACTGTTCTATGTGATGTTGCAGCCATGTAATTTTTATAGTCCATGTATACATTGTATAGTCCTTGGACTTTAACAATTCCGCCTCAAGTTAAGTGTTACATAACATGCAACATATCAGCTACATACTAGGTACATAACAATGAAAGTAGGAGTACTCGAAAATAACGTTTTTTGAGGTTATCTGAAAAACTAATAGTATGAGGTGCTATTTGGACCTCAAATTCGGATTCACCATCTCAAAATACATAGGAATACAATGGTTTCAAAAAAGGTATACGACTTTTATTTTTTTTGTGTGGCTGTGTTATCAAAAAAGGAAGACGCATTTGTCTAAGGCGCCGTCTACAGGCTCGCATAACCATAAACATAACGTTAAAAGCCTGCGCAAGAGAAACGTGACGGAACATCCAGCCAATTACGGCATCGTATGTTAACATACATAATAATGTATTATGGTTTGTTATGCCGCATAACTTATGTAGGCCTCTGGACGGCGGTTAAGGTTACACATCATATGATTAGTGCATGGAGCAGACATTAAATAAGACGATGATCTGCCCCAGTGGCATACGCTTGGGTACAATCACTAGATACATCACTGTATCTGGAATAAGTCACATAACCTCAAATAATTCAAGAAGCATTCTGGTCTTAGCGCTTAGAGAGAAAAGCTGCTTGAAAGTGAAACTTGGATATTTACCATGTACCAATTAGGTAGTTTTACCTACCTAATAAGCTATAAAAACATGATAAAAATAACTTTAAAAATCGCAGAAAGGCTGGATTTTGCTACTTATACAGCCTGTTCCAGAACTCGCGTACGGAAATTTGAGGGTATATTAAAAACCCTCTGGAAAATATGAAAAAAATGTTAAAAAAAATCCATCTTCGTTTAATTCAAAAATAAGTGGACCAATACTGTTTCTGATGTTAAATTACCTTTAAAAGTTGGAGTTGTACGAGGGGCGTTTCACTGACCTATTTTTGTACATGTATTGTAAATAATGTACATTATTTACAATATTGTACGAATAATGTAAATAATGTAAGAAAAATGTAGTACTGTAAGGTAATGTCGAAATAATGTAAATAATGTCTAAAAATGTAGTACTGTAGAATACTGTCGAAATAATGTCGGTAATGTAAGTAATGTCCACTTAATGTAAAGTACTGTAGGGTAATGTACGAGGCAGACGCGGACTGGCTTCTTACGGCACAGTCGGAAAAATATTAAAAAAGGCCTGTAAACGGCTCAGAATCCATAAAAAATTGGAAAATCGAGGGCCCGGTATAGCCAAAATAGACCAAATGGCCGTGTGAGGGCCTGTTTAGTACTGGGGCCCGGTCGGCTTTTGACGACCCAGCCTTACGGCCAGTCCGCCACTGGTACGAGGTAATGTAGGATGTTAGGTGAAGATTAACATAAATTTAGGTTAATATATGTATAAAAATATATTAATAAACAAGCTGTGAAGATATGTAATGCTACGCATTCCAGTATATATCATTCACAGTACATTGTATAATTTTCTCAAATACTTAAAAAAAAAATAAAACAAAAAAAAATACTTTTTTTTTAATTTTATTTTGAAAATCGAAAAATAAAAAAAATAAATTATTAACTTGAAATTTGTAACACGTAAAAAATACTGCTGCCAACAAAATATTACTTTCCCCTATAGGCCTGAAAAATTAATTTAAAAAATTATTATTTTGAAAAAAAAAATTATCCCTTAATAGAATTAGATCCTGGGGGTTTTCCGTCTCGCTCAAAATGAATTTATTCTTTTTTAAATTCTTGATTCATATAACCCATAGGACCATGGTCATCAGCTAATTAAAAAAATATCAATAGTGCTGTCAACAAAATAATACTTTTCCCTTTAGGCCTAGGTTTATTTAAACCAAAAAACTAAAGAAATATATAATATACACCCCTTTTGAGATTATACAAGACATAGAAAACAAAGACAGAACGATTAGATCAAGGCTGACGTGATTGTAGTGGGATGCGATGCGCTGTGTTTTATAAAAAAAAACACGTCAGCCTCGATCTTTGTTTTCTCCGTTTAGTATAATTTCAAACGGGCTGTATATTATATTTTTTAATAATAAAATATATATGATATATTTATTTTTTTTAAATACCCCATTACATACATACAATACATTACCCCATCAGATTTTTCCAAAAACAATCCCAGCCTAGAACTCTGGTTAAGCATGCTTAGCTTGCTAGCAAACTGCGATCAAAATAAAAAACGTCAAGAAGCGTAAAAAGAGCAATTCAAGGGTGGAGATAGATTTTTTAAAATATTAAATTGTTTTCCATGAGTCCCAAAACCCCTATGTGCGAATTTTTATCACTTCCCTTCTGAAAATGAACCGGACTTGAGCGGATGAAGTTTACCCGCTCAAGTTCGGTCTGTGCAACATTTATACCCGCGCAAACCCGTCATTTTCAATAGGGTTAATTATAAAAATATAAATACGAGTGGTTCCACTACCTTAAAAGGGGAAGGCAGAATTTTTTAAATATCAAATTCGTTTTCAGAAAGACGAAAAACCCCAGGTTCCAACTCTTCAGGTTACTAAATATATATATATATATATATAAATGAGGTGGTTCTACCCCATTAAGGGCTAAGGATAGAATTTATTTAATATCAAATTCATTTTAAGGGAGTCTCAAAACCTCCAAATATCAATTTTTGTAAATAGTAAACGAAAATATATTATTTCTCTAACTTTCCCCTTATAAAATCTTTAGGGTCGGTTATCTCGGAATCTGAACCCACGATTTTTTTTTCTTAACGGATTTGGATTCAGCGTCAAAAAATATGTAAGAAAACATTAAAATAAAGTTCGCATAAAACCCTTGTAAACTAGTGTAATCAACCTATGGTTTAAATTTGAAGTCTTTAGCCCAAAGCGTTCTTGAGTTATTGTGGTCACAAATTTCCCGGACACACAGACCGACTGAGAGACAGAATTTTTTTTGACGCAAATCATATTTTTTGGATATAAAACGTCCAGGTTTTTGTAGGTTTTATTTTTTTAAATTTATTTACTAAAAAATGCGATTTTTTGTTTTTTTTTTGCAACATTTTATTAATATCATTTAAAATTAGTTTAAAAGTATAATTGACATAAAATAAACCACTTTTCAAAAATTGTTTAATTTTTTTAAAGAAATTTTAACAAAATTTCCCATTTTTAAACCTATTTTAAAACCACAAAAATTGCTCCCAAAAAATAAAAAAATATTTGGTTAAATAGAGAATTTTATAAGCTTTAAAATAACATATCACACAAATCCCCTTTCTATTTTAAAAAAATATCCCCCCTTGCCCCCCTGTCACCATTGTGCCATATAAAATATGTACCAAAAAGTTATTTGGGCTATGTTATTTAGGTGTTTTTCAAGTTGATATCTTAATTCGTTTAAAAGTTAATGGAGGGGGCGGACTTTAGACATGCACTGTATAATGTTAAAAGATAATGGGTTCGGGGATCGACGAACAGGTCAGGGGAGCTCAACAAAGATTTCAGGGGACCTATTCTTCAAAACCGGGGAGTAGAACGACTCATAGAACGAGTAGTTCTACTCCCCGGTTTTGAAGAATACGTCTTCAGGGTGCTTAAACCAAGGCTAGAGAGGCCTTGGCACGTACTATTTTAATCTAAGAATGGAACTCTTGGAACTCGACAAAAAAAAACTAAAAAAAATACATTTTTGTTTTCTTACATGACAGACATTTGAAAACTACTACATAATATTAAATTCCGTACTTTTCATTACACATTATACATCAGGTACACAAAGTAGACGAAATAATGTAAATACTGTAGGAGAGCATGCGCATTAATAAAAATAATGTAAATAATGTAGGTACTGTCGTAATGTCAATTAATGTCAGGTACTGTAGAATAATGTAAGTAATGTAACGTAATGTACGGTAATGTACAGTATTGTAAGTAATGTAAGGTAATGTCAATGTAATGTAAAGTACTGTCGATGAAAACGTACATGTATTGTAAAGGCGAAACGCCCCTCGGAGTAGCTATGGAAGCAAATTTAATTATTGCAGGGACATATTTTGTAGGTTGACATGGTTATTAATGTGACATAAATATTTATTAATGTCAAAAAATCACCACCGGATGGAGTGACCCTATAAAAATAGAATATTTGATTGCCTCTGTCGGTTTCGTCAAAATATAATAACCTAAAGAGATTCTAAAGTTGAAAGTCTCAAACAATGCACGCGTCAACAATTAAAATGCAACCATAGTTACTAATAAGTAGGGAAAAACTAATTTGTAGGTAATTTAACATCAGCAACAGGATTGGTCAGATTAAATAGCTTCCTTTTTAATTAGTATTGAAGATGGATTTTTTTAAAATTTTTTTCATATTTTCCAGAGGGTTTTTAATATACCCTCAAATTTCTGTACGCGAGCTCTGGAACAGGCTGTATACAATTTATATTTTTGGTAACAAGTCTTAGAAATAAAAATTATAAATTGCCGAATAAGGGCATATTCACAGCCTCGCATAACAAGCATAATACATAAGAATGCGCTGCCGTTATTGGCTTGATGTGCCGTCATGAATCTTGTAAGGCAATCACGGTATCGCATTCTCATGTATTATGCGCGTTATGCGAGGCTGTGAATGCGCACTAAATTTTCTTTTTATTTTCAATTTAAATAAGACACATTGAAACTAAATTCAGATACCTATTCCGTTTTTGATAAGATCAAACTTGACGCAGCTAGTTTATTTTTGGTTAATATTGCACTAATTGTCAAAAAAATATATATCCACGGATATCCGGAATGGCCAAAGAATTATCCGTTATCCCTTGTTTCCGTAAAAAATATATACAGGGTGATTTAAAAATATATATACAGGGTGATTTATTAGACTCTTTACATTTGGCAATGAAAAGTAGATTTAATTTCATGAAGTAATAAATGCTTATATAAACTTGTCAGAAATAATCACTCAATAATAAAAAAACTGCCCGGCCTAGTCTGCCCGGCAAAGACAAGTTGTACTATCTGCAAATTAGATGTTTTGAGATATGGCCAGTTTTATTGTTTTTGTTTGCACTTTTTTAAAACATGTTTAAATAAATACGGCGTTGGGTTCTGCATTTGTTCTATCTGAGAAAGTTGGGGCAAAATGATTTAAAAAGTCCAATCAAATTACTGAGATCTGTAGTTAGTCCTAGTCCTGATTTATTCGTTTAGTAAAGACTAGTTAGGACAATTTTATTTAGAAAACTTTGAAAATTTTCCACATAGGACAAACATCTTAGGCTAATTTTTAGGATTTGGACTTTAGATAGGAAATTTCTTTTTAGTGGGCACATGGGGCTAGTGTAAAGCTATGCAATGGCGTGCTTATCTCGAAAATACCCACAGTACTGCCCTGCTAAGACAAGTTGTCCTATCTGCAAAAATTCACTTTTTCATTACACTAGCCCCATGTGCCTACTAAAAAGAAATGTCCTATCTAAAACCAAATCCTAAAATATAGCCTAAGATGTTTGTCCTATATGGAAAATTTTCAAACTTTTCTAAATAAAATTGGCCCAACTAGTCTTTACCAGACGAATAAGTCAGGACTAGGAATAACTTTACAGATCTTAGTAATTTGATTGAACTTTTTAGATTATTTTGTCCTAACTTTCTCATATAGAACAAATGCATTTAGTATGACAATTTATTTTTCTGACAATTTTTTTTTTCAAAGGAAGTCACATAGTTTTGATTTAAAATAAAGCATAACCCAACGCCATATTTATTTAAACATGTTTTCAAAAAGTGCAACAAGAACAACAATAAAACTGGCCATATCTCAAAACATCTAATTTGCAGTTAGGACAACTTGTCTTAGCAGGGCAGAATAAATGAGCATCACACTTTCCCTCCCAGTGCAGAAACACACCACATACAGAAGAACAAGCTAAAGTACCGCCAAAATGCGAAAAACCAAAACCAGTGCAAAAACACAACAAGTACACCAGATCAAACTAAGCCCAGATGAACTTCTTCAGCTTATTTTAAGAAACATTTCTGGCGATTTCAAGAACCCTTATAACTTTTCTATAGAAAATAGGTATTCTCTCGCTGTATTTTTTTTTTCTTACAGCAGAAGCTATTTTTCGCTCATTAAATGGGGTAACACACTTATTTTTAAATAGTCTGCTCTTCTAGTAGTGAAGAGTATAAAAACTTTCATTTTTCTTCAGGTTTCATGGGAATATTTTTAATATGGGCCGCGTAAATTGATACCCATACGTATATGAAACCTTAAAGTCCAAAGTTCTTTTTTATTTACTTACACTTAACTTACTTATTCTTATAGTCCTTAAAGGAGGAAGTCGCATATCAATTTTTAACTGACATTTTTTGCACGTGTAGCTAAATATCAGATTTAGTATCGATTTTTAAAGCGTAAAAATCGCTTGAAATCATATAGTTTTCAGTTTAGATTACCTTAAGTTATCCATTACCAGTATTCGGCATAAACTCAGTTATGACTCATTAACGTTGAAAATAAACAGAAACATAGGCTTACGGAATAATTTTGCCGAATTATGAGGGAAATTTTTATAAATCGAAACATTTGACGACTAATTTGTTACCCACAACAATATTAACTATACATATTAACTATACATACGTATATATATCGGTGTTTTTCAAAGAAAAAAACGACATTCGATTTTTATCTTTTAAGAATACGAAAGTTTTTAATTTTTATTTGTCAATAACTTTTTTCCCACCTAACTCGTTTAAATGGAATCATTAAAAAAATTAAGATAAAAAGAAATAAAAATGTAAATATTTAAAACTTCGCCTCAACGCTAGAGTCGACGCGGCGCCTATGCCTACTGTCCATTAGAATATGAGGAGTTAGTGGGGGGGGGTCTAAAATTACAAATTGTATGCCCTCGATAAAAAAGTGACTAAAAAAACAAACAAAAACGTTCCCACTACTGATAAAATTACAACCCATGAAATTTACAACTTTTTTGAATTTCAAATCCCCCCATAGCTATGGCCCTGGACCTAGGTAACTGTAAAAAGTCCTAACTAACTCATCTTCTTTCTGACATACCTACTTACAGGTAAACCACTCTAAAAATAACCTTGTTTTCGTATGCGCGATTCCAATCCAATAAAATAACGAGAATCGTACGCGTAATGTTATTTTGCAGAATTTCATTGGTGGTAATCGTGCGTATGCAAAAAAAAAATATTTTTAGGCTCTAAAATTTAGGGAACGCTCCTAGGGTGGGTGGGGTCATTTTGGAGTGTTACGCCCATGTTAATGGTATAGGAAAATAGCGTTACAGGGGGGGTCAAAAATGATCAAAATTTGGGTTACGTAATACTTGAACGTTCAAGTATTGCGTAACGCTCCTAGGGTGAGCGGGGGTCATTTTGGAGTGTTACGCCCATGTTAATGGTATAGGAAAATAGCGTCCAAAATGATCAAAATTTGCGTTACGTAATACTTAAACGTTCCCTTAGAGTGGCTTACCTGTAATACGTGTCGAAATCACTAAAAAAAATGTTCGCCCTTCACTTTGCCTGACTGTAAACTCGATAACTCGATTTCTAGAAAAGATATCGATAAGCGGATTTTCGCATCATCTTTAGAAGAGCTGGTTAGATTTAACTCTTTCGCTCCGGATTTGTTTACCTTGAATTTCGGAAACTTTTTTTTGTGTATATAAAATAAAATGCTATCAAAAGTAAGAAACAGGTGATTTTTTTTTAAATGTGTTTTTACAAAAAATGAGTGGGATATGTTTGTCCCAATATAAAATATTATGCGACCTTGCACAAACAAACCCAGTTAGTGTGTCAAATTAAAAAAAAAAAAACAAAATTTCGGATCGAGTTTCGGATTCTTATGTAAAAAACTTTTCTAATAAGAATCCGACAAAAAAAGAAATTCGTTGAATTGACACACTAACTGGGTTTCTTTGTACAGGGTCACATAATGTTTTATATTGGACAAACATATCCCACTCATTTTTTGTAAAAGAACATTTAAAAAAAATCACCTGTTTTATTGTGCAGGGTCACATATAGTGTTTTAAAGCTGATCAAATATATCCCATTAGTAATAATAATAATAATAATCTTCACAAATTACATCAATTATACAACCATGAACTATAAATAATTACAAAAAAGTCCAAACCAACATGAAAATAAAAATAGTCAAAAGAGAAAAAAAACATAGTACCTAAATATAAGAACTTAATCTATGACATTATATTGAGTACAGCTCTAATTGAACCAATAAATTAAAAATTTGCCTCTTGAACAAGGAGAAGTTTGAAATAGATTTGATACTGTTAGGTAACTTATTAAAAACAATAATACACAAATAAAAACTACCTTTTTCGAACTGTACAGATTGTAACTGTCCCTAAAAGACCTAAAACTACAAAAAATGGTTTTAAACATAAAAGTTAAAAGCTCATAAATATAAAGCCCAGTTAAAGTAATAAAACCATTTTCTTTAAAATGACCCCTACAAGAACCATTGTACTGTAGACCTAACATTGTGCGTAAAGCGCGTTTTTGAATTTTAGTAGTTTATAGTTAAGTATTGATATCACGTGATATCAAGTTTGGACTATAAAATACTATTATGTTCCTGTTCTGTGCAGTTTAAATGTTCTTTTCGGCTATAGGATTTGTTGAACATCTGCTGTGACATATATGTCCATACAGGACCGAAAGTTATTTTTAAAGATCTGCTGGGACATATATGTCCCTACAGGAGCGAAGGAGTTAAATCCGTGTTTAACATTGTCCTCAGCACTAAATTTAAAAGAACTCTAATGTTTTTCTGCCATCCCTACTGTGACAGTAGTACTGTCCAAGTATTGCAACCCTACATGACTGCTCCAGACGCAGGTTTAAAGTTAAAGCTTAATAGTTCAAGTAGCTTTTCACCCGTGAAACGAGCAATATGTACTTTTGGCAAGAATTAGGTAATCCGTTAATCGCGTTTAATTTTTAGCATCAAGTGTTTTAGTATAGTTATTTATTTATTTGCTATGTTAGATATGCCCTGGATTCGATTTTATATAGTTTATAGTGATTGTATGAATGATGTGCAATAAAATGATGAACATGTGATTATAAGTACAGAATTTTTTTATATACTAGCGCATGCGCAAATATAATTACAAATTAGAAAAAACAGCCTTGTCAACAGAACGTACCTGTGGATACATTAAGAAGAAAAAGAGGACTGGGTATGGAATTATCCAGACCACTTCACCAAGTGACCCAGTCTTCTAGAATAATATAAATACAAATTTATATTGAGCTGGTCAAATTCTATGAAAAGGCCATTGATTTAAAGAAGAAGAAGAAGAAGAAAGCTTAATAGTTTTCCACAAATGTTTGTTATTAATTCTAAATATTTTTTTATAGGGTAAATATTTTAAACTGACCTAACTCTACGTATTTTACTAACCTTGTCAAAGACTCAACAGTTGGTATTTCAATTCATAGAATTCTGGTTTTATTACAAAATAAAAACCGAGCTGCGGTTTTTTGAGACCTACAACAATCCAACTGTAATATTCCACAAGAAAATGTCCCTACTGCAATAAGTGCAATATTGGCTGAGAAATAGTTACAGAAAGAAGGTATTTTTTATAATAAATCGTATTAAATGAATGAAATTAATTTATTAATACCAGCAGAGCTAATGTAATGGGGGGAGTAGGGGGTCATTAACTTTTTTTCGTTCGGGAATTTTTCAATCTTGGGTAAACAGTTGGAAACATCGCAGTCTTTAGTAAAAAGTTGAGTAAATCTTAATTTTTAGTTAGGAATTTTTAGCCAATTTTTTGTGAACACACCGTTAACCGTACGGTTTTTATCCCCACCACTAAATTCGTATAACTGACAGTTCTCACAAAAACGCATTGGTTATTTTCTTGTGGGTTTGACAAGTATCTAACCTAACTTCTCCCAAAAAACCGATAAGGTATATATTTTTATATATTTCCTTTGGATAAGATATTATGAAAAAGCACTTAAACTACATTTCCAGGTTTATTTGCTCATGGGGAAGGTAACAAACAACAATGATAAGTATAATAGTTTTTTATACAATAATTTAATTAATTATTAGATAAACCATATAAGCAAATGCTTAGAAGTTAGTACTACTACTAAATAAAAGTTGAAATACCTTATCTACTCTATTTTGTATACTTTACATACAAATCGGAAAAGAATCCCACAGGCCTGTGAATTATGGTGTAAATAAACAATTTATAGGTTAAGTTTTTACGGTTAACCCTATCTAACTCACCTCCGAACCTGTGTTAGATGCGGTTACTGCCGGTTAGTGACGTTATCGCTTCCCCTCACTTACCGTATGAAACCGATTCTCACAAAAACGAGTTTCAGTAACCTGGTTAGTGACCCGACAAAAAATTGGCTTTTATTTCTGTCTTCTCCTCCACAAAAAAATTCTAGCGGCATCAGTGGGTACCAGAAAAACTATTCATTCATAAGTAGGTTTTACCATGGTTTTACTTAAGTTTTTGGTTTCAGTAATGTTTAAAACAAATTTTTGAAATAAAAGCCTACTATTTTATAATTAAATAACACAGGCAAAAAAAAAATTGCCAAGGATTTATACCCATGATATGGTTTAGGGGCTAAATAAAAAACACAAGTTTGTTTATAACCTTTTAATTATGACACAAAGGTTATGATTGAACGTTTTTTATACTATTTCTTCATAAAAAAAGGTAATTTTAAAATTTCATTCTTTAATTAATTAATATTCCTCGTATAATTCTTTAAAATACAAAAACGAATGGAATAATTTTTATTTTAAGTTTCTTTCAAAATCGTTATTTTTTATTCCCAGTGGCGGAGTTCTAAAAATTTACATATAAAGATATTTTTCTGTCCCGTTTTAAAGCTGAAAGTTTAAAATATTTAAAATATGAAAATATTTAAAAATATAAAAAATATATTAAAACTGCAATGTTGAAAACATTGGATTTAATTGTTCTTTTTTGTAATTACAATGTATTAATATCCTAATAAAATCATCGTATCAAACATTCCCAAAGATAAGTCCAAATTACTCGAAAAAACAAACAAGTTTAGTTTTGTTGGCTGGTGTAGTTCTTATTTCATTAAAAAAATACATTATGGGACCTTTTCATGTAACTGCACCCAATCATTAACCACCCTGACCAAAATAATGAATGAATCTGTGGTCAATTCGCACTATAAGACCTACCTCAAATATTTACTACCTACCTGATTTCAAAAGGAAATCTTAATTTATCCATAACCTATTTAAACTTATCACGGTTCGGCTGGAATGTAAAAAAATGAACCACGAAATCCTCTAGCAGAACTCCTTGTTGATTTTTAATTAAACTTAAAGAGCACTAAATATTCAACTGTTGCCTAAATAAAATCAAAAAGTTTACTTAGTAGGACTTTTTCCGCCGATTTCAAATCTCCGACTGTCTTAAAAGCTTAGGAAGGAAGGAAGAAAATAAACTTTACAAAAAGTCAAATTTTCGTATTATTTCCTTTGCTTCCCTAATATGGTTTAAGATAGAATAATTCTGAATACCGATTTGAAATTAGCGGAAAAAATAATTCAAGGTAAACCTTTCTATTTTCTTTTTAGGCAAAGTTTGAATCTTAGTGCTTAGTGAACCTAATAAGGTGCTAAAAAAATTTCGCCGTTGAATTATTTTAATTTTAAGTTTTATTTTATTAAAAATCTATAGGGAATCAAGTTCTGGTAGAAGATTTTGTGATGCATTTTTTTCGTTTTTTTTTACACTCCAGCTGAAACGCGATAAGTTTAAATAGGTTATGGTTAAATTAAGATTCCCTTTTAGATTCAGGTAGGTACACTATGGGCCACACTCCGTATTTTTGCCAAAAGTCAGGTTTTTGCTGCACGTCCTTAAAAAATTGTATCCCGGGTCTTTGGGGGTCGCTGAGTCTGGATCTGGTATTAGAACATTATAATTTAAAATGGCGGATCTAATATGGCGCCGGAATTTAAAAAAATCAATATATTTTACTCAAAATTGGTATCTGTTTTTTTTTTTGACTTTTTGTAATTTGTAATTTTAAAAACAATTTATTTTACTCCAAATTGTAATTTGGGGTTTTGGGGTTGAAAATGAAAACTCGAAATAGCCAAAATTTTGAAAAAAATCGATTTATTTTACTCAAAATTAATATTTGGATGATTTTGGGATTGCTGAAACTGAATATGATGATTAAAAATGAAAATTCAAAATGGCGTCGAAATTTGAAAGAAAGTAATTTATTTTACTGAAAATTGGTATCTGGGCGTTTTCATGAGTCTGGATCTGGGATTAGAAAATTAAAATTAAAAATGGCGGATCCAATATGACGTCGAAATTTAATTAAGAACATGCCGCATATGTTTTATAGTACCTACCTTTCTTTATTTGTTTTTCTTTTATTATTGTTTGTGGTAAAAATGAATCCATTATTAGTATTTTATTAATTAAACCAGTGCCGGCTTTAAAACTTCTATGTGAGGATGTTTTGAAGGGGGTTAGTTTTGCAGAGAATATTAGTTTTTTTGTTAAGTTTATTTTAAACATAATTTTATTCGCTTTTTTAAATATCGTTTGTTTTTTAAGTTTTAAGTTTGGATTTATTTAATTCATGGTGGGGTCATGTTTTAACCCCCCTATTATCCTACAAACTAAAAAAAAAAACAGATTGTGATATACATACATACATATGTGTATTATGTAATATGCATATATAAATTTTTGTATAAAAAAGCATTATTTACAATTTTTTTAAAATTATTTACAATTTAAAATTAACCTACTAAAATTTTGTTTATTTGTAAATTTAAAGTAAAAAAATGTGTAATTTACAGTAACTCTTTCTATGGTCTGTTTTTTCAAGCGATCAAAAATATGTAAGAAAGCATTAAATCAAAAATAGTAAAGTGAATATTTACAAAACAGATTCGAATATTGGATGTGCGAATATACTGCGTAGTTTATTTTATAAAACATAACTATATTCTGTACACAAACATATACAATTCAAACCTGTTGTAATAGTTATTTATGGTACTAGTGGGTAAAGTAAGATAATATTATTGCCCATGAGAAAATTAACATTCGAGGCGTCAGCCAAGCAGGTTAATACAAGGTTTTATCCAATAAATAGTTTAGAAATTCATATTTTTATTAAAAATTTTAATGACATTTACAAGAAAATAATTTGACAAGTGACAGTTGAGTGGGTAAAATAAATAATTATCCACTCAATAAAGTAAAAGCCACGCGGGGGTTATTATTGAGTTTATCTATTTAAAATAAAGCTGGTAATTGTCTCATTATTTGTATGTATTGGATAAAAATATTTACTGTGCGATTTTTAATTTACTATCTTGCTTGAAAAAACAGACCAAAAGTGCTCAATGCTTTGATTTAAATACTCTTGCCTCTGGTTGGTCATTTACGAACTCTAATTAAGACCAGATTTTCTATTTTACTCTCAGTTAATATCCCAACAATTCTGTAAGATAGGTGGTATATTAATTAAGTCACGTTGACACTTTAATAACAATGCGTCATGGAGTCGCACAGTAACAAGTAGGCGGTGGACACGGACCCCTAACAGAATATCGTTGCATGCAGGGCGAAATACCGTGACGGAGCCAATGAAACAAGAGTATTTTTAAACAGGAAAATAATTACTAATTGTTTTATTGATAAAATAATGGTTGTACGGTGAAAGGAGGAATATTTTTTTGTTAAAGCTGAAAGAAGAAATTTGTTATTTTTGTAAGTTAGATATTTTCAATTATTTTATTAGCTGTTTTATTTTTAATTAAAACTTTCCGCTCGAGCGGAATATTGTCTATTCCATACGTGTTGTAGACTATACTTTTTCTTCGACTGCAAATATTAAACACTGTATGGCTTTAAACTGTGGACAAGGTTAAAAACAATGTTTTTTGTGACTCGACATTGTAAATGCAACAAAACACATATTTTTAAATAAAGCAATTAATGTTATTTAATGATTTTAACAAATCAGTACTTTTTGTAGATTTTTATTTAATTTTAGAATATATTTACAAATTATAATGCAAAAATTGAAGGTTATGCCTGATTGTTGTGACAGATATCAAGTTTAAATATTTAACAATAGATGGAGCAGTTTTAATTTTTTGAACTAAATTGATAAAAAACTGGTCAAATATTAAGAAAAACTAATAAACTTTATGTAATATTAACGCAAAACTTTAAATTGCATTAAATTATTCAATATTTCATGGTAAAATATACATATTTTTGCTAATTTTGCTACAGTGTTCTTACTTTTATAAATAAGAGGAGGCACTACATGTGCTCATTCTAACACGGAATATTCATACCGTACCTAGAGCTAGAATGTATTCATTCTGTTTTTGAAAAGTGCGTGTATTTGGTTACATTCTAAAGCAGTCGTAGAAAAATTTAGTTCTAAAACGAATGCATCGGTTAGTTAGTTAGTTCACTATTACCCACCTTATTAAATAATTCGCTTTGGTGCCACTTATTACGTTACTATGGTCTGTTTTTTCAAGGAAGATAGTAAATTAAAATTCGCACAGTAAATATTTTTACAACAGTATAGTATATGTTTGTGTATAGAATATAGTTATGGTTTATACAGTATAAAAATATTGAATGAAGGGTATAGAAAGAAAATATTGAAGAAAAATTTGTAAAAAAAGTTTCTGAAAATAGGCTACAGTTATAAAGGTATATTTGTTCGAAGTGTGGATTTAAAGAAGAATATTTCCTCAGGAAATATAATTATAATGAAGAGGACAAAAAATACAATATTAATTTAGTTTTAGCTCTTTTACTTATGGAAGAGGGACTAAATATAATGCCATATTTGCAATTGTTTACTAGAAGCATAATTTCAAAATTGTAAAGCCAAAGACGGAAAATACTGCAGAAATACAAAAATGAACATATATTAAGCAGAATCTATAATTTATTTGAGGCGTATATATATTTACAGTATTATTAATTTGAGCCATTTCGCCTCAATGATTATTTCTATCGATAAAAAATCTAAAACAGAAAATAAAATTAACATGTTCTTATCAGGCGCACCTATTTCTAGATGCGCTGGTAAGGTATTGCGTTTAAAATAATACTTATCTGCAATATCTTCTCTACCTAAAAAATATTATTAGTCAATACCTTACCAAAGTTTAAAATTTTTGCCTAAATAAAGAATTTTTAATAAAATCCTTGATAAATCCTTAAAATAATTAAAAAAGAACGAAAAACCGAATAAAAGTTTACTTCTAACGTTTCGGGATCTAATCTGATCCCGTTTTCAAAGAAAATTATTAGTTTTTGAAAGAATTTGTGCAATATTTGGCTTTATCAATTGATATATTAAGCCATGTGCCTTTACGGTCTCTTATGCTTTGAATGGACTTTGCTTTTGCTTTATACGCGACAATATTTTAACGTAATCGTGGGCTAATCACTGGGGTTGTCAGCAACACGCTTACGGAATGTGGTCACCATCTTGCAACCCCTGCAGATCTCAAAAGAGTCTTTAACGTAAACTTAAGAGGTGGCACGGAGAAATTAATAAGCTGATGACAGCAATTGTTTAGGAGTTTAGTTGAATTACAAAACTTCTTATGGAGTTCTTAGTAGGCTTTGCTTTTGATGGAGTTATAGTATGAAAATTTTAACAAAATACTTTTTAAGTTTAAAGTTTAAAGTCAATTTTTATTATTAAGAAACCACAACTAACGTCAAAATATACCTACACACTAAATCCTGAAATTATAAATCTAAAAATTTTACAAAATTAATATTTGAATTAATTTTTTCTTTATGTATAATATATAATTTATAACTTTGACTCAATATTAAGCGAGATATTGATCAACTAATAAATTAATTTTATTCAAGACAATAGAAGAAATATAGAAAAGGCACATAAAATGGTTCAAAAATGTTTAAAGGATAAAAAAGTAAAGAAAAGGAGACTATTAAGGCCAGCTTACTCCAAAAAACGTAATTTTTTTCAAGACATTTTATTTATAGCCATTTTGTTTTTTTTTCATTGAAAATGTTTCATTCTGCTTGAGGCCATAGCCAATTCGATACAGAACATGAAACCGTTTTGTTTTTTGCTTTCAGATAATTCTTTTCCAAGAAATGATGTCATCCATCTACGAATCAGATGAGTTTCAGCAGCCATTTTCAGGACCGCCATTTTGAAAAAAAAAATAAATTTTTTCAAGTAATTTCATATATGTGCTTTCATATGTAAAAAAATTGATTACTCAACATGTTTTGTACTATAAATAAAATATATTGAAAAAAATTACGTTTTTTGGAGTAAGCTGGCCTTAAACACAAAAAGGTAAAATCTATAGCTAAAGGATAAAATGGACTAAAGGAAAGGACAAACATTATTGAAACAAGTGAAAAGGTTTTGGGACAGAACAATAAAGTGTTTCTTGCACTTGCTACTTGGTTTTACTTTGGATTTGGATTAAATGAACTACTTGGGAATCAGAATGCAGCATTTTAAATTGGGCCGCGTTATGCAGAAAGCTACCAACCCACATTGTGAGATGACAGTAGGTTACGGAATATTTTACCCAATCTCTTTTACAGGAATTGAATTAAAGATTGCATATTTTGTACATGTTCTGATACATGAACAGGTAAAACAAATGGTTATTTTTAGGTGTTTTACACGGAAAAAAAAATTATAGCTAGGAGCGCTATAACACACATACCAAGCAAATTATAATCGCTTATTATATAAATACAAGGCTTTCTCTTACAATTATGGCAGTCAGTGTAAAAATTTATATGAAATACTTTAATTGTTTAGTGAATAATAAAATATAACAAATAGTATGGAATTTATAGCTTAAATAGATTTAATTATTGTCCGTGCTAATAATTTTTATAATATAATAAAATTTCTGTAAATTTATAATAGTGCCTGTAATAAATATAATCGTGTCTGTAATATATATAATCGTTTCCAATTTATTTTTAACATTATTAGTTATTGTGTCCCTTATAATCTATAGCTTAAATCACTATAATTTGCCACTGTTACCAAATATCTTATAATGTATAGCGCAGAGCCCACTAATTTCTTTCCGTGTAGTCAAAACGTTTAAAAATTGTTAGGGAAAAAGTTCAACAATTTACTATCATCTCATAGCTTTCTGCATAACCCGGCTCAATTTAAATTTAGTATAGTCGAGTTAATCCGTTTAAGAGTTTGTTTAACGGGCTTAAAGTATATTGTAAAAAATGGGAGTAAAATTATGGAGTAATATTAAGATAGTATTATAAAAATCATATGATTTAAATTGATTTTATCTGGAATTTTAAATTTATCCTTTAAATTTACGATGACGACGTAATATCCTAAAATCAAGTTTTTAAATTACAATTGTTTACTATTGATACTATTGATACTATTTTCAAATTACGGTATAAAAAAAGGCAAAATTTTAAAATTTTCTTTTAAAGTTGTTACCGATCAGTCGATAGCTGGTAATTAAATTAAAGGAAATATTTTTTACAGTGTAGACAAGGTTCATGGATTAAGTAAGGAATAACATAACATGTTATATTCCAATATTAACAAAATACATGATATATGGGATAGACTATATTACATATTTACGTGTTGTTGATATTTCAAAGGCATTTCCGGAGTCAAATCTTAAAAACAAATTTTTATAAACAAGACTACATTAGTACGTATAAATTATACCGTATAATGTATCTTATATCTAATATGGTTAATTCTTTATTAAGAGACAAAGAAATCTCAGTTTGAATCGGTATGTTCTTTGAATCATATGCAAAGCTGAGAATACAATCAGACCAAGTTCAGTTTGTTGTGTTTTGAGTTATTGATATCGTTTGAGGTCGTTTTTTGAAAAAAAAAATTGTGTTGGTTTGCATGTTTGTATTCTTACCCTTCTATATTATAGCTACTTTCCATTCAACTGAGAACTAATGTTATAGTAAGGCACTTTACTCAACGAACTAATAACTTTCGTTGACTTTTGACGTTCTTTTTAAAATTTTAACTTCATCAGAACTAACCCGCTTATCACTCCACTTGCCCCTGGAGCATGTGGTCGCGACCATCGGCAGTTCACCTAAGTTCGTACTCACTTGATTTATTTTGAAAGACTGCGTCTGCGCTACGCCACTTAAATCTAAAAATGTGACAATTCATTAAAGAAGTTCGTTGTTTACATGCAAAATCCATCCATCCATTTTGTTATCATGTAAAATCAGAAATATTTTTAGTTTTTATAAACTTAGGTATGGTAGCGATCTTTCCTTTCAACACTAAAACTTAGGTTTTATCATCTTTGAAGAAAACCTAACTTCAATCTTACCTTACTTTGTATGGTGAGTCCTCTGCCGCGCAACTAACTAATTACTCTTCTCTTTAGAATAGGCATTTCATTCGTAAAAACTGACAAAAACGTAGCCAACATAGAACAAAGCTGTGCGAGTAAGACAGACGAATAATAGATACTAGTTATTGATATTGTTCAGGACTGAATATACCTACTATTTGTTTACAAACAAACCGAGATGTTGGCGATACTTTATATTAACGCTATGCTTATTCTAGAGAGAAGAGTTCGTTGCTGCCGAGGCATGTCGTTTGAAAATACAAGTGAGAAAAGAGGATCGACGATTGCACACGTCCAGTTTGTGGTATTTGAAGCTTGAGCTTTCAGAGCATGGTTTTCAATTTTTTTCAAAAAAAAGAAATAGAAAAAGAGAGAACTGTGCTCTGTGTGCTCTGAACTTCATGAGCTCAAATGCCTTCTACAGGTCGGTTGTGTCTATGCGTACTTTAGACTTTGTTATTTGTAAAACTACTCAAAAGCATATTTTTATTTATACATTTTTTATAGAATAACCCTTAAATGTAGAGGCATTTCCGGAATATAATCTTAAAAATATAATGTTATAAACATTTTAATTTATTTTTTGACCTTAAAGTGGGTAGTATATCTTAAATTCTAGATTTATTATAAATTCTCTTCGCAGATTAACAGCTGAGACATATATTGTATAATGGTTCAAAATCTTTGAAAAAATAAATCATTGAGAAAATAAATTATTGTCCACGTGGAGTTTTATAGGTACAGGTACTTGAATCTTTTAGTCGGATAATATTCAAAATTTTAAGAAAGAATTTGCTTGGCTTGCTTATATAAATCTAGTTAACGAAACAGGTATCATTCTGACCCTTACACACCACGCTTTTTTAAATAGCTTTATCAAAAAAAAGTCAATTCTATATAGATATATAATTTTGAATTTAATTAAAAATTTTGAGTGTTTTAACCGTAAAAGAAAAATTGATTTAAAAAAATCTAACCCATGATTTTTTTTTTTAATTTTGGTTTTAAATTAACGAGTGGACTCTAAATAATAGTATATTAATGTACTAGTTTCATAACATAAGTTTTTAGCGCACCAGTACAAGTTTAGAAAACGAGCCGCTTGCGGCGAGTTTTTCAAAGTACTAGTGGGCTAAAAACGTGTTATGAAACGAGTGCTTATACAATTTTTTCTATTTTACTCTAAAATTAAAAAAAAAACTTACATTTACATTGATGACTGGTTTAGGGATTTTTGTTTCGGGTTGGCATTACAGTTTTTACCATGTTTAAAATTCTAAGAACAAATATTATTTTGATATATTTTATAGTCATGTCTTCTCTTTTTCACTGCAAGTAAACAAGCCACAATTTTAACACGGTAAAAAATAACCTAAACACAACATTTTGTAGAAAATTAAACTTCAAAACGACGTTAACATTTGCACGGAAAACGTCAAACCACAAGGCTTTTGTCTGTTGCCAACACAATAGAAAAAAAGCTTATAAGAGTCGCAATATAGAAAAATATATTTTGAAAAGAAAAGAGCCTTAAATTTTTTTCTTGGTTAAAGCTGGTTAAAAAAGTAGGGTATATATGTTTATATAATACATTGTATATATCTATACCGGGTGACCAAAAACTCTTCTGCCAAATGGAATTACCCATATACTAGACGTGATTTTATTTGATTTAACCTAAAAGGCCAAAAATAATTCCTATGGGATCTAGAGCTCCTTGAAACCATAATATGTAACTTTATCTTTTTTTCAATTTTACAAAAAGTTAATAACTGCTTGAATCAAGTAACATCTGTCATCTAAGAGTTTCTAATTTTGTTTAGTTGTCAAAGCCATCTAAGTATAAATAATAAAACGGAATTTTATGCTAGAAATGCAAAAAAATAACTCGATTTTTCTCAAATATTCACATTATTATTATAAAATTTAACATAAACAATTTGAAGATAAAAAAATATAATTCAAAATGCCTGCAAGCCCCCCAAGCAAGACAATTATCATCCCAGTATAGAAAATGTATTTTACTTAGATTAATCGAGGTGTGCTAAGTTTGCTCTAGCACCCTTAGGAAGCATTTAAAATAAAGGTAATTTAGGTTAAATCAACATAAAATTACGTCTATTATCTGTGGTTTGGCAGGAAAGTTTTCGGACACCCTGTATATAAGCATGTTATACTTGTTTTCTAATTACATTCAGGTACAATTAATTGAAAATAATATCTAGTTATTATTTTATCAGAAAATCGTGTTATTAGTAATTAATCTAAATAATTAATACGTAGGTACTATTGTATCTAAAAATAGAATCCCCGGCAAATCCCAGGGACTCCCTAAAATTTTGCAAGACGTAGTTTTTTTTCTAAAACCATGACCATGATATTTAGTTATATTTTTTATGACTAAACTTGATTATAATTTAAATTAAATATATCTTTCTATTAATAAAGATTGTTATTAAAAATTACTTAATACCTACTTATTTCTAAGCAAACAATGTACCTACTCATAAAAAATTAATTTATATATTTTTTTGCAATTACAGGTATACAATAGATAATTGTGAAAGTGGTTATTTGTAGACTCCTGCTACTTAATACTACAAACACAGCTGTGTGCACAGCTAGAACTTAGTTAAGGGTAGTTCTATGAAAGTCGGGTAACTTTTCAGATCAATTTGAGTCATATGGTTTTTATTTTTAATTCTGTTCTTTTATAACATTTTTAATGGAAACCGTGTTGTTTATAATGTATTTAAAAGGAACAGACACTTATATGATTTTTTTTGCGTTTTTTGCGAACCGCGACAAGACATTAACCG
>OY294051.1:11258055-11343055 GCA_958510825.1 Brachypterus glaber
CCGCGCTCACATTTACAGCGCTATACATAACTGCGCCTGTTTTAACCGCGCATAAATTAACCGCGATTTAATTCACAGCACGGACAACTTATAAAGAATTTCAAGAGCTACAAGTTTGCTTATAACCATTTTTATCGTCTGATGAATAATTTGGCTGAAAAATGGAAAAAACCAATTTCACCTCAAAAATGACTATTATTAAATTAACTCGGTTGTTATTGATATATTAAAAAAAATTACTCAAACAAAAATTGTTGGAAATTTCCTTTTTAACAAAATTGGTTACATGCTTTTTTATAGTAAGATGCATATTAAGGCGCCTTTTCACAAGACCAACTGGAAGTAAATTTTATTGTTAATATATGTTTTACTTTTATATGTTACTATTACTTAAAACCGGTAAGTTGCGCGATACTCTAATTTTATTTATATATATATATATATATATATATATATATATATATATATATATATATATATATATATATATATATATATAAGTATCCTTTTCTTATTGTAATGTATGTATTTTATAGCACTTATTTTATTTTATGTATTTAATTTTTATTCTTTTGTATGTATTTATAACATTTATTTATCTTATTTTACCAAATTGTCATAGATTGTAATCTGAAAGACAATAAATATTTATTATTATTATTATTATTATTAAGGCGCCTTTTCACGAAGCAATTTATATGCAAGTTTGGTGGTATGCATGTTTGCTGCCAGATATAGCATGAGGACAATTACACATTCATTTGCCTTTTCACAGAGCAAGTTATACGCAAGTTTGACGCTATATATTACAAGTTAAACAATGCTACCAACCAGACAATTTTGACGTGTCTCTGCAATTCTCGACAAAAACATAACCTAGCATTTGCTTTTTTAAGGAAACTAGTTAGACAGACCGGCCTATTATTAATAATAATAATTATTAACATGTCCAGTTGCTACTATATTAGTAAAAAGAAATCGATTTAGTAACTTTTTTCCAGGTTGGTACCACGAAAATAACTATAAATTTTGCATGAAAATCGTCGAAAAATAGAACTTGTTCTAATAATTTGATGGCTCGAAAATAGCAGTTAAAGGGTGGATTTTATTTTTGGCTACTTTTTATAGATATTTAAGGTAGTTTTCGCAGAACTCTTTTAGTTTTCAAGAAAATCGCTGCCTAAGTAGAGTTGGGCCACCCTGTATTTATTTATCGTTCTTTCATCTAAGGAGTGGTTTAACCCCATTTTAGGGCAATACTCCAGGGTAACTTGAGCCCCTCACGGGAATTCGTACAATTTTTTATACCTATTTATTGTCATAATATGCCAGGAGCGGTTTTACCCTATTTTAGGGTTTTTTTGGCCCTAGCTGTACGATTTTTTTTGGCAACGGATTCAGCGCCCGGGTACATACAGCCTATTCCAGAACTCGCGTACCGAAATTTAAGAGGTGATTCTACATCCAAAAATATGAAAAAAAGTTTCTATAAAGGTTGGTCCGGAAATGAGCCCTAAGGGAGCTACGGCCCTTCGAAGATGACGTATTGAATGGGGAACAAAAAAAAGCACCAATAAAATTTTAATGCTGCAGGGTGATTCTTCATTTAAAACTGAGCAAAAAAGTATTATACACCAAAACACCTAAATTTAATATTAAAGGAGTAATAGCCTTTTAAAAAGTAACGTTTTTGGTGGCACAAAATGTTACTTCCTCTTAATTGCATTTTTTTTGATAACGGTTGCTCCTACAGTGTTACACTATATGATATTTTATATGTATTTTTACTCTAGAAATCTATATTTTTTACAACAAATCCAAAAAACATACACATAGAAAAGTTTGGGGCAAAAATGTTTTAAGCCTCATATATTTTGTCCGTCTGGGCACGCCTCTGGATAAATTAAAAAAATAAATTAACATAAACTTATTGCCCTTATTAATACTAGTATACATGCAAAAGCTCGCCGCTCTAGCTTAAACGGTACCCGAGTTATTAATTAAAAACCTTATTTTTATTACAATTTTAAAGGGCCCTAGATCCCTTAGGGCTCATTTTCGGACCAACCTTTATAGGAACTTTTTTTATATTTTTGGATCTAGAATCACCTCTTAAATTTTGGCATGCCAGTTATGCATCACCCTGTAGGTCTGGTTCGCTGGTCTGAACTTTTTTTGTGGGTCTGTGTTATTAGTAAAATAAAAAAACTATATTGTTGTACCTTCCCGAAATGATTGTTGATTGAGGAAACCTTTATGGGTTTTTTAATAAATAAATAAATATTATGCGTTTTAGACTGGAAAATTTCAATAGAAACGGCGAATTTTAATAATCGGAAATTTTTGGAAAAATACCGGAATTTTTCCACTTACTCACTGCAGTACTGTCAATGAATGTAATTAATTAATATATTTCTACAACTGTATTATTATTTCCATAAAAATTATTTTTTTCAGTATTTTATTGTCCATTCAGTTATCAGGGGTAATATCATAAGTGATACTAGGTTAGGTATCGGTGTTTTTTTTTACATAAATTTTATGAATATTAATCCCAATGATAAAAATGCAACGACTGCTTTAGCAGGAGTTCCATTTCCAAAAATTGGGTTTAAGATGAGTAAAATTTATGTTAAAAAACCACCGATACCTAACCTAGTATCACTTATGATATTTAGGGAGAGAATATAATTTATATTTAATACACATACCTCTTAATTATAATAATAAAGCCACAAATAAATTATATTTTATAAATTAAAAAGCAAACAATAAGCAGGATTTTATATTAGAGAAAAGAGAGGTAAAAAAAACATCGTAGGGGTAAGGTATTTTTACTTATCAGTGCAGCATACTACATATATATATATATATAAATTGTATTCTTCATTCAGTATATTATCTATCAAACACAAAACGCGTGTACAAAAATTTCCAATGGAAAAATATAAAAATGTTTTCCAGCTATGTTTTTGTAAAAAGCATTCGTGCTTCTATAAAAAAATAGCTACAAAACGCTTTTCCATTTTTTCCGGAATATTTAATGCACTTTTTATATTCTACTAAAAAAATTTGAAATGTTAATTTTGCTTTAAAATTTTCGGTAAATCTTATCTGTCAGGTGATAAAATTTCCGCGCCATAAAAGAAGCTAAAACGCTGAATATTTTGAAATTAAATTCTAATTTATTACTTACAAGTAATATGACCCGACCCACAAAAAAAAGTTGTCTATACGGGGGTTGAGACCCACCTTTTCCTATATATTTTGGGATGCTGAACACGAATCTGTCATAAAAAAGGCACTTTTAGACGGGTTTTTCAGTGTAGCAAAAAAATGGGCCCATAAGTTGCCTTTTTATGACAGATTCGTGTTCAGCATCCCAAAATAGATAAGAATAGGTGAGTCTCAACCCCAGCACATACAACTTTTTTTTTGTGGGCCTGTGGAAGTTGCAGTATTTTATCACTTTTTTGAGGTTACGACCTGACCGAGTCAAACCAACCCCATATTCGGATTCAGCGACCCCAAAAACGTATAGAAACTTTTTTTTGTGGGTTTTTATAATGACCACAACAAAAAAAAATTGTCTTGCAAACTAATAATATGAGATTTTCATCATTTTAGACAGTTTTTTCAGTGTAGCAAAAATATGAGCCCAAGAGTTGGCTTTTTTATAGCAGATTCGTGTTCAGCATCTCAAAATACATAAGAATGGGTGGGTCTCAACCCCAGTACATAAAACTTTTTTTTTGTGGGCCTGCCTTTTTTGAGGTTACGACCTGACCGAGTCAAACCAATCCCAGATTCGGAATCAGCGACCCCAAAAACGCATAGAAATGTTTATCTCGTCCGGGGAACCTGTGTATGTAGGTACATGCACGAAAAAAAAAGGTCTGTTTCTGGGGTCTAGACAAACATAGATATATATGTTTTTGACTCGGTCAGGTCGCATTTCGCTCTTAAATTCAAAAAGGTGATGAAATGTGTTTCAACTTTCATCACTTTTTTGAGGTTAGCAACCAAATGCGACCTGACCGAGTCAAACCCAGATTCAGATTCAGCGACCCCAAAAACCTATAGAAATGTTTGTCTCGGTCCCAAAAGACCTTTTTTTGTGTGCTTGTGTTACTAATAAATAAAGCATAATTATAATAATATTTACTTTAATTATATGAGATTAAATACTTCTCAGTTCTGAAATGAATTTTTGAATTAAAATAAATTGTTCATTTTATTTAAAAAATCCAATAAAAAATGTAACATGTAAATTCTTAAGTTTATTTTTGTTTGGTAAAAAAAAATATATATTTTCATGTATATTTAATTTATAATATAAATTATTACATATTATGGATTATGGAAGATATAAATATATGTTTACTATAAATTATGTATAGTAGAAATGTACCTACCTACATTAATTTAAAGAACTACTGCATGGTACATGGTACATATACCAAAGTTCTTCGAAGGACCAGATATAGGTATTCAAATACTAATGTGTAGTTATTTTGGTAGACCTCAGTGGAGTAGGACGGAGCACGTTCGCTTTGTAACACTTATTTGGCAAAATATGAGTAGTTTTTTTTTTTAATTAAAAAAAAAAAACGAGCCAGTAGAAAATCATGATTTTTTTACCGTAATTAGTAGTATATATAAGGAAAATAACCCATAACGGATTGTATTGAATCTCTCAATTTTTGTTTGTTTTGTGCCTTATCTTCGTTAATTTTGGCAACATTTTAAAAATAGATCGGCCATATTTATTCCGCCATTTTACATTTTAAGTTTTTGGGTATTGGTCTGTATTAATATTAACAAAAGAAGCCTTTATGCCAAATTTCAGCTAAAAATCGGTCACCCTGTATGAAAAGTTACCTTTTTCAAATTATTCCATTAAATCTTCTATCATAAAACTATTTATTATATAAAAAAAGCGAATTAAAAAAAATAGTACAACAGAAAATACAGTGTGTCCCCGGATCGACTTGACAATACCACAAAATGACCATTTTTTTTTTGAATTAAGAAAAACTACTTTGGGACTTTGCCCTGCTTGCTTAAAAACTAATTTTTGTCAAAATAAAATTTTGAAAAATTATAGGTGGAGCCAAATATCAGTGAAAGAGTAAAAAGTTTTCAGGTAAACTTACCTTTCCGTAACAGATATAAAAAAAGTTATTTAAAAAATAGGTTTATAATCAAAAATAGGAGCCGCATGTCAAATTGTTATAATTTTAACTCATAATAATTTTTTTTATTAAAAAAAATGTATCACTGAAAACTTCGCTATAGTCAAGTACTATATATACGTACTAATTGTTTTTGTCAAAGTTTGACATTATTGTTTAATTAAAAACATAGTTAAGAGAAAAATAAGATTAAAAATGCTTACAAAAGAACAAAAAATTTTCATTGTTCAGTACTATGGTTTAGGTTAAGTTTCCTTACAATATATTGAAAAATTTGGCATTGAAATATCTAGACAAAGTATCCACAATGTATTAAAAAAAATTACTGAAACTGGTAGTATCAATGATATTAAAAAAAAGAAAAAGAAACTAGACGAGGACGATGCCGCCACAATAATTGCCCTGCAGTCTGTAGAGGAAGATGCCAAAATGGCTCTAAGAAAAAGATCTTCTGAGTTGGGTATAAGTAAAAGCCACCTCCAAAGAATATACAAAGAAAATGAAATAAAACCTTATAAAATTCAATTTAGGCATAAACTTAAAGATGGGGATGAGGGAAGAAGGCTACTTTTTTGTTTAACTATTGGTGAAAGAATATTAGAAAACAGAAATTTTCATAAATTTATAGTATTTTCGGATGAATCAACATTTACTACAAATGGTGTTGTTAGTTCTCAAAATTGTAGGTATTGGAGCAGGGATAATCCTAATTTTGTTATTAGTAGAGATAATCAATATTATAAAAAAGTTAATGTTTGGTGCGCTATAACTTACGAAAGAATTATTGGACCATATTTTTTTGACACTAAACTTAACAGATTTATATATTTAAACATACTTCAGCAATACTTTTTGGCAGAAATGGAAGACATTAATTTAAATTTTTGGAGAAATTTTTATTTTCAGCAAGATGGGTGTCCAGTCCACACTTCCGAAATGGTTACACAATGGTGTAATGAAACTTTTGGTCAAAAGTGGATAGGTGGAAACGGGCCCATCTTGTGGCCAGCACGATCCCCGGACATTACACCAATGGATTTTTATTTTTGGGGAAAATTGAAACAAAACGTTTATAAAAGAAACTTTGGAAATAATTTAAATATGCTTAAAGAAGCTATAAGAGAAGAGATAAGAAATATTGGAAGGGAGGAAATACAAAATGTTTATAAAGAATTTAAAAGAAGAATAGAGAAATGTGCGGAAAATGGCGGTGGATATGTACAATTTCAATAAATTAATAAAAATATACGAATTGCTAGAATTACCTTTTGTATTGTTTACTGTTTAAAAAATAATAAATAGGTACTTAAAATTAAAGTAACATTTAAATAATATAATAATATAAATAAATTGTTAAAAAATTTCAGTGTCTGACACTCAGGTAGTTTGATCTTATCTATGCAGTTAGTACGTAACATATAGTATTTCACTACTGTCAAGTTTCCAGTGTTTGAATTTTTTTAAATAAAAAAATTTTATGAAGTAAAAGTATTAAATTTTGGCATGCGGCTCTTATTTTTAATTATAAATATATTTTTTAAATAACTTTTTGTTGTATCTTTTACGGAAAGGTAACTTTACCTGAAAAATTTTTACTCTTTCACTGATATCTGGCGCCACCTACAATTTTTCAAAATTTTATTTTGACAAAAATTAATTGTTAAGCAAGCAGGGCAAAGTCCCAAAAAAGCTTATCTTAATTCGAAAAAAAAGGGTCATTTTGTGGTATTGTCAAGTCGATCCGGGGACACACTGTATGTATATCTTTCTATAATAGCTATTCTACGACATTAAAACTGTTAAAACGTTTTGTTTTGTATCGATTTCATAAATATAATAAAATCATAATACCGTGAAATCAGAAAGTTTTACTTATCGAGCATTAAGGTATTGAATAAAAAATTATTTGTTATTATCTTGATAATTTTTTTGCATTATTTTGAAACCGGTGTCACTTTTTCGATTGTTTATAATAATTTAATCAAGTCTTAGTCTAAAAGCTGGTGACCATTTTTATTTCATTAATTTCTCCCGGCTGTATTTTATATATGTCTTAAAGTACATTCAAATTAACCTATTTGCAAATTGCCAGGTCCTGGATCAGGTTCCTTTGGGTGCTAGAAGCCTCAAAAACGTGGTGAAATGGGGTATCCGAAATATACACTGCCGCACATTAAATCCCGGACACCTAAAAAATTGACATTTTTAAATTCAAATATTTCGAAAACTAATTAATGGATATTACTGATTTTTTTTTGTTTTAAAGCTTAAACATTCTCTACTTTTGTTTTTATTTAGGATGGTTAAAAAAGTACTTTTGTATTAAGAGCAACAAATAATGTACAACTATGTTTTTTGCCCCATCTTCTATGACATGCATGGTACTCCACTGCAACTGTTTATCAAATTTTTAAGGTCTCTCTTATTGCCGCAGTTTTAATGAATATTTTCTTTTTTAGTTTTTTATATTTTTACTTCTGGTATAGGAGATATCAGGATTTTCCTGAAAGTTGTCATTTTTTTCAGTTAGTAGTACATTTTTGGTTGCAGTTAATACAAAAATATTTTTTTTAATCATTCTTAATACAAACAAAAGTAGAGAATGTTTAAGCTTTAAAACAAAAAAGAATCAGTCAAATCCATTAATTAGTTTTCGAAATATTTGAATTAAAAAAATGGCAATTTTTTAGGTGTCTGGGATTTAATGTGCGGCAATGTATATTTTTAACTTACCGGGTCAAACACATTACATTTTTTTTACATTTAGATTAGTCTATTTTCACATTCTTACAAAATTATTCAGTATGTTAAGGGGTAAAATAAGACTTTAAAAAGTTTATTTGACATATGTCAATACTAAAAAGTCGAAATAATTTTCATTTAATCAAAATATCATTTCATAAATTCTCATTTCTTTAAAAAATTAAATATAACATATGTCAACGGCACTTTTTAAAGACTGTTCTTCTTCTTAGCCCCAGAATTATTGTGTATAACTATGAAAATAGCTAATTTTAAATGTAATATAAGTAACGTATGTCAATCGGCAAGTTAAAAATAGATTTTTTGGTAGCTCATTGCCACAGCTTTCGGAGCTTTTAGCACCCAAAGGAACAGGATCTGGAGCCTATTAATTTTGGAAATAGCTTTATTTGAATGTACTTTAAGGCATAAATAAAATACAGCCGGGAGAAAATAATGTAATAAAAATGGTCTCTCTGACTATCGGTTACAAATAAATTACAAATTACTAAATAAAAGAATGCAAAAATACTGGGTGTCCCAAATTCAATCTTTTTTTGGCTTTATTATTAAAGCTATCGAATTAAAATTTATATCAGTCATTATACATCCAATAAGCTTAAAGTGTTTATAAACAAAAGTTTTTTACTAGCTTTTTTTTTAAATACAGGGTAATTCAGGCGTTTCAGGGTATTTTAACTTTTAATTTTATAAATTTGTCAATTATATTAAAAGACATAATCTTTAAATACAATATTTATTTTTAGTAAATAACAAAGTAACAAAACACATATTTATAATTAGTATAATAAACTTAATTTGTGATAAATTTAAAATTTTATGTAGTGTTGCTTACGTTACATTTTGTGACATAGACTCAAGTACATGTATCTTTAAATTTCTGTAGTATTCCAGAATATAAAATCTTTTTAAAACTAAATGTGCATTTGACAATGTTTTAGAACTCAGGCTAAAATGTTTTTAATCTTTAACATTTGCTGAATTATGTATTAAAAGATGAAATTTCTGTTGCTTACGCTACAAGGGGATTCGTTGCTTACGTTACATTAAAAGTCCCTATATTTTTTTGCATTATAAACTATCTTGACAATGTATTTCAATACCGAGAGTGTACTTCGACTGGTACACATACAGTTTTTGTCCCAGGTATTGCTTTCCCATTTTAATGGTTTCAAATTTTTGGAAAAGCCTTTTATCCGTTCGAAAAATTAAAAAAAAAATTTTTGCGTACTTTTTCGTTTTATGACGTTTTATGTCGATATAAATCAATTTCTAGCAAAAAAATAAAATGGCGCTCGGTAAATCGGTCAGTTGATCGTTTGGTCCATTGGTCGGTGGATCGGTCGGTCAATCGGTCGGTCGATTTATATTTGTCGGATGTTCTGCCTGAGAAATCTTGTGGGCACGATAACTTATGAACACCAGCTAGCTAGCTAAAGATTTTGACTGGCGCAGGGGCTCGCTTGGTTATTGTGTTTAAAAAAGAATTAATCTACAGCGCCGCAGGCTAGATTTTTTTTATTATATAAGGTTATAACCTTATATACCTTTTATAAAAGTGCATAGTCTTAAAAATTGCCACGGGGGGCTCAACAAAAACACCACGGGGAATCAAACCAAGGCCAGGGGGACTTAGCCCCCTTCGACCCCTCTTAGTTACGGCCCTGTACATCAATCAAATAATGTTTCATAATTTGTAACTTAATTATAAATAATTTCATTCGGAATAATCCTAATTTATTATTTTATTAAACCTTTCGTGGGGAGAACGTCTTATCGCATATTTTCTTATGCATAATAGTATGCCATTTTAATGACCATTTTATTTTTTTATAATAATTTTTATTCTATAAGTTTAAATGCTTATACAACTCCTTTAGCTTAATATACTTAATATTTTTTATTAACCATATGGTTAAGAATAATTATAATTGATGACAGTTACAATCATTGAATGCTTTACATATATACAATATATTTTAATGAAGTTTTCATATCAAATGTTGGTTAATTTGGAAAAAGGGCATTCTTTATAGCCAGCACCGGTATAAGAACAATAAAACGGCATTCCAATTTTATTTTTCGCTAGGTTAGTAGCACTGGAATCAATGCTACCAATAATAAAAAAAAAAACGCCACAAATTTAATTACATCATAGAGAAGCAAAGAGAACCATTAGTCCAGCCTGCGCAAGATTATTTTGTGACAGAACGGGGCAGCGAAATGACGTAACGCAATATATCTGACCTTGCGCAGTACGCATCTCTATCAGCTGTGAAATGCTGTCGATCGTAAAACAATTCATCACCCCAGTATTCATTTGTCTTATCTCCAAAAATACGCCAGTAAAAATCTTAAAATGTCCAAAAATAGAGATATGGCAAACCAATACTGGGGTGACGAATTATTAGTAGTTTGTTTATACTGTCAGTACTGTCAGATTGTCGTTTGTTTCTGTTCATTTTTCGACTTCTACTGTGTTTTAATTGTTTTTTTGCTGCATTTGTTCATAACTTTAAATCTAACCTGTATTGTTGCTTTATGAAGAGCAAAGGGTCAATCCCTGGTGTACTCAAAGTAGGTGTACAAAATCCCGAAACTCAAACACACCTCGAAAAATTCTTATAAAATAATTTAAAAAAAAACTATTTCGACGTTTCTTCGAAGATAATTATTGTTTTTTGTTGAATTTTTTAAAAATTTTATTTGACACACAAAACTAAGGATAAAAATACTCGTCAAAAACAACAATAGTAGTGCGCATGTGCAAGTTTATCTCAGATGCGCTAGGCACATTTATCACAGTATTCCGCAACGGCAACCTTGTCTATGAATTACATCCATTAGTTATCTTTCTACTTGTTTACGTTTATATTTTATAACAAACGGAAACTAATTCTGAGAAACAGATTACGAATTTGTTTTAAATTAAAATTTGTTAAAAGTACCGTATTTTTTATTTAGGTAGGTTTGTCATAAATTCAATTTTTATTGATTTTCAATGGATTTTATTGATTACTAAAATTTTACGGTTTTAATGTTTGACGTTTAGTGATTTTTTAAATTGTTTTGTTCAATATTTAATGTTTATTATAAAATATAATGCTCGGAACGAAATAACGAAATATCGAAAAACCTTTTTAGACGATTAAAAACTTTTAATTCTATACAATAAGTATGCAAAATATAAATTTTAGTCGTTTAGTTTGAAAGCTTCTTATTATAATAAGATTATAATAAGATTATGTCCAGTCTAAATAGATTTAATTTTAGGGTCAATATAAATTTAATTCTGCAGAACAAGGTTGTTCTAATATTTGGTTTTTGTTATGTTTTGTTATGTTATATTATATTTATTTATAAAATACAGTTTAAATATTTTTTTTCATGATACATTATATTATCAAAGGCATCAAATATAATACTTTTTTTCAATTCGTAGAAATTTGTCATGGGAATAAAATATTTTTTTTTAAAACTTTAATATTTGTATATTTGTTTTTAATTTATACATCTATTTGGGTGTTTTCACAAATGGTAAAAAATTTGATCCCCAGTTAATTATTTATGGTTTCATGTGAAAGGTTTTTTTTATTTATTACTGAATTATAACTTAATATTTTAAAATAGATAAGGGCATATCCACAGGCTCGCATAACAACATAGTACATAAGAATGCGATGCCGTGATTGGCTTGATGTTCCGCCATGTATCTTGTAAGCAGGCATCGCATTCTTATGTTTTATGTTCTTATGCAAGCTTCTGGATAGGCCTTAATAAATATTTCCTTATGCTCTTTTCTATGTGTCAAACCGAAGTCCCCTGGCTTGTTATCAATCCCAAACCATAGTCAAAGATAGAATTTTTATACAAAAGTAATTAAAATTTTTTATCATAATCTAATTTTTTTAATCTTAATCTAATTTTTTTAATTTTCTAAATATAGAAGTTTGTGATTTACATAAAAAATTTTCTTTATTTGAATATTTTTTAACGTTTTTATCAACCAATCATTTAACCATATTTCTGGTCACCTTTTATTTCGGTCCAATCATATTATAGCTATATTGGGAATTTTCTACTGTAAAAAATTCTAGTGAGATGCGCTGTAGTATTTTGTTTTTCAGTATTTCTCTTTTACAACAAGATTTTATACCTAAAACTAATTAATAATTAAATATGAATATATTACTATTTATAATTATTGTTATTATTTTATTATTTACTAAAGAAAATACTCAAAATATTCTTTTTATAAAATGTAATGACAGTTTTTATAGGTTGACTTTTATGAACATGCTTGCAAGCATAGCGCAGTACCACGCAAGTCAGTACTGCAGTAAGTGACTAAACTGTTGACAAAACTATAATTTACAATTTAAAATGGATAAAAAGGTTTTAGTTTAGCAGTTGAGAATGTAATTAAATTAACCAAATCAAAGAATATGCCCGTAAAAATATTAAGATAAGTAATAAAACAATTTATATCAATTTGCGATGAAAAAAATATAAAAGTTGGTTTGACATATTATAAATCGTTGAAAAAAAATCTTCCAAATTACACATGATTCTTCGAATTATCGAAAAAATTTACAGTTTTCATTCAAATTTGCTGTCAAAGGAAATAATTACTCCAGGGGCGACGCCAGGTCGTAATTATTTCCAGACAGCAAATTTTCATGAAAATAGCGATTTTTTCCCGCATAATTCTCAGCCTCTTGTGTAATTACTTACTAGAAATTTCGAGCCTAATGTTGTCCGTCATTTTTGCATGCATGTTTCATTACTAAGTTCGAATTCTAAATTCTAACCTGTAGTAGGATATGAACCCACATAATTAGGTTTAGCGAAACCCAAAGTTAATGGGTACATGTCACTCCTGTGCCATTTCTTTAGTAGTAATTTAGCGTTTCTCTACGAAAAACATGATTCGGCTTGGTAGTATTACAGTCCCCTGGCAATTTTTGAAATTTATTTACTTAAAGCGGGCTGATTATTGTTGTATTAAGTTATTTTGTGATAAGATATTAGTATATGTAATATATTCATGTTTTACGAGAATGCTCAGTCCCCTGTCGTCTTATTTCTGCCATGGGGCTGAAAACATACTTAATGTTGCTTATTTAAATAACAGCCACGTCATCTAGAAATAAAATACTATGCAAAAAAAGAAGAAACCTTACAAAAAAGAAGAAGAAATAGTGAGCGGTTAAGGCATCTTGTGTAATTACTTACTAGTATTACTAGAAATTTCGAGCCTAATGTTGTCCGTCATCTTTGCATGCATGTTTCATTACTAAGTTCGAAGTCTAAATTCTAACCTGTAGTAGGATATGAACCCACATAATTAGGTTTAGCAAAACCCAAAGTTAATGGAATTTGGGTACATGTCACTCCTGTGCCATTTATTTAGTAGTAATTTAGCGTTTCTCTACGAAAAACATGATTCGGCTTGGTAGTATTACAGTCCCCTGGCAATGTTTGAAATTTATTTACTTAAAGCGGGCTGATTATTGTTGTATTAAGTTATTTTGTGATAAGTTATTAGTAATATTTTCATGTTTACGAGAATGCTCAGTCCCCTGTCGTCTTATTTCTGCCAGGGGGCTGAAAACATACTTTTGCTTATTTAAATAACAGCCACGTCATCTAGAAATAAAATACTATACAAAAAAAAAGAGGAAACCTTACAAAAAAAGAAGAAGAAGAAATAGTGAGCGGTTAAGGCATCAGTGCATTTAAACTGACTAGAAAAGATGATAACAAAAAAAGAAAAAAGTCCCAACAAAAAAAAAAGGCACAAAGAAAACTTGTGAAAGACATCCAAGACAACATGGGCATTAGAAAGAAATGAAAATAATTTCTTCTTATCATTTATCACAAAATTTTTAATATACCCACCCTGTTTCATTTCATTATTAGTAGCTAAAAAAGTTACTAGCTTTAGTTTAGCTTTGTTAGTAGATCTTCTGGTGGAAAACGGCATTTTGCGTAAATTTGAAGTATATGTCTAGAAAAAATAGGTTATATTTTTATGTCATATCCTTCAGATAGAATATAAACTTTTGCAATTTTTTTATAATTAATAAAAGTATGATAAGATGTATGTTCTGAGGCTTTGCCCAGATATAACGAAGAAAGGTGGCAAAAATTTTACAACAGTATTTTAAAGCATGATTGGAAAATACCTTAGAAGTCTCTATATGCTGTTAAATATCCACCACAATTTATTATCACTTATTTATTATAAACCTATTTATTTTATCAATAAATTATATCACTTTGTTTGCTTATATAAAATTTATGGGAGCATTTTCAAAAAAAATACATAATAATTTATTTTTGACAGTGACATAGAGAAAAATCATTTTAAAAAACTTAAATTGATACCATGATTGTAACCTTAGTCAAAACAACTAATATTAGCACCAATCATAAAAATCAAAAGTGGTAAATAGTTACTAATAATGAAATGAAATAGAGTATATAATGTAAATTAAAGATACACTATTGAGGCCCTTCACAGAATTTAGTACACTTAACACTTACTCTCATCCCTGGTCACAGTATAAATAAATAAATAAATAAGTAAGTAAGTAAGTAAGTAAGTAAGTAAGTAAGTAAGTAAGTAAGTAAGTAAGTAAGTAAGTAAGTAAGTAAGTAAGTAAGTAAGTAAGTAAGTAATTAAGTAATTCAGTAATTAAGTAAGTAAGTAAGTAAGTAAGTAAGTAAGTAAGTAAGTAAGTAAGTAAGTAAGTAATAAATAAATAAATAAATAAATAAATAAATAAATGATTAAATAAATAAATAAATGATTAAATATAACAGAATTATAGAAAAAAAAAAGAAAAATAAATTAAAAATAATATATTTTGACTTTTTTTTAATAAAAAATCTTGTCAATGGCTTTGAAAATTCTTCAATCTATAACACAAAGTGATGTTTTCACCCCTTTAATCCCCCCTTCTTGGATTTTTATAAACATTATTACCAACCGAGAACTTTTTGTGGTTTGTGTTTTACATTCTTCTGAATCCATGGAGAAAAATAAAAATCATCAGCATTAATAAGGCCTTATGCGAAAGTCTGTCTGTGTCCAATTAATTATTGACTGTAATCTAAATATATTGTTAATTTAACACTTTTATTAACAATAAGTTATTATGTATAAAAAAAACCTTTTTCGAAGGACCCAAAACGATTATAAACCAATTTAAGGGAACATCTCAATAACAAAGTCAATTTTGCATCTATGCGGCTTATTTCTTCTACTATTACTGTAGATTTAAATTAAAAATGAACAATAAAAAAGCCTTGTAAAAGTAAAATAAAATAAAAAATATGGTAGGTACCCGACTTGAAAAGTATATTGGGTTTTCAAGCGTATCGTACGATATAAAGTTGTACAAGATTCACTTTTAAGTAATTTTTTCAACATTATAAGTGCTTTAAATCTCGACCTTCTGCAGGATGAGTAGGTACTATACACTGAGAAAAATGTTTTTATCAAATACATACAGATAATAAGACAATTACTAGATTTATTTTAAATAAAGAAACTCTATAACCCACACGTGGCTCTTGCTTTAAAGATTTAATAATTATTTATTTTACCCACTCAATTGTCATAAAAATATTTTCTTGTAAATGTCATTAAAATTTTTAATAAATACATGAATTTTTAAGCTATTTATTGGATAAAACTTTGTATCTAACTCGTGAGTAAACTAATATTAACTCACTCTGCCTTCAGCCTCGTGAGTTCATTTTCTCATGGGCAAAATCCTAATTTCCTCTCTTGTAGCATAAATAACTCTGAACCTGAGTATTAAAAGGGTCAATCTCCATTTGGTAACAATAAATATTATTATTATCTCATCTGTCAATAGAAACGTTTTTACGTCAACTCTGATGTAATATTCTGAAAACACTGATACTGATAAATGGAGATCAAATGGAGATTGGCCCTTTTAATACTCATGTTCAGAACTATTATTTAACCTGTTGCCTATTATTTTATTTAAAGTAATATTGTATTTGAAGTATGTAATATACAGTAAAAATTTAAGCAGATCTGCAGATCTGCAGAGGTCTTTGTTATATAGGAGGAGGCAAGATGTGAGGCAATGAGACAGATATGGACCGTGTTTTGAAATAATATTTTATTCCACACTGTGGATTGATAGTAAGTTGCTGAACATTTTGCCTAATATCTTTTAAACTACCTAATTAAATCAAATATTTCAAACATAGTCTTTTTCTCAAAATTTTTAAAAGATATTGAGAAAAAAATAGTTGGGCAGCTTTAGAAGTACGCTGACGAGCTGGATGAGTTAACAAGAACACAGAGTTTAAGGCCGCTGCTGTATTGGAGGCAATGAGAAGGCAGAAGAACCCACCAGACTTGGAGCTGGAAAACTTTTCTTGGGTTTGGACTTTCAGTCCAAACCAAGCAGATTTTTTCAGATTACAATTCTTTGTATTAAAAGAAATAAGTAAAAACGGCGCTTAACGCTTAGGTAAAAAGTTGCAGGCATGCCAACTAAAGCTAACTCTAGTTACTAGCAAGAAGCCGTGCAACCATATACCTTTTAAATACGTCCTTACTGGCCACTGTGTGCTTAGGAGGTATCTCCTAAAGATCGTAACAGATTTACTTTGTTCTGGGTGTGTAGGATGGCCAGCTTATATCTGGATCAGAATTTAACCTGGCGGCCACATGTTGATGCTTTAGCAAAAAAATTAAATTCATCAATATTTTTAATAAGAAACCTATTAGACATCATACCATTTAATATATTAGTCAACGCTTACCATTCATTATTTCTCTCTCATATTCGGTATGGTTTAACAATTTGGGGGTAGTTTTGGTCTTCAAAAAAGAGTGTTAAGAATAATGTCTAGAAGTAAACATACCGATGACGTAAGAGATAAAGGTAAATCTTTAGAACTTCTAACTTTTCAAGTTTACTTATATATAAGTAGATGTAACTTGCCACTTATTCAACATATGAAGATAACAATAAGCGGAGCATGCTGAAGCTGAGTTTACCATTTCTCCGACTTGAGTCTAGCAGAAACTGCAATAATTATTATGGTCCCATTTTTATAATAAATTACCACTATATATTAAAGCCCTAAATAAATTAAAATTTTATTCAATCGAAGGAACTAGAAATTAGTGATTTTTTAATCTTAATATTATTTAATATTATTTATTTATTATAATATTATTTATTATATTGTTAATTTTATATTTAATTTTTAATTTTTATATATTTAGGTTTAAGTCCAAACAATTTATGATTGTACAGCATATAAATAAATAAATAAGCCTTCGAAATGGGGAAAGAGTTGATTCTTCTAGTCTGGATAGATTCTATCAGCTTTACTTAAAAGTCAGGCAGATTTAGGCAAGAAAATAAGCATATAGTTGGGTTTATAGGAGAAAAAAAACGGTCAATGGATCTAATTTTTAGGCGCTGCTACGCTTTGGAGCCTTTCCAAGTATTATTAATAAAAAATACAACAAAGCTTAGAGCTTTTGGCCTTTTTGAATCTTTAGAGCTTGACTACTCTATATATATATATATATATATATATATATATATATATATATATATATATATATTTAGACATACGAATGGTACCATAAATAAATCAAAGATAAAAATATTAAGAAATATTGGACTCGCCCTTAAGATGTGCAACATGTCATGCTTAAATGTCGAAACTATGAAGATCATCGTCATACAATGTTTAAAGCCCTAACAAAGATCATAACTCAGCCCTTACACTTACCATCACTGCTTGCAGAACCTAATCCTGATCTAGTGTATATTATCACCCGCTTCTTAGCAGCCATAAATAAATAAATAAATAAATAAATAAATAAATAAAGAAATAAATAAATAAATGAGTGATAGTTAGAAGAGTAGTTAACGCAAACATATGTTTTATATGAATTTTAGTTATTGGAGTTTGGAAAAGTCCAAACGACATAGGACCAGTCCAGATGATATGGCGGAAATGTAGTAATACAACGCCAAAAAATTAGAAAAAGAAGAAGAAGAAGAAGAAAATATTTAGAATTATTTTTTAGTTTATTTCTAAATTAGGTTTACACATTTTGATTAGGATCACTTCATAAATTAAAAATGATTTTTTTTTAATTTAAACCTTTTGGTATTATTTGTCATTTTTTTTTCTGTGTACATAGGTACCTATTTTCATATACCATGAGAACACTAAGATTGTTTCTATCAAATCAATGTGCTTTATTATGTTTATGAACAGGAAATTGCAATTTACTGTTTTATAACAACATGTTCTCAATGTATTTTAAATCCGAACAATTTCTGAAATAAGGAAAATAAAAATAAATAGGACTAAAGAATTTTTATTAAGAATTTTCAGGGATTAATTTACATAATTTTTCGTTTTTACGGGTATTTGATTTTAGTAGCCTTTCTATCTGTCCATCAGTTCATATCTATGTTTGTCCATCTGGTCCGTCTGTACTTAATTCACGTTTTATTGTCCGCGGGATTACGGAAAAATTCGATCAAAAAATAAAAAAAAGTTAAGAAGCCTAAACTGGTGTATAAAAAAAATAAAAATTATTCTCCAAGGACTAAACCTATCATGTCTTATGTATTTTTGGGTGCTGAAACCGATTTTTCAATTTAAAAAAGTTTCTACCGCGTAGATTTCGAGTAAATCCCGATTTTTATTGTCAAAATATGGTATTTTGACTATAAAAACCGGGATTTACGCAAAATCTACGCAGTAGAAAAAATTTTAAATTGAAAATTAGGTTTCAGCACAAAATACGGTATTTTGTGAGAAACCCCCACGAGTGTAAGAAATAACTTTCCAACGAGTTATGTACACTATTTTTCCTACGATCCCGAAAAAATATAGTTTAAACTTTAAGAATTCTTAATATGATATTTTCTAATTTTTATTACTTATTCCGAGAATTTTTGTAAAAAGCAAACACAAAATTGCACAAATTTATATATGTATGTCAACAGGAAATATGTTTTTTATTTACCTTTAGTTTTCTTGGTTTTATATTTAATACAACATATTATTATGGCTCAACACTGTTTAATGGGTTGCCTAACCGTAAACATCTTTTAAATCAAGGAAAATTTGACAGTTTACTAATTAAATTTGATTTCTGTGGATATGCTACCATGTAAGTGTAAAATTCTACAATGTTTTACATTTCATGGTGAAATATTGATGTTTTTTATAAAATGTAAGGTAACTAAATCACAAATTAAGTATTTTTTATAAAATCTAGACATATAAAATTATATTGGCTTGGGTCAAAATAGTAAGGTTATAACTATAGTTTTTATTTTTGACATGAGAAACAGAATATTTGGATTGAAAAGCATAAAAGACATCAAAAAAGACTGTAATGAAAGGTGGAAAAATGGCATATAAAACGAAATGAGTAAAATTCGTAGAATTTACAACGTAAATATCTAAACAAAATTAGGCAAACCTACATATATAAATATCAAACTAGGCTGATATGAAAACATCAAACAAGTGTGATATAAGGCGTTTTCTAAAGAACAAAAGAGTGTGGTAAATGTCATTTTAATAGGTGATCGTAGGAAAAAGTTACTTTCAACTGAAAGTATACTATGCAAAGCACTATACATCTTCACGGCTGGTTTGTTTTTTCCAGTTTTGATTTATTTCTTTATTTGGGAACACTCCATATTTTAAATGCCAATCTTGCAACCACATTGCAGTAGTACATTTTTCAAGGTATATTAACATTTTCATTGCAAAAACTTCATTTTAAGAACAGAAAACTTTTCATTATTTACCTGTCAGCTGAATATTTTTTTGTATTTCACGTTTTTTTTTTTCACTTAACAAGACGCCCCACGGATCTTTCAATTAAAATTCCGGATGTCAATTTTTAACTCCGTAACATTTTATTATAATCCTCAGTATTCAATACTGACATATTTTTAATGCCCAATAAATTAAAAAATAATGATTACCTACTTGAATTTTATAATAATTAAGTTTTTGTCACCTTCCTAAAAGTAGGTAAAACCCTTAATTACGGAGGGAAATGTTTTTAATAATAATAATAATAATAATTTTTAGCACAATGGCCATATACTACAAAATAATAAAATGATTAAAAATAAAAATAAAGCAAAACAAAATAATTATAATTTATAAATAAATAAAATGATTAGGTCACTTGTAAGAAACAAAGGCGTCGCCAAGTGGCGATTTGTGCAGAAAACCAAAAGCAGTCCGAAGATACAAACGCTTTTAGGAAAACATTAGGACTGGAGAGTAGCCGCTTCACAAAAGAGGCGAGCAACTTGCGTCTCAGAGCATCCAGGGTATCTATTCGGGCAGAGGCAAACATTTCCGAGGCACTACTATAGCGCGGTAGTCTATGGATAATGCGATATGCATCATTATAGCATACGCGAAGAGTTCGCCACGAGGCCACCGTATGATCAAGCCAAATTTCACCACAGTAAGCGTTAGAACAAAATGTCCTGAAAAGAGAGTTCTTAACCTCGACAGAGCAGTTAGAGAATTTTCTAGCTAACGTGTTTGCGCGGGCACAAAGGATTTTCTTGTGACGCTGAATGTCAGAGTTGTCACTTAGCATATCATTGATAACGTGACCTAGGTATTTGATTTCGAACACGCGTTCAACAACAGTTATTTAAATAAACAGGAGGAACACAGAGGTCTCTATAATTTGTGGACTTGAACACTAAAACTTTACTCTTATTACTATTGTATTTAAGAGAACGTGATTTGGCAAAGTCTTCACATATTTTTATAAGCATACGTAGTGAGGGGCAAAGAAGGACCATATCATCGGCGTAGCTGATGCAGTTGACTTTTAGGCCACCAAGAAAGCATCCAGCAGGGGCTTTAGCCAGGAGAGTATGAAGGTCGTCAATGTAGGCATTGAAGGCATCAGGAGCAATTAAACTTTCTTGTCGTACACCGTTGCGTAGACTGAAGTCAGATGAAGTGGCAGATCCCCAGCGAACAGATGCCGTGGCTTTGGAGTTCTAACTTTGTAAGAAGCGGCAAACATAGCTAGGTACTTTCCGACTTATTAAGGCTCTGATTAACTTCAGCTCCCGCTCAACTAAGATTTTTATGTAGGTATTGCAATAGGAAGGTTTTGAATAGTATTATCAGCCCCTGTCAACCTAAGATTCGCTGCACTAGACAACAGCCTAGTAATAATACAATTGCCTCATGGAAAATCCGTCCCTGAAATTATTTGTAGGTACTATGTATAGGGGAACGTGTTAAGGCGTTTGATTCAGACCTTTACTTGACACATCAGCTAGCGTGAGTTCGAATCTCACTCATCGATTGTCTTTTTCAGTTAAATAATAACTGAAATTTGGCAAAGGTGACAGGTAAAACAGAGATTCCCTCCAAAAATTTAAAGATGGTGGTTCCCTCTACCAAAGATTAATCTTTGGCTCTACTACTAGCCCCGCTAAGGACCCTAAATAAAGTGACATTAAAATTGACGTTTAATGTTATTATATATATAGGGTCATTATATATAGGGTCCCTAGCCCAAGAGAGTTCCGGACCTAGGGATGCTTAATTAAGTAGAATAGTGCGAGGTAAACAAACATGTAAATGTCCCTTCCTCAAAACTGACGTTGACATTTGTGCGGAAGACGTCGTTGATTTATCGACAGAATTCTGTTGCCAACCCAAAAGTGAAAAAAAGTACTAACCTCTTATGGGCCTATAAGCATAACACGCACAATGCTTGTGATTATGAGCTTAAAATAGTCACAATAGTCACACACAAGAACCTATTCTAGACGGGTGGAAAAATGAGGAAGTTTATGAAATAAGATATTAAATTGACTTCATTTTTACTGTAGTTTTGGACTCTTTCCTTTTGTTTTTTATTTGTAGCTTTATGGGATTGTTTTTCTGACCGCTCCATTATAAGAAATTTATAAAAAGAAAAATTAATTGAAATTTATTTTACCTATGATTGAAATTTTACTAGTGTCACAATTTGACATCTCATTGAAAATTTTAAAAATATACCAAAATTTATTAAAATGCCTATATTTCGGAAACTAATAGTCCTACGATAAAATGACTGCATATGTTTTTGTAGGGAATTCAATATTATTTTCATTTACGCAAAAAGTTTTGTCCTACTAAAAATAATAAGAAAGATATCCCCAAAAATAGTTTTTGTCCATTTTTTCCTTCATACCCCACGCTAATATTAACCATATTTGATATGACGTAAATAGAAAAAGTCCTGAATCGTTTGGTGAAAGAATTTATCAAATCGGACATTCCCTTAAAACATTACATGTTTGTTTAACCTCCTACTATTCTACTTAATTAAGCATCCTTTAAGTCCAAGACTTTTGTATGCTAGTAGTAGAGGGAACCACCGGCTTCTACTGACTTTCGAACCAGTTTTTATAGGGAGTGTCCGCTTCACTTACGCCTTCGCCAAATTTAAATTATTAATTAACTGAAAAGGGCACATCGGCGCCAGTGAGAATCGAACTCAAGCTAGCTGGCTAGTAGACTTGTCATGTACAGATGCGGTAGACCACTACACCAATCCTTCCACTTTTTTCACATTTTCTCGACATTTCATGACATTCTTAAGACAAAAATTGATTTTTCGGTCGTAAAAGTAAAAGTTATTTATTGATCCTACTTTTGGCGTTACTGTGTGTACCTCCGGCCTTATATATTTTTTAACATTAGTCATCTACTACATAGTGAAAAAATTCAGGTATCTGGCTGTAGAAACCTACTATACATATATTTTTAAACTTTTGTGTTGTGAATTGGTTATAATATTTTTAAATTATGCTTGGAAAGGGTTAAACAAAACAGCATTTTGCAAATACTTGCTGTCCAAGTGAAAAGAAACTTAAGCCTTACCAGTGATTAGATTGATAAAAATTGTGGTCCGCAGTTCGATTGGTGACCGACCAAGCGGCAAATGTATCTTACATTACACAGAAACGGATAGTAGGCGATGAGTATTGAATTTCGGTTGCAGCAGTCTTTTACACATCAATGACTCGTTAAATAAGACGACGGAGTACTAGAAGGGGGTACAAGGGGTTATATCTAGAGGAATTTACCGTGAAATGGGGTCAGTAGGGTCAGGGACGTAACTATGGTCTGTTCTCTATGCGAGATAAAGAAGGAAAAAATAACCATACAGTGATTAATTTTTAACAACAAAATAGAAGTTTAGCTGGTATTTAGTTGGAGAAAAAATAAGAAATTGTAATGATTGATCTTTGAAAGCAGAAGACTTATTTTATTTATTTATTTGCTTAGGGTTGTACTCGAGGATGTACTAAGTAAGGAGGGCCCCAAATAAGCTTTTCGCTTATGCTATTTAAAAAACCTATAGAAAACCTATACTAAACTAAACTAAAAAACTATAAAAAATCTATAATCAAGTTATTTAAAAACGGAGTTACACTTACCGCAGGACCACCAGTTACACTTGCCCCTTCTACGTAGTTAGGAGGGGCAAGTGTAACCAGTAATTTAGAGTTTTAAGGCTTGGCCGTGGAGAATTTTTGATTCCACATATGGAATTCTGGTCAAAAACTACCCAATATGACACAAAATATTTTAAATAAACCCTTTAAATAACGCTTATAAAAAAACAATAAAAGTAAAGGCCTTACTTGATATTTTAGTTAAAACGCATGCGCGACGAAAAAAAGTTATTTCTTTCTGTATGCTCATACCTGCTAAAAAAACATGAATTAGTAAAGGAAAACCTTAAATCTACCGGAATATTGCTAAAAACACATTTTTTCTCGAACACAAAAAAAATGGCGGTGGTTACACTTACCCCGCTATTACATTTACCCCACCCCACCTTAGTTAAATAGAGAATTTTATAAGCTTTAAAATGATATATCATACAAACCCCCTTTCCATTAAGAAAAAAAACCATATAGCACCAGTCGTACAATGAACGTCCATTTTAGATACCTTTTAAGTAAATTGGTCCACGGACTAATAATGGATGTACTGTGTACGTCCATATATTTACATCCTTTGCACGACTATTAGTGGACGTCCATTCAGTGTCCATTTTACGCCCACAATTTCAGCTCTCTACGTTTATTATAAGTGGGTGAAACAGAAAGAGGGTAAACTTAGCCTTATGGGGGGTGATGGGAAGATAAGGGGGATGTAAAATTTATTTTAAAATTTGATTATCACTGGATGCATATGTAACCTAATTTTAGTTTTAAATTATCTCGTGGGTAATAAATGGATTTATTAAATTTTAGGGGTGGGGGTTGGGGGGTAAGTTTTATATACAATTATATTGTCAGACGAGCATGTGTACCAAATTTTAGCTTACTAAGTATATTCTAAGTGGTGAAAAAAGCCTTTGGCAGATTTGCTCTAAACAAACAAACAACAACAAATATTGCAAGTTAAATAACAGTTTTTCACAGTCGAAAAAACCAGTTAAGTAAGCAAAAAAGCAAGTCCTATGGATGGATGGTTTGAACGGACACCTTATGGATGTCCACAGTTGTGTCATCTGGACTCTGAACGGATGTCCATGGGACGTCCATAGAGAAAAAATGGGCATCCTATGGACATACAGCTGTCCATGAACATACGTCCATTAGACGTCCATAGTATCACTTTGTGCTATCTGGGAAACATGCACCCCTGCCCACATTTTAAGAGCTGAAAATATCAAATATATGCGAAAAGATAGTTTGGGTTGTCTTATTTAAGTGTTCCAAATTTGAAGTCAATATCTCAACTCGTTCAAAAGTTAAGAGGGGGGGGATGACTTTTGGACCGCACGGTGTAAGTAAATTTAGGTTACAGGTAAAAACATTTGGTCAGTCCGCCACTGAAAGGAAACGCATCTTTTTAGGATTTTAAGCAACTGATCGTGCATAAAAAAGATAGGCCTATGACTTTCCTTTGGTCACTGATTTAGAACAGAAAACATGACGTATCAATTTCAAAATTGTTCTAAATCATTAAATAAGTTTCTAAAATAACCTGCGAATAAACAATTAATTGTTTAACAAATTAATTTTACTAAATCTGCGTACGCTAGACAGCAGAATAAAAGTTTAAACGAAATCCTAAAAGTATTGAAGAACTCGTTTTGTGAGATTTTTTTTCTCTTCTTCTTCTAAGTATATATTCATTCATACCTTTTTTAAAAAGTCCACAGTTTAACTTTTTTGTTTTTTTTTTCAATAGCACATTACATTACATTACATTTGTTTAAAAAAGTCCAAGACTTGTGTGGGCTAGTAGTAGAGGGAACCACCGGATTTAATTGACTTTCGAACCAATTTATAGGGAGTGTCCGCTTCACTTATGCCTTCCCCAAATTTCAATTATTAATTAACTGAAAAAGACAAATCGGCGCTGGTGAGAATCGAACTCACGCTATTTGGGTAGTAAACTAGACAAGTACGACGCGGTGTTCCACTACACCAATCCTCCCACAACATACTTTGATAACATTGTTTGTATCAAACATACAGCCTGTTCCAGAACTCGAGTACAGAAATTTGAGGGTATATTAAAAACCCTCTGGAAAATATGAAAAAAATGTAAAAAAATCCATCTTCTTTCAATTCAAAAATAAGAAAGCTTTAAGTGGACCAATACTCTTGCTGATGTTAAATTGCCTTTAAAAGTTGAATTTGTAGCTATGGAAGCTAATTTAATTATTGCAGGTACATATTCTGGTGATTAATGTGACATAAATATTTAATAATGTCAAAAAACCACCGCCAGATGGAGTGACCCTATAAAAATAGAATATTTGACAGCCTCTGTCGGTTTTGTCAAAATATAATAACCTAAAAAGATTCTAAAGTTGAAAGTCTCAAACAATGCACGCGTCAACAATTAAAATGCAACCATAGTTACTACTAAGTAGGGAAAAACTAATTTGTAGGTAATTTAAAATCAGCAACAGGATAGGTTAGATTAAATAGCTTTCTTTTTAATTAGTATTGAAGATAGATTTTTTTGAAATTTTTTTCATATTTTCCGGAGGGTTCTTAATATACCCTCAAATTTCTGTACGCGAGTTCTGGAACAGGCTGTATAACAGACAGTCATCAAACGTTGTGTTTGAGCAAATTTTGTACAAGGATAAGACCGTATAAACCGTTTGACAGAGAGTATTGCCAACATAAATATTTGCAAAGTCGCTAGATTTGTTAAATGCCACCAGATCAATCAAAAGAAAATGGCGGTCTGTCACAAGTAAATCACGTTAATATAGCAAAATATCGAGAAAATATTGGAAAATACAGTTAAAATAGTGAAAAGCGGTTAACACGTACAGTGCCAAGTGATACGTATTTGGGAACGTTCAAGTATTACGTAAACAAATATAAAAATTTATAATTTATTTATATTTTTTAAGTAAAAGCATAACAAATATATATAAAAAAATAAAACGGTTTGATCTAATTTCGTTCAAACCGGCGCGCCGGTCGTAACCTTGTACAAACTTCATTCAAACATTGTACAAATCGTTTGATCCTAGTTTGAATAAAGTTTATACAAATAATGCTATCAGGGTAGGTACAGGTAGGTTAAAATTTAACGTACTTAAATCTTTAAAATAAGCTTTTATATTTAGTTTTTCTTTTTTAAGTCAAAACGCAGAAGAAAAAAAAAAAGAAAATAAGTAGAAAAAGAAAAAAAAAATAACTGTTCATATAATTATGCCATGTTAAAAATATCATAAACAAAAAAGATTATATTCGTTGATGAAGCTCATCGAGTTTAATGATGAAACGCAAGCATACTTGTATTTTGCAACCCCCATTATTTTCATTAAGTAGTTTGATTTTTTTTTAAACATATAAGTATTAATATAAAGCACCGTGTGTACGTTGTCGATAAAAAAAAAAACAAAAAAAAACAACAAAACTAAATCAGTGAAACAAAATTTGTCGAAATGGAAAAAAATACATATCACTAGTGATCATTTCGATTAAACGGAAAACCGCACTACGGTTCACACGTATTTACGGTAAAATGAGATGCAAAATGTATGCCAATTTTTTGTCGGGTCACCGGAACTAACCAGGTTACTGAAACTCGTTTTTGTGAGAATCGGTTACATACGGTAAGTGAGGGGAAGCGATGACGTCACTAACCGGCGGTAACCGCGTCTAACACAGGTTCGGAGGGGAGTTAGATACGGTTAAACGTAAAAACTTAACCTATAAATTGTTTATTTACACCATAATTCACATGCCTTTGGGAATTTTTCTCGATTTGTATGCAAAATGTAAAAAATAAAGTAGGTAAGTTATTTCAACTTTTATGTTCTAACTTCTAAGTGTTTGCTTATGTGGTTTAAAATTAAATTCTTATATAAAAAAACTATTTAAACTTAGCATTGTTGTTTATTACCTTCCCCATGAGCAAATAAACTTGAAAATGTAGTTTAAGTGCTTTTTCATCATATCTTATCCAAAGGAAATATAAAATATATATACCTTATCAGTTTTTTGGGAGAAGTTAGGTTAGGTACTTGTCGAAACCTCAAGAAAATAACCAATGCGTTTTTGTGAGAACTGTCGGTTATACGAATTTAGTGGTGGGGATAAAAACCGTACGGTTAACCGGTGTTTCCACAAAAAATTGGCTGTAGTTTCAGATACATCTGAAACTGAAGGGTACATAAAATTTCTGAATGAGTGAGAAAGAGAGAGAAAAAAAAACGAAGAAATTAAATGCAAAACCCTAGAAAAGACCCCAAGCTGTATTATCCGCTAGATCACTATAGTTATTATTGTAATGGAGCTCTCTACAACTAGAATTATGAAACAAAAGACGTCTACCCTATCTCTATCTCATTTGTGCTAAACTTTCCAGCCAACCAAATAAATACTGTATTTGTTTATCATACAACAAAAACAGTATTTATTTGGTTGACCGGAAAGTGTAGCACTGAGCGGCACGAACGAATATAGAATGAATCTGTAGAATAAGATAATTCTACCAAAATTTAGATGGCGCCAGTAATTTCTTTTATAAAAATAATATAGTTACACTTTTCGCCCAGCCAAGTAAATATTGTATTTGTTCAACAAAGAACAAATACAGAATTTGTTTGGTTGGGTTGAAGTGCGAGTGTATGTATGTCTTCTATCCTTTTTGGGTAGAACTTTTGTCCCTGTCTAATCTAACGGGAAAAATCGCCATTGGACAACTAGGCCATTTATGGCCCTTTTTGTCACCCCAGGTAATCCCAGCCATTTACTTATTTGGTTCCTCCTTAAACCTGTTCGTCCTTTTAATAAAGGTCATGACTCTGGGCCAATATACTGCAGTATATTGGCCCAGGGGATGTCTTAGATCCTCTTGATTGAGTCTTTGAGTTTCGATGACTTATAACCTAATCGTGTTGTATCTCAAACACTCAGATAAGTAATGAGAGGATGTGTTATCCTCTAATGATAGGATGTTTTATCCTCTAATGAGAGGATATTTCTCCTCTCCGCACTCTGGACATAGCGAACTCTCTAGAATCTGACTTATTGTCAGGTGCTTCCTTAGCTTGCAGTGGCCCGTGAGGACCCCTACAAGTTGTCTGAGTGCAGTCCTTCATTTTTCCAGCAACCAGTCGGTTTTCGATTTGCTTGGACTAGCCGGCAACCGTCGATCGGCAAGCCAGAATAATAGTTAAATACGAAAAAACTATTTTACTGGTTGCTCCAACCATAAATCTGGTAAGAAAAAAATTGTTTCTGCTAACCACAACAAGTTGTGGCGCGAGGAAATGTGATTATATTCAACAACGGGACCTTTTCTACTGAAAGTAATCAAATAAAACGTAACAGGTAGCCAATACATCTCCAGTTCATGGCTTGGCACATTAAAAATAATTATACAGGTGGAATTGTGATTGTTTTTATCTCTCTTGAAACTAATAAGTGCTTAAATTGTCTGTTCGATTTCACGATTTGACGACCTGTTGAATCTATCTATACAGAGTCGGACTCGACATACATAACTTGAAAAGGTAAAGTTTAAACAGGAACGATTTGGTTTAAGTGTATCAGCTGAACGGTTTGAGTTTAGTGTATAGGCTGAGTACGCAAAATAATAAGATTTTGCACACTTATAGATGTATGCAAAAAGCAGATTTTTGTAGTTAAAAAAGTTAATATGCAGTAGGTAAAGTAAGAGCGTTTCACCTATAACGTGTAGTCGGTAAGAGAGAGCCCCAATTTTTTTTTTGAGGAAATAGTTTAATTTCTGACGCAAAATGCTTTTTACGTAGAGACTCTTTCTGAAGCTTATTTTTGATGAACTTAAACGTTTTAAAACATGAGTGCTGCGTAACTCTCATGGTTCGAGGCTGACTTCCTCTGTTCGCATCCGAAAGTTCTGAAAATGACGCCTACGGTGACTGCGAAGTATATGGGCAAGTCGGGGACATTCACCAACAAGTGTGTGAAACGATATTCGGAAACTAAAAATGTTGACGACTTACTAGATCGTGACTCAACAGGAAAACTGTCGGCTAGGCACGAAAATAATTTTAAACATGTTTTCTTAGAATTCTCAATTAACCTGCGAAAATACTTATGCAGAAAGGTTTAGATATTTCGCATGACACAAATAGTACTCATCTCCGGGTTCACAATTTGAAGTCGCGAAGTGCAATAAATAAACCTTTGTTGAGTGAAAAACAGAGAAAAACGACTTGCGTGGGCCAAGGAAAACATCGATCGAGATTGGCCGTCCAAGTCGCCCGACGCAAACCCCATCAAGCACAAGTTTCGCGGAAAAAAGGTATACATATTAGAGCAACTGTCGCGAGACTCGGAAAATTTGGAGGTCTTTGCCGTAAGAATTTGCGGAAAATCTCGTCAAAGTATGCCCCTACGATGACAGGCGATCATTGAGGCCAATGGAGACTGGACGAGTTTCTAAATTACCTACCATTTATTGATTGTGAATCGATGTAAAAAATTTATCATAGTATAAATAAATTCTTAAATGAACAATGCGTGACACGCTCTTAATTGACTGACGCCAACCATGACTGTATTATCTTTTTTTTGTCAGTATACAGAAAAGTAATATTTGGCTATACCCATTTTGCAGAAGGTATGACTAAATTTCGAAGAAATTTAAAGATGTGTAGGGATTTTGTGTCAACATTTTTGACCGTCTGGTGATTATTTATTTTGGTATATGTTGCCGAACGTTTTCAAATTTGGTAACTATTAACTTTTGACAGACAAATCCTTTTGCCCCAAGAACTGAACCAGATATCGAGGAATTCCGTTTTAACTTTTTTCTATTAGGCGACTCTTATAAGCTCATAATCACACGCATTTTGCGTGTTCTTATAGGCCCATAAGAGGTCTGTACTTTTTTTTCTTTTGGGTTGGTAACAGACAAAAGTCTATCTCTTGACGTTTGTCGTGCAATTGTGAACGTCGGTTTAAAGTTTAATTTTCTACAAAATTTTGTGTTTAGGTTATGTTTTACCATGTTAAAATTGTGGCTTGGTTACTTGCTTGCAGTGGAAAAGAGAAGAAATGACTATAAAATATATCAAAATAATATTCGATCTTAGAATTTTAAACATGGCGAAAACTGTAATGCCAATTCGAAACAAAAATCCCTAAATCAGTCATCAATTTAAATGTAAGTTTTTTAAAATTTTAGAGCAAAATAGAAAAAATTGTATAAAGCACTCGTTTCATAACACGTTTTTAGCGCACTAGTACTTTAGAAAACTCACCGCAAGCGGCTTGTTTTCTAAACTTGTACTCGTGCGCTAAAAACGTATGTTATGAAACTAGTACTTGAATATACTATTTCTGTTACATTTTACAGTGTGAAAGAGTGTTAATAAGTATATTAATATGATCATACATATTATATTGTTTGCACTTAATTGAATAATTTGAATATGAGTTATTTGTGGAATTTAATTTATTTATACTGGTAACAATGACAATTAAATTTTAAAAAGTTTAAAACTTTTCGAGTTTTAAGTGTATTATTATAGTTATTTTGAATTAACATGTAGTCCGGTGTACAAAGGCGTCTTAAATGCTTTCATCCTACCAGCTGAGCACCTCCACTTTTAGTGGTCGGAGGTTACCTACCCGAGAGTAACTTGGACTTTACTGACACAAAATCAATCATAGCCCAACATCACTCAAAACATATTAATTAATATTTAATAAGAATTTTGCCTGTTTTAGATCTTCAGATACTTTTAGATACAGAAACCAGTATGTTTAGAAATTTTAAATAATTTTCATTTTAGCCGGAGAGCTGGTTACTATTTGGTTGATTTTCTCCCGGCTGAATCCGGTTCCTTTGGGTGCTAGAAGCTCCAAAAGCTGTGGCAATGAGCTATCAATAAATCATTTTTTTAACTTGCCATGTCATGTACATTACATTTATTACATTTAGATTAGGCTATTTTCATAGTTATACATAATAATTCTGGGGGCAAGGGTTAATAACGGTCTTTAAAAAGTGCCATTGACATATGTGATAGGAGAGAGGGGGGCACCTGTTAACAGGGGCACATTTGAACAAGACAAATATTTTCAGTCAAATAGTATATACTATTATTTCTTTAGTTTGGCAACAATGCCTACTACCTATACCGCGCATTGAAACCAATTTGGCGCTCAGTCGTTAGGTTCTTGCATGGGAGATGGGTTCTTCTTTTTTACGACAAAAAATTCCACATGCATATTTTTTTAATTTACTATTAAAATACGTGTAATATTTCAACTGTTGCTAGTTTATAGTGTGTTCCCGTAGTTAAAAGTATTGTTCAACTGATTTTGGACAGGTAGGTTTAACTGATTTTTAAAATATTTTACTTTTTATTTTTTTTTTCATACTTGGGGCACAAATGAGCAGTCTAGATGGGACATATTTGAACATTGTCCGTAGTGCAATCCGTTGGACAAATCAAGGACAAAGATGTTAACGAGTTGCAAGTTAAATTCTTGAAAAAAAAAAAGGACTAAATTTTTAGTTTCCTGTTACTGAGGATATTTCTACTATAGAAATTGAAGATCTGCTTTACAAATTGCCCGCACCTTCGAATATCAAGGGCACTGAGAGAACACAGGCTCTTATTTCATTTAATTTTAATCACTCTTATTTAATTTCCTATAGGTTTAGTATTATTAGTTTAGTTTTGTAATACTACATATATAAAGCTTATTTTAATTAAAATGTAACTCTTTTTATATAAAAAAAACTTACTATACAACGCATTTTTATTTATGTTGAAATGTGCCCCTTTCAGGAACACAATTGAAATTGCGCGCCAAAACTAAAAACAAAATCAAAACCTTAAAATGTATGGAGAAATATGACAATTAATTATTAAATATGTTACACCAGACTTAAGAGAATGTCGCTGCATAAAAATGACTGAGTTGCTGCCCATAAATTTAAAATACCAAAACTTTAAATAAAGATGTGTTGGTGCCCCCCTCTCCCCTACTCAATTTTTTAAAGAAATGATCATTTATGAAATGACATTTTGATTAAATGAAAATTCTTTCGACTTTATAGTATTGACGTATGTCAAATGAACTTTTTAAAGTATGTTTTTACCACTTGGTCTGCTGAACAATTGTGTAAAACTGTGAAAATAAACTAATCTAAATGTAATGAATATAATGTATTTGACTTGGTAAGTTAAATATATATTTTTGTATACCCCATTTTACCACCTCTTTGGACCTTCTAGCACCCAAAGGCACCTGATCTAGGACCTTGCGATTGACAAATAACCTAATTTTAATGTAAGTACCTACCTACTTTAAAACATATCGTCGGCTTACAAGTAAATAGCACTAAGTCCAAAAACATGGTTTTGAGATATTGACAAATTTAACTTTCATTGTTGTTTTTTAATTTTTGTAATAATTGTTTTTGGAAAAAAACTACCGCAAATTGCAATTAAATGTTTGGACATAATAATGTCCCATTTGCAGTTAAATAAAGAAAAATTGAAGTAGTTTAATTCAACTAAATTTGAAAAAAGACATGGACTTAGTGCCTTTTACTTGTAGGCCCACGATGTCAGCTTACAAGTAAAGAGCACTAAGTCAATAAAATAATATAAAAAACAACTATTTAAAATTAAAACCCTTCTATTAATTAAACGTAATGTATAACTATAAAGTAGAAAACAAAATGTTTACATAAATTTTCAAAAACTAGATTTTTAAAAGAAAGGGTTTGGACTTTTTGATTGTTTAAAAAACGTTTCCAAAATTAATAATTAATTATATGAAACTGCTTACTATGCCAGAGCTAAGACAGTTTTCAGAGGCCATCGGCTGTGCCGGCAAAGAAGCATCTCCTAAAGTCAATAATTATAATATTAATGATAAAACAATTCACGGTGACCCCTCATAAATGCACCGAGACTTTGAACTTAGTGTGAAGGCTTCAAATTGAGTTTTAAAATATTATCTAAATAAAAAAACCAATGCAAATAAAAATTAAATTATTACCTACACATCGAAAGTACACGTAAAAAGCCTGGTCATTTTACAGGTTCTGTTTCTCTGTTCTGTCTCTATTCCATCAACTTTAACAGCAAAATTTGAATGCGTTTGTCAGTAAAATAAATAACGCGATATTGTATAATATAAATGATTCAAGCAATCAAATTTTTATAAATTAACTCTTTTTAGAAAGTTGCTTAGTGCAGAAACATTTGAAGTAATCTACAAGTAAAACGCACTAGGTGCACTAAGTGACTTAGTGCCTATTGCCAGATAAAATTTTAATCAAAATGAAATTGGTGCATTTTGTATAGTGGATAACTCCCTTGGCAGTTCACCTAGGGGTTAGTTCGGTTTACCTATACATAGATCATCAAAAATGAATTACAGTGCCATTAAAATCCCATTTTTGCAAAAAAGTGACTTAGTGCCTTTTACATGTAAGCCGACGATATATAAAATAAAGCCGGATAATGAAATAACTATGGTCAGCAGCTCTTAGACTATTTGTTTTTGTTAACCAATGAATAAAGAAAAAACAAAACTGTTTTATAATTGTTTTACAATAAAGCTTATTAAAACACACAAACAGAAACTACATTAAAATTATTATGAAACGCAAATAGATATATCGATTGCGTAGAATGAAAAGCTCGTATATCGGTTTTCAATAAATTTGTCACTGACATTAAATGTCTTTGTCAAAACTTAAAAATGTAGGGGAGATTATATCACCATGTGCATATTTTTTTCTTGTAAGCCCTATTTTTCAAAAATAAATATATTTTACTTAAAATTTTGTCAGTATTCAAATTTGCTTTACATTTTGCTTTCCACCAAAATCTCGGAATACCTACTGTCCGAGAAGTAGCTGGAAAGCAGTCCTTGGATTGGTAAAAAAATCATGTTTTGTATTGCCTATTTTTGCGTTTTATGGCTTTATATGCAAAAACACATTTAAGTAAAAAAATCTGTCTGTAGGTCTATCGGTACACAACTATAAATTTCCCGATTCAATTTTTTTTTGGTGATTATCGGGCCCGCGGGTTGGGAAAGTTTTTGGATGAAAATCTTGCATAACTTGAGAGAATCCGTAATAAACCAATCCACCCCAAATACCTTGTAAACTAAGCACAATATAAAAATTAACAATTATTTCATTTTGTGCTTAGTTTGCGAGGTGTGGAGGTGTGGATTATTTTCGAATGATCACCCTACCCTGTATTACGCAATAGCATATTTAAAAAATGTTCCCGATTGTTTTCGGCGAAATAAGTATTTTTTACAATTATTTTAGGACAAAAATAACTATTTTATTTCAGTTAACTTTTATTGGACGGGCAAAAATTCAATGATTTTTAACATTACCTTTGCTTAATAAAGTTTAGATATAATATTCGTTAAAGAAGCTACCTTGGTTTTGCTTTTATTTATCGGTAATTAAAAAATTATCTGTGATCTTCTCTCCCCTATAGTATAAAACTATTGACGTTCACATTCAATGTCAGTTTAAAAATTCAATATGTCAAAAAAATATCCGAGCTTTTCATTCTACGCGATCGATATATTTTTACAGGACCTAAAAGCTTCTTTTAAGCTTAATTTTCTTAATCCGGCCCTGAATACAACTAAGAATTCAACTTCCATTCATTCATAAATCTGAGTTTATGGTATTCAATAATTTTATTATACATCTATACATAACTAGAAAAAAATAAATGGATTCACGTTTAAATTAGGTACTTATATCAAAGTAGTACCTTGATTATTTCTCATTTTGTGTAATAAAAATTGTATTAAAAATGTCGTTAAATAAAATTTATTGTAAATAACACAAGCACACAAAAAAAAGGTTTGGGGAACCACACAAATGTTTTTGGTGTGCCTTGTTCATCAGACGAGACAAACATTTCTATACGTTTTTGAGGTCGCTGAAATCGAATCTAGGGTTGGTGTGACTCGGTTAGGTAGCATTTCGTTCCTAACCTCAAAAAAGTGATGAAATGTGTTTTAACTTTTATCACTTTTTTAAGGTTGGCAACAAAATACGACCTGACCAAGTCAAAGCAACCCGATTAAGCGACCCCAAAAATGTATAGATAAGTTTGTCTCGACTGGGGGATCAAACCTTTTTTGTGTGCCTGTGTAATTATATGATATTATACAACGATATAACAGCATTGTATATTGACAAGTAGGTTTTTAATAAAAAGTAAAAAAGAAAGAATAAGTCGGTGCCAATTTCACCATACACTAAATTAAATAATAAAAATTATTTTTTTTGTTAATTGTTTGCAATGAAATTGGCACCGACTTATTCTTTATTTTTTGCTTTTTAGAGACATTATGTCTGCTAGTAGCAGTCGGTTCATATTTTTGTTTTTAAAATTTTTAATTTTTTACTTGTTATAGATACAGAACTTGTAGATTTGTAACGTCATCTAAGCTAAATTATAGTTGTCTCGGCAACTCCTCACGTCACAACGCACTAAGATAAATTTTTAAAAATTAATTTAGCAATATTTTTGTTTCAGCACCCAAGAGTTCAACCAACCTTATTTTAAACGAAATACTAAAGAAAATCTTTGTTAAACTTTAAGCGTTAAGTAATAATCAAATAACGACTTAAAAACTTTTTCTCCTTATTTTAAAACACTAAAATAACATTAAATAATTAAAAATATTGTTATTCTGCTTTCAATAACTCTCCATAAAATCTCCGTTACTGGATTCAATCTAAAACTTTTTTTATTTTGACACATGTGTGTTAGAGTTGTCTATAAAAATTATATCATATCTTTAGTATTTATATAAAATTTTCATGAAAATATAGCGAAAAAATACAAAAAAATGTATTTTTTTATAATATTCTATAAAAAACAAACGAATAAAGATATTTGAAATCCGCTTTTTTTGGCTTATAAGCAAAAAAAAGACTCTATAGAGCTATATTAATAGAGAACCAATTCACCGCAAAAAGAAAATTAATTGAACCTTAATTATTTTTTTAACTACAACTATAAGAAGAACAACCACTGTGCGTTATATCTCAAAAAAAAAAAACTAGCTGATCGAGAAATATGAAAAAAAAAATCCGAAATCAGCGCATGAAATATAGCCAGATGCAACTAAAATGGTGTCGGAAAATTTTTGAGAGTTGAGCAGTGTAATTGTAGGTGGCTACTACTAAGTATATCAAGCTAACCTATTTTTTTAACATTAGGGGCTGGAACCATTACGTAAATGTGCCCCAAAAAGTCTCCCAAAATATGTGATGCTGAACCGTTACGAAACGATGTTCTCGCCTGGGATCATTGTTGTTATGTGACGCAAAAGTGTCCCAAAAGTATGTGATCCAAAAGTGTCCCAAACTTATGTGACGCTTACGATATCAACAAAGTTCTAGCCTGGGATCATTGTTGTTATGTGACGCAAAAGGCTCCCAAAATTATGTGACGATACCATCCGAGAACTTTAAATTTTTGTGACGCTTACGACATTAAGAGATGCAAGTAAAGAAAACTGTGTTTCGTAACTGGAGGTTTAAATAGTAGATTACAGGCCGACTCGGAAAATAGTACTTTTCCGAGACCTTATTAATGAAAAAATCTTTATTATTTTGATATAGAATTAGGTAAAATTAATTGTTTTTTTTTTCGCGCTTTTCGTTGAAACATGTACCTGATGTACCTAATTTAGTAATAATTTCTGAATGCTACGAAATGAATACCACAAAAACACAAATTATATATCTTAAACTTTTGATAACACAGGCCGGCCTGGCCTAGGCCTAGACCCACAAAAACCAAACAAAAGTATTCCGTACTGGAGTTGAGACCTGGCTTTTCGTATTCAGTACTGGAGTATTAATTTTGGAATAGCAGTTGTATTTACGTTTTTTTTTGCAGAATTTTAACAATAATCGCATGAGACTAAAATATATAGGGTGTCCTATTTAAAAAAAAAACAATATTAGGGTTATTTCCGGTTAAACCGGAAGTGATAGTATTCAGAAAATTACACCAGCAGGTAGATTATGTTCTTAAATAAAACTTTGCTCAAAGAAGCATATCTCTATCTCATCACACAAAAAAGATAAAGGTACTGTGCCATTTAAAAGAATAGACCTGTATATTAAAAAAAAAACAATCCACTTACCTGGTAATTGTAATTCTGCCTTGTAATCTGGATTAATTGAACATTGAGATCCATCGCTACTTTGGGATGAGGGTATTAATCTACCTTTATATCTATCGTGACTGTGAACCATAAATTGATGGGGCATATGGTTTCGGTAACGAGCTTGTGGGACTGAAAAAAATTAAATGATTGCAGAAAATTTGGTTTGATTTGAATGGACAGCAGTCCAATACGTTAGTCAACATAAATTTAGGTCAATACCAACCCAAAAAGAAAATTCCCTAAAAATATTATATATGGATTTTATCCAAAGAACTTTTACCTCAAGAAGCGTGTTTGAAGCGTGAACCAACTACGGTGAGGGGCCGGTGGGGAGTGACTATTGTTTACACTTAGTACGCGTAAAGAGAAAGAAAGAATGTGTAAACTCACAGTCTAATGTCGTAAAATGACTGACAGGGGTACAGTGTTGCCGATTGGAAACATATACTTTGGATATTTTATTGTAAATTTTAAGAAACATTAGTTCTGTATGAGTTTTATATGAACTAGTAGTTTAATTGTAATAGATTTAAATATACTATATTATTAAATATAATTATAGTATACACAATAAAGTTTTTTACATTTTTAATTTAAGTATAATGATTTGAATTCATGATAAGGTGGAAACTACGCAACATCGCTACTAGGTAGCCTGAAAGTCGACTAGCGACATCTACATTTTACACCACAAAGCTGTATCGCGTTTCTGTTAGTAAATAAACAAACAAAAAGATGACACCTTCATAAACATTACTATTGAAATTACTTCTTAAGGTAAAAGTTCTTTGATTTTATCACAGTGTAACAAAAAATGTGCATTATTTGCAAAATTATTAAAGAATATATAAAACAGCTTATTAAACACAAAAACAAGTACAAAATCTTCACACACAACAAGGTGACTGACTGCCAAATTAAGGAGTAGGTCATAAGTTCCCTAGGAAACCTTAGACCTACTGTAAACATAGCTGTGTTAAAAAATTAAAAAAAAATAGTTTTATACATGTAATTTAAAATATAATCTAAAATATTATTTTTATCTTAAATATGCATAAATTTATTTTAAAACAATTATACTTTTATCTCTTTCTGTAGAACTTCTCTCTTTATCTAATCTAAATAGGCGGCAGTCCATTATATTGATATCTATATTTGTAAGTTTAAGCGTATTTAACTTTAAAACTACTGGACCTCTTTCTAAAAACTTTGCAATAATATTTTCCTTAAAATCTCAGGAGTGCTGTAGGGTACCTACGTAAGATTGGGATATGCCTCGAGATAGTTAAGCACTAGAGAAAAGTGAGGGTGGTTTAAAGTCCCTAGAGCTCGCTGTTGTGGAAACAATCCAAATGAAACTAGGCGGGTAAAGCCAAACATTTTCACTGTCATAAATATACTTAAAAAAAAAATTCTGTTTAACCCCCAGCCCGAGCTACCTTATTCATGGAAGGTTACTACAGACATGGAGTAAAAATTAAATTTTAAAATTTTATCGTTAACGTCTTCTTTATAGCTTTAATTATTTAATTATAAATACAATAGAACATAATATTTAAATGAGTTATTTATATAATTTGTACTATAATATAATGTTTTGTTAATTTTGGCTTCGTAGGGAAATTTATTTAAATAACTTCCCACTAAGCAAAATAACCTTACGAGAAGCTTACCGCAAGCTTTCTTTGGGTGTGTAAGTTAGGAAGAAAGCTTACAGTAAGCTTGTATAGACCTTGTAGAAGACTTTTTAAAGCTTGCATCTGTAAGTTTCGTAAGGTTTAGGCAAGCTTGAGGTAATGTTTAGAGTAAGCTTAACAGAAGGTTATCATAAGCTTATTTAATATTTAATAAATAGGTTACAAAAAAAAATAACATCCGATTTTTCATCGATTTTAATAGTTTGAGTATAATAATTTATACCTCTCCGATTAATAGTGATTTATGGCATGAAAAAGGAAACTAGGGTTTTGCCTATGAGAAAATTAAACGCTGGAGGCGGAGTGGTTTAATTTTAGAGAGGGCAATATTAAAATATGAGATCCTATGACAGGATTTCATAGAAAATCTCTTGCCATTACTCCCTCCACATATCTGCCCTTGTCCAGTGAAAGGAATTTTCCACAGGCATGGAAAATCAAATTAGCAGACTAACTAGCGACTAAACAGTACTGTTTAGTTTACCTAATTCCAAAAAAAGACTTTAAAAAGCCATCAATTTTTATTAAAACTTTTTTTAGTGGTAGAAAAGAGTATGTGGCGCCACCTACCCACTGAACAAGTTTTAAGTAAGTTAGGAAGAAAGCTTTGGGAATCCTTACTTTCGTAAGGTTCAGGAAAGCTGGAGAGAATGTCGAAATAAGAAAAAATAAATAAAATGACGGAAATTTTGATGACTAAAAGAAAAATAAAAGTAAAAAAGGTCTCACCTCGCCTTTTCCCTGACGAAAATTAAAAAAAAAATAAATGTATCCGACGAAAATTTTGATGAAAAAAAAAAAATCTCGCCTCAAAAAGCTTTGCCCCTGGCGAAATAATTCATTCTAAAAACAAAAAGCTTTGCCCCTGAACCCCTGACGCAAGTTTTGATTGATGACTAAAAAAAGCCTCTGGAAACAGTTGAAAAAAAATTGATCTCGCACATCCTTGGGATTTTGCCGAATAAATTTTTTTTTTTTTCGAATGAATGCAAATATTTTCCGGATGGAAAAACTTTGGGGGGGTGTCACACCCCCCCATACCCCCCTTATGTCCGGCCCTGGGTGTACTTTCATAATTATATGGGAATTCCCATGACTTAAGTCATGTTTTCTATAAGCTAGATTCTTAATATTAATAATAAACGTCATTTATTGTACTACTAACAGTCTTACAAATGGCCATCGACCGAAGTCCTTCAGCCTGAAGGAAAATGGTATGGGTAAACCCTATTGTTCTTATTATTTCGTACTTAAAGACATTATTTTTTACGCCACCTAATATTAAATAAACACGTGAAAAATCACTGTGCAACATAGCAATTTCTCCGCTCGGACTTAGGCCTAAACTGAATGTCCGAAGGGTACTGAGACGTTGAAAGTCGCAGTTGAAGTGGGAAGAAATCACAAATTGCATACCATCCAGGTGTAAAATGTACGCCATGTCTGTAGCTAAGGCTTAATAAAGTTTTGTTTTGTGGGCCTGTGTAATAAATAACAATTATCGACCTACCTTGTGAGACCGTCTTGTAATTTGGATGAATTTGATATCGTGATCCATCGACAGCTTCTTTTCTGGCATATGGCATATATCTGTTAGCTGAAAAAAAAACGCTTTGTTAAACTAAATTAAATACTTGTTTTGCATATAATTTAAATATATTAAATTTGATTATTTACTGAAAAATTCGTCATAAAAATTGCATTAGATTTGGATACGATTATCGTATTACGATAGGATAATAGCTAAATATTAAAATCTGCTTAAAACCACAAATTAGTAGTTTTCGTAACGAGTAAGCGACTTTAGTCCTTAGTGCACGAGAATGAAGTTTTTTTTGACGACGCGAAGCGAAGTCAAAAAATCATTCGAGTGCACTAAGGACTTGCGAACAACATTTTTCGTTCGATCTACAGTCTAGACTCTTTAAAAATGTATATTTTAAAGAATTACCTGTGTTTAATTTTGACATTTCAAAATTTTATAAACGTCAAACGACTTTTGTCAAAATGAAAGCTAGGTTTGGATAAATAAGTGTGCATAGTTGTCAATTCATTCGAATATGCATTATGTACTCGTGCGATAGAAATACATATATCCTGACGAAAATATATAGCGAACATGCACTTTTCTTTATTTCATGTACACTAGGTCGTACGAAATTAGTAGTTTTCGTAACGAGTAAGCGACTTTAGTCCTTAGTGCATGAGAATGAAGTTTTTTTGACGACGCGAAGCGAGTGTACTAAGGACCTGTCGCAAACGAGTTGCGAACAACATTTTTCGTTCGATCTATAGTCTAGACTCTTTAAAAATGTATATTTTAAAGAATTACCTGTGTTTAATTAGGACATTTCAAAATTTTATAAACGTCAAATGACTTTTGTAAAAATGAAAGCTATGTGTAATCGTTTGGATAAATGAGTGTGCATAGTTGTCATTTCATTCAAATATACACTATGTACTCGTGCGATAGAAAAATATCCTAACGAGAACATATAGTAAACATGCATTTTTCTTTATTTCGTGTACACTAGGTCGTACGCAAACCTCCTAAGGGGTTTTCGATTTAACGAGTACTTAGATTATTCTCTCTTAATTGTCAGTTTTAGACTCCCCGATTGGTTAGATTTGACAGTTTACTGAAAATAATCTGAGTGCTCATTTAAATGGAAAACTCCTCTAGTAAACAGTACCTTCCCACATGGACGGGTCTTGAAAAGGAGCGAGATTAACCAAAACAAATGAAAAAACGTACTTTATGTGTGGGTAATTTTTCTAAGTACAATTATATCAAATTGTAAAAATAATTAAATAACCCAAAAAATACTTTGGTTGCGTTCAATGGAAACAGCAAAACTCATCGAAAGCTGTCAAATCACTACTGAACGCTATGATCAGTTTCGATTGAAAGTTGTTGCTGCCATCATTTCTCATGAATGTTTTGAGATGATTAGTTTTTATTGATTTTTTAAAAGCGCGTGATTGTACTTTTTGTGGTTATTTCTAACCTCAAATGGTGGTTTGACAAGTGACAAACATTAGCCATTCAGCAATTTGCTAGCAAAACTGATCATTTGATGACTTTTGATTAGTTTTGCTGTTTCCATTGAATTGAATTGAATCGATTATTTGGGGTTTTAGACTTTTTTTTGGTAACTCACAGCAGGTGATCATATAGACAAAGATTCTGTCTAATGAACTGTGCCTACGTGACCCGGGTCTTGAAAAAAGTGCGAATGACCAAAACAAATGACAAAACATACCACTTTATATGTGCATAGCTTTTTTAGGTACAATGATATCAGATTCTGAAAATAATCAAATGACCCAAGCCTACTATAAATAGGTAAAATAATACTTTGTATTTTTAGTAGGGGTGAGGTAACGTAAAGCTGACCACTGGGGCTAATGTAGGAGATATGTTCATGGTATAACATTTTCTTTTTCGCATTTTTTTTATTCAAAACTGCGTATGAAGATCCCTGTTTCACTATAAATAAATACTAAATACTAAAAAGTGAAACTTTGTACGATAGCAACTAAAATCGTTTATTAAATTAAATTAAATTAAAAAAAAAAGATTGAAAAAATATAATTTAATTATAAAGTTACCAATTTTAGTACAAGAGTGAAAAGTTAGATAACAATCGGCTTTTGGGAAGACACATGTCTTATTAGTTATTTATAATTTTTAAAATCCTTTATATTTCTTCAAAAAAATATACTTTAAGTGCCGCGACATAACTATAATTTTTCCATGTTTTATCTTATAATAATATTAATGAAGCATGCAGCTAAAATTACCATTTGGTCAATTAAAAAAAGAGATGAAAATAAAGGAAAAAACTGACTTTTCTTAACAGCTGATCATATAAACGTAGATTTTGTCTAGTGAACAGTGTCTTGAAAAGAAACGAGTGACCCAGGACTTAAAAAGAAGCGCGAATGACCAAAATAAATGACAAAACATACTACTTCATATGTGGAGCTGTTTCTAGGTACAATGATATTAAATTGTAAAAATAAATCAAATGACCCAAGCCTACTATAAATCGATACGATAAAAAATACTTTGTATTTTTAGCACCGATCATTTGGGGGTTCATTTTCGGTAATTTTCCGATTGAAAACAGTTGTTTTAGTCGAGAGTGCGTGGATTAATTATACATGCCACTACTAATTGAAGCAATTGATGTTTTATAGATTTGTAATTTGCAAAATATCAGCTTCCTGTAAACATATTTCCTGTTTTCAAATATCTAATGAAAATTTATTATATTTAAGCTATACAGCTTCCAAACTGACAGAGTACTTTACAATGGTTTTCATGTTTCGAAAATCGTCAAAAATTAGGTGCTAGGGGGAGATACCTACAAATGGGACACTTTTTTTAAACGGCTGCCAAAATTTAAAAGTCCGATAAACTCCATACATTACTTTAATTAATAAAAGTATAATAATAAGTTTAAAAAAAAAACCATTTATAAGCAGTATATCGGGGGCACCACTTTTAATACCTGTAGTATAAAAAGTATGGCACGCAAACGAGCTAAAAATAGTATATTCTATAACTAATATGGAATAGACAATATTCCGCGCGAGCGGAAAGTTTGTCATACGAGCCGGCAGGCTAGTAAGACGGTCCCGCGAGCGCGGAATGACTATTCCATACGTGTTGTAGACTACACTTTTTCTTCGACTGCAAATATGAAACACTGTATGGCTTTAAACTGCGGACAAGGTTAAAAACAATGTTTTTTGTGACTCGACATTGTAAATGCAACAAAACACATATTTTTAAATAAAGCAATTAATGTTATTTAATAATTTAATTAAACCAGCACTTAAAAAAGATTTTTATTTAATTTTAGCACATATTTACAAATTATAATGCAAAAATTGAAGGTTATGTCAGATTGTTGTGACAGATATCAGGTATATTTAACAATAGATGGAGCAGTTTTAATTTTTTGAACTAAATTGATAAAAACCTGGTACAATATTAATAAAAACTAATAAACTTTATGTAAATTTAACGCAAAACTTTAAATTGCATTAAATTATTCAATATTTCATGGTAAAATATATATATTTTTGCTAATTTTGCTACAGTTTTCTTTACTTTTATAAACAAGAGAGCACTACATGTGCTCATTCTAACACTTGATACGGAATATTCATACCGTATCTAGAGCTAGAATGGATTCATTCTGTGTTTGAAAAGTATGTGTATTTGCTTACATTCTAAAGCAATCGTAGAAAAAATCATATTTCAAGAAGTATATGGATGGAAAACGCAACATACTATCGACTGCGAGGAGTATCCCATGGATCGTGAAGCACGAAATATCTTCGCGGCTTGTTTAATATTTACGATATTAAACCCCTCATCATTTGTTTATAAATCAGGACACCCAAATACATTATTCACCACTATACAAAACAATTGCGTTTTAAAACAAATGAAAATTGCAATTTATAATTATTCGATGGTAATGAAAGCGGGGAAATCACCGGAAAATTTTAGCGTATTATTGTTAAAAAACAAGCTCTATGCACTATGCGACATTGAAGAAAAGGAACATTTACAAATTGCATTAATGTAATAAAAATACACTGCCCAGTAAAAGAGCTTTCCCATTTTTCACCTCCGCCCGTAAAATGGATTTTTTATTATCAGATTCACTTTAAGCAACCATAAAAACCTTAATATACCAATTTTCACGAAAACTACCTTCTGCCCCTTTAGGGGTAAAGTTAGATTTTTTTTTATAATCAGAAAATGGGTTTTTTATTATTAGATTCACTTTCAGCAACCTCAAAAACCCCAATACACCAGTTTTCACGAAAACTACCCCCACCCGTCAGGGGGTAAAATTAGAAAAAGTATTATCAGATTCATATTCGTAGACCCCAAAAACCCCTACATACCAATTTTGAAGAAAATATTAATAATATTGAAAAATATTTACCCCCTCACTCCCTCGGGGGTGGAATTAGAAAAGTTTTTTTCTCAGATTCAATTTCAGCAACCTCAAAAACCCATATGTAGCAATTTTCAAATTTTTCTAAAAAAAATGTATTTTTCCCCATTTGCCCCCCTTGCCGCACCCCAATGTTTACCAAAAACAATCCCGAGCGAGAACTTTTGGTAACATACCTGTATACCAAATTTCAAGTCTCTATCTTAAATCGTTCTTAAGTTATCGTGCCCACAAGATTTCCCGGACAGACCGATCGACCGACCGAGCGACATTTTTTTTTTGCTCGAAATTGATTTATATCGACACAAAACGTCATAAAACGCAAAAATACACAAAAAATTTTTTTTTTAATTTTTGCACGAATACAAGGCTTTCCGATATTTTGAAAATTTTCAAAATGGGAAAGCAATAGGAGGTGGTATTCGAGCCACCATTTGATTCCTTTTTTTAACTAGTCCTTTCCATAAGATACGCTCTTTAATTATCTCGTTTGTAACTTTATCTGACCATTTAATTTAACAATCTTTTATATCTCCGCATTTTAAAGGGCTTATTTTTTCCTATCTGCCATCCCTGTTGTCCAAGTTTCGCAATCATATTGAGCGGAACGCTAGACAAAGGTTTTTATTTTTTCCTACGACCTAGTTAGTAGCTAGTGTCTATTTTCCACCAGTTGCCTATGATAACGGTTGGGAAGTGACAATCAGCTGATTTTACATATCTGCTGTCAGAAAATTAGTAAATGTCAAACACATAACCTCAAATTGACAAACTATTTTAAAGATAATTTTTGTGTTTTTCGGATGTTTAGGTGCTAGGTCGTAGGAAAAATAGTATACGCACCTCGACACAATCACTCAAAACTAGGTTCACGTACTCTGTGCTTGATATTATTTCGATGAGTTTTTTTTTGTTTTTTGAGCAAAATACATTTTACTTTGTATTTTTCCCCTAAAATTTTCTGCACGTTTAGAATTTTTTGTAATATCATTTCATCAGTACGCAAATTATTACTATTATATTTATTACTATATTTTATATTGATCTAATAATTCAATATTTTTAACCATATCTTTATATATATATCGATATCGATATAAGTATCGTCAGTTTCTCGCTTTTCGTCCAACAAATTAAAGATTTTTTTTTTATATATATATTTATACTTGTTTTGTAATTTTCCTCACTCAGAAAATGTCATTGTAATTTTAATACTATATTTTATTTGTAAATACATATTTCTTATTTATGTCGCCACCATTGGTATTTAATACTTTACTTGTGATATTTAATACAGCAATGTGTGTATTGTATACAAAATGTTGTCATACTAAAATAGAGACCGTGCTGGTAAATTTGAATCCCCACGCAACATGTGTTTATTAATACTAGCAGGTTATAGTAAAAATTACTTTAACATTTGGTAAAGCGTATCACACTTATAGTATGGTATACTTTGAGTTCTTGTTAAATTGTATTACTGATCTAGTTTAAAGAATGTTACAGTATTCAGAAAAATTAACAATCGGTAAATAATACCAAAATTTTGATTAGTAATATAAAGATTGCAACCAGACACAATTACACACTGATAAAATAATCGATCCTTTTTTTACTTTTCTCTGTATTATTACTAATCAAAATTTTGGTATTATTTACCGATTGTTTTTTTATTAAATTCTGTAACATACTTTAAACTAGATTAATAACACAACAACTATAACTTAAAGTATACCAAACTATAACTGTGATATAGTTTACCAAATGTTACAGTATTAATAAACACATTTTGCGTGGTGATTCAAATGTACCAGCATGGTCTCTATGTTAGTAATACAACATTTAGTATACAATACATACATTGCAGTATTTAATATCACAAGTAAAGTATTAAATTCCAATAGTGGCGATATAAATAAAAAATATGTATTAACAAAGTGCTTTAATTAACTGTCTATATCATTTAACGCTTCCTATATTTCCCTTTTACATTTCTTGAGAACACAATGTCATCTGCAAAGAAATGCACTTGATCAATGGCGATTTCTCCCGTTAGATTAGACAGGGACAAAAGTTCTACCCAAAAAGGGTAGAAGACATACATACACTCCCACTTCCACCCAACCAAACAAATTCTGTATTTGTTCTTTGTTGAACAAATACAATATTTACTTGGCCGGGCGAAAAGTGTATTAAAGAAATTACTGGTGCCATCTAAATTTTAGTAGAATTATCTTATTCTACAGATTCACATTAGCTATTTTCGTTCTAGCCGCTCAGTGCCAACCAAATAAATACTGTATTTGTTATATGAAAAACAAATACAGTATTTATTTGGCTGGCTGGAAAGTGTAGCACAAATGAGATAGAGATAGGGTAGACGTCTTTTGTTTCATAATTCTAGTTGTAGAGAGCTCCATTGAGTATTTATCCAACAGTCAGTATTTGCTTTTATTGCATTCATTGCTTTCTTTATATTTAGATTAAAAATTACTGTATTTTTTCTTTTTTAATATTTTCCTCTCTATCTTTATCTTTAACCCCTATTACTGCTGTTAGTTCTTTGTAAAAATTACAAATAACACATCTCTATATAGCTATATTTTAGGCGTGACTTTAGCAATTTAAAATCATAACCGGTCAGTCCAGTCAAACGTTTTTTTGGCATCAAAAAGTACCTATACCAAAAACAATAATTATTACGGCAGATCTGAGAATACAAACACCTCTAATAATATTTATTTTGCAGGATATCACTACATTTGGCAGTTCTTAATAGTTAATTTTATACAGAAATTCTTTTTTTCATAGATTTTTAAAACAATAAAAATAATTAGACCATTGTTAAACTAAATTACATGGCGAGTAAATCTAGAATCGATATGCTGAAATTGACGTTAAAATACCATTTCCCATGCATGGCCATGGTCTAAACGAATACATGCACATAAAACCCCATGTGAACCTATTTTACTATGTATGAAGCATTCTGTATAGGTAAATCACGCACTTTTTTGGTTTCCGCAGTTTTTCTGTTGGTTAGCATTGTTCATTAAATGTTTCTATTATATTTCTCCCCAAATAGGGTTTATAATAGTCAAATTAAAGTCTTTTCCTATTTTTTATACACCTGTTTTTCTATAATTTATTGGTTATATAGGGTATTATAAAAGCTACTACATTTAAGGTTTAATATATAAATAAGATATAAGATATAAGATAAGGTAAGATATAAATAATATATGAGATATAGGTAAGATAAAAACAAAAGAAAAATATTTGCCATTATTTTTAATAATTTAATTACACAGTATCTATGCTATCTTTCATTTAAGTTTCTTTAAAACTCAATACAAGATATTTAATTATTCGAACCAAGAACTATTACGTGACTAAAGTTTTAACCTATTGGTCTAAGTAAGATATGTATTCAACTTTAATCATGATTGATTAATAATCAATCAAATCATTTAAGTAACATGATTTAATACCGGCACACAAAAAAAATTAAGTAGAATGTGCATTTGACCGGAAGTACCTACGGGTACGTATTTTGGTCCGCTGAATCCGAATTCGAGGTCAGTTTTACCCCTACACCCTCGAAATTTCGAGAAAACTTCAAAAAACCGTAAAAATGATGAAAATTGGCAGTTTTAATGATAAAAAAATGTTTTGGAACTAAACTAAGCGTGATTTTCATGTATTTCGATCCGCTGAATATGAATCGAAACTTTATTGAGACCACGAGCCATTTTAAATGTGAAAAAATCACACAAAACTCTCGAAAATTCCGAAAAAATATAGTTTTCATGATAAAAAAACTTCTTCTGGTCCAATTCAGATAAAATTTTATATCTTTTGATGTCTTCAATTCGCATCTTAATTTTTTTAGTCGAATCACCCTCTAAAGCTGGAAAAATTCGAAAAAATTGTAAAAATGACCATTCATAATAGAAAAAAAATTGATTGAACATGATTTAATGCCTAAAATAAATACTCTATAACGTAGATATATCAAATAACTTGAAATCTGTGAAAAACACAAGACATAATTTTGGAGGGTTTGTGTGATTTTTTTACATTTAAAACGGCTCGTGGTCTCAATAAAGTTTCAATTCATATTCAGCGGATCGAAATACATGAAAATCACGCTTAGTTTAGTTCCAAAAAATTTTTTTATCATTAAAACTGCCGATTTTCATCATTTTTACGGTTTTTCGAAGTTTTCTCGAAATTTCGAGGGTGTAGGGGTCAAACTAACCTCGAATTCGGATTCAGCGGACCAAAATACGTACCCGTAGGTAGGCCCGGTCAAATGCACATCTACTTAATTTTTTTTGTGTGCCGGTGTAATTTATCTGTGCTTAAATAAATTTATTTAAATCTACACAAAGATCTCCGAAGTAAATGGGAATTTACGGATTACTTTTTCGTAAATTACTCATCTCCAGCTTACAAGATTAGTCAACAGATCTTTTTGACAAACTTTTTGATTTAAATTTTTTTTAGGGGAGGTATGCTTTCCTATCTTCAACTCTTAAGATCAGCCAACAAATATTTTAACAATTTTTTTGATCTAAAATGTTATTCATGGGGGTGTTCTTTGTACATTTTACCATTTTACCTCTTATCTCTAAAACTAAGCATTTTAGATAGGTACACATTTGTATTTATACAAAAAAAGTTTATAAACTTTTTTTCTTAAAATAAATTATTCTATAAGCCAGTATTAAAAAATTATCGGTGAATTTATTTGAAAATTGATATACAGGGCGGGCCATCTAAGATGTACAGGGCGTTTTTTGGCGTTATTTCTAAAGCTACCAATTTAAAATTGATACTATTGATTATAGACCCAATAAGCTATAAATCTGACGAAACAAATTGTTTTAACTAGCTTTGGTTTTGGAGTTACGGTCATATGAAACTGAATTTAATTGGTAAACTTTAGTTAAAACTTCTAAAATCTGAAAAACTGTTGCGTTTTCTTTAACGTTCCATACTTTCCATAACTAATAACGTTAGTTTTAAGACAAAAAACTGAAATTAAAATATAGTTATTTTTACAATTTTCTAACAGTGTATGAGTTGAACGCAAGTAGATAAAGCTTGATGTGACACTTTACTAAATTTTGTAAAATGACAATTCACTTGTCAGTGGTTTGAATTGAATTTTGAAAATGTTAGTTTTTTATTTATGAACAAGAAAAATACTTAATAATTATAATAAATAAATAGATATTTAGAAAAATTAAATAATAGCATGTATTAGGAAGTTACAGTTTGTAAACCATGGTTTGGCGAAAAATTATTATTCAGTGAGAAGTTTTAAAATTATAACTTGAAAGTGATAAAAGATTATAAATAAGCAAGAAAAGCCGGTGCATGTTTATTTTTCATAAAAATGGTGCAGTTTTACCTCGAGTTTTACTTAAATTTGGGTTTTACTTGTCTCGGAAGCCAAGAGATACAAGAGCTAATACAATGAACTAAATTATACTTCTAATTGCTTAACTTAAATAAAAACTCAAATACGTATCTATTTAGTTTTTTTATTTGTTTTTAGTTATAAATTTATTGTGTAGACCTTATTTTTATAAAAGTTCTTAAAACGTTCAAAAACTACATGTATTCAAATTATGCTGGTTGGTGATAAAATTCAGAAGCACTTTTAACTGATTCCTATTTTTTAATCCATTTTTCACTAATTTATCAAAAAAATAAGTTTATTTCTTAATTTCGAACATAGTTATTGGCAATAACTTATTGCGAAAGAAAAAGTCAGTTGACATCATAGGTAAAATAAATTGACATTTATGAAAGACTCACGATTAGAAAAATTTTATCACAGCAAACTAAATAAAATCATTTTATTTAAATACACTGTAAGAAAATTTTAAAATTATTAATTTTTCAATTTAGATTTTTTTTTTTTTAAATTGCGTTACTAGTTACAAAAAGTATTGAACGTTAAAGAAAAAGCAAATATTTTTAGATTTTCAAGTTTTTAACTAAACTTTATCATTGAAATTCAGTTTCATGTGGCCGCAACTCCAAAATAAAAGCAACTCCAAAATAAAAGTTTTGTTTAATCAGACTAATAGCTTATTGGGTCTATAATCAATAGTTTTAATTAAGCTTTAGAAATAACGCCAAAAAATGCCCTATACGTCTTAGATGGCCCGCCCTGTATATATAGTCTAAGAGCTGGCGACCATTTTTATTTCATTATTTGCTCCCAGCTGTATTTTATATATGTCTTAAAGTACATTCAAATTAAGCTACTTGTAAATCGCCAGGTCTTGGATCGGGTTCCTTTGGATGCTAAAAGCCGCGAAAAGGTGGTGAAATGGGGTCCCGAAAAATATATTTTTAACTTACCAAGTCAAACAAATTACATTTATTACATTTAGATTAGTCTATTTTCACAGTTTTACACAATTATTCACTAGGCTAAGGGCAACTTGCACCAATGATGGTTTAACTTTAAACTTGGATTAAATTGACGGCTGACCAATTAGAACGCTGCATTTTTAACTTAAACTCGGTTTAGCTGAGATAATCCCGTACCAAAAGTTGGTGCAAGTGGCCCTAAGAAAGACTAAAAAAAAGACCCAAAAATTTATCTGACATATGTCAACAATAAAAATTCTCTTTAATTTTCATTTAATCAAAATGCCATTTCATAAATTCTCATTTCTTTAGGTATTAGGTATCACATATTTTAAAGGCACTTTTTAAAGGCTGTTCTCACCCCTTGGCCCCAGAATTATTGTGTATAGCTATGAAAATAGCTTAATCTGAATGTATTAAATGAAATGTATATGACTCGGCAAGTTAAAAATAGATTTTTTGGAGCTCATTGTCATAGCTTTTGGAGCTTCTAGCACCCAAAGGAACCGGATTCAGAGTCTAGAAATTTGAAAATAGCTTAATCTGAATTTACTTTAAGACATATATAAAATATAGCCGGGAGAAAATAATTAAATAAAAATGGTCACCAGCTCTTCGACTAATAGTGGTTTTTAAAGTTTCTGAAATTGAATCTGATAAGAATTTTTTTTTCATCCATATTGGGGTTTTTAAGGTTGCTGAAAGTGAATCTAATAATAAAAAATCTATTTTACGCTCGGATGTAAAAAATGGAAAAAAGCATTTTACTGGCACTGTATTTTTGTAGAAAAGTCCAGGCTTAATTTTTTTTAGTTCGAATTTAAAAAGCATTAGGACTAAAAAAAAACACATTTAATTTTGTTCTACCCATAGAATTAATCGGACTGGAGTTCGGGCCATAGAAGGTTAACAAAAATTATTAGATATTATCTTATAGAATGTTTTATTTTGAGTAAAAAAGATTTTATAAACATGTACCTAGAAATGCTTACTTTCGGAGTTTAAGCATTTAGCCGGTAAAATGGTGGTGTGCTTATTGTAGCTCATTTTATTAATAATCCTTCATATACGCATAGATACGTATACAGAAGAGAGAGGCTTCCAATCACTGACAAATGCGTCAGATTAGCAATTTACAAATCTGCTAGTGCAGCAATTACAGGCTCATTATTCGGTAAGTAATTACCGATGAGGCTACCGTGGAGGACCCTCGACTGCGCCATGTACCTACGTGTAGGCCGTATACAGCTCGATGAACATAATACGCATATTTTTGCGGTACTTTACCAGTCTCTTGATATGGGCTTAATACTGCAGTTATGATTTTACTTTCCCCAAACAAAGTCTGGGTTAGTAAAAAAAATTAAAATTTTTAATTGCTTTTATTTACGTTTCTCGCCTTTTTATATAAAAAAATATGATTTTCGTCATTACGGGAAATTTGTGATAACTCGAGAATGCTTTTAGCTAAAGACTTCAACTTTGGGCCGAAGTTCCTTAGCCAAAGTTGTAGCTTTTTGGAAAAACGGGGGAGGGGTAAGGAAGTAGAATGGAGATTTTTGCCCTTTGGCGTGCAGAATAATTGTGTATAAAATAGTTATTTGGGGGCAAAAGGGCAAAAAGTCAAGTTTTTTGATTGAGTAGGTTTTTAGAAGCCGAGGGCCGGCCGATCGGGCCGGCCCGAGGGTAATAAACCTACGAAATCCAAATTTAACTTTTTGTCCGTGTATTATACAATATTTTTTATTCGATTGTTACTAATTATATTAAATTATTAAAATATACTTAATTTTAAAGTGCAAAAAATATTTCTTTTTACTGTCTTATTACTTATCTAGTTATCCAGACAAATTTCTGTCCAATTGAATCGTTTCTTTTGCTTGTGGTTTCATTTTCAAATTAAAAAAGCTATCGCTTGGTGATTAATTTCTGTTAAAATGTGTCTGTTGTGAAAATAATACTTGTGAAACCGTTCTATGAATATTATAAATATTGAAAGTGATTTTACAATTGAAATTTTATTTTTTTAATTTATTTTAGTGGGTAAATACAGATTAATCAGTTGACATATATTTTGAGGTTATGTTATGGATTTTTTTTATTTTGTATGAAGTGATTATAATAACTGTATCTGGTCAAAAAGAACGGTTAGTTTAAGACCAAAAGGTCATATTTCTTTATAAATATTACAGTAAAGGTAAAGCATCTTCTTTTAAAAAGCTTAAAAATAACAAGTTTTAGTTAGCGGGCGAAAAAGACTTTTTAGCCCTAGGGGCACAAAGTTTAACTTTTGCCCGTAAAACATGAACAAAAAGTGTCGCTTTTAGAATCAATCGAATAAAAATAGATTTTTAGGGTAATTCATTTTACCACCCTTTGGGGCTTATATCACCCAAAGGAACCGAAACCAGAAACTGACGATTTAAAAATAGTTTAATTAGAATGTACCTTGAGACATACATACATATAAAATACTGCCCTCCTTAGTTAAAACGTCCTAACATTTTTGCCATTTTGGGCTTATCTGCATATACCGGTTGTTCTATGCCATATCGTCTTGTAAATTTCAGAACGTCGTATCTCAAAGAAAAAACAACTTTACAGGAATGAGAAATAACTCTTTCTCGCATTATTCATAGATTAAAAATGTACCTTTTTAATATAAAATTAATACATTTTTAATGATTAACTTACCTTAAATCATTTTATTGTGTATAAAATAAATACAAATAAAAACCTAATGTTTATAGATACGACATTTTGATTCTTAAAATTAATAATTTAAGATACGAGCTTTGAAACAATATTATATTAATATTTTAACAAAATATAATTAATTATTATAATAATATTATTAATTATTGAAACATTTTAACTTCAAAAAGTTTAATAACATGCGCACAAGATCTCAAAAAAGCGTCGCCAAATGCAAAAAGTGCGTTCCAAAATAGTCAGTTAACTAAATTTAAGAGATACGATGTTTAAAAATTTATTAATTTATAATCATCTAAGATAAGACGTTACTATTTTGCTTATATTTTTGATATTTAAAAAAAAAATTGCAGGTGAAACTTATTTTTTAAATGTAAATTGATAATACAATTGATAAAAAGTCCAAAATCTCAAGATCGAAAAAAATTGAGATACGACCGTTCTGAAATTTACAAGGCGATATTTATCCATTCTCCAGGATTTCCTACAGTCAGGGAAAACAGGAAAGTCAGGAAAAAGTCAGGGAAATTGAAATTGAAACCTGAATGTCAGGGAATTTGGACTTTTATTCGAAAAATTTAGGGAAAATAGCAATGTTAGTTAGGACGTTTTAACTAAAGAGGGCACAATACAGATGTAAGAAAAATAAAATCACAATGGTCACCAGCTCTTAGACTAGAAAAAAGTTAGGAATGTCTAGATAGGGTGAAAAACTGCTCACAAATAACGCATAATTCTTATAATAGGTATTATTATAGCAAGATTCTAATGTTACTACTTTAAAAAGAAATCAAATATAATATATTCTATGTTTTTTTAATTCATACTCTGGAAATTGTCATTTTATGAATACTAATAATTTTCACGTTATAAACAAGTGTTTAATGCATTAATTGTAATTTAATGATTAAATCTGCATATAACATATAACATATATGTTTGTTGTACATATAACATATATGTTTGTTCGTTTTTCATTGTTAGAGAGTTTTGTGGATCCCACTGGCTTGCAACAGTCCACAAATAATGCCTACTCGACAGTGCCGTTCTATAGGGAATTAAAAAATAACATAAAATCAAAAAGCCAATGTTTCTTCATTCTAAATTGCATCATTTTGACTACACTGAGATAAATTTTTACATCCATGTGCATGGGTAATTTACTTGCAGCTGCTGCTGATGTGAATTTACACTCGAAGCGTTAATATAAATGCGGTGTGTATTATATTTTTACATCCAGTGTGTAAAGTTTACACCAATATTATAAATGTTTTTTTATGAATAGTGTTTTATGGAAAAACTACGCAACAGAAAAATAAAACGTATATTCGTAATCAGCGCTACAAAAAGTCCAAACTCAAAATTTGCAGGCCTAAATAAGTAAAATATTATAAAAAAATGTATGTTTTAAGTATATTGTATTAATCACACTTTTTAAATATTTACTTTTAATCAACACTTACCAATTATTTCTTTGAAAAATCTAGCACACATAAAATTATACGTACGCTCTTACAAACGTAAACAATTATAATGGTCGACAGCCACCAGACTCGATAAAGCAGGGATTCTGGCTTCTCGAGTCACGTGACTAGATTAACGCCCGCGATTGGCTGGCTTGTACATCAGAAGTGTGATTTTTACACTTCGGGTGTACTGTTGCTAAAGGTATGTTTATAAAAATACACTTTCTTGAGCTCCGAGTGTATTGTTGCAGAAGGTATGGATGTAAAAATACACACTCTAGGTCAAAATCACCTCACGTGTGTAGTGTCACATTAATCTGGATGTATATTTATATAAAGGTGTAAAATTTACACATTTATAGAGTGTATTTTTTTACACCTTTTCAATGTAATTTCTTTCAGTGTATATCCAACTGGCCAATAGAGCGACTATCAAATAAGTTATAAAAATACATCATTTGAAGTATCTGAATTATCCTACAATGTACTAGCTGAAGTAGGACATCGTTTTTTTATACGTTTATTTATTCTACTTCTAGTACCTCGAAGGGATATTGCCTCACAAGATTTTACTTTGTATGGACATTAGAATGCATAAAAATACCTAGAAAGCGATTAGGGTTCTTTTAATTATTAATTAACCCACTTTTTCGACAACCACCCGAGGTAACCACCCGCTAGCCGTGGTGTATTCTGATTTAAAACATAGTATTTTGATTTAAAACATAGTAGAAATGTAACGTTAGATTAACGTTTTTCTAATGTTAGAAAACTTTATAAAAGTACGTTACAAAATATGTGCAAATATCTCGCTTTTTAACGTTAGAATCAAACGTTAGTTACAAAAGTTAATCTAACGTTAGATTTTTAAGTTAGAAATACGTTATAAGTACGTTTAGTTTCTAACTTTCGGAGGGGGCGGGGCCAACTAGGAAATTTCTACCTGCATCATAACATGGCAGCAGGAGTCAAATTTATTCTTATAAATAAATATAATATATTTTAACAATCATAATATTTTTTAACATAATTTCGTTACATTTATTTTTAAAAATAGCCATCTTTTTAGGTGGCCCTAAATATTTTTCGTGTAATATCCTGTTATAATTCGATAAATACGTTTACCTCTCAGAAAAACTTTATATTTAGTTAGTTAATATTTATTTATACATTCAAAATCTAAAAATATTTTTCCAATTATAGTACAGCGTTGCCAGGCTTACTATAATTTTGACTTTTGGGGGATATTTTTTAAAACTTATTATAGAAATAATAAATAATTATCAAACGTAGGCACATAGCTGTCTGAAATGAGTATTTTCTACTATAGCTTACGTACTAACAATGGAAATTTAAAAAATATTTAAAGTTAGAATAAGGTTAGAAAAAGGTTAGAATTTAGTTAGGAAACTAACGTTAGATTTATGTATTTTATAACGTTTTTGTCAAACGTTAGTTTTTAAGGTTACATTTATATATTTTATAACGTTTTTGTCAAACGTTAGTTTTTAAGGTTAGATTTATGTACTTTTCTACCAGGGTATCCACTAAACATTTGATACGCCTCTGATAGAATGATAAAATATATTCAATAATTAGCCATTTTAAAAGTAATTGACACATAAATTAAACCGAATTAAAATGTAGTTTTTGAATTTTAATTATTAATCCAAATGCAATAAGTTATAACATTATACTGTGTAATTTTGTTCCAATATTTAATTGGATTTTACAAATTACATGCCCAAACATACACAGAATTTAAGTGAAATCAAAAATAATTATTTATTTAACAACAATTCGTCATATTTTATTTTACATGCAAAATTAATATGGTTAATTATTATATATTATATAAATTAATGTGTTTTCTTTCCAAAAAGTAAAAAATACAAAAATCGTACTAAAATCCAAAATTTCGTGATTACCAGAATTATATTTTACTGAATTCTTAAAACAACTATTTCTAAAGACGTTAAAGAATTATAATGTACACAGGAATAAAAAAGAATAGTTAATCAACAAATGGTACGAGTAATAAAAAATTCTTATTCCAACTACTAACAAAATTTGAATAAAAATAAACAAAAAGAATTTACAATTATATTTTCTGTGGCCAAATTAAACCAGTTCAGTAGTTGATGTTACTATTTATTTTATTAGTTTAAGTACTATTCTACTGAAATTTTTTAAAAAGCATCAATAGCGTTTATTAAGGTGGGTATTGAAATCGTACATTTTACAAGACAGTTTGATTTGACAGGTAAGAATTAATTTTAAAAGTAAGGTTATTTATTTTTCAAATTCAAAACATATCAAAGCAAAAACACTGCATCCGTTTTGATTTTTTTTCTTCTAAAAATTAAAATTAGTAGAATAAAATTTATCAATCAACCTAATTTACATAACTTTTTTAATTATAAAGCATTATAAGAATAATTTAAATAGTAAAATACAAAAAACTAACAAAAAATCCAGTACTTACTGTATTTTACCCTAGCCGGTTTTTGTCAAAAGCTTAACCCAACTTTTAAAATCTCTTGTCAAAATGATATGATGTAAAATTTACGATTTCAATGCCTCCCTTGATAAAACCAATTAATGCTTTTTAAAAATGTCGGCAGTATTGTAAGTAGTACATAAAGGTACTAAGTAAAAATTACAAGTTTTTTTTGCCTAAAACTGTTTTCCTCGAGTGAATGACTAAAAAAAAGTCATCACCTTTTCGTGAAATATGCATTGTATTTTGAATCCCTGAAATATACGACTTTTGTCTGAATCCCTGCAATATACAACTTTTGTTTTGGTTAAATGAATTATACAATTTTTCAAGATAGGTGGTGCCCCCCTCCCCCATATCTATGGCCCTGTAAGTAGTTAATTAATAAAAAAATCTAGTAAAACATATCCTACACTTAGAAATAGAAATAAAATAACAGGGCTTCTTAAATTTCTGGAAGAGGAAATTATTTAAACTGATTTTGGAAATTGGCTGCAAAATTCTGTATATTTTTTTGTGATTATATAAAATAAATCTGTAAAAAGATTCCAAATAAATTTTAATGGTTTATAGTTTGCTAAATGTAATAAAGTAATACCGGATAACAGGCATACCGGATAAAGGCATTAGACTCAAGTGCTTTAGATCGGAACTGGTATATGAATGCCACACCGAGATCTGTAAACTTTGGTTTGTCATATCTCCAAAAATCCCATATAAGGGAAATTGAGTTTTAAGATGTTTTTCTAAATATCTTGTAAATGTTATGCTGGGTCTTTTTCTTACAATAGTTTAATAAAAATACTGTCCAAAAGTGTTTTTATTTAATTAACTAAAGGTTCCATTTATTTTATATAAGAAAAACTAGATTGGAGATACGTTTTTCTTTTCAGTATTGGTTTGTCATATCTCCAAAAAGAAACCAAAAAACCAATTACTTAGGATCATAATGACATTATTTTATATTTGGAAGAGTGTAGAAGGGTTATTAATTTTTTGGAAATAAAGAACTTTTAATATTTACTTGAACAAGCACAAAAATATCTAAAATTAAAAAAAAAATTGAGATTATGTTAAGGTTTTTTTCTAATTTTAAAATTAACATATAAGTTATAAGTTATAAGTATAATTAAACCAAGTTTACTTACATTTTTGTTTAAGGCGTTATTAAATTAGTATGGTTCACTAATTAACCTAAGTTTGTTCACTATTCTTGGGCAAAATTTAGAAATTGTCGCATCTCTATAAAAATTCAAATTAATGGCTCAAGTTACACATCATGTGACATTATTAAAAAGGTATTTTGGTTTAAATTATAGCGCTTTTATTTTTTTATATGGGTTTAATAGTTCTTAAATTATTCGAAAAAGCAGTTAGGTACATTCAAAAAAATTTTTTTTTGCCTTAACAGCTGCAATCTAATTATATTTTTGATTAAAAAACAAAACAAAACGATATTAGGTTGAAATTTTAACAAAGTTGGGGCAAGAATTATTTTTTTGTAAAGAAAAAAACCTAACTGACGTAAGAACTAAGTTTCAGGTAAAAAATTTTGTTTGATTAACCTGTTTTCGCACTATTATTATAATAATAACTAATAGTGTAATTATATTTATATATTTTTATTTAAGATAATATTTTTGATTAAATTCTATCTTTTTCTTTTAAAAATGGAGATACGACAAAACAATACTGGGGGGATGAACTGCCTAAAAATAATGAAGTAAATTTAATATGATTTCCAGACCATCAATTGAAATATATGACAATTACAAGGCAGAAGACCTTGCAAGAAATGAAAGTGAAACTTTACTCACATGATCAGAACCGTGCTGTGGGATATCATACTCCACAGCCAGGTACGAATCAGTAAAATGTTGCGTGTCAATCATAAGCAATACTGGATAAATGCACCTAAAATGAAGCACTCAAATTTTTTTCTAGGGGGACCAACCAAGAAAAGAACCAGCTTATTTATGGGTATTTCTAGAAGTAAACTGAGGATAACGGGCATAATAACTGGACACTGCTTATTGAATAAGCACCGACACCAAATGGGACAGACTACAAGTTCCATGTGCAGGAGATATGGGAAAGGGGACGAAGGAAGAACCCTACCACATCATATGTGAATGTCCGGTGGACATTGTCCGTTGCTGATAAGCCCAAGCTGGAAGAACTTCGGGAATGACTTACTGGAAGCGAACGATATCATAATACTCTTTTAAGACTGGACTTTATAAAAGAAACAGGGATGACATGAGGAAGTATTTGCAGATAACACAAAGGTTCCTGGGAACCAAGTGTTGAGGGCTATGTCCCCGTAATGTAATAATTAAACTAAATAAGCTAAACTCGTACCGGATACTAACTACCAATCATAATGTAGGTAAATGTACAAATAACAAATTTAAATCAAATTACAAATGAAATCAAAACCGTTCAGTAGCTAAAGTCTAAGGTTTGAAGATACAATACTTAGTATAAAAAATACTAATAATAAGCATGCTAGTAGATTTTACAATCCATTACAATGTAGAAGGTTAAAGTAACTATACAGAGCGGTCCAAAAGTCACTCCCCCCCTCTTAACTTTTGAACCAGTTCAGATATCGACTTCAAATTTGGAACTTTTAAATAAGACAACTTAAACTATCTTTTAGCATATATTTAATACTTTCAGCTCTTAAAATGTGGGCAGGGGGGCATGGGGCATATTTTTTTAAATAGAAAGGGGGGTAGTGTAATACATCATTTTAAAGCTTATAAAATTCTTCATTTAACTCCATATTTTTAAATTTAAAAAAAAAATGGGGTTGAAAATGGGTATTAATGTCAAAATTCCTCTAAAAAAAACAAATAATTTTTTAAAAATGCCTAATTTCATCATAAAAAAATATTAATTATACTTTTAAACTAATTTTAGTGGACATAAATAAAAATTTATAAAAAAAAACTTAAAAAATCGAATGTTTTAGCACAAAAAATTGAAAAATCAAAACCTTAAAAAACATTTTTAAAAAATTTAAAAATGTTAGTTTAAATAGAGAATTTTATAAGCTTTAAAATGATGTATCACACGACCCCCCTTTCCATTTAAAAAAATGTCCCCCCATGCTCCCCTGCCCACATTTTAAGAGCTGAAAATATCAAATATATGCTAAAAGATAGTTTAAGTTGTCGTATTTAAGAGTTATAAATTTGAAGTCGATATCTCAACTCGTTTAAAAGTTAAAAGGGGGGGTGACTTTTAGACCGCACTGTATGCAATGACTATTTATGATCATATGAAAAGAACTTTTTCTTCAAGCGTACTAAAATGTTCATATTTTATAACTGGACACACTAGTTAGAAGTGATCTATTTTTTTACAGTAAAAAAAATGAGGTTCATTGTTGTACGTAGTAAAAAAGAGTTAGTTAGCAAAACCACCACTGGCGGTAGCACTCTTTGACTTTGATGACAGCCATACTTCAAACTTGTTTGTTTATTATGTAAATAGGTGGTTGATTTGAGATTCTGTGCAAAAACCTTGTGTGAAATTGATTAAAAACGATTGAAGAAGAATATATGGTTTATACACCTACAAATCTCTCCGAAATTGCAAATGCTACATTAGACAAGTTACCATCGAAATCGCGAAAAGTGTACGATACCTAGCCTACAAAAAAAATTTAAAATGAGCTTAGGAAGGTTTAAGTTTATTTCGAAAGGGTTTTATTGGCCTATTTTAATAAAAAAAACATACTTTATTACTGAATAAATTAATATTTAAAAAAAATATATAGGATGCTTAAAGAAAAAATAGTATGTTTCACTCAGAGGAAAGTCCTTTTTTTACTCGTCTGTAGTTTCCGGACTTCGCTTCGTGTCGTCCGTAAATTCTACAGACTAGTAAAAAAAAGCTAAAAAAGCTTCACTTTTCCTCTTAGTAAAACAATATACTATTAAATTACTTTTAACTAGGGTCATTTAATCCAGCGGCGGTTTTTTAACAATCGCCGCGACGCACTGTTGACGGCAGCAGTAAACTGGTGCTGGATAAAGTGACCCCACCTTTAACTAATATTCTAAATATACCAAAGATGCGTATTGGGGGCCAACTTGTTAAACAACTGAAATTGGTGTATCTATGGCTCAGGTGCATTCTAGATATTGCTATCCTTTACTTTTAATAGGGTCGTCCTTCATAGCCAGCCACTCACCGGTGGGTATGGAGATTAAAAAGCTTGACGTTTTCTTTGCTAGTAGGGCATCGGCCTACGGGATGGTACTTTTGTAAATAAGGCATCAATCGGGTAATAGAATCCCGCTTCTGATTTGTTAACATTATTACTGTCTTGGATCACGCATTCAGAAATTCAATTTACAAAACGCGTTTACAGATTACCGCTTCGAAATAATATTATCAATGGGACGCATCACCGATTGTCGTTTTTTTCTTCAATTTTCTTCATCTACCAGTACGTTTTTTTCTGTCTTGGGAAGAGCAGTTTTTACACCTATAATTTGAAATTGAGTGCGGCCGGAAGAAGAGATATTATACTGATGCGGATACATAGGATACGTCAAAACGATTTCGGATTTTCCTTGAAACATCAAAAATTTAGAAACCGACAATGCAGATACTATCATTGAAAAAAATACCTGTGTGGATAAATCTAAAGGTTTTTTATAAACATTTATGGAGTGAGTAATACTTTTATAGAAGGCTATACTCGAAAGTATATTTTTCTACGACCCCCTTTAAAAATGACATTTATGTAGCACACTCTTTTGTTCTTTAGAAAACGCCTTATATCACACTAGTTTGATATTTTTATATCACCCTAGTTTGATATTTATGTATGTAGGTTTGACTAATTTCACGTATGTAGATTCTACGAATTTAGCTCACCTCGTTTTATATGACATTTTTCACCTTTCATCACAGAATTTTATGATATCTTTTATGTTTTTCAATCAAAATATTTCTGTTTTTCATGTCAAAAATAGAAACTATAGTTATAACCTTGCTAGATTGACCAAGATATAACGTGGGATGTTTTATTTATGTCTAGCTTTTATAAAAATTACTTAATTTTTAATTTATTTACATTACATTTTATAAAAAAAACATTAAAATACACGGTCTTTTTCTTATGAAATCGTGAAACAGTACAATTTTACTTTTTAATATGAGAACATATCTAAAGAAATCTAATTTTATTAGCAAACTGTGTTTCCATGATTTACACAAGAGGCTTGCGTTATAGGCAACCCATTAAACAGCTAGGTATTGTATTGTATTGTATTAAATTTAAAAACCAAGAAAACTAAAAGTAAAAGAAAATCATATTTCCTGTTTAACATACATAAATCTGTATGCTATTTTTTGCTGTATGCTTTGCTTTTCTCAAAAAATCTTTGAACAATAACAATTTGAAAATATTAAATTAAGAAACTTTATATTTTTTCAATTTTTTTTAGGATCGTAGGAAAAATAGTGTACATAACTCGTTGGAAAGTGTATTTCGTACACTAGCGTGAAAAGTCGTATGCAAAAATTCAAAATTTTGTCCCTGTTTTTTTTTCTGTCTCACTGTGTGCAGTTGTTCAAAACCCTTATATTCGAAATCAACATAACTAAATCACCCAAAATCAGCTATCAGATACAAATCAGCTTTCAAAAGTTGAAAATTTGTTGGCTTGTGTAATTAATAATCATAATTTAATCAAATAATTATTATTTCTTAACTCGTTTTCTAAAATAAACTTACGGTAAACCTTTAGGGCCACTTGCACCAACAATGGTTTAACTTTAAACTTAGATTAAGTTAACGGTCGACCAATCAGAACACAGAATTTTTAACTTAAGCTCAGTTTAGTCAAGATACTCCCAGATTAGATCATATATACATAGATATGGCATTAATGTTGATTTGTTTTATGTAGAACATATACAAAGCCAATTGTAAACAAACCACTATAGCAGTGAGGTTGCGAGGAGGTGAAGTATAACATATTTGTCAACAAACCACTATAGCGGAGGGTGGTGACCAGAAGCGGGAAGGTGAAATCTACCTGGATATAGCAATGAAAACATTTCGGTTTGACGTTGACTCAAGGCGCATCTATGTATATATGATCTAATACTCCCAGTTTAAAGATTGGTACATTTGGTCCCTAATAAGTTACTATTCTAGAGGGCGCGCCGCGGCGGTAATTTAACTTTCTGCTCAAAGCGGCAAAATTCATAGACCAACTGGTAATTATATAACTTCCCAGCTTGTTTTGTTGTTTATTTTTCGCCACGCACGATTAGTATAATATTTATTTTCTTATTAATTAAATGTAACATAACTCCAGAAGTATTTTTCTACACTTTAAATCAGTTCCACGCAGTGTGATTCAAACAAATCGTATTAAATTCCCTTAAGGGGTATAATTATACCTAGATAGCTACTGCTACAAATAAGTGGATACCCGATCCTCCGCTGCACCGGGTGTTATCTAGCCTCGTTGTCAATTCTATTCATGTTTTTCAATTAACTGGGGTCTATTTATATTTTTTAATTTCATATTAAATGACTGGTAAAAATTATAAAAAACATATAGTATAGGCTATAGCCTATTATAAGATGAAATGAGATCTGGATATTTAAATATTTGTATAACATAGAATATTCCTTAATATGAGACAAAAAATAAATTAAAAAAGCATATAAAAATGTTAATTATGGATGCTGAAATGCATTTTACATTGATTGGAAAAACATCATGGAAGAGTTAGACTTTTGAGAAATATTATTGCTTTTAAAGCTACATTTATGGTGGAAAAAGAATGTGGTAGAACAAACGTTCCTTGGAGTTTTTTGACTTCCTCAGGGTGCAGTGTTGGGTCCTTACTGGTTGAGCTAGTAAGTAAGAAATATATTTCAGACAGTAAATTACCTATTATAAAAATTAGTATAAAAACTTAGTGTACACGGAAAAAAAAAATTATAGCTAGGAGCGCTATAACACACATACCAAGCAAATTATAATCGCTTATTATATAAATACAAGGCTTTCTCTTACAATTATGGCAGTCAGTGTAAAAATTTATATGAAATACTTTAATTGTTTAGTGAATAATAAAATATAACAAATAGTATGACATTTATAGCTTAAATAGATTTAATTATTGTCCGTGCTAATAATTTTTATAATATAATAAAATTTCTGTAAATTTATAATAGTGCCTGTAATAAATATAATCATGTCTGTAATATATATAATCGTTTCCAATTTATTTTTAACATTATTAGTTATTGTGTCCCTTATAATCTATAGCTTAAATCACTATAATTTGCCACTGTTACCAAATATCTTATAATGTATAGCGCAGAGCCCACTAATTTCTTTCCGTGTAGGAAAATAATGTACAGTGTACTTGATCGTTTTTGGATGAAATCTAGGTTATGTCAAAAATATTGCATATGTGCCTATTCACAAGCTCGCATAAGAACATAAAACATAACAATGCGATGCCGTGATTGGCTTGATGGGCCGCCATGTATCTTGTAAGCCAATCACGGAATCGCATTCTTATGTTTTATGTTCTTATACAAGCTTCTGGATATGCCTTTACCCATCATTGCAAATGTAAAGTTATTGTAAATTATGCCGTTGTATGCGGTAATAAAATTTTTAGACATGTAAAAGTGAAAATTTCCTAGTATTTATCGCAAAACCCTTAAAATCAAGAATTATGAAAATCCCACTAAGCATGCAACCTTGCCAACCTTGCTGTAAGCTTACATTTGCAAGCTTTTAAAAACGTTTGTAAAAAAAGGTTACGTCAAGCTTTATATTCCTAACTTACGCAAGGTTTCAAATTAAAGCTTTAACAAAGCTTTAATATAAACTTTCAGAAAGGTTACTTATGAAACTTTACGTTAAGCTTTAGTTTTACTAACTCATTAAAGGTTTCAAATGAAAGCTTTGAGAAGGCTTTTTTTTTAATTTTAACTTTAAATTCTAGAATATAAGATTATAAGCTTATAGACAACATGACTTAAGTCATGGGAATTCCTCTATAGTTATGAAAGTACACCCAGGGATGGACATAAGAGGGGTATGGGGAATGTGACCCCCTCAAAGTTTTTGAATTCGGAAAATATTTGGATTCATTAGGAAAATTTTTAATTTATACGACAAAATCCCAGGGATGTTAATTTTTTTAACTGTTTTCAGTCATCGATCAAAACTTGCGTCAGGGGTTCAGGGGGTAAAGCTTTTTTTTTAGTACAAATTTTTTCGCCAGGACAAAGCTTGTTAAAAAGGAGATTTTTTTTGTCATCAAAAATTTCGTCAGATACATTTATTTTTTTTTTTAATTTTCGTCAGGGAGAAAGCGAGGTGAGACCTTTTTTTTCTTTTGTTCATAAAAATTTCCGTCATTTTATTTTTTATTATTTTAACATTATCTCCAGCTTTCCTAAATCTTACGAAAGTAAGGTTTCCCAAAGCTTTCTTCCTAACTTACTTAAACCTTGAGGTAAGCTTCTTGTAAGTTAGTTTTGTTCAGTGGGTAGGTGGCGCCACATTCTCTTTTCTACCACTAACCAAAGTTTTAAAGTTTATATAGTGATTAAAAATTGAGGACTTTATATTATATATTATTTTATTTTATTTATTTTTATTATAAATTATTATACCCAGACTATTAAAAAAAGATGAAAAATCGGCTGTTAATTTTTTTTTTTCGTAGCCTGTTTATTAAACTTTAAATAAGCTTATGATAACCTTCTGGTAAGCTTACTCTAAACATTACCTCAAGCTTGCCTGAACCTTACTAAACTTACAAAACTTACAGATGCAAGCTTTAAAAAATCTTTTACAAGGTCTATACAAGCCTACTGCAAGCTTACTGTAAGCTTTCTTCCTAACTTACACACCCCAAAGAAAGTTTGCGGTAAGCTTCTCGTAAGGTTATTTTGCTTAGTGGGATGCTGTCGTATGTGGTAAGACCTAATTTTACTCAGCTATCGATGTAAAGTTTATATTCCAGATATTTCAATGTGCATTAACACCTTATAGGCTGAAAATCTGCAAATAATTCACCAATAATGACGTAGTTAGTGAAGGGAAATGATTTCAAAGTCTGCTTGATCGCTTCCGGTCAAAATCTAGCTCGGACCTAGGGCTTATTGTCAAAAATATTGCATTATCCGGCATTGCAAATGTGCAATTATTGTGTAGCGGTTAGCACCTGCACAACGAGGTTTTCTGCATTTCCTTTCGACGCCATCGTCAAATGAGACTGTGATGATGGTAATTATTCACCTATGATGGACCAAAAATACACAAACTTTTTAACTTAACTGTCTGTCTATTTGTCTGTAACGTTAGCTTTGCTTTGCTCACTCCGTACCTGGGTAGTTACGAACTTTCGTAACAAATAATTGTAAAAAATTATTAGTAGCGTAAAGGACAAAGAGAAAATTTTAAAAAGCAAACCTTTATTTGGATTCGAACCAATGTCCTTCTGTTCAGAATTGATCTTACATTTTTTTTTGTTTTTTAAATGTGTTAATTAATAATTAAAGAAAATAAAAATTTGACCTATCCGATGATTTTATTAAAAAATATATATTTTGTTTTAATTTATTAATTTAAAAAATACCTCACTGTATTAAATATAATAAAAATGCAAAAAGTTTGTTAAATGTCTCTATTCTACTACCTAATTGTAACGTAATATTTGAGCAGCCCCAACCCCAGCTTAAATTACGATTATGTAGTGGGGATAATTGAAGTGTATTGTTTCCTAAAATATGCTTGCAAGTGAGTCAAAATTATACCGTTAAACTGAAAAAAAATATTTCTTAAAATATATTAAAAATTATTATTAAAGTAACGCTTGTTACCAGTTAAGGTTACATTATGTAGTTGCTTAGTCTATTAGGAAGAACATTATTTACTGTTTATGAAAATAAAGATGGATTTTATTAAGAATTTACCAATATTTCTTTGCCGAACAATACTACATCTCGAGAGAACAAAACCGGCACTCAATAAAAAAAAAATGTTTTGTTACATAATTAAGTGCTACCTTATATAAAAACCGTTGTCAAGGCTTGTTTACCTTGACAACCAAACGAAAATGAATGGATTGATTTATTATTGACCATTGTTAAGCACAATAGCAGCTATGTCAAAATATTTTTGAAACTATATTTATAACTGATGTTTGCAGTTATAAGATTTAGATAGAAGAAAAAATATTATATGCATCACGTATGCGAACTGTCTTTAGTGTTCTGGACTAAACTTTTCAGTCCCAAACACTAAATACTTAGTTCGTGTACTGGGTCCATAATGTACTAATATTAAAATTTGAATTATATTTATAATATTATTAATTTGAGCCATTTCGCCTCAATGATTGTTTATATCGATAATAAATCTAAAACAGAAAATAAAATTAAAATGTTCTTATCAGGAGCACCTATTTCTAGATGCGCTGGTAAGGTATTGCGTTTAAAATAATACTTATCTGCTATATCTTCTTTACCTAAAAAATATTATTAGTCAATACCTTACCAAAGTTTAAAATTTTTGCCTAAATAAATAAATAAATTTTAATAATTCTTGATAAATCGTTAAAATAATTAAAAAAGAACGAAAACTTCTAACCTTTGGGATCTATTCTGATCCCGTTTTTAAAGAAAATTATTAGTTTTTGAAAGAATTTGTGCAATATTTGGTTTTATCATTCAAAATATGACAAATGTCAAAATATGTAATTTCGAGGTAATTGAAACAAAGACACCCGTAACAATAAAAAGGTGTAGAGAAATTAATTTAGAAAAGGCGTTTTTGTTGAAAACGTGTAGAGAAGTTCATTTGGAAAAAACTTTTTTATTGAAAAGAGGGCAAAGTTAAGTTACCGCGTAATACTTCATCATTAAGTATTGGTGTCCAAATATTAAATAAAGATGAAGAGCATTCGCTTATCTGCATAATTTTATGAAAATTGATTCTTTTAGCTTTCGTATTTCTGTGATAGAATTTGTGCAATATTTGGCTTTATCATTCAAAATATGACAAATGTCAAAATATGTCATTTCGAGGTAATTGAAACAAAGACACCCGTAACAATAAAAAGGCGTAGAGAAATTAATTTGGAAAAGGCGTTTTTATTGAAAACTTGTAGAGAAGTTAATTTGGAAAAAACTTTTTTATTGAAAATAATCATTGAGGCAAATGGCTCAAATTAATCATACTATAAATATATATAGGTACGCCTCAAATAAATTATAGATACTATTTTTTATATATTGTTATATTTCAATTTTTGATCCAGCCTCACCAAAATGAAATTTTCAGCGTGCTTCTATTCTATCATTATCTATAATAGCCTGCTTATTAAAGGTCAATTTAACTGCAATATCTGATTAATTTGGAAAATTTGAAACTAAAATCACCCAGTAATAGATTGCCAACGTAATTTTACTGACAAATAGATTTTCTATCTACAAAGCTGTTTTGATTTAAACCTATTTAAAACTCTTAAAAGCTATCTACAGTGAAAAAACTGGGAAATGTTAATGTCTGTAGATTTAAATTAGCGAGAAAAAATATATTTGTGGCAAATATAATTTTGATCATCACAATTAAAACATTTTAAGCTTTCACGGCCATTAAGATATAAAGAACTTTCACTTTCGGGTTTAGACCGTGTTAATGGATTTTCACTTTCCGACGTTTCGTCTCTTACTACTAGAGATATCTTCAGGGATTAATCTGAAACTAAGTTTCGAATCAACTTGTGTCACTATTTATGACGAGTTGTGGTTATTCACCCGTGACGAGGTTTTTCCTATCAAAGACTTCCATATTGCAGGTAAGTGGTAACCAGTGTCCCGATTGATATTGTTAGGATGCTTGATGATTTCTATCGATTCCCGTATCTTCGGGAGATACGGGAATCGATAGAAATCATCAAGCATCCTAACAATATCAATCGGGACACTGGTTACCACTTACCTGCAATATGGAAGTCTTTGATAGGAAAAACCTCGTCACGGGTGAATAACCACAACTCGTCATAAATAGTGACACAAGTTGATTCGAAACTTAGTTTCAGATTAATCCCTGAAGATGTCTCTAGTAGTAAAAGACGAAACGTCGGAAAGTGAAAATCCATTAACACGGTTTAAACCCTAAAGTGAAAGTTCTTTATACAATTAAAACATATAATAAAAGAAGCCGTGAAGATATGTAATGCTACGCATTCCATTATATATTATTCACAGTAAATGGTATATTCCCCAAATATTAAAAAAAAAATATATATTTTTCAAGAAAAATAAAAAAAATATATTTTTTTTAAAAAAGATCTTTTTTAAAAAACGAAAAAAAAAATAAAAAAAAAAGTTTTTACAAAATTTTTTTAAAAATTTTCAATTTTTTTTATTAAATTTTCTTTTTGCTAAAAACGAAAAATTAAAAACAAAATTCAAAAAAGAAAACTTAAAAAAAGCTTATTTCGATTTTTTTATAAGTTTAACCCCTATAACACATTTTTGTTTTTTTTTCTGGGGATTACTTTCAAAAACAATTGGGGATCTTCCCCTCGTAGAACTTGATTTTTTCTGAAAATTTCAAGTCGATCGGATTATTCGTTCTTGAGTTATCGTGTTCACAAAAATCTTGACATCAGACTGACGGACATTAGAAAAAAAAGTTGCTTATTTTTTCATGAGAAAAATTTTTATCCAAGAATTTTTTGTTTAGGAAGATGTTTGATTTTTGTTGTTGAAAATTTGAATCTACCGCGGTATACCGTATAATATTATTCTAACGCAGGAGCTGTGAATTATACAATAATATAATATATATATATATATATATAACCACCTCCCAGAGCTAATAAAATCCCTTAGCAAAAACAGATTTAGATATGAACTTAAACAATATATCTTAAATTCTGATCGAGCTGCGGTGCGTGCTTTGATTGACATTAAAAATAATTAGGTGAATTATTTAAAAGATTAGGCATTTAATGTTTTTTTTTTTTTTTAGTTTATTTATTTTAATTTTAATATTACGGTTCTTCTATATTCCATCTTCTCTTATATATTGATTATCTTTAACCTTTTTTTAACCCTTTTAGTGTTAGTTATAAGTAATATTTGTATTGTAGGTAACGTTTATGTAACCTTTAAGTATTCTTATATATGTATATACATCACGGTCAGGTAATTTACCTTGTGATTTGTCGGTTTATTTAATTCATTTCTTCTAATCTTATGTATTTATTACCTTTTTTGAATAAACATTATTATATTATTATTATTAATATATATATATATATATATATATATATATATATATATATACAATTTTTCTGACATAAAAGATAAAATATTTAAACCTAACAAATAAAATAAAATAAAATAAAATAAAAAAATACTACTTACTCTAAATAAAAAACTTACCTCTGATTATAACTCTTATATCTTACCTAACTTACCATCCAATCAACCATATGAAAGAAAATGTTCTCGCAAAACCCTCGGATATAACTAATTTTTATATTTATTTAAACTTAAAACTAAAGTTTTATTTTTTTAGAAATATTATATCTTATTTATGACACCGCACACAAACATTGTTTAGGCGGGTCTGTACATTGTAGTTTATTATAAATTTATATCTTAAATAAATTTATATCTTAAATAAATAAATATATATATATATATATATATATATATATATATATATTCTAGGTTTAACGATTGTTTGTTTGTAAATTCTGGTGTATATTACGGGGATGCAATCTCTGGGTTAAGTTTAATGAATACTCTTGTAACTTTCCAAGCTTTTTATTTTTTTATTTTAAATCTTTCTCAAGGATCTAAGAAAAAAAAATAAATAAATACAGTAAATATAAATAAAAAAATAGCTTAAATTACATCTAAAGATTTGTTGAAACGTAGTTTAAATTATCTATTTACAAGATGTTGAGATTATTTTTGAAAAATTAGCATTAATTTGACATCATTCATGGCAAAAATATTTTGACTTTTTAAAAGTGAATAGTATGGTTGGATTTGATTAAGATGCGATATAACCAATGTGCTCGATTAAAATTCCTTTGGAACTATTTCTTTTTTTTATAATTATTATTTATATACTAAATTTTATAAAGGCACAATTTACAAAAAACACTGCATAATATGCAATGGTTATCATAAGGGATTCCATCTGTCACATAGACCCAATATGATATCAATGCTATATGCGGTGGTATTTTTTTGAAATGATTCTGGCATAACTTTAATGTGAATTGGCCTCTTATTTTTATTTGAAATAAAATTACTTAAATTGCAATAAAAAAAAATCATATGTGGGTTGCTTTGTTACTTAGTAACAGTATCAGTTGAAATATAGTTTAAAAATTATTTTGGCATAGCTGTCACATTGACAAATAAGTTGACTGTCATCAATAAATAATGCTTAACAACGGTCAGTAATAAAAAGTTCACTGATCTTATTGTTAGTAGTAGTAGAAAAAATACATTTTATCCAATACATCACTCTCGTCAGTTTACCTAAGGAAGGTGGCATTTTATTCATGTTTATAAATTGTCTCAAGTCTCCCCTAGCAACGTGAGGTACTATTTTTATCCCACTCTTTTAAAAAAAGCAGTTTTTTCACAAAATACTTACATTTTATTGATTAGGGTGTATGCGTTTATCGCGGGATCCAATTTAATTTATCTTACGAGACAAACGGATAAAATAAACAGTAACAAAGTTAAAATTTTTAGAGCCATAAACTTGCAATCATAACCTCAAAATTAAAATTTCTTCAATTATAATTTTTGATCAAGGATTTTATATTTTTCTTTTGATTTGGGTGGTATAGTATTTAAAGTACCCACTTTTGCTTCTTTTAGAATGTCCCCAGGGATAAAAACACTATTTTCATCTTTAAAGTCAAATTTTAATTTGAAAACGACGCCATGCGGTAAAATAAATTTTGATTTTAAACTTCCAATTGTTTTTTTTTTGTACCGTAGCCGCCTACTGTTCAGCGGCCATAATGAAATAAAACATTGTGTGTACATAAAAAAGCATTATTAAAGATCGCATTTTCTTATGATTACAAATGTATTGGATAAAATTTTGTATGGCACACGTGGGTAATTAGATATTGTGCACTCAATAATATTGACCCACTCGGCTTACGGCCGTCGTGTGTCAAACATTCTCGAGTGGACAATATCTTAATTTACCCACTAGTACCAAAAATAACTATTTTTCACTACTAGCTTTAGAGCATACCATTATCATGTTTTCAGACTGTGAAATCAATTTTCTTCACCTATAGCAATAATAATTTTTTCTCTCCTAGTAGGAGTAAATTTTATAAACAATTGATTTCTGACACTTTAGATGTTTCAGTTTTTTGTGCAATTTTTACTGATTAAACCCAAGAAAATAGCTTTAAATAACTTTGTATTTATTAAATATAATTAATTATAATTATTGCCAATTAATACAATCAATAAGTTGCTAAATATTATAAAAAAAAATAATAAAAAAACTAACTTTTTAAACGTCAGTTCAAAGTATTTATCTGAGCAAAAGAAATATCATTTCTGTTAAAAATTTATTTTAGTATTTGAATAAAAATATTTAAATAGTGCTAGTAGTGAAAAAATTAATATATAAACCACGACAGAGAAGACTATTAGAACCTCGCACCCTTAAATCCCTCGCTGCTACGCAGCTCGGGATTTAATATGCTCCACTATAAAAAATCTCTTCTCTACCTTGGTATATAATTACTATTAATGTAGTGCAGTTTTTGATTTTTTAATGAGCTACTTGTTACAATTTACGATTGACAGTGTATTTAGGGGATAATACGTAGGTAATGCTAAAACAATCAGAATCAACATCATAGCGGGACAAATTTCGGCGTATCTACTGATCCCCTATGGTGTATTTCATGTCCCCAACCTGTTGGGGGTGGAAATCCCTTCTCCCCCACGTATACAGGACGCAATCTAGGTGTCATGGGGTGGGTTAATTAGGACAAATCATTAACAGATGTCGGAGTCATCGCAAAACATTTCAAAATTTCATGGTAATTATTTCAGTATTCAGTGTTAATCTAAAAGGTATTAATAAATTTAAACAAGCCGTGAAGATATGTTATGCTACACATTCCATTATATATTATTCACAGAAAATGGTATATAGCATCCCCCCCCCCAAAAAAATTAAATTTTTTTCAAAAAATTTTTTTTTAATTTTCTTAAAATTATAGTTTATTTTTTTTTGTTTCTGGAGAGATTTTTCAAAATTAATAGAATTGATCCTTACAATAACAGTAATTTTTCCTAAAAAAGTTACGTTAATCGGAATTTTCCCTCAGCCTTTTTCGATTTTTTTAAAAGTTTAACCCCCATAACTTTTTTGTTTTGGGGGGGATTACTTTTAGAATTGGTAGAATTGATCCTTATATGTACAAATAATTTTTCCTGAAACAAATACTTTAATCGGAATGTTCTTTCAGCTTTTTTCGATTTTTTTAAAAATTCAACTCCCCATAACTTTTTTGTTTTTGGGGGGATTACTTTCAAAAATAATAGGGATATTCAGGCCTATTCACACGTACCATTGAAATCTATTCAATATTGACAAAAATTACAATCCCATGCAGTTTTAATACAGTTGACGTAAATGACCTTGCAATTTTCGTCAATATTGCCACAAATCTCAATCTCAATGGTACATGTGAATAGGCCTGATTGCCCTCGTAGAACTTGATTTTTCCTGACATTTTCAAGTCGATCGGATTATTCGTTCTGGAGTTATCGTGTTCACAAAAGTCGAACAAACACACGGAAAAATAAGTTCCTTATTTTTTCATGAAACAAATTTATATCCAAGAAATTTTTGTCTAGGACGATCGCTACTAGGTAGCCTGAAAGTCGACTAGCGATATCTACATTTTACACCACAAAGCTGATTTCGTTTCTGTTAGTAAATAAACAAACAAAAAGATGACACATTCATAAACATTGGTCTGAAATTACTTCTTGAGGTAAAAGTTCTTTGGAATAAAAGAACTCCATACTCAGAGCCGAGTTCAGGGGGGAAGGGGGAAAGCTTTCTCAGGGCCCGGGTTAGAGGGGGCCGGCGTCGACTGTTTCTTTTAGTTTACAATAAAGAGTATATTTATGACAGTAGCCATGAGCAAAAAAGGGTAACATTATCAAAAAATTAGCCAAATTCACCAATAATTTATTCGTTTATTTATTTTTTTAATACTTTCGAGATTCTGAAGTACTTAATATTTAATATCGTATACCAATATGGGAGGCATAGCGTAGTGGCTAGCGCGTATGCATAGCAAGTCTACTATCGTGAGTTCGATTCTCACTGGCGCCAATTTGCCTTTTTTAGTTAATTAATAATTGAAATTTGGCGAAGGCGATAAGTGAAACGGACACTCCCTAGAAACTGGTTCGAAAGTCAGTATAAGCCGGTGGTTCCCTCTACTACTAGCCCACACAAGTCCTGGACTTAGGGGATGCTTAATTAAGTAAAATAGTACGAGGTTAAACAAACATGTAAAAATGTAAAATGTAAATACTCTTATACATTTTATGTTGTAAAGTTAAGCAATTGCGTCGTATTTTTTTTATACCTACTTTTTGATCAGTCAATGATCTTTTTTTAGTAAAATTATTATTTAGGCATTTTTGTAACTTTTTTTTAGTTTATCACATTACGTAATTTTTTTTGTTCATTTCATTGTTTTTTTTCTCAATTTGCTTTAAAAATGGTCTCTGTTTTAAGTATCAATATGCTTATACCATGTTACAACATATTTTAGCAAAAAAGTTACAAAAATATCATAGTTTATAAAATAATATATTAGTTTTTCATATACAGGGTGTTCCAGAACTCGCGTACCGAAATTTAAGAGGTGATTCTACATCAAAAAATATGAAAAAAAGTTTCTATAAAGGTTAGTCCGGAAATGAGCCCTAAGGGAGCTACGGCCCTTCGAAGATGACGTATTGAATGGGGAACAAAAAAAAGCACCAATAAAATTTTAATGCTGCAGGGTGATTCTTCATTTAAAACTGAGCAAAAAAGTATCATACACCAAAACAGCTAAATTTAATATTAAAGGAGTAATAGCCTTTTAAAAAGTAACGTTTTTGGTGGCAAAAAATGTTACTTCCTCTTAATTGCATTTTTTTTTTTGATAACGGTTGCTCCTACAGTGTTACACTATATGATATTTTATATGTATTTTTACTCTAGAAATCTATATTTTTTACAACAAATCCAAAAAACATACACATAGAAAAGTTTGGGGCAAAAATGTTTTAAGCCTCATATATTTTGTCCGTCTGGGCACGCCTCTGGATAAATTAAAAAAATAAATTAACATAAACTTATTGCCCTTATTAATACTAGTATACATGCAAAAGCTCGCCGCTCTAGCTTAAACGGTACCAGAGTTATTAATTAAAAACCTTATTTTTATTACAATTTTAAAGGGCCCTAGATCCCTTAGGGCTCATTTCCGGACCAACCTTTATAGAAACTTTTTTTCATATTTTTGGATGTAGAATCACCTCTTAAATTTCGGTACGCGAGTTCTGGAACACCCTGTATTTAAATACTTCGTTAAAAATATGATTTGGGAACTTTCAAGTATTACGTAACGCTCCTAGGGGGGGGGGGGTGTGGGTCATTTTGAAGTGTTACGCCCATGTTAATGGTATAAAAAAATAGCGTTACAGGGGGGGTCCAAAATGATCAAAATGCGTTACGTAATACTTGAACGTTCCGTTTAAAGAAAATAGTTATTTATGATATGTGATAAAAGTGACAATTTATTTTGTGAGAAGGGAAAATCGGTTTTAGCACATATATCATACACTATTTTTTCTACAAACACTATTAAAAGTACAAATCAACGCATTTCTTACGTTATTAAATTTATAAAATATCATTTTGAAATTAAATTATCGATGAAGGTTATTGTTGCTGAAAAAGTGCTTTTGGCATACTGAAGATAAGTCCAAAATATGGAAATCCTCAACGCTTTGGTCAAATTATTTCATGTTTAAGGCGGTGATAAACACAAAGAATCAGGACATAAGCAAATATTACAAGCTTGTTGCTTTTTTAAAGCGAAAAAGCGAATAATATCGACCGAAACTTATCTATTTTTTTACACTAAAAAAATGAGTTCATTGTTGTACGCCGTAAAAAAAGTTAGTTAGCAAAACCACCACTGGCGGCAGCACTATTTGACTTTGATGACAGCCATACTTCAAACTTGTTTGTTTATTATGTAAACAGGTGGTTGACTCGAGATTCTGTGCAAAAACCTTGTGTGAAATTGATTAAAAATGATTGAAGAAAAATATATGGTTTATACACCTACAAATCTCTCCGAAATTGCAAATACTACATTAGACAAGTTACCATAGAAATCGCGAAAAGTGTACGATTTAGCCTACGAAAAAAAATTAAAATGAGCTAAGGAAGGTTTAAGTTTATTTCGAAAGGGTTTTTATTGGCCTATTTTATTACTGAATAAATTAAATGCAAACATTAATATTTAAAAAAAAATATATATATATATATATATATGATGCTTGAAGAAAAAATTGTATGTTTCACTCAGAGGAAAAGTGCTTTTTTACTCGTCTGTAATTTCCTTACTCCACTTCTCGTCGTCCGTAAATTATACAGACTAGTAAAAAAAGCTTCACTTTTCCTCGCAGTAAAACAATATAATATTATTTAGTATTTTTTACTACATATAACATTATTTTCCGCTTTAAGGATACGAAGAGTAGGTATTATTGTTTTAGATAAGTAGTTATCTCAAATACCACCATTTAAATTATCAAAAAAAAATCGTGAGAAAATGCTTTATATCACAGTCTGCAGAGATATTTTTTTAACTAAAATTTTTCACACGCTTTCATAGTTGATTGATTTTTTGATAATTTTTATGAGAAAATATTTAGTAGTTATATCACAAGACCAAATAATATAACATAAATTGCCCACGGATATCCTGAAATGAGGCAAGTTGTTTACATAGAGATTTACCGTTGATATCTCACGGTTCGGCTAAAAACGGCCATTCTTTTGCAACCGGTACGAAGTACCAAAAAAAAAAGAAAAGTTAAAAGAAACAAAAAAAGATCCTATGCCCTGTTAAGATAAAAACTTAGTTTTTAAGTTCAGATAATATGTTTTAGATTTTTTCTGTTTTTTATAGGATTTTTAATGGTTTTTAGTTTTTTTTGTGGTATTTTATATACAATAAACGAAACTAGTCGGCAAACCATAATCTTTTTTGTACGTTTCCAACACCCAAGAACCGCAAAATTAATAAAAATATATATTGTTGAAAATTTATTCGTAGCATGTCGAAAGCCAGCAGCAAAGCTTGTATTTTAGCAATATGTTAGCATAGTCACAGCGAAGTCTATGGAGATTGCCGTTTCGACCGCATTTGGTCTTATCAACACAGGTATTAGCGAATATTTATTGTTTTAATGGAAAGAAAATTAAACCCATTTTCAATAAAGTCTCTCAGGGAAGTCGTGTTTACATCTTTGATGCAATATTTGTTTTAAAGTGCCATAAATTTATATTCTGCTCACATCTGTTTATGAAATTATTTATGTTTGCATAAAAGTAATTAATTTATCTTAAGAAAATTTGTTAGATAGGTATACGAAAACCTAAATGTTTAAACTCAGTTATAGATGGTATACAAAGTTATCCAAAGGCAATGCAAAGAAAATCTAAAATTATATGCCAATAAATCTAAAAGTTTTCGGAAGATTTTAATGTGAAAGTCAAATCTGAAGTACCTTAATCGTAATAATATATTTAAATATAAAAATGTAGCCCGCAAATCTAAAAAATATGATATAAAAAAGATTTTTTAATTTTATTGCAAGTTAGTTTTATGTAAGTTGTTTTTAGGAGATTTCAACATATTTTTAACTTCAGACAATTATTGGCAGGAAAAATCAGAACTACCTAAATATTAAAACACCTCTTTTTCAAAAAGAAAGAAAGGAATAAAGAAAAAACGAAGAAACAAAAACAAAAGAAAAGAGGAAAGAAAGAAAGAAAAATGTAACTTCTACCAAAAAGGTTTTTGTTTATATTTTTCTAAAAATTTGTCATGCTTCTAGAAAGAAATTAAAAAAAAATGGGTATATAAAATAATGCAGCTTATGTGCGCGTTTCTAATGTTACAAAATTCAGAAGTAAACTTATGCAATTAAGTAAATAATAATGAAAATCTGCTGATCTGATTTGATTTTAATTTTTTAAATTATGTTTGCTTAATTTGTAAAGGATTTACTTTCTCATAAGCATATGGGATAAAAAAAAACAAATAAATAAATATGATTTCCAGAAATTATTATAGTTGTTACGTACGTTACCAAAAAATGTTCCGTATGTTACGTGAGGGTGGTCACCAAATTTAAAACTGAATTTGGGAAAATTACCTATACGTTAAATTATAAGAAGAATAATTATTCTTTTGTGGGGCTACAAATATTTTTTGCAGTTGATCGTGATTTATTTAGGTATCTTAGGGGAACTAACCTTTCAATTTTGCTTGGTTGTTTTTTTGGACCACAACAGTTTTCGAAATGCTGGATGAATTTTAAAGTATAACCTTACCCAATATACAGGGTTATTCAGAAATAAGTTAAAGAAATTTAAGAGGTGATTCTACGTTAAAAGATATGAAAAAAAGTTTCTATAAAGGTTGGTCCGGAAATGAGTCCTAAGGGAGCTACGGCTTTTTAAAATTACAATAAAAATAATGTTTTTTATTAATAACTTTTGTACCCTTTACGCTAGAGCGACGAGCTTTCGCATGTTTACTAGTATTAATAAGGGCAAGAAGTTTGGACTTTTTATTTTTGTTTTAATTTATCCAGAGGCGTGCCTAGACGGATAAAATATGTGAAGCTTAACACATTTTTGCCCCAAACTTTTTTATATATTTTTATTTTGGGTTTTTGGTAAAAAATATAGATTCCTTGAGTAAAAATACATAAAAAATGTCATAGTGTAAGACTATAGGAGCAACCGTTTAAAAAAAATGCAATTACTTTTTGAAAGGCTATTACTCCTTTAATATTAAATTTAGGTGTTTTGGTGAAGAATACATTTTGCTTAGTTTTAAATGAAGAATCGCCCTGTAGCATTAAAATGTTAGTGGTGCTATCCACCTCTTAAATTTCTCGAACTTATTTCTAAATAACCCAGTATAATAATAAAAATTAATATTTTATGCCAAAGTAACATTTGGCGCGGAGTGACCCTATAGTGGTATTTACGTATCATTATAACTAGGGGGTGTGACTTAAAGTATCTTTTTAAAATCTTAAAAGATTTAAATACCTATATCTTTAAAATTTAAATATTTACAACTTCATGCTATTGATAATAAATATTATAATTAGAAGGGCGTTACTTAATTAAAGTTACCATTAATCGCCATTACTTATCCAAACAAAAATGCAAAATATTAAAACTGTTTTGTCCATGTAAAATTAAATCAAATTTTAATATAAAATATTAAAATTCTATAAATATATTTAAAAGATAAAGAAACCTATTTTAATGTACTATAATATTTACTTCTATTTATATTAAAGATTAATTTTTTGCACATGCCTCCCCAATTTTTGTGGACCCAAAAAGTTATTTTGGAATTTTTAGAGATTTTATTACATTTTTTTACATTTAATCGAACTTGAGCCCCAACTAGCCCACCCGCCAAATACTACTACCACTACTACTACAACTACTGAGCCCTGGCTTTTTTGTTGTACAATATTTTGTAAAAAAATACATAAAAATATGTTTAAGAATATGTATAAGAATATATTCTTTTACCACTGATATTAAAATCCCCACAAAAAAGTTTTAATAATATACAAAAATTTGCATTTATTTACAAAAATTTCTAATTATTAGAAGTTTACAGCAAACCTCATATAAATTATGAGTTTACAATAATTTATTATATAAAATATTTTACTATTCCTTAAAACTACTTTTGTTTGATTAAGGCAGTCGACCCTCCGAAGTAACTGATCGATTTCGTGCTTTTTAGCACTTTTCAGAGCCACATATCGGTAGTAAGGACAACTACGAAAATCAAATCCTTTCCATTTATCTCTATATGTCCTTACTACCGATATGTGGCTCTGAAGAATGCTAAAAAGCACTAAATCGATCAGTCACTTCGGAGGGACGACTGCGTTAATCAAACAAATTTAAGGAATAGTAAAATATTTTATATAGATTTTTTAAATTTTGTAAATATCAAACAATTTAATTTAGTTTAATAATTTATAAGTAAAATTACATTAAAAAATGTACAATTTACAATAACTTTTCCTATAGGCCTTGAAATTTTAATGTAATAAATAATGTTAATAAAACAAATATTTTGAAAATCCATGGATCAGAAGCCACAATATGATGACGTTGTGGCTGCAATCTGTCATTAAAGTAATATAGTGAATCGAATATGAATGCAAATTTTTTTAATTAAACAAATAAATTATTTCCAATATTTCTATTTTAAAATGACAATTTAAAATATTCTGCGGATTTATTGGTTTTGTTACACGTATTTTTGAGGTTTAATATTATTTTATATGCTTTACTTTATTTATTTATTATTAATTTTAAAGTTATTTTATAATTGGGTGTAATAACTGAATGCCTAGCGTCATTATACGGTGTACAAAAATTGTAGGATAAAGGACCCCGCAGGTTTTTAGAATCTAAAATTGGTTTCCGTAGAATTTCTATGTGCTATATTTTTTGATTTCTAATCAAAAGTTTTTTTGGATCAGGCTCGATCTACTTCAAGTAAAAAACAAGAATAATGGAGATAGAGAAGACTTATTTGTCTCTTTTTGTGCAATTCTAAAGTTTCTTATTACAAATGTATTTAAGAATTATAAAGATTTATTTAGTTTTAAAAAGATTAAAATATGTTAAAATTTGTTTTTCGAATAATATCCTATGAGTATTTATTTTAATAATTGGGTATTCTTTAGTACCCCATAATAAATGTCGTGTCCGAAACTACACTTATTTCGAAAACCGTATTTCCCCCAGGCCTACCAACTACTGATCCATATTTACAAACTAAATAAGACCCGTTTTCCAACAAATATTTTCATTCTTTTGTGCCACGACACGAAGTTCCGAACAAAAATATCTGCCATTGTAACAATTGATAATAAACGGAAAAAGTTTTTTTTTAGAAAAATACCTGAAAAAACATATGTTTAATTCCGATACCGGACATGTGGTCTAGGGTATTTTTTTTAAATTTCGATATGTAGGTAATATTAAATCATGAAGCACTTATTCTGCCCTGCTAAGACAAGTTGTCCTATCTGCAAAAATTCACTTTTTGAGATAAGCACACCAAAAAGAAATGTCCTACCTAAATCTCAAATCTTAAAAATTAGCCTAAGATGTTTGTCCTAAGGTGTACAAAGAGTCGAGTTTCGTCCGCGAAACCCTCAAGAAAATATTAATACTGCTAAACCGTTCTTCATATTTAAATCGAGGGGCGTTTCACTGACCTATTTTTGTACATGTATTGTAAATAATGTACATTATTTACAATATTGTACGAATAATGTAAATAATGTAAGAAAAATGTAGTACTGTATGGTAATGTCGAAATAATGTAAATAATGTAGAAAAATGTAGTACTGTATAATACTGTCGAAATAATGTCGGTAATGTAAGTAATGTCCACTTAATGTAAAGTAATGTAGGGTAATGTACGAGGCAGACGCGGATTGGCTTCTTACGGCACGGTCGGAAAAATATTAAAAAAGGGCCGTAAACGGCTCAAACCCCATAAAAAATTGGAAAATCGAGGGCCCGGTATAGCCGAAATATACCAAATGGCCGTGTGAGGGCCCGTTTAGCACTCGGGCCAGGTCGGCTTTTGACGACCCTGCCTTACGGTCAGTCCGCCACTGGTACGAGGTAATGTAGGATGTTAGGTTAAGATTAACATAAATTTAGGTTAATATATGTATAAAAATATATTAATAAACAAGCCGTGAAGATATGTAATGCTACGCATTCCATTATACAGAGCGGTCCAAAAGTCACCCCCCTCTTAACTTTTGAACCAGTTGAGATATCGACTTCAAATTTGGAACTTTTAAATAAGACAACTTAAACTATCTTTTAGCATAAATTTAATACTTTCAGCTCTTAAAATGTGGACAGGGGGGCATGAGGGCACATTTTTTTAAATGGAAAGGGGGGTCTTGTAATACATGTAAAATGACGACCCCCCTTTCCATTTAAAAGAATGTCCCCCATGCCTCCCTACCCATATTTTAAGAGCTGAAAATATCAAATATATGCTAAAAGGTAGTTTAAGTTGTCTTATTTAAGAGTTCTAAATTTGAAGTCGATATCTCAACTCGTTCCAAAGTTAAAAGGGGGGGGGGTGACTTTTGGACCGCACTGTATATCATTCACAGTATATTGTATAATTTTCCCAAATACTTTAAAAAAATTTAATACAAAAAAAATACCTTTTTTTTTAATTTTCTTTTGAAAAACGAAAAATAAAAAAAAAATAAAATTATTAACTTGAAATTTGTAACACGTAAAAAATACTGCTGCCAACAAAATATTACTTTCCCCTATAGGCCCGTATTTATATTTTTTGAAAAAAAAAACCATTTTACCCCCGTACCCCAACCCCATTTTTACCTAAAACAATTTCAGCCTAAAACACTAGTTTACAAATTTTAACTTTTTTTATGCCCAACTTTACATGTTTTCTAACATAATTTTTGTTGATGAATCCAAATTCGCCAAGAAAAAAAAAGTTTTTATAGGGGAAAATTATAGAAATCATATATTTTCGTTTAATATTAGTAAAAATTGTTATCTGTGGGTTTTTAGAGTCCCTAGAAACAAATTTTATATTTAAAAGTATCTAACCGGGTGCAGCCACCCGTTTTTATATTTTTTAAATAACCCGATAAGAATTAAATCCTGGGGGTTTTCGGACTCGCTCAAAATGAATTTATTCTTTTTTAAATTCTGTCTTGATCCATATAACCCATAGGACCACCCATATTTACATTTTTTTAATTAACTAAAATTTGGTACACTACGACTGGGTAAAACCAAATTTAATATTAAAAAAATCTGCCTGCAAAAAGTTACAAAACACCTACCACCAACTTTTATCAGCTAATTAAAAAAATATCAATACTGCTGTCAACAAAATAATACTTTTCCCTTTAGGCCTAGGTTTATTTAAACCAAAAAACTAAAAAAATATATAATATATATAATATAATATACAGCCCGTTTGAGATTATACAAGATAGAGAAAACAAAGACAGAACGCTTAGATCAAGGCTTACGTGATTGTAGTGG